>OY720644.1:6438213-7638213 GCA_963169105.1 Ceriagrion tenellum
GGAAGGGCCAACTCAATCCAGTTATTGTCCTTAAAATATGAAATAACAATAAGTAAAAATTACTCTCTCTGACAACGTAAGGCAAATCAGCTTGATTTTGAAATGGATGCTCCTCATATTGGTGGCAGCTATACCATTCTGTGACATTGCTGTATTCTCATGACATAGTATTTTGATACTACTGAGCTTACATAATTCTTTCTCAAGAAATATTTTCATAAAACAGCATTGTTATATTTTAAAATTTTTGTGTGTACTTCATAATTTAGAAAATGAACGTTGCTAAAAAAATTGTTTTAATTCAATTGCATGCTCCCCATTTTGTCTTTCTTACATAATTTTGCAAAAAAGCAGTATTGATTGTACCTAGAACAATCGTGTTACTGTGCCTTAAAACATTTGTATTCAGTTTTCACATTTTTGCATGTTGTGTCTGTAGGGTTGCATTCTTCCGTAGTCTTAATGCAGAAAAGCCTCTCTTCAAAGTTTCATGAGAACATAGACAGGTGCTAAACTGCTGCAAATTTGAAAATTTTGTGGAAAGGCAAGTAATTATTTGCATGTTCTGTGATTGAAATAAACCCTTTAAAGCTACTCACATTACGAACCATTAGTTTTCCACTGTGCATATTTTTAAAGTGGGGGTAAATTGTTCCAGGAATAAAAAGGAGCCATCTGTTTACAAAAGACTGTCTGCGCACATATCTCTGGATCTTCCCGATCTTCCTGAGCTGTCAGATGCGTTGCGAGAAACAGCTTCTAGAGTGGAATCAATGATGGCACAAGCCAGGAACTCTGCATCCAATGAACTTCATCGATCGCATACAATTCATCAGTGATACTTGTGGCATTTCTAAGCACACAGTGTGAAACTCCTGTTTTAATGATGTGTTGGCAGTGGAGGAAGAAAGGGACTCAAGACATTTTTCTATTTACTTTTACATGTTTCAGCCATTTATATATATCGACTGAGGGGAAAATCATTTATTTGTAAATCTTCACCTTTGTATAAATATGCAAATGATGTCATTTGAAATCATGCACTTTGGTGCAAAGTTATAATGTCAAGTTGAGGAAAATTCTTCATAGTAAATGTTTAAACTTGTTTGAAGATTTTGACCATTATCTTTCAAGTTTGCTTAGGTTTGTCTGCATGAATTTCTGAGGGAGTTAATGTGGAAATAGAATCATTATGAAGTCTAATGACTCATTACTGGTGAATTTCATAAATTGGTTATATGTACATACATTTTTATTTGTGGACTCCTCCAACAAGCAAAAATATTTATGCTTGTGTTAATTTCTAGTCTTATGGTAGCTGTCTCATAGATGAATATTTCATGGCTATGATGAAAACCTACGGCTAATATGTTCTTATGTCAGCATGGGTGTACCCAGGATTTATGCCAGGGGGGGGGGGGGGTAGAACATCATCCTGTCTGGCTCTGTATTACAGATTTGGCATGAAATGTCTCTTTGCAGATGCCCCCCTCTGCATGGCTCTGCCCATGTATATCAGAGTTATAATGAAGAGATGTTATGTTATTTTTGCCATTGGTAAGCCAATGGAGTGTTACACTCTAATTCAATTCTTCTTCCACATTTTCACTATTTATTATCAACTTTTAATTGTCCACCATCTCAGTACATATATACCTATTCCCTTGAGTGGAAGGTAAAATGTTTTTTTAAAAATAGAAATGAGTAAAAAGCTGCACATCACAGTATGAGCTCAGCACATCTGATGATGTTATAGAAAACCAAATAAATTGTATGATGAGATTCACCTTCTGATGAAAGATGTACTGAATATGACATCAAATTGATTATTAATAGTTTCAGCAGATTTTTGTCAATTTTTGAATTCTCTACAATAGTGTATAAGGCTACTTAAAAATGTTATATGTACTTGTATTATTTCAAATGGAAAGATCAGGAATCATGTGGTGAATATATAAAATTTGCCACAGGAAGGCAGATGATAAAAACAGAGAAACAAAAAAATTAACACACTTACAGAGAGTTTCTTGATATTTCGGTGCTACTAGCACCTTGATCGCAAAAACGTAGAGGACTGAGGGTGCTAGTAGCTATATACATATATGAGGGTGCTACTAGCTATACATACCTATATATATAAACATATATCACAGGCATGACTGGCAGACACACAGAAAACACAACAAAGAAAATCTTACAGATTTGTTACAATATATTTCGGCGGGCACAACCGCCTTCGTCAGAATATTATTAGGTAGTCTTCTACTAATACACTACCTACTAATATTCTGACGAAGGCGGTTGTGTCTGCCAAAATATATTGTAACAAATCTGTAAGTTTTTCTTTTTTGTGTTTTCTGTGTGTCTGCCAGTCACGCCTGTGACATATGTTTATATTATTGTGCACTACACGTGTTTATCGTCGCTTGGATATATATATGTTATAAAGATACTGTTTGAACATGGGCATATTGAGAACATCTGAACTATGTACTTTGTAATTACTTCATCGATTTATGTAGTGTGTTTATGTCTCTTATGCCTTAAGCCAGTGATTGCATCATACCGCTCCCAGTCCCCATGTGCACGAAAAAACCAATAAACAAGTTTACTATCAAGTGTATTTTGTTTGGAAAATTCAAGATTCCCATGTCTCCCCTTGCCTTAGTGTGTAAAATGACTTGTCCAGCTTGATCAACTTTGATCACCCAAGAAGTGACTAGGCACTGTTTGTATGAGGGTTAGTCCAAATGTAAGGTCTCCAAAGTGCTAGTGCCGAAAGGAAAATTTTTGGGTGGCAGTTAGCACCACCACTGTATTCTTCCATCTTCCCTCTTACAAACAAACAGTCATTGAACTAGCTTGTAAGTTAATTAGTCTTACATTGTGGGTACCACTGATCGCATAGGCAGAATAATGAGAAGGCATAACATCATCACAAGATACAACACTACCTCCAGAGTTCAAGACCATCTATGAAGAGCAAAAGATCCATTACCTCCCACATTGTATGAATGTGTGTACAAACGTTTCTGCAGCTGCGGTAGAACATACGTGGGCCAAACTAAAAGATGTATAGGAGGGAGATTAAAAGAACATGAACGAGCAATCCAGAAGAAAGACTGGTATCACTCTGCCGTGGCTGAGCACACTACGTTAGAGGAAGGTCATGCCATTAACATCGAGGCTTCAAAAGTGTTACATAAAGAAAGCAGTTACTTTCCGCTGCTTATAAGGGAGGCAATTGGAATTGAAAAGAGACCCCAAAATATAAATACAGAGGATGACTATAAACTCCCTTTATTTATGGAAATCCCTTCTTTGGATTTTATTTCTATGAATTCTAAATTCATCAACTGCCGAATGTTTATTAACAAAAAAGAAGACCATTGTTGTTTAAAAAGCTGATGAAGCCGACAGCAGAGCATGGCGAAACTTGCAAAAATATTACAAAAAATACTCGCAGAACCCAAAGATTACCAGATTGACATGTTTTAGTTTCACCACATCATTAAATTAGATTTTCAGAATATTTCATTTAACTCCATGTTAATTTCACCTATGACACACACATTATCAATCAGTTCCTAGGTACATTTAAGGAGATTCTTGTTACCAGCAACACCATTTTACATCAACAAAACGTAGTATTTTAGGGTTCATAATCACATACTTCTACAATACTATGGCTTACTTGGAGCATTAATTATTAGTATTTCTTGGGAAATATTCTCCTGTACGTAAAAGAGATACATATGATTTTAAGAGGACAATATGCAGAAATACTGACCTGGAATACGTCACCTTGTGTAATGACCTCACCAAAAGTAGGTCTTCATTGGATGAAAAGGTAAGAATTTCACCACTTATTCTTCAGTACAAGGGTTAACCCAAAAGCAGGTATTCGTATATTTTTTATAAAAATTTAATTTTCAAATCTTTTTGCATGGTTGTAAAGCACAATTTTTCAATGAAATCGCCATACCATCAAATTTTTTTGTGGCTCCTTTAGACTAAATCCTAATAGTCCCTGTTCCAACTGCAACAAGCTTCTCCTTGCCCGCAGCCTTGATGGAACTTGGATACCTGAATTCCTAAAATTCGATAAAATAAGCAAAGGTATTCGTTACATGCTTTGATGCACCATTGTCAAGCCACCAATCCAATGAATGCATCTGTATTGCATATGCTTTACTACATTCCAAACTCATAACACAGTGTTGACTGCATTTCTGTGTGCAACATTTGCGGCACTCTTCATCACTGATTTTCCATCTGCAGTCCATTTTCTTCAATCTTTCACCCAATGGCCTCTTTTCTTGCAATAATTGCAGACGTCTTCTTTTCTTGAAATTTTAGCACCTGAATTTCAGGAACTTTCCCCCTTCTGCTTGTCTGGTTTGACAACAAGGGCCTCTTGGGGGGGGAAGTTCCTCTCGAACATGCAAAGCTGTGCAGTCAATTCGTTGAAGTCTTCACCTCGTCCTTGGTCAGCAACATCAAACTTGATTTGAATGTCTTGAAGGTGCTCAGTGAAATCTGTAAAACTTTACTTTTTAAAATTGAATCAGGCATCTCATTCTCACCCTTGGTTTTGAGACCCAATTTCATTTCGTTCCACAAGATCTTCAATTTGGCAATGTGCGTGGAGACATCTTCACCTGCATTCAATTACAAGCACAGAAATCAGTGCAAAGCTTAAACAACTTATTCCTACTAGTTAATCTGAAGAGTAACTTCATTGCTTCCCAGGCCTTGTATGCAATTTCCTTCTTAACCATCTTCTAGTACACTGAATCTGTCACAGAGCTTGTAATCGTGGACTTGGCGTAACTATTCGCCTTGCAATACAAATCACTAATCTGAAGCTCCATCTTATAATGTGGCTGGTTTGACTTACCTCTTATCAAGGACGTCTAGAGCCCCTTCATGGTAATCCAGTAAATCACAAATCTTCCTTTTCCACAACAGCCAATCTGCCTCACCGGTTAGAGGCTTAATGTGGTTTGCCAGATCCATCTTGTCATAGTCCTTGGCAATTCTCTACCGGACGCTTCCCAACTAACTATTGGGTGTCTGGGCCCATAACCTTTTGAGTTTTATTATTTTAACTAATTAACTCAACTCACAGAAACATTAATAAAAAAGGAGATTTAATTTGTATTACTAAGGAATCTTGTTGGTGTATGTTATAAGTTAGAATTCGTGTTGTGTAAACAAACAAATCCATGACAACTCAATTGTTTTTTTTGCTTAATTTAAATGAACATTTTGATAATTACTGTAATACTTCAACAAGTGTAAATCAAGAATATCCACCATCTGTTCAAAATCTAAGGCAAGTAACTCTTGAAACAAATATTACTAGCTTAGTAAAATGGATTCTACTTGATTTTACCAGTTTTCACCAAGAATGTGATTATTAATTTTAATAAATTTATGTCTGAAATACGAATCTATGCACAAGAAGTAAATGCATGCCAATTTATAGTAAGCTGTCTATGTAAAACATCATAATATTGCAAAACTAGCACATCAGCCTATTAGGGCTAAAGGAAAATTAGGATTATCAATAATGGCGGACAGGCCATGCCCAGATTACAGCTTTTAATATTGGCAACCATGGCAAGCCCATCCACCTCAATCCTCAACAACC
Source organism: Ceriagrion tenellum (assembly GCA_963169105.1). Lineage (NCBI taxonomy): Eukaryota > Metazoa > Arthropoda > Insecta > Odonata > Coenagrionidae > Ceriagrion > Ceriagrion tenellum. Next base: position 6,443,870 of record OY720644.1, read on the forward strand.
AGTAGTTATGTAGTTGGCATGGAGATTATAAGGCAGAGCTTTAAATATTGTGCTATATGATGGATGTAAGACTTCAGTGGTAAGAACGAACTTCATATCTCATGACGCAAAGCTTCAATGAAAATCTGCTGCTCAATAGTAATGGCATAAAAGAATTGTATCATGTTATTCTTGTTTTCAGGGACTAACAGGGTAGAGCCTTTGCACTCTCCAGCATAAGAAATAAGCACATTCATGTCTAAAGTCTGCATAGTATTCAACTACTCATCCAATGGGTTGCCTGGCCAGCTGCATGTCTCTCTGCTACCCAAAAAAATGCTGTAAAAGTGAAGTTAGCATTTAGGAAGTCATTTTTTCAGTATAATACATATGGAAAAAAATTTAAAATTTCAGTGTCTTTGATGGGAATTGAAGTTTAATTCCGTCTCATTTACGCTGGTGTCACTCGGTAGATATCCTTTCCCTTATAATGTCAACATCCTCAAACATATGCAACTGAAACGACTTTTGTGCTTAAAATGTCACCGAAGTACGGAAAATCTCCACCAGATTAATCTCCGGTGATTCACGAAAGTTATGGATAATGTACGCTTTAGTACCGTCAGCACAATTTATTTGCGAGGAAACTTGAGAAAATTACTTCGGGTAACAATGCTATCATCTCTAGCGTCATAGTTTTGAATTTACCTCCATTATCCTTAAAAAAAAGAAGCTTAAACTTTGAAAATTGGTGTTATACCACCATAGTTTGCGGCAGATCAGATTTAGGGAAAATGTTACACTTTTAACCTCGATCAGGGCTTTGAAGGAGCACATTTTGTCTAATCACTTATAACGTCTTAAGTGACAATCATAGGGATCATAGGTGACGGTCATGCGGGCGGACTCATTGTTATCATGGTTATCATGTCGGGTATATCGCTACTCATGTGTTTAGTCCAGTAAACTGAGGAGCTGGATAACGTGATCAAAAGTAAAAATGGCTGCTAATGTTTTTGTAAAAGTGTCAAATTGAACTCTTTCAGTTACTATCGCCAGTGATCAAGAATCCATACAATTTAAAGTCGGCATTTACTGATATGCGTTCTATTAATTTGCTGTATATCTGATTGCAAGATGTCAGACGATCATAGTGTGACATGCAGTGATGAAGAGGACGATAGTGACAACGGTTATCAAGCTCCTGAAAAAAGGGGTGTTTTAAGCAAGTGGACAAACTATATCCATGGCTGGCAGTCTCGTTACATAGTTATGAAAGATGGCACTCTATCTTATTACAAATCGGAGCAAGATACCGGTTTTGGCTGTCGTGGAGCCATAAGCTTGTTCAAAGCCACAATCAAGGTTCGTGTTATTCCAAACAGTCCCCGATTTGAAGTTATGCGGAAAAAAGTTCAGCGTCGCTCTATTTTCCTACTTTGGCAGTAGTATGCGGTTTTTGTTATTTATTGTATTTGACAAAGATTTTATTTCTCGTCGTAGCCGCATGAATTCGACGAATGCAGATTTGACGTCTCTGTCAATGACTGCGTTTGGTATTTACGAGCCGAAACTCCGGAAGAAAAGCAGCAATGGGTGGATGTGCTCGAAACGTATAAAGTAAGTGTAATCGTTGGACATTCGTGACTGACTTATTATGTAACCACCGAATCAATATTTTATTTGTTGTTATAGGCGGAATCTGGATATGGTAGTGAAAACAGTCTAAAGCGCCATGGAAGTGCCATATCACTCACTTCCAATACTCTGTCAACTGCCTCATCATCGAGCTTTAAACGAGGAAGGGGTAATTTGTGGAAATTATTTGACACTTGCCCTCTTAAGCATTATTTATCAGACTTGTTCATAAACAGTTAATTTTTTTAAAGGTTTAAAAGAGAAGTTGGCTGAAATGGAAACATTTCGAGGTATCCTCTGCCAACAAATTGAATCTCTCCAGAGTTACTTCGACGCTTGTGCTGAAGCTTCATCAAAGAGTGCCTCGAAACAGAAAACAGGTAACAGCATTTAAGACTGTGAATTTTGCGATCGCCTGATATATTCTGCATTATCTTGGAAAATGAACACAATGCCACGGAATATGAAAAGTAGTCTATAGTGTTTCATGATACATTTATTTCCTAGATGATGTATAATCATCCATATTGTGTGGTTACACGCTAAGCATTAAATTATATTTTCAGATAAGGAGAATGTCCTTTTGAATGGAGAATGTTCCTCTAAGTTTAGCCCCCTTTTAAGTGAAGACGGAGGGTTGGGTAAGTTTTTGATGACAATTATGTCTTAATGGAGTGTATTATGATTTTATTTTTAAATCCTATTTTATTCTGGTTTAAGAATTAATGGAATTGAAAAGGAAAATCCACTTGTTAGCCAAGGTTGTTCCCTTTTGCTTTGTGTGTAGAAAATTTTCTTCTTGTTGGAAGAAATTGTACTAGTTCCATGGGTTCACAGGTGAGGTGGTATGCAGCAATTTGTAGGCTCAGGCAAGCAGATTTTGATGTGTTATAATTTGGCTTTTTATTGCTGGTTCTTATTCATTTTCATTGTCTCATCTGAAATGTAGTATGGACTATGTGGTATTTCTAATGGGTGGAAAATGAAGACTACGGTACATAGGAGAGTCTTGCTATTCTCTGTTGGCACAATGGGAAAGTTGTCATTATGGGGACAAGTGAATATCTGAATAATTAAGTAACTTTTTGATGATTCATGAATGGTGAAACTTTGGCAGTGTTTTTTTTCATAGTAATGCTTCTGCATATCACCTTAGCATGTGAGACTTCTGTATTCTGATATGCTTTCATCCAGTCTTGAGTGATACCCTGGTGCTCCTTCAAACGTTTCAATGACCCTTTAATTTGTCTTTATGATTCATCTGGGCAAATGGGGAAGTATTTGGGAAAGAACCACCACAGCATGATGAGTAAATTATTTTGATATTTGTACTTAGGCATGAGTTTTGAGGTGCCTTTTAGATTGATTTCCTTGTTGATGGCCTTCTTTATTTTGAAGGAATTGAAATTTTTAGGGTGTCTAAACAATTACAAATTGTTAAATTAATAGGCTAGAGTCTGCTAATTCAACTCATTGTTTGATGTTTAGATTTGATGATTGGTGAGAGTAAATATTGATTAGCCCTCTTGTGTGTCAGGGTGTCATTCCATGAAGCTGGATAGCTGCCTCTTGCACTCTGTACTGGATTGACAAAAAAAATACTGTTAAATGTATAATTGGTTCTTATATTAAGTTTTAAACACTGAATACCTTTGATTGCATACCTACTTTGAGCATTAAAAATGTGGAGCCATTTAAGTGACAATTGATGGTTATAAATTATTTCTTTTTATAAGAACTGGCACAAAAATAATTGATAAATTGCATTAAGGCAGGTCAGTCTAGTTATTAAATTAAATATAAAGGCAAAAGAAAACAGACAATATGGGCAGTAAAAAGTGAACAGGAGAGCAGTAGGATACTAGTGGCAGAAATAAAAGCTTGCCTGACATTTTGCATTGGTCCTGGGTGTACTTTCCTACCAGTAATCATATAGAAGAAGAGGTGCATAGGGCATATGAAGAGCATGAGGAGATAATTAGGGAAGTCCCAGGCAAGAAACTCAAGATTTACTCTAAGAATTCTCTTTATTTTGTTTACATGCTCCCGTAGTCCACTCCCAATGCCATGTAACCATGCTGTTGCTTCCCAGTGGCACCCTCCGCATGACTCCCCCTCCCCCCTCTGCTCTCTCCCCCCATTCTTGTTTTTTTCTTCCCGGTCTTACCGTCCACCACTGCACTTTCCCACGGAAGGTGGAAAATGGAAGGGGAGAAAGATTCATACGCAATTCGCCTCACTCGTCGGTCGGTCAGTTGAGGAATTCCATGATGTGGAAAAGGAGGTGGGGAAGTGGAAAGAGAGAGGTGTAGGTATCTGATCTGCTTCTTGTGAGTAAGTTGTGCAGTCGTTGGAAGAGGCATGGGTGATTGGTTAGTGGGTGGGCGTGTATAGGGAAAGTGGAAATGGAAGTTGAGTCGGCTTAATGGTTACTACACTCATTCGTAAAATCCGGGAGGAAGAAGTATGGCCAGAGGACTTCATGAAAACAGTCCTAAATCTTATCTCAAAAAATAAGAAAGCATCTGAATGTGATGAATACTGAGCAATAGGCTTGATTTCACATGTAGCTAAAGTTTTGCTTAGAATGATTATTAAAGATTGGAGGAAGGCTAAGTACTAATTGGACATTGACCAGTTTGGGTTTCAAAAGGGAGGGTCAATTGGAGATGCTATTGAGGTGATGAGAACGCATATAAAGAAAAAAGTATAGCCTGGATGTTAGTTTACTTTGTATCTTGGTAAAAGGCGTTTGGCAGGGTGAATGGGGAAGAACTAATTCAGATGGTAGAATGGGGATAGATTGGGGAGACGGGAGACTAATCCTAAACTTATATATGGCCCAAAGGGCACAAGTGAGGGTGGCTGATAATGAGTCAGGATGGGTGGCCAGAGGTCGCAGGGTAATGCAAGGGTGTCCATTGTGGCCTTTGCTTTTAATGTTGTAATGAGGAAATGATACTGGAGGCATGGCAAGAACTAGATGTAGGTATCTAAGTAGGTGGGCACCTGATACAGGTGATTAGGTTTTTGGACAATTAGGTGCTGATTAGTCAATCTTGGAAAGGATTACAAGCTTCAGTAGATGCTTTAGCGGTTCATTGTGGGAAATAGAATATGAAGATATATCGTAAGAGAACAAAATTAATGCGATTTTCTTGGACAAAGAAAGGGAGGCTGGTAATGAAAGTGAGAGGACACAAATTAGAGCAAGTCATCATCATCTGGTGTTCTGTCTGCTGACAGGTCCCGTACACCCCTGCTGTCTCCATCCGCTTCTGTCCCGAGCTTCCTTCTTTGCTTCATCATAGCTGATGTTCTTCACCTGATCCACCAATTTAATTATTCTCTTTCCTCTCTTTTTCTTTCCTTCAATTGAACCTTCAAGTGCCACAGTTATAATACTTTTCCCTCTCATCACATGGCCCAACCAGTTTCCTTTCCTTTTCCTAATTTCTTTAGGAGTGATCTTCCTTCTTTTACTTTGCTCAAAACCTCTTCATTTCTCATCTTATCTACCCATCTTACTTTTTCCATCCTTCTCCACACCCACATTTCATAACCTTCTATTCTATTCCTTTCCCTCTTACCTAATGTTCACGCTTCACATCCATACATGAAAACACTCCATGAATAACATTTAGCTAGTCTCTTTCTCAGCTCCAGATCCAGACTTTCATTGCATAGCAAGTTTTTCTTCAGGCTGAAGGCCTCTTTTGCCATTTCTACCCTTGCTTTTATTTCTGCAACACTTCTCCAGTCGTCTGTCACCATCATTCCTAGGTACCGGTAGCTTTTCACTTTTCTATTACACCTTCATTTATTTTCACACTCTTATAATTTTCACAGTTTACTGGCATCACCTTTGTCTTTCCTAGGTTTATCTTCATCCCATATTCCTTCATCCCTTCTTCCAAAACCTTTATCAACCTTTGAAGTGATTGCATATCATCTGCTAATATTACCATGTCATCTGCGAATCTTATACTTCTTATCTTCCTACCTCCAATGCTGACTCCTTCCTCTCTCCCATCAAAAGATTTATGGATCATGTCCTCAACATATATATTGAACAAGGTTGGCGACAGACTGCATCCCTGCCTTACTCCTCTACCAAGATCCACCCATTCTGTCATATCCTCATTTATTTTTAATGCAGCTTTTTGCCTCTTATATAATTCTCTAATGAGTTTTCTCTCCTTCCATACCAACCCCTTCTCTTTTAGAATTTCGAACATTTTATTCCATTCAACCCGATCAAAAGCCTTTTCCAGATCAATGAAACAAAGCGCCATTCCTTTTCCTCTCTCTATATACCTTTCTCCAGTTATTCTTAATAGGCCAATGGCGTCCCTTGTTCCTTTCCCTTTCCAGAAACCAAATTGTTCCTCCCCTACATTTTCTTCCATTATCCTTATTAATCTCCTGTTCAAAACTCTCAACATTATTTTGGCTGCATGTGTAATTAGGCTTATCGTTCTATGTTCAGTACATTTCCGTGTACCAGGTTTCGTAGGCATTGGTACTATCACTGTTCTTACAAACTCTTGAGGCCATTCACCAGTGTGATATGTGATATTTTGCACAAAATAAATGAAAAATTTTTAGGTTTTATTTTGACTTGCATAAACACACACAATGAAATCATCCTGTTCATTGGCCACTTCCAGGGTTCAAAATGTTTTATACCTACCGCATGGGATGGAATAAATACAATTGTTATTATGTGACGGCGTCGTGCACCTAAGAATCTCTAACACCAATACGGTCTGCCTGCTGATCTTGTGTGCACCGTAATACCAATATCAGCTATCTGCCATTCTACGTGTCACAATGTCCATATCCATAGCATTTTACTCTTGAGAATCAGAAAAATCAAACGAACAAATTCCCTATTCTTTGCTTATATTGAAATCGCAACCAATTGAACGAAAGTCAATTGACGATTGAAACTACTTGGCGTCAAGCGCACCCATTATCGGTTAAATGATGTCTCCCGAGACTGCTATCTTTTGGCGGATACTAAGGGTACTACTTTCGATTTATGCATGACACCAACTACAGGCACTGACGCCGAAGGTCGAATAACTACGCTAAATCGACTAGCGAGTCTTACATGTCTTCACCAATGGACGAAGAGGAAAGTGAAATTGTTAATTGGACTTAGTAAATGTAATTTAAGCAGGGCTCCACCTAACCTGTCACTGATGGGTCACAATTACTCTTTGAGTATATAAAAACTACTAAGTAAAGATAAACTGCGGAATTCACGTACTTATGATGGGTAAATGTTGCCGACTTATGATCTGTCTCTGGCGTGGTGGCATTCATGCCGCCAAAATATAAAATAAAACCAAATACCTATGATCATGTCCATTTGACATTCTAAATAGTTTCAGTCGTCATCATAGAATTTGCTGGGTGCAAATTTTTGTTGGTTTCCTTCAATAGTCCTCAATTAATTGCATATGTGCTTGATAATGGATATCAGAAATGCAAACAATTTCGTCTTCTCCATTACTATTGTGAACATGGTCTGACCAAAATCGGCCACGAACACGAATGGCAACTAGTTAGGCTTCACAGTGGATCATATATCATTACAAATAACTGTTCAGACCTGTGGATTACAGATGATAAATGTAATAATGAAATGCAAAACTGCCCAAAACGTATAGTCTACTCACTGCTAAACTTTCACCAACTCTTAACTGAAAATGAGGCTTTAAATCCCTCATGAAGCTAATCCCTACAAAGCCAAAGCTAAAAGTACCTGTACAAAAAATCGAACGCAGTCGACTCATGCATAGCATAAATACGTTCCACACCAAAGAACTTTGGGAAAGACAATAATATTAGTTTCAATAATAATATTAGTAGCTGTTTAGATATCTTATTTATTCTGTTTCGGCAGCTAAATGCAGAGCACGATACCATTTTTCACGCACAGATGGCCGCTCGCGGCACTGGCTTTATTTCCCCAATTTTCGATATAAAACGCAAGACTACGCACTTGTGTTGGTTTTGGAGGCAGCCACAAGCACGTTTTATTCGACAAAATCCTCGATGGACTCAATACATCCACAACCGAGCCACAATAAAGTCATGAAAGTCACCAGATTTCAATGCTTTTGCATAGGATCACCCAATGTTTTCATAGCCACAATATGGCAAAATGCACAAAAGCGATCATCAATTCGGCTTAAAGTCTCCCCGCTGGAGAGAGCTTCAAGGCTACCAACTGATGCTGTGTTGGGGCCGGTGAAACTTGCTAGCCGCGTCGTCACTGGTGTAGCGGGGTTGACGGACGAGTCTGGACGTGCAAACAATTCCGATTCTCATTTCATCCGTGAATGAACTAGTGTCACCACATGTAGATGGTTAAATCAGGGGTATTCTTTACCACCAACAGTAGGCTTATGCGATGAGTTGATTCATCGACGATGATTTTTGTCATTGCGTTACGATGAACGGCAACGATGACAATGAATGTCATCGATGATGAATTACCTGACGTTGATGAGTTGATAAATAAAGTGACGTCAATTAGTCGATGAATTCACCACTGTAGATGAGTCAATGAATCCATCCCCATTAGATGACAATTATTTGTGTTGCGTCGCCCGCCCGTGCCTATGCCTACCTTTCCATCGGCGATGAATGAATTCATCGACTTATTGAGGTCGGTGAGTTCATCGACGGCGAAGTAACCAAACCTAACCAACAGTATCACTGTAGACCAAAATGCCCAAAGTTATTAGTATATATGATTGCAAAAAGGAATTTGAAGGAGATTGTTTATATATATTTGACGCTAGAACCAAAATCATGATGTGTAAGTTTTGCAATATTCGAATTGACTGGAGTAGAAAAGATTCGATTATGAAACACATTAGGGGTTAGCAGCGAGTACATCAATAATGTCCAAAAATCGAAAATCATTGAAGAAAGCAGCAATCACATTAAGTGACAGCCTGACTCAATCAACAACACAAAAAAAGTCAAGCAAAAAAAAGAAGAATTGATATGTGACACAGTTGATGCTCTAATGAAAGCTAACATACCTTTGGAAAAGTTAGATGATCCGAACTTTAGAGCATGGATGAATAAATACATACCAGGTAAGTTTTGTTAATTGGACCATATATAGGTAGGGACTTAAACAGAAATACCAGTTCTTAAAGCACAAGTCTAGTTGTGTAACTGCACACCTAAGAAGTAACAACCTGCATTAAACACCAAACCAAATGTGTGTTCTGGGCGAGTTATGCTCTCTTCAAGAGATTGTGCGGCTAGTACCTTTTTCCTGTAGATGTATAACAGAAATACATATCACTGGACTCATGCTTCTAGAAACAACAGCTTTCTTCAACTGTTTTGCCCCTGACAACATGGAATACAAAGAGTTGTAAATTTCTAAATAATTACAGGAGCTTTAGACACTGCCACAGCTGATACCTGCAGAGCAACATATATTCCACGAGCTGCAGAGAAAAGGAAGGATCAGATTAAAGCATCAGTTAAAGGCCAACCAGTTGCAATTATGTGTGATGAGACCCCAGACAGGAAGGGTTGGTGTGTCTTCATCCTCTTGCTAAGGGTTCTGTCCCACTCTGCCGAGTAGAAGATATTTGTTGGGGCAGTTAAAATGCTACAGCAGGCAAATGCAACTGAATGTTCAAGAGTTGTAATGACTGTGATACAAGAATTTGAAATTCCTTATGATAATGTAGGAGCTCTCGTAACAGATTCAGCTAGGTACATGACTTTGTGTTCCCAAATGTGTAATATTCTCTGCCCAACAATGGTACATGTTCAATGTTGGGCCCATAAGCTGAATCTTACAGCAAATTTATTTTCTTCGGAGCTTCAACACTTGAACACGTGTGTGTCCAATGGAAAAATGCTCTTTCTGAACACCAGAAAGAGGAAACATAGATATATTTCCTTCTTAAAAGAGCGCTATCCAGATGATGATTCTAGGAAAACTTCTTTTCCATCACCAGTTATGACGGGATGGAATTCTTTGTACAAATCTGCTTTATATTGGGGAACATATTCAGGATATGGTAGACTTCAGCAAGACTGTGGATGAAGGAGGTGCTGCAGTAAAATACTTTGCTGAATTGGAACAGTAAAATATTCTGATAATCACTGCCAGTGCAGGCTTTCTAGAAGAACATGGGCATCAATTAATTGACTCCATTGTCACCTTAGCGGGATCATCATATCCTTTCTCGCATAAATTGCAAAGTAGAATTGATGGCCTGCTTAACAACTTCAAAGTAGTTAGCAAAGGAATGTTAGCCTGTCAGACAACTTTTGCCATTAATAGCCTTAAATCTGTGGTGAGAAGGGGACAGATTAAACAGCTATTTGAAAATCTGGGTAGTTTGTGTGAGAGCAAGTTATTTAGGCTCTTGATATCAGGCACTGCCCGAGTGTTCACTTCAAATATGGGCTAACTATTTGATGAGAAGAATATAATTGAAAACTCTGAAAGAACCATGGTGCAGACAGAAGCATCCATTCCCCTTTTAAAGAAACTTGAAAGCACTGTGCTACTTCAGGATATCTTTGCATGCAATCAATTGTAAAACAGAAAGGACAGGAAGGTGAAAATGTAAATGCCCTCAATATATTGTTGAGTATCAAAGAGACCACAGTGAGTTGGTGGAATCTTGTGTGAAGGCATTGTGGGTTCCATGCTCAAATGTTAACGCGAGCGTGCTATTTCCTCTTATGGAAATACATTCAAAGACTTTAGAACCAATGCTTCCCCAGAAAATTTGGAAGTGGAACTAAATGTATACCTCGGCTCTGCATGCAATTGAGGAATCAATGTGTGTATGGCATTTCATGAGATTAAAATGATGCCCAGCGGTATATTTGTGATATGTATGTATAAGGTTCCATTATGTATGTATTTATTGGATTATGTTATTATAATATTTTACCCTTCAACTCATGTCATTTATATAGTTATTTGTTTGTTTTTATTGAGAATTAAGCGAATTTTTCTTTTTACCGCAGTAACATTAAATTTGAGATTTTTAACCCGCTGTGACTAAGATTTTTATACCGCTTTCCCTCGAGTTTGTCACTTTTCAGGGTCCCTACGAATTACCAGTAAATGTGAAAACTACTGATGAACAATGATCTAAAATATTACTCAATTTGAACGTTTAGGAGATATTTGAAGTATTTATTCTTGAAAGATAATAAACTTATGGTGTTGTTTAGATCATGTGGTAAAGCATTCCATTTATTGGGAGCTGGATATAAGGAAAGAATTTGCAAAGACTTTAAGTTTGTGGAGGAATGAGGGCATCACCAATAGACCTAGAAGGTCGAATAGTGCACGAGGATCTAAAATTAAAGAGGTCATTTAAATACTGGGGGATTTTATCTGTTATGATAGAATAAAGGAGAACTCCGAGAAAATATTTTCTTCGTTGCATTGAAATGAGCCTGTAGAGTTCCTGAGAGCAGGAGACTACATGATCAAATTTACGAATTTAAAAAATAAAGCATACACATGAATTAAAGAGTCATTGCCATTTCAGGGATAAACCCTGTGTAAGGTCATAGTAGACTGGCGAGTAATAGTCCAAAATCGGTAGTACCTACTTATTTGGGTAGAGAAGAGATTTGTTTGAATTGCTAAGGGTAGAAATTTTCTCTGACATTTCAGATGATAAAGAACTTTTATTGACCTTGTTACATACTTCAATGACCTGTGTGGTCCAAGATAGATTACACATTAAGGTCAGACCAAGGTTCAATTCAGAGTGTTTGTAAGGAATAGTTCCACCATCACTGACAATCCTAGGGATGATGTTGAGATCTATGTAACTTAACATCTTTTTACCACCCAGGATAATGGATGCATCCTTACAGAGTTTATTGAAAGAGAATTTCTGTGTGCCCAAAGGCATATTGAGATTATGTCCTCATCAATAGCTGCTATTGAGTGTCTTATATCGTTGACAGAGGAGTGATTGTATTACTGGAGATTGTCAGCATACAGCATATACATGCTCTGTTTAATATGGTCAATTATGTCTGATATAAATTATTATTTTTTGTATTTTTAATTTTACTTAACCTGGGTTGGATGGGACAGAACCGTCCCCTCTTCCTCCTACCCAGTTTACGCACACAGACACCCATGTCGTGGGCAGATAATATTCTATCCAGGCGGGAGTCGAATCCGCGACCCTCTGTTTAGCAGGCGAGGACTTTACCCTGCCACCTCCGGGGCCGACCCATAAAGAAGTGGCCCAAGGACGGATCCTTGTGGGACTCAATTTGTAACTGATGAAGAGCATGACAATTTGTTATTTGAACTTTTGATACGAGTGAAAACAGTTGAGGGCTCACAGGAGAAATTTAAGTTTTTCAGTTTGAGGAGCATACTTGAGTAGTCAACTTGGTCTAATGCCTTGCTAAAATCAATAAGAGCCAGAATTGTGTGCATGTTTTTATCTGTAGCATGGTGGATATCATCAGTGACCTTATATAAAACAGTCTGAGTGCTGTGACCACGGTGGAAACCTGATTGAAATGGGTCAAGCTTTCCATTAGCGATGAGGTAGTCCATAACTTGTTGGTGAACTATTCTTTCGAGGACTTTGGAGAGAGCACAAAGTGTGGAAATCAAGTTTTAAATTAAGAGGAGAGGTGGGTTTTACACTTTTGAATTGGTCTTGCAGTGGCTTTTTTTTCCAGAGGCTTGGGAAGACAGAATGAGTCAAAGAATAGTTAAATATTTCAATAATAGAAAGGGCAAGCATATCAATGGCCCTCAGCACTATGCTTATTGGAATATCATCTACTCCAGCGGATGTTGATTTTGATTTGGAAGTGATGTTAAGTAAAACTTCAGGCCTTAGGTGTTGGAAATAAAACCTGTTGGAATCAAAAAGGAAATAATTCCGCATCAAGTTGTAAAGTTGAGACATTGGATGTATTGAAGGAAGAAACACTGCACAAGTGATAATTTAGCTGATCAACAGTCATGTGGGTTGGTAGGAAATATTCGTTTTGCCTCAAGATCCCAAAGATTGTTTAGTTCTTTCCAGGTCAGTGTGACGTTTCTTTAGGTGATGAAGTTTATCGGAAAAACAGGTTCTTTTAGATTTTTAGATGATAATAATAATAATAATTCTTTATTCACTGCAAGCAAATTTTTGCATAGTTTATCAACAATAGATACATTTAAAAAAACAGGTCAACAAGATAAAAAAAGGTCACTTGCAAGTAACATGTAGATAAAAAATATGAGTAAGCACATAAATGAAGACATAAAATTTATGATAATACCATTATAATATAATGGACTAATAACACTGTTCTGCAAAAAAAAAGTTCAAAAAATGCTCGGCTACAATTTAGGGTGTTTCTGGCTAATTTTGGGTCGCTGAATCCAAAAATGACCTCCGTTTTTTTCTATCACCCTCCATTTTTATGAGCAACCCCTAAATTGGGGAAACCAACCCCGTATCTAAACTTATCGCTTTTCAAGGGACTTTTACTAATGGTATCTGCTTCTGATTAAAAAAACGGACGTTTTGAGGCTATCAGGGTCATGAAAGAGACAAACTTGACTGGGGTTGAAAATATTTAGGGGGTGAAAATCGAAAAAAATCTTAAAAAACCATTGAAATAACCATTTTTCTTCGCTTTTTATTGCATATGATATGGTAGCTAATAGAAAAGTTTTTAAGGGATGAATACCGTGTTCACCACCCCTTTTGTAAAGGATTAATATTACATAAAATATAAGAGGGGAAGGGGGGGTATAGGAGGTGGTATAAAGAGCTGCCTCAAAAATCTGGATACAAAAATTAAATTTGTTTATAGATTACGTACTTTTGAAGTAAGAAAACAATTCAGTGATTTTTTCCAAGTAAAAATCCTTAAAGCAATGTAAAAAAAATAGTGAAGCGGCTTTGTTTTAATGCACACACACTACCAAACTAAATTCCTACACACAATGTTCTGGGCCCATAATCTGATGACTTCAATTTCTGTGTTAAAGAAGTTACGGGTAGAAATTTAGGGGTGCGATAATATATAAAACACGACTCTCTGTTAAGGATTGACACAGCACTACTAATGTTTTATTGAGGAAGAGATAAAACTACTCCCTCTATGGCGCCACAAAATGATACAAACAAAAGACGTCTGATATGCGACATTGTAAGCATTTTGCCATTCATTTAATGTAAGTTCACAATAAGTCTGTGATAAATTACACTGAGTAAAACTGTGGACATTTCAGGACTGAAAACTTCAAGTAAGATAAATTCTGGTCGATGAAAATATTCAGCTTCTGAGGTCGCAAGGATTGAGTAGTGCAAGTTAACACTTATGTAAACGAATGAATAAAATGAACACTTTATAAAGTGTGGAATCATAACCAGGTGTTTTTTCATTCATTATGGAGGAGTTCCACTGAGTAACACCAGAGACTTCTGTCTTATATTCAAAGTAATATAGACACCAACTCCTCCTCCCATTTTTCCAACTCGACTATGCCCGGACAATTACAACAACTACTATGCCCGGAAAAGTTCCTGGCCGTGCTCTACTGCCCAAAATTCTATCCCTTACACATGTTCTATCCCGGAAGATTTCCGTGGTTGACTTGATGTTCAGTTTGTCCACTCCTGAAACATTTCCAGGCCAATTGTACTAATTTGGTAGTAGTTCATATGTTAGCCAATGTTGTCACCCCTCTTCAGTCAGGATTGTAGTCCCTCTAGTGGAGTTTTTAGGTATTTTTTAGGACCATGTTACTCTTGTGGTAGAGTCGCATGGTATGTAGTGTTACCCTGAGCGATGCCGAAAGAAAAGCAAAGAAACTTGATGGCATTTGTGCCTTTGTAGAGAGAGGAGATGATACAGTAAATGATTATAGTCTTTCAGAAAGTGAATCTGACCCAAAGAGCAGTGGTATGAATCATGTTAGGAACTCTCTGACTCGGAGAGTTCAGACTTGTTGCTGCAAAACATTTCCCCAGATACACAAGAGCACCATTTCCAGTGGACTAAATGTGATAGTGACCAAGCAGATGGTGGGTTTGGGTAACCTATATTTACTGGTGTTGCAGGTGTTAATGTACCTCTTACATAAAATGTTTCTCCTTTGCAATGCTTTGAACTTGTTTTACTGATGATTTTGTGCACCATATTGTAGTTGAGACAAATAGATATGCCAATAAGTGCCGCGAGGATGCTCTTAAATTCAGGTGTAGGTTCCAATGCGAGGATAAGGTTGTGGAACGATGTATGTGATAACGAAATAAGACTTTTTATTGCCTTTATATTTTATTTTTATATGTGAATCTCAATCAGGATATGCCTGGGACTTTTTTCATTTACGCTGGTCCAGGGGAAGATAGGCTAGGCCGAGAAAGTGCTTCACAGAAACTAATAAGCTATGCTTCTGGTACTAAACTTGTGCTGTACCCAGAACTTATAGTGAAAGGGTATGTTATCTTCATGGACCGATGGTTCTCAAGTCCAATTCTATTCCAAGAGCTGCGGTATCATGGTTTCGGAGCATGTGGAACAGTTGACTTGCGAAAGAAGGAAATTCTAAAATAACTGCGGACAGCAAAATTGAAGAAAGGTGATGTACTTTGCTATACATTAGGAGTTTATTCTGCAATTAAATGGCGTGACAAAAAAGATGTGACCATGATATCGACATTTCGTGGGGGAAGAGTTTGCGAGACAGGAAAAATAGTCAGGAAGACCAAAGAAGAATTAAAGAAACCTGAGGCCATAATTGAGTGTAAAGCTAATATGGGAGGAGTAGATCGATTGGACCAAAAAATAAAACCATAAGAGTGCCTCAGAAAAAGTGTCCAATGGTATAGGAAGCTGTTCTTCCATTTGATGGACATTACTGTTGTAAATGTTAATATTGTGTATGGGAAAAGTGTTAGAGAAAAATTCACTCTACTGCAGTTTAGTCATGAAGTCATTCATGGGCTATTAGAGAAATATGCTACAAAATGAAAAACAGTCAAGGACAGTCGTATGGAAAGACATTTTCCAACACAGCATATCCTAGCCACAGCAAAGAAGAAGTTTCCCAGCAGCGTGTGTTGACTTTGTCCCGGAAGGAAAGAAACGAGGTGGGAATGTAAGCAGTGTGGCATTATACCATTACATCCTGAAGGCTGCTTTGAAACCTATCACACAAGAAGAAAGTACCAGACGTTATTATATTTGTACAATTTATGTATGTTTACATTAATTTCCTTAATATGTCCCAGTATGATCTTCCTTAATGATAAAAACACCAGTAATCTGTTTATTACATCCTTAAATATATTTTTGTAAAATGAATTTCAATTTTCAATCCATTTCTAAGCTAACCAATTTAAAAACCCATGCTGGGGATATGAATATGGGAAAATTTAGTCACCACTGAAGGGGTTAAAGTTTAACCATAAGGCATTAGCCTTATCATTTGTAGTAATCGGTTTGAGCCACGTTTCAGAGATGCCAATAATATCATACTTATTTCCATTAAAATATTGTCTGAATTCATCAATGTGACATGGCAGATATGTCTAAATTGGAAATTGGGATGGAGGTCAGGTGAGGAGGTAAACAAGGGGACATGCCCTAGGAAGATTCTTGAATGTCCTCTTTGGATAGGATGGTGCGGTATTCACATCCATCCCCTTTCCTTACATATATTTTCCCGTTTCTAACCCACAGATATTTAATTGTGCCCTCTTTTTTTGAGATCTTTGGCCATAGAGTGGAGTTTCCTATTGAATCGGGTTAAGGGTTCATTTATGTATATGGGTTGAGCGTTATTAGTTTGTGATTGACCAGTGTCTGCTGTGGAAAAGTTTCTTTTAACCCTCCCTGCATTAACTATGTTGGCAGCAACACTCGATCTCAGGAAATGAATTGTCACTGGGAGTTTTGAAACACCATTTGGAGTGACACGGGCTCTTGGTCGATAGGCGTAGTCGAGGTCACTAGCTTCAGTGGGGACTCCAAAGGGCACAACCAATTTGAAACACCTAAGCATTGATGCATTCTGCATCTCTGTAAGGGATGCCATGCACCTCTACGATGTTTCAGAGATTTTCATGTTCTAACTTATTGCCACATTCCAACATTGCAACTTTACCAGTAAGTGTAGAATAATCACTCTGAGGCTTCTCCAAATGGTCAGTCAGAGAAGCGATAGATGTCATCATTTGCTCCAGGACTTTGGTGTGGTCATTGACAAGATTGGATGGCATGAAGTGCTGATTAGTACTACAAATGATCCTCCTGAATTTCCTTTACCCAATTCAGAAGTTCTTGGAGAGTGAGGCTTGAGGAATCAGCCGTGTCTGCAGCAGTGGTTGAAGTTCTCACCATGGGAGGAGCACAGGTTATGAACACAGGGCTCACAAGACCAGGATTTATTAAGCTCATCCAACGCTGTTTCATCTTCCTCAGGGAGAGAGACACACCCATGATGATACTGATGGTTGCAATTTATGCACTGCACAGGCTTGTGATTATGTTTAGAGGCCAAGGATAGATGATGAATGTGTGATACGACTACCTAAGTAGGAAGAATATTTTGTTGTCTTTGACGAAGAGTAGTGATTTGTTCCTATGACAAATTCATATTGAGATGTACACCTAGAAATTTACTGTATTGATAGAATTGTTATTGAATTGATATAGAAGACTTGCAGTTTGTTTTCTTTTATTTGTTAAGTGAACCATCAATGATTTCTGTACATTGAGGGTAAGGTAGTTTTCTTCACACCAGTTATTGACATTGTTAGTGACCTGCATGCAATTTAGGATCAGAGAATTGCATGAGGAGGATCACTTTTGTGACAACATCTTAAAGCAGTAATTTTACTTGGTCAATTCCATTCACCGTTGGAGGAAGATTGTTAATATAGATTAAAAATAGTAGTATACTCAGAGTGGATCCTAGGGGAACACTCAGTGGAGTACAGTTGATTTCCATGGTGTACATTTTGCTGCTTGGAATCAGAGTTATGACTTGTGTACAATTGAGGAGATAGGATCTTAAACATATTGGCCACCTCCCTGATAATAATCCCATCCCATTTGGACCACAAGATTTTGTGATTCACACAATCAACAGTTTTAGTAAGATTAAAAAAAGTCCAGTGGTTTCATGGGTATGATCTAATTGATAAAGGATTGAACTCATAGTGATACACATAGCGGATGTGGTGGATCTTCCATGGCATAAACCGTTCTGACTAGGTTAGAATAGATCATGTCCTTCAAGCCAGTTTAAAGAGTCTGTGTATAGCTTTCTCAAATGGTTTTGAAAATGTGTTTTGTACTGCGATCAGTCTATAGTTGTCAATGTAATTGGGACACACCTTTGTTTTCAGACCCTCCAGTTGTTGGTTGATCCAATATCAATGACGAGAACAAAAAACCAATTTACAGTTAACGTTTGAAGGTGCCGCCTATCATGAACTAGACTAAAAAAGAGGCCACATGCTAAGGAAGTTAGCTGTTAATACAAGCAATTACCTTCATGGAATTGAATTACATCACATTTTCGTGAATTCAAGAACTGACATGCATTATGAATTGACAGGAAACTCAGTACGGACCAAAAAAACAATTACTGTCCCAACTGAATAAGCATTCTTTTTAAAATAAAATGGTGTGATAAATGACACCCAATCACTTACCTCTCTGCTGTGAAATATGGCCAATCACTCAGGGAAAAATTGTTTGCCAGGATCAGGATGCCATTGGTAAAACCATGATATGATTCAAAACAAGTTCATATTTAATTTATTCTCTTTAAAATATGATAAGAAAGAAGTTTGTTTAGCTCTTCCTCTTATTTCCTTAGCAATTGCACTTTCCAATTTTCGGAAGGAGCTCATCGGCTTTCACTCCCTTAGTATAGAGAATAAATTTCTCTAAAATATCTAGCACTTAACTTGCTGGTACAGAGTTGGGACATTCCATCTTGCAGTCATCGTCTTTCTCCACTCCCACCTCTGGCGTCTTGGGCGTATCCTACTAAGGTCTCATCAGCACAAGTTACTAAATTATCGTCCACTGTCGCGTACTCATTAAATGACATGGAGACACTAATTTTTTTCCACCAAACCCTCCCAAAAGGTACAGTTTATGGAGTCCGTGATCTTGTGGTTCATGTTTGCAGACGAAAACCTGGCTTTGGCGAAATAATGCTTGATAGTTTCCGGTGACACATTCTTCCAGGCCTTATACAGGCACTGCATTGCCTGCAGAATTTTCCACCTTGACATTTTTAATCCATAACCATCATCACACACGTAATAGCATGCCAAATACTCAATTAGCATGTGCCGGTATAATCTCCTTACCACGGAAATAACGCCTTGGTTCAGCGGTTGTAGCCTGCTGGTTCAGTTTGGGGGAAATAAAATCACTCTCATGTTCTTGAAAATTAGCCCTTCCAAATTGTGAGCAGTGCACCGGTTTAGAAAAAGAATGATTTTCCTATTGTTCCCCCCATGCGAGCATCCCAACTTCCGAGGCTTCGCATATTTTCCATTCACTAAGGGGGGTGTCTTCTAAGAGCCATCGCTGTTAGTACGGAGGAGGACCGTGGAGCGTTCCTTATTCATTTTGCCCCCATGGCAGGCCTCTCCTTTCACATTCTATGTCTGATCAGGGAGCAGATTCAAAAATAATTCATTGGCATTAAATGTCTTTTGGACTATAGCCCTCACCTACCAAGAGTGGCAGCCTCTCTCTCCTGCCCTCGACTACTTCAGGGCTAACTGCAGCCTCCTCCCTACAGAGATTTAATGATGCCAAGTTCCAACATTTCTTGAATTTATGGAGCCATCCATTTGATGCCACTAAGTTTTCCATGCCCAACTTTAGAGCCTCCATTCTCGCTCACTCTTGCAGGATCGGTCCTGTAATGGGGATCAACCGGGACCGCGACCAGGAAAACCAGTTGAAGACTGGTATCCATTTATATTGGTCTTCAGTCGTTTCCGATCCTGCCCCTGCTATACCGCATTAATAACATCCATCTACTGAGAAAGAATAGTAGATGGTGTTGATGGACGTATTCGGAATTTATGAGCAACTTCTACCTTCTTAATCCCCTCGTCCACTGCTTTTAGGATATCGATTTTCTCCTGCAGGGAAGATCACCGCCGCTTAACTCCATGATCCATGGCTGAAAGAATTAAATTTATTTGAACTTTGTGAAGAAAGTGCACAATTTCATTTTAAATAGAGTTATGAGCAATACGAATGGAAAATGTATGCATTTGAACCACCAGCTTTATCATTTTCTCAGAACATTTTTTTCAAGATGGTGAAGAGTGAAAAAACCACTCCTTAGATTTGAGACGTTAAAGTTGCCAAATTAATGACGTAATTACAATAATAAAAAGGGTGTAGGGATTCACACATCATGCAAAACTAATCAACTGAATTTTGCTGCATCACATATATTTTAAGTAGGCTAAAAAATGATTGAGCAGGTGAGGTGGAAGTCCATATCTACCATATTTGCAAGATTGTGGGGTATAAATTACAAACTTACCTTGCAAAGAAGCAGAAAAATAATCCAAAGTAATAGTTCCTGCTTACAGCCTCAAGGAGTTACCAATCGCCAAGATTGAGATTGAAGGCTTTTATGAAAATTAACTGCTGTGAAACTCGTGGACACCGATCTATTCACTAACCACACTGATATCAAGTCACTGACGCCTTGTTTCCGGAAATGCGATGCACTGGATGAATAGACAAGAAGCTTTCTGATTGGCTTGCTCATACGGGGTCTCGGATTGGCCCCCTTAACTCTCAAAACCACAAAATAAACAATATTAACCTCTTTTTTTACAAAATACGTAGTGTAGAGGTAAAATTACAAGACTGGGCCAATCTTTTATTTCTTTGAGCTTTTGTAAATCAGGAGTTGGTTCATTAGAGGCATTTCCTTTTGCTATTAAATAGGAATTTGGCGGGCCCAATAGAATTTGTTTGTTTATTGGAGTTCGTCATTTAGCGGGAGTTCATAAGGTAGAGGTTCTACTGTATTAATTATTGAACACTAAGAATTTCTTTTTATCAAATGACATATGTTCTTCATTTTGGCTGAGCTTATGAAAAATGATTGCCTGCATTTGTTGGTTCAATGACAGCTGTAAAGAATGACTTCTTATGGTGATATTGAATGAATCTGGCAAAATTTTAATTGAATGAATAATGTGGTTCCTTATTTGCAGACAGTTGTTTGAATATCATACAAAATAAGTGTTAACTATTAATTTTTTACTGTCAGCCTCTTTTATTGTTTCCTAACATTTGGTTTCATTTGTTCATTGTAATGCAAGTTTAACAATTACTCCTAGGGGAAGCATCCAAAGCACCCTCCACTGATTTACCACGCAATCAACTTGCATCACGTGCCCTGGACTTCAAAGGTATAGCGCTCACGTTCCATGCCACCACTGCGGGAGTTTTGACCACTCTGTCGCACTGTTTGGAAATAATGGAGAAGAGGGAGGAAAGCTGGAGGAGAAGGCTTGAGAGGGAAGTGGAGAGAAGGAAGAAAGCTGAGGAGCTTTACCGATTGACGAGGCAACACACGGCTCAGGTGATTCAACAGAGGCAGCAGGAATCTCATGCCAGGAGGTCTCTTGCGCATGGAGGTCCTGATTTTGAGGTAAATGAACCAGTGTTTGAGTTCTCTGTTTGTTCCTCCCCCTTTTCCTTTTGTAATGAAAACAGACTTAGAGTCACTAGCAATGCCAGAAAGTTTTGCAGCAGCTTGAGTGAGTTCTGGCTCTGCATGAATTTCAGTGAATTTGATCCCATTAGAAGGGAGATGTTCTCATATTTCCAGTCGTTAGAATGCCTGTTTTTTAACCAACCATGAGGGTGGTCTAAAGAGTTCTCAACCTTATGATGAAAAATGACTATGTTTTCAAAAAAGTTATTTTTCAACATAATCACCTTTAATATTAACCTTCTTACTGCTGACTCCTGGCAGCGGTACTAGCGAGAAATGCAGAGGGTAATTGAATGAAATGTATCATTTTAGGAAAATGAATATCATGAGGTTATTGTTTAAAACATCCATGTATGGTTTTTTTATTGTGCATAAAATGAATTAGGTAATAATCATTAAAGAATTTTTTATCGTCTAAAATATAAATGTAATTATATTAGTGTACTAATGTTGAACAATTTTGGCGCATGAGCCGATATAGCTGCACTTTTTGCCCGAGATGCAAAAGCTGGAATATCGGCCCACTGCACTAAGAGGGTTAATACATTTCATCCGGTGATGTTCCAGTGCCATTATCCTGTCCCCGTTGTGTTCTTCTGGAAGTGCTGCTAAGTACTTGTCTACAGCCACTATCTCTTGTTGTTCGGACAGAAAATGTTGACTGGCGAGGAAACATTTTGAGTTATGAGAAGAGGTGGAGGTCTGAGGGAGCCAAATCAGGGATAGAGGGTGGATTTTGCAACTCTTCATAGTGCAAATCCCTCAATTTTCCCATGGCCAAGACACTTGAGTGGGCAGGTGCATTGTCCTGATGGAAAAAAATTTTCTCTTCTTCAAGCGGGGTCTGCTTTCACAAATTTGTGCATCCAGTTTTGTTTGAAGGGTAGAATTGTATTCCCCTCTTATTGTTACCTTATTCAAGGTTGTCGATCAACAGAATTCCTTTCACATCCTAAAACACTGATGCCATGACCTTTCCTGCCTTCTTTGGAGCTGAAGAACCGGCCTCTTTCCACTAAATTGACTATACTAAGCTTATTCACATGCAAATCCTATTACAAAATGTAACCTACACACTCTTTTGAAATCTCTAAATTTCATGCACCTTGGTAAGCTGATCTTCGAATATCTTATCATGCATTTTTTCGATGATTTCTGGTGTGGTTGCACTTTTTAGAATTCCCTCACGTGGATCATCTTGGACACTTCCACACCCACATTTAAACTTGGCTGCTCATTTTTCATGGTGGAAATTGAAGAAGAAGAGTCACCAGACACATGTACAATCCTTCATTGGCCTTTTGGCCAATTGGAATTTTGGTTGGCATTAAACCTTCTTTTACAAAGAGTTTTACCATTGTACGATACTATTTTTTTTCCATTTCTAACACTACATGAACTGAAACTGATTCAGACGACTGTCTACGGTGAACAGTGGATGAAATGGCTTACAATTTCATGCAGCATATGCTCATAGTTCTGCTAGCATGAGAGAAAATTATCATGCGAGTAGTGATGCCATCTATGGGCAAGGCCAAGGAATTTTCAGGCCACCCTCATACTTGAGACATGGTACGAAATTGTCTGTTTTTACCTGTCTATTTGAGACATTAGTTATAAAATAGAAGCCATTTTCTCTGGAGCACGATGTGGCCTTGCTAATATTACATCTGGAATGCAACAGTATATTTTCTTAATTATTTAAAAATATCAGTTTATCTCACCATAATACTTTTTATGAAATGCATAAGTACCTTTATGTGTGAAGGCATTTCCAGCATTCCACATGAACAACTAAGTAAATTTTAAACCTCAAATGTGTACTTATGCATGTGTGTAATTTCAGTTGAATTTAGTTTCTCAGAAGTTCATTTGCGCAAAACAGATTTAGTATCGTTAATGTTTCTTTATATGCTTTTATAATAAAAAATTAATATATCCTCCATATGGATTAGAAAAAATGTCTCACTCAAACGACTGAAAACCCTACCACTCCTCATAATATTTTCCTAGTTCTTTTAGTCTGCTCCCAATTAGTTTTATAACTTTTCTGAAGGGTATGCAGTTTTTTGTGCTGTTTTTCTGTTACATGAAATAATAAAAGAGTTATGGTGTTCCTCTGGAATTAAAGAACTGTGTGTGAAAAAAAGCTAATGGTATAGATAATCACACCCTTGATGTTGGTATGTGACTGAAACATGTCAAGTAACACTCAGCATTGGACCTGCAGAGGGGATGTACTCTAAAGTTAGGCTTGATGTTGTATTGAAAAAGGTTGACTGAAGTCATTGAGAAAATGGAAGGATGCGGAAGGGAAGAGGGAGAGGACAAAATGTGAGCTGTCTCTCGATAGATTGGGGACTCACTCTAGTTAGGTGTCATACTTCTCTTCAAATGACTTGGTGAGTGGGAAGGGGAGGCTGGGCTGAGGCCAGTCACGTGTCCTGAGGTAACAAGTGGGAGCATGGGTAGGGAATTTCCTTCTCCAGGAAGCTCAGTCTTACAGTGGCTTTTGCACTGTGAAGATTTGCTCTCTGCTTGCTGTTTTCCCATGTGTTTGGTGTATTCGACAAAGTGCGTGCTTGAACCTTTCATTGTTATTCATGCGTTGCCCTAGGCATGGCAATGCCCTGCTGGCATTCACCCCTCCTCTAACTCACTCATTCCACCAATTTCCTCTGTTGCACGAGAGTAATCAAGGACTTAAGAGAATGGCTGAACTCTCATACACCAAGTCATTTGAAAAGAACTGTAATCATTAATGAAGCATGAGAGATAAGAATTCATCCACCTGTTGGACTGTGATTGTATCTTAAATTTTTTTGACTTCTGTCTGCTCTTCAAATGTTGTGTGAGCATGAAATAATATTCACCATGTCAATTTGAAGCCCCTGTGATTTGAATTAAGTAATAACCCCAGCCAAGCTTGTTACTTTTGAGTTTAAAGAGAAGCTCTCAAACCAGTCTTTCAAAGAGTCGTAAATCACCAAATAGCTTTAATCTATGGATACAGTCACAATTAACCTTTACCACTCCCCACTTAATTTGCTTTTGAAAATCATGGAATCATCATTGTCTGTTCCTTAGGCATAGTGAAAAAGACGTCTTCAGGTCTCAAGCAGTAGCTCCTGAAATAAATTCAGCGATGTCTGAAATTTTCATGGCAAAAGCTTTGACTTGTTAGTATTGCTGAAGATTGATGTAAGTACTCCTGTTATGGCTTGGGAAATAGTCAAGTGGCATTGCGCTTGAAGAATGAATGGATCAAAAGTGAGGTTAATGAGAGAGGCAGAGAAAACATAAAAAACCAGTACCAGAAGGATTTATAAACGAATTGATCATAGAAGAAATGAATAGGCTGATGTGGAGAAGAAAGAAACTGAGGAATATAAATATGTACATATTGGGTTTTGGCTAGAAGATTAATGGAGAATCATATAACTAATTTTGGTGGGAAACTAATTGGGAAGGGTAAATGTTTTGGGATGGGCCAAGTGACAACTGGAAAATCTATATGGAGGAGGGGAATCATAGACCCAGGTGGAAATGTTGTGAAGAGTCATGTTCTAGAGAAAGTTGTGTGCGGCTACTGAAAGAAAGACTGGAAAATTCTGACTAGAATCTGGATGGAGTTGGCTTTAGTAGTGGGAACGTGTGGAACTATGTGCTGCAATTATCAGAAATTTTGTAGTTCTATAACTGCAAACATGATTTCATCTAACTGTTTTTATCTTGGGAACTGCCAATTATTTGTCTGAATTTTTTTCTGATGTAATATCTAAAGAGAAGGTAAATCATAATTTCAATAAATTTTTATAATCTTGAATTGTTTTTCTTTTTACTCTGATTATTATGTTAAATAAAGGAATCAGTTGTGAGTGTCCATATGCAGGGGTTTAATTATAAATACTAGTCCTTATAGATTGAAACACTTTGTAATTTTCTCATGAGATTTTTATTTTCACGACCAAAGTTTCATCCCTATGTGACATCATCAGGTAATTTACAAGTTTGTCCATACAAATATGTATATACTCTCTGAGGCGAGGGGGGGGGGAAGCTACAAAGTAGTGGTGTGGGATGGGTTTAGTCACG
Organism: Ceriagrion tenellum; assembly: GCA_963169105.1. NCBI lineage: Eukaryota > Metazoa > Arthropoda > Insecta > Odonata > Coenagrionidae > Ceriagrion > Ceriagrion tenellum. The sequence continues at coordinate 6,469,365 of OY720644.1, forward strand.
GCCGGGTTGTAAGATAAGAGGCGTGGGAGGAAGAGGATGGTGTGGGGAAGGAGTGAGTGAGGGTCCAGCGGGAGTGGGTCCGGGGCGCGACAATGTGCTCGGGGATGGGTTCTTCCTGGCCCGTGTTGTGAGATGAGGAGGCGGGGGAGGTGGTGCCATCATGAGTCACGACTGTGTGGTAGGGATGGGGGGAGTGGGACGGTTTGGGAGACAGAGAGGGTGGATGGATGGAGGCGTTGGCCTTCATTCCATGCTCCTTTCTTCCCCTCCCACGCCTCCTATCTCACAACCCAGCTGTGACTAAACCCATCCCACACCACCTCCTGACAACTACATTGTAGCTTCCCCTCCTCTACCTAATCTAGATACTCCTCCCCCCCCTTGCTGCCTTTTCCACCCTCCTTGCCTCAGAGAGTATATATTTGTACAGTTCATGTGTGCTAACTTGGCCGATGACACCTCGCGAGAGGGGAAATATGTGAAGGAGAGGGGGGAAATTGGAGGGATATCTGCCTGCCATAGGTCATGCGCAGTAAGTGATTTTGGTTCGGACTAGCCCAAGTTCTTGCATATTGGCACATCAAGGGGTAGAGTTTTCAAGCGGCACGTGGTTTACCTCTTCTCTGATAGCGTTCGTGCCTTGGCTCAATCAAAATGACACCAACTTAGTTGCGTTTACTGGACAACATGTGGGCGTAAACAAGTCAGCCCGCTCGAGTTCAGATTTGAAGGGGAACCATCCTCCCCTATTATTTACCCCCTCCCTTTCCACCAAAGGGAAAACTGTTCTCGCATGGCTCCCCTCTCAGTAAGCACTGCTTCCCCTCTTTTTCTGAGTTGGACTAGGCCCACCTGCGCAGTAGACTACTGAGTGTCGGCCAAGTTATCGCGAATGAACTGTATGGACATTGTTGTAAATTACCTGATGATGTCACAGCAACAAAACCTAGGTCGTGAAAATAAAAATCTAATGTGGAAATTACAAAGTGTTTCTATCTGTAATTACAAAGTTACACCTGAAACCATCACTTTCACGAGTCCATACTTTTCACTTTAATATTCTTTCAGGAAGGACCGCACAGTGCCCTAAACGATGAAGAGTTTTACGATGCTGTGGAGAGTGCATTGGATAAAATTGAAGAGGAGGCGGAGTTCAGGGAGAGGCTGAAAATTAAACACCAGAATGTGACCTCTGCATCACGTGCAACCTCTCATAAGCTGTGGCCAGAGGTGAGAAATTGTGGCTTTATTTAATATTTAAATGCTCCATTAGGATTATCATGTTGCTTGAGATTTATACGGTGTGAGAGATACACAGTGAAAGAAATAATTTGCCTATGTGAGAATTTGAATCCATAATATCTGAATCCACCAGTGGATTCGGAGCCCCTGCGTTTGAATCTCAGTTGAGGTAAACAATTCCCTTTCACTGTGAGTTTTGCATATTTCCCTCTCTTAACAGATGATGCCAGTTCAGATTTTAATCTGTGGAGATTAAGATACCAAAATCAATTGCTAATCAATTCAATTGCAATAAATTCTTTTAGTGACAAATTTTGTTTGAATTATTTATATACCAAAAGAGTGCTGAATATAAGCGCTCCTCAAACTCTCTTTTCTTTATTTTTAGGAAACTGAAATTTCTTTCTTGACCAATCATTTTCTCACAAAAATGCGAAGCGTAATTTATATAAGATGTAGAAAACCCCAAGTCACCACCTTAAACACTCGAGTTTTTGCATTCGTCAACAAATGACTGGAGTATTCAGCATTTCTTTTTCACGTAGGTATTGCATTTAGGGGTTATTAATTTACACATCACATGACTAAAATAGACTTGCTATTTGCTAGGGATTGCAACCAATTGAGAATTACTATATGAAATTGAGAAAAAACCAGGAAATTTGTTCTTTTTCTTTCCATGAAAACCTGCCTTTGACTTATTCTCAGGTCACTAAAGTAGGTGACTTTATCTCTGTTAATGTTTCTGCCTATCAACTCTGTGAAACCATGTGCATCTCTGTTAATCAAAGTCCACTATGAAGATTTGATGAGGAATGCATTAGGTTAATGTTCTAAGTTATGTATTGGGATGTACCACATGCAAGTACACTAACTACTACCGCTTTGAGATATGAATGCATTCTGTAATGCCAGTAGTATTGTTCGAGTATCGTACAAGCAATGGGAAACTCTATGATTTCCAAATTAGCAAGGGGCAAGAGCAGTACCATAATTCTTTGTATGCTATTTGATATAATATGCAGTTTTCTACAATCTAGCAGTGAAAATAACTTTGTGAATAATTACAAGAATGTTCTGAATATTGAACTTAGCCTTCAAAGGAAGTCATTCTCAACATACCCAGAGACTGTTCCAATTACAGAAATGGGCCATAAGGATATTGGGAGGTGTTGGAAAACAATGTAGCTGCAGACACCTTTTTAAGGAGCTAAACCTCCTAACCCTCACTTATATTTATATCTACTCTTCTGTTATATATGTAAAGGAAGGACATTCACAACCACAAAACGAGGCAAAACGAAGACATCAGAGTCATCCCTCATGACCTCTCACTATATGCCAAAAGTCCAGTGTATGCCGGTGTGTTGTTTTACAATTCCCTACCACCAGAGATTAAGGCAATCAAATCTATACAACAATTTTAAAAAACTGGTAAAATGTTTTCTGATTGGCAGAGCCCTCTACTCCGTGAATGAGTGTTTTAATAAATTGTTTGTTGGATCATATATATTGTAAATTCATAATGGTAACATTTTTGTTTTTTCTTTTATTATTTGTTTGTCCTAATTGACATTGACTGAAGTGTTATTTGAGTCCTCAATTCCCTTGTAATTTGACCTGTCCTATACTTGTAAAATACTAGTCCCGGAACCAATAAGTATTATTATTATTAAATGCCAGATTTAAGTGTCCTTCAAAGTCCCTCCCTACCAGATTTTAATTGGCCCTTATGAAGTTTTCCTGTTATGAGCCAAAAATGGCACTTTTGGTGTGCCAATATTGGCACTTAGGCATTCAAAGGTTAATAATCAAATGAAGTAAGTAAGTAAGTAAGTAAGTAGTTTATTGGTCCCGGAGACATAAAAAACATATGTATGGGACAAGTCAAGGAGAAGAAAAAAAAAAAAAACAGGAAAAGGAAACAATACATAAATACAAATCCTCGCCTCCAAAGGAGAACACAATACATAAATACAATCACTTATTCAAGAACTCATCGACTGAGTAAAAAACATTGTTCAATAGAAGTTCTTTCAATTTCTTTTTAAAAACAGGAATACTACGGGTCTGTTTGATCTCACTAGGGAGACTGTTGTACAACATGCATCCTGCATATGACGGTTGCCTTGTGAAGGACACTAAATTGTGAGACACCACTTTAAAATCACCATTTCTTCTGGTATTGTATGAATGAACATCGTTGTTCAAGGGCAATCCAAGAGCCAGATGATGCTCTTTAACATACATAATTGTATAGAAAATATATATACATGGGAATGTTAAGATGTTAAGTTCTTTAAAATATAACCTGCAGCTAGTGCGTTTATTTACGCCAACCAAAATTCTTATGGCCCACTTCTGTAGTTTAAACAGTCTTGTTGTTCGCTGGGAATGACCCCATGCACAGACTCCGTATTTTAGTCGACTAAAAACACAAGCATAATACACAGAGAGAGCAACACTTACGCTAGTGATCGGAGTTATTCTACGTAGTAGGTAACAGCTCCTTGCTACTCGTGAACATAAAAAATCAATATGTGATTCCCAGTTCAGGGTATCGTCGATGTACACACCTAAAAATTTTGTAACAGAAGACATAGCAATAGATTTACTGTCTAATTTCAACAAGGGGGAAGAAATCAATTTATTTTGATACATGTGAAAAAGCATAAATGAGGATTTTTTTCTGTTCAACACAACCCTGTTATCGGTACACCAGGATAACATATGATTGACCTCTTGCTGGGCAACTACATTCACATTATCGGCACAAGAAATGAGGTGATTAGTATCATCTGCATACATAATTATTTCACCCTGTCTAACACGGGTAGGAAGGTCATTAATATATAATAAGAAAAGTAGAGGGCCCAATACTTAGCCCTGTGGTACACCTTTGGAAATGTGTGTTTTTTCTGAGGAAACCATAGATAAAAAGCATGTTGACTACTTGCCTTGGAATCAAGAATGCTTCTATGCTTCCCAATGTGCCACACACTCAGGTGGCCAGCTGAACCTGTGAAGATTGCTGCTAGCATCAGGAGTCTTGTTTTATACCTTTCTGTCTTTGTCCAAAATACTTGTTCACATCCCTCTCTTCTGGCATGTGCTTGAATTCCAATAACCAACTGAACTGTAATTCGATTTTCATTGAAGTCAAAGAGGCACATAATTAGGAGTCGGTGATGCAAAAAACTTCTAAAGAATCACTTATGTCTTCCCTTATCATGTAACTCAACTTTCTTTTGTAGGACAAACACGAATTTGTCGAGTGGTCCAAAAGGAATAATGACGAATTCTCAGGATGATCACTGCGTTTATTAATATTCAATACTCTCGAATACATAACATAACATTCCCCGATGGGAAGACACGACCATCTGCTTCCTAGGTCCTCATCATCCCTATCTTCCTTATCCCTAAAGCCCTTTTCCTTATCCTCCTTACTCTTATCCTCCTAATATGCGACAGTCCTTGGCTTGGTGGCTCCTCACGTATAGAGCTGCAATCAACTGGTGGATAGCGGAGTGACATATTGCAACACTCATAACACCACTATGACTGCTACACTTGATCCTCTTCAGATGGTATCAGGATGACTGATTGTGCACAAAATCACTTTCTGGAGTTAATACTTCATTTCATGGTAACTTTTTACTCCCCAAGTGTACGTCACATCTGTGGTCACTGACCTATTGTTTTTCATATGGTACTAGCTACTGCTACACTGTCTACAATATAGGTGGGATAGCCATGGCAGATGGTGCAGGAGATATTGATGCCCTAAATCAAGATTATGATGATAACATGACTGCTTCATCATGAATACTAATTCACATCTAAGGATGCTGTTGATACTTAATCAGTTTATTTGTAGCTGTTAAAGATGTTATTGATGAATAAATTCTCTCTACTTTTTTTTAAATGTTTGTCATTCCTGGCTTCAATATTTATCCATGCCCCTCTAATGGTTTGCAGTTTTAATCACAAAGAAAGGAGTGTGAGCAATTTTTCAACTCGACTTATTATGGATTTTGGTCTCTAGTTTCAGCCCAAAAATAAGACTGACTCAAACTTGAATTGACATATACTCGGAGATGAACAGTTACTGCTTTAGTATTCCTTTTCAAAATGTAAAGTTGTGCATGACTGACCAAGAATGATGTGGAACTCATTTCTTTACATCTCACATTTTTATGTACATCCCCATCAAATGCATGAATCAGTCATTCTCAAATGAAACTTGAAACTTGGAATGAATGATATTAAAACTTATATCAACTATCCACTTTTCATTTTGTATTCGAATTTACATAGTATTTGTAATCCTCTAATAATAAATAATGTCACTTGTAATTTTTACAGTTTTAACGTATGTGAAAATATTCATGATGCATCCATACTTTAAGAACCACAATTAGTGCTTCAAGTATAAATGCTATAAACTTCAACAAAGTGAAACCTGAAACTGCAGTGTGTATTGTCCTCATTTAAGTGGCTGCATATGGTCTTAACTGTGGTGTAATAGGCCTGTAAAAGTATTGTCATGAAGGAATAATAATGATGTGAAAAGTAAATGCATGAGTAAGATTTTTTTTCCTTATTTAATGTATCCCAATTTGTTGTTTTGAGCAGAATGGTATTTATGACACAATTGTGTTTCAGGTTGCGTAAGGTGCTTTGAGGTGCTGTAATACTCTAAAGACATGATCATTAAGAAATATTAACCAAGGAAGAAATAGTACGCAAAGTCTTAACTAGTAATATTATGTACTTTTATGAGTAATATTAGGCACATTATTATCCATTTTTATCTGCTATTTTGAGCCATTAGCCCGAGCCAGAATATCAGAGGTTATCTTTCTTACAGTTGGATTTACAGTTGTTTGTTATGCATTGTGTGTGTCATATAATTGGCTTGTCTGTTTGTATGTTTTTCAAGTGAATGACATTTGAAATTATGCTTCCTACACTTTAGATTGATCTCGTGTCTACGGAGCAGTTACATTATGCTCGTCTGGAAGTCGGTGAAGGAGTTTGGGAGTTGTTCGCGGAAGATGGGGAAATGCGCATGTACAGAAGAGAAGAAGAAGTGAATGGAATGGTGATAGACCCATTGAAGGCGGTGCACACGGTGAAAGGGGTCACTGGACATGAGATGTGCCATTACTTTTTTTGTCCTGATGTTCGGCATGAGTGGGAGAGTAAGTATGGATTGAATCTTTTTTTGCTGGACCTAGGTAGATTTTTTTTGAGTTCCCAGGTTTGGGTCTCTTCAGCTACATGTTGATGGACACATCTGGAGCATGCAAGTGTGTGCTGAGAGTATTTCTACCAGATCAACTGTTATCATGCATGCGTACCGGTCAAGGCAATTTTATTAGTCGGTGGCACTTGAGCAGTCTACGGTGGAGGATTGAAAATTATGAAGCATGTGATTTACAATGCCTGCATTAGTTATGCACCTTTAGCCATGCTTTTGAGGTAATTGTTTTCTTTGGTCAAATTAGTATTATCCTTTCCAGAACCTCCTATTGGCATCAGTTGTACCTTGTGCACCAAGACAATTACCTCAAATCATGAGTATATAACTACTGTATTTGCACAATTCTCAGACATCCAGTTCTAAGATGACGCCCATTTTTTGGAACCTCGTGAGGGGGGTATAGTTTCTTTCGTACTTCAAGAGGAGTGTACGCATATTAGTTTTGATCAATAAGTAATGATTAACAGAGTTCCCATTATTGCTCTGAATCCAGTGCAGTTTGTAGTTTTTGCTGCAATGGCGTTAATGCTTTCTACAATCCAATTGAGGTAAATTGTAACCATAAGGATAATGGCTGAATTGATCTATGTAATATAGCTAGCGATCAATAGATAGCTAAGACACATTCATGACAGTGCTCTGAGTACTGTGTGCTGACATTGTTGCAGTCTATACTGTGATGGCTGCGACTGCAATAATTTCTACAATCAAATTTATGTGAATTGTAACCAGTAATATGTAGAAATTGCCATGAGAAAAAATCTGTCTAGCCTGGGAATTGAAGCATTGACCTCTGGCTTGCTGGGGCAATGTGCAGACCACTGATTCATGATTCTTGTGGCAATTTGTTATGATTAATTATTATATATTTATTCTCGTGGTAAGCCTCACTTAGGAAGCCTGGGTAGTGTAGTGGTCTGCTCATTGGCCCGACAAGCGAAAGGTTGGTGATTCCTGGTCCAGGCTGATTTTTTTTCGTGGCTATTTCTACGTATTTCACCACTGTGTCTGCGGCTGGCTTGAATATTGTCTCGTGTAACCAGTAAGATGAATATTTTGTGAGGTTAGATAATGCTGATGAGACTTAGGCTTAAACAGAAAGTTACCGTGTACATACCTACTCTGGTAAGGGTAAATATTTAAATTATGCAATCCAATTGAAGTAGAGGACTTAGTTTCAACTGTAAGGTAAACCCACATTTCTTTGGAAGTCTAGAAGGGGAAAAAAATCACCTAACATCCATGGAAATATGTTTGAGTGACAAATATTCTTGGGAAAATTCTCTACCGATGAATTTTTTATGTGGTCAGTGTTTGTCTTCTCAATGAGAGAAATTATGATGTTGAATATTTATAAATGTCTTTCTGATGATCTTGTTTGTATTCAAAATCAATTATTATCTATGTACATTCAGTTGGACAGCATATTTTTGGAGAACATTGACTCAGGAATTGTCAATTAGGTATTGGGAATGCTATAGTGATGTTGTTTTGTAATATTATCAGTGTAGATTAGTCAATTAAGGTCTTGTTGTGTCAGCTTTTACAGTTACAAACTCTTTACTCTGAGCTATGAGATAGCTACAAGCTTCTTACACCTCTTATATGTCAAGCAATTTGGCTATGATTAACAGAAGTGCACAATTTTTTAATGCTCACCTATACCATGATTACTTGTGTAAGCCACACTGCTCTGAGTCCCAAACACCCCTCTCTTTGGAGCTCAAGAAGAATATAATCATTTCCTAAAAAAAATTAACTTTCTGTCCTTGAGCCTGCTGCTTTACAAAATCACATTCTTCAGTAAACATTCTGTGCTCAAGTTGGGCCTCTTAAAATGTGTTTCTAAAGAATTTATTGAGTCCCATTTTAACGTTGAACTCACCATATCGAGATCTGATATAACCCATGTGGGTAAATATCAATGGATTTCCTTGGTGTTTGGTATCAGATGTAACAGAAAATAACGGACAAACTTCATATTGTACTTGTTATGTAGATTGCCAATTAAAAACTTCAGGAAAATTAACGTAACGTGATGCGAGTGAAAAGGGAATTGGCCCTTGGTTCCTCGTGGGATGTATGCATAACTTGAGCTTTTCAAAAGAATGTACACGCACACTGGCGCCTTCCAAGAGGGCCCCATCCTCATACAATTGTTAGATAATGTCATAAAATCACCCGAAACTTTCGTGAACGGTATCTTCTTGAATATAAGTTATCAGACCAGACGAGAAAGCAAGGAAGAAAATGTTGAATTTGGTCATTAACACGTTTCATTTAGGATTTTTCGGACGCATTCTCTTACCTCTAACTCGCTGGCTGCTTGTGGGTTGTGCCTTACTACTGCCAGATCTGTCAGTTCGTAGGTTATAAGATTGTTTCGGGATAATTATGGCCCTGGTGATAAGTCCTCTAAACGTCTTGAAGCTGATGAAGAGTAGATTTCCTGATACGCTTCCTTTTTCGAAAACCACTGCAGAGGAAACCGAACTGGCGGAAAAGCTCGCATGTAAGTTCTTCGTTAGTATTAAGTTATAGTATTTTTTTGTAACATAATTTTTATAACGCCATATTTCACTCTTAGTGTATCAAATCAAAGATTTATCATTCAAATGTGTTAATGAATGTGTTTCAGCAATGCTTAAATCCTGTATGGATGACGACGAATACCTCTGTGAGATCGAAGATGATCTAATCTTTGGCTTTGACAGTGAGAGGAATGAGGTAATCGTTGAGGATAATGAAGAGAGCAGCAGTGAATCCAAAATGGATGATGTTTCTCCTACTTCTCCTTCTTCTTTGCCATCTTACGATGTATCACCGATGAAGAAACCAAGGCCAGAGCCGTTTATGGTCCAGAAAAGAATGGCGGTTGACTTTTGTAAGTCCGGAAAGAAGGGAAATCTTCAGCTGGAGAAAAGTTCAACACAATTTTCGCTTCATCACTAGTAGGGCACAACTGCATCGCTACGAAAAGCAGGTAATGTAAGCTGGTGCTTTGAGGGAAAAGTGTAGGTCAATCCGAACAGCTCTTCTTTCCCGCTTCAAGATTGCGAAAGAAGATCATTTAGTGGTTCACGATAGGGATTTTCAAAGTTGGGCCTCGAAGAAAATAAAAAAACTGGAGCAAGGAGTACATAACTTTAAAGCGTCTCCCATCTGCCTGTGGGAATGGAATAAATGCCACAATATAGTTTCGCAAAAGGTGACGAAAGTTATTTTATAAAAATATTCGTTGGAATCACGGTCTATCACATCGAAGGCCAAGGAATTCGTAGAGGAAATGAAAACAGTGACTGACAGAAGTGCATCGCACGTGCTAAACACTGATCAGAGTGGCTTCAAAAAGGAAATTCATTCCGGTCGCACACTGGAATTTTGCGGTGTGAAAATAGTGGAATCAGTCATCCAAAGTGTAAATGCAATTTCAATGGAAGGTGAGCTCCTTTCCCCCTCCTCATCTGCTTACAGGAAAAGGACACAAAGATTCCCAGAAATGCAAACATTTTTAATGAGTCTAATATTTATTGTGTGGCATCAACCTTAGGGCTACTAATGAAAAACATTTTGATACACGACTATTCCCGACGCGTTCTTTCCCCAAAAATAAACAATGATTGCGTTCATTTGATGGATTCCTGGGGTCCCTACAAAGATCAAGATGCCATTGCTGAAGTGTCGCAGGAGAATAAAAGAGTTCTTGTAAGGAAGATACCCCCGAAAACTACAGGACTGATACAACCTTTAGATGTATACTTTTTCCGTATGTGGAAAGATTTTGTGCGTAAAGTTTCTGGTCGCGTGTTAATAGATCAGTTAAATGTGAACCTAATCCAGAGAAACAATATTTTAAAAATGCAATCACTCACACATTTCCAGTTCTCTGCCCCAAGATTCAAAAATTTTATAGTGGTTCAAGGCAGGGTATTTAGAAAAGAGGGCAAACAACCACATTACTCCTGTTCAGTACTGCTGTGACGAAAAAATTTATGACAATTATGAAAATGTGTGTGTGTATTTATAAAATGTGCTCATTGTGAGCTTCACCTGTGTTTCAATCATTTTTTCAGTATTGCTATGTTTGTGTCCAAACATTTTTTAATGATAAAAAATGCTCAATCATATGATATTTGTCTTCAGTCTTCCTTTAACTTGCACCTGATTCCGATGAGTATTTCATGTGCACTTGAGAACAAAGTAATGTCGTTACTTATTAGCTTGTTGCATTGACAATGACGTGAGTATGATTGGTCGAATAATTTAAATGACCAAAAAAACTTCTCTATCAGAAGTTAAGATGCAGAATGCAGGATTCAAAGTATATTTCGACAGATTTCATTGACTTCAAATTAGCACGTATGCAAAGATAAAGGGAGGGTGTGACCGTGGGACGAGGGAATACTAGCAGAGAGGTGGATAAGGGAGTGATGTTGCTAGGGAGATGAAAATCCGGAAGGGGTAAAAACGAACACTGTAAGAACATGACAAATATCCAATCCTCTTGTCGAAAGGCAATTGAAAATGCCCTTTAGCGCCGATGTCTTGCGATTGAAGGTTGCCTGTTTTGAGTGTATGAGCGTTATACTTCAATCTCTGAACGAACGAAATAAAGATTACTTATGGAATGGATTAAGGAATGGAAAAGGGAAAACATCGCCGGGTCTGGTAGTTAGAGAGGCCAAGTACTGGCCCGATTGCTGTTGCTTATGGGAGTAAGAATCTGCCTATTGTATGAGGATGGGGCCTTCTCGGAAGGCGCCAGTATGCGTGTACATTCTTTTGAAAAGCTCAAGTTATGCCTACATCCCACGAGGAACCAAGGGCCATTTCCCTTTTCACTCACATCACCGTGGTTTTCCCGGCAGCGAGACTCCGAAAGGGTGGTGGTTCCTTTCATCGGTCCACTCGGATACCCTTCGTAGATCCGAAGAGAGTACATTGCAACACGTTTTCCTTGTTCATCACGGGACGATTACATTGTTGTCACGGTTGAGCAAAGGCAATTCGTCCGTTTGGGTCACTCGTTGGCGTGTCCCAGGATCGATCCGATAGCTGTGGTTCCATCATCCTAGAATGATGAAAACAACTCGAGAATACAGAGAGGCTAATAGGAAACAATGGAGAGACAAAGAACTCTGCGTATTCTCCTCCCTAGAGACGAATGTCGACCGCTGTCCATCTGCCGCCGTCTGCTGAGCATCGCCAGCAGTGAACGGCTCCCTCTCCAGGGGCAGCTACCTCGTAGAGACGGCGAATGTGACGTCACAGTGTGAGGCCTGGGTTGGGATTTCGCTGATTTTAATCATTAATATCTCGGCTCGTAGGCCACGAGGGCACGTAAGATTTCACAGATCTCATTTTTTCACTCTAATCTACGAACCTGCCGGGTATGAATCAAATTGGGGCGTAACACTTCGTAAATGTTCCTTGTCAGTAGGTGGGGCCTCAGTGGTTGGGGCCTCAGTGGGTTGGGCCTCAGTGGGTGGGGCCCTAAGTTCCACTCAGTGGGTGGGGCCTTTTCTGTGGAAAGGGTCGGGAGGGTCAAAGGTCTTCCACCTGCCCTGTCCCTCCCGGCGGAAAACGGGGCCCCCCAATTACCTGTCTCACCCAATTCTTGTATGTAACCAGTGCATTATTTCCAATGATGTGGGCCACATGGGCTTAAACGGGAGAGTGGCTGAGGGAAGGGAGGGAGGTGGGGTTTCTTGTCATGTGACTCTCGTGGAACCAACCAGAGGGCAGCGGGCGTGGCTTGTAACCTCGGCAATTCAGTCACTCCCTGACCGTTGTCATGGTCACTTCTCGGGCCTCTAGTAAGTGCAGCCAAACCCTACGTGCTCTGTGCTCTTTCCTTTTTCTATTTTTTCTATGTTTAGCCAGTTAAAGTAGGTATTTATGTCTATTCATTTTCCTGAAATATTTATTTCTGAGCCTAAAGCCGAAACTGTTCAAAATAGGTGTTTTAAGACGGCTGAAGGTAACGCAGATGTTTCAACCATTAGTTTGTCGTAGTGGAAGTCCTGCGAGCGTGGGCTAAGTTCCTTCTCGTCCGTTGTCTGACAAGAGTGGAGTACTTTCAAAAGTTGTTTATGAATTTTATGTAAGAGTTTCTGAACTCAACTCAAAAGTTTAAGACACTTGCTGCAATTACTTGTAAGAAGTAAAATTTGAACGCATTCAATTGACCATAATTAGTAAAAAAATTACATTTTTTTCAGTTCATGAATCACGATGTCAAATAGTTCAAGTATATGGCGCCATTTTCAGTTACTAGAAACAGACGACAAATGTGCCGTGTGCATCGATTGTGCTTCTAAAATATCGAGGGGAGGAAAATCCCACACAACTACCCCTCTATGGGCTCATCTAAAGAAAAATCATGCAAATGTTTACAAAATTAAGGAAAGTATTCCTTTTCCACCCTCACTGACTATACAAGAAGAATTAGAAGTGGAAATTGAAGATGTTGATGATACCGAATCTGCAAGTTCTCTTCCTAGTCTAATCGCCAATCCCAGATTTCCACATGGTTCAACTGATTCTGATGAAGCTGCCAGTGTTTCCTCCGACAGTTCATACATTTCAGTTTCACCATCCCCCTCAAGTTCCCACATGGAATTCAAGCCTCCTCCTAGAAAAAGAAAATCAACTATTCCCAGTGCTCAACCTACTCTAAAGAGTTTTGTTGACAAAACTCAGTTTTAAGTCTGGTGATAAAAGAAGTTCAATTATTACAAGATTGATTGGAGAAATGATATATATGTCTTGACAATCAACCTATATCAGTTGTATAAAATAAAGGCTTCCGTAAACTGATCAATCACTTAGAAACATGATACACCATTCCATCCAGAAAATATTTTGCGAAGACCTTACCAACTAAATATACAGCAAATTCAAAAGCTTGGATGACTTCAGAAATGTTTGAGCAGAAGCTCCATGCTCTGGATGCCAAGATGGAGTCCCAGAACAGGAATATTTTATTTTTCCTTGATCAGTGTCCTGCCCATCCTGCAAATGTACCCTTGAGTAATGTACAGTTAAAGTATTTTCCTCCAAATTGCACCAGTGAACTCCAGCCACTAGATTTAGGCATAATTCACACATTATAGAAAAATGATAGTTCAAAAGTTAACCTCTCTCCATGATTTTGGTAAGAATGTAAAGGACTTCAAATAAAATGTACTTGAAGCCATTCATTTAATATCATGGGCTTGTAAGCAGGTCAAGGCATCTGCTATTGCTAACGGTTTTAAAAAGGCAGGATTTTTTAAAAAGAATTTAGAAGCATTCCCTGATGAAGTCCTTAATGAAATCCCTGATGAAGATGAAGTGACCCATGATGGTGACGATACCAACAGTGATTGGAGTTTATTTCGAGAAAACTGTTCATTTTCTGAATTCACTGATGTAGAATCTTCTTTTGTGACCCAAAAAAACCCAAAAATTTAAATGTGGACTTATAATTTCCGACACTACAAAAGGAGAACTGTACTCCCCTAGAGTTACGAGCCCTAATTTGGCCAGAAAGAGGACTGAGACTCCAAAGAAATTAATTACCCAACAAAATTTTTTAGAAAGAACTGGAACCTCAAGAAATTTAAAGCACTGTTGAGTCAGATGCGGCCCCACGTTGGGAGCCATTAAATGTGACCTCTTTCATATTCCGTCGAGGCGGAAGGACTAATTACCTCTGATCTTTGTCTGATGCCCAGGCTTAGCTCAGGTTGCGGGTGATGTCCGTATCTACCGATGGTTCCCTTCTTTGGCTTAGATGAGTTAGATATGGCACCAGGTGCATACAGCGGATGCACAGCCAAAAGACAAGGTATGACTCACACAAAAGCCACAGAGGTAACAAAATCAGACACAGGGTATATTCACAGATTAACAAATATATTAAAAAAGAAACAGAATTGTAGAAATGACACAATCACTTCATTTCCAGACACACTGGAAATGGGTGGATGGAATTTCAACTTCGTCGTCTGTCTCTGGTCACACTCATGATAGAACTACTTAATCATTTCTAAGTAGGTTACACACACACAGAAAGGATAGCAGATGGTTAACTATCTTGGTGCTTGTTGCTGGAGAGGCACCTTCGGGAGAGGAAACACGGCCCTTCTACGGCCACATGATAGACTCCATGAATTGAAAAGAATGTAAATATCACCCGTAGGTAAAAATCCGATGAAGGGTGGCACGGATGGCGTAGTGGAGAGTACCTTTTCGGAGGATGGCAGGACAGCAAGAGAGCTTGATGCACGACGCATTGAGCGTAGGGTTCACTTCGTGAGAGGGGAGGAAGGGAGGCGAGGGTAGGGGACAGGAGGTGAAAGTTTCACCGGTGCTGCCGTCCGCAGTCAACTCCCAAACTAAAACGTCCGATGTTCTATCATCTGAGTGGGTGGATCGCTGACGCGGTGAGAACCATGACAAGGTTTCCTACTTCCTCAGCGTCTTTGATAACTTTCAAGTTTTTCAGCTGCCGTAAAAGACCACAACGTTTTGTCCTTGTTCATTTTGGAACAACACTGACCTATGGTAGCATATGCTCAAATGTTAATATTCGCAGAATTCTCAGTGCAAATTTGTAAATTGCCAAAGAAGCTGCCAGAAAACAGTAATCTACAAAGCAAACACTATGCAAATAGAGATGGGCGCCGTCTTGATTTTGGTCGTCGGCAGCATGGGGGAGAAATAAAGCCGGCGGCAGCGTGACGGCGCGAATGCCGAGCGTTTGATTGGCGGTGCGGCGTGTTGACATCTGTTCATATACTAGAGGAAAATAGTGATTAACTGAAAAATCTCAGAGCATTTTATTACAACCGGTAAAAATGTAGAGGGCTATCTTAAATTCTGCGTCGTCAAGGGGTTAATTTACAACCATAACTACTCTGAAGGATTTTGTGTGTGTGTTACGTGGTAACACAATGTATGAAATCCAAAATGTTAATTACTCTCGTAATTTATGGAACCATGTCGTAAAATTACATTCATCTTCTCTGCAAAATAGGAAGGTGCTCAAATTGTTTGTGTACTTCGCCAATTTTCCTATTGATTGACGCTACATTGACTACATGTGTTTTGCCGACTGCGAATATGATAAGCGAGGAATCTCCCAATGAGTGACAGTGACAATGAGGAACAGCATAACTAAGTGCATTACACGGAGAGACATGGGCCGAGGAAGATGTGCAAGATTTGCTAATGAGAAAGAATGGGAAAAGCCGAACACTCAGTGAAATATTTTCAAAATGTATTTGCAGAGAGCACACCGTCAAAACTTTTCTTGGTTTCGCTGAAGCTGGAGATAGTGGAATGGAAGATGAGGATGAACAACTCGGTTGGGAGGATGTGAAATTATTTCTATATATATATTTAATGGTGAAATCTCCTATCCAATCAGCCAAAGCCAGTCGTATTCTTAGACGAACTGGCTTTGCCCTGCTTCGAGAATGCATTCATCATAGAAGAAGTGAATTGGATGACAACGCGAAAAAGCTTAAATCCCTTCACCTACATCTTGCTGTAAACCTATCTCCTTTAGACTGGGAGTACATTGACAAGAGCACTACTGCCCAGGCCGACATGCTGTTGAAAAGGTTCACGCTACGGCAGATAAAGAAGTACTTCCAGCTTGACAAAAAAAGAAGAGAGTAAATCATATATGAATAGACATCGAGTCGTGGTCAACGTGACAGGAGAATCCATTGATAGACCCTCGCTTTTGGTCCTTTTTAAAGGCCTGAATTTCGCCCCAGCTCCTAGATCCATTCCTTACTTGGACATCATCGGAGGAGTGGAGCAAGCAATCCGTAAACTGCCACCTGACGCAGCTGAAGAGATCAGAAGTGAAGTTTCCATTATAGTGAAGAAAGCCGCTCCTCCTAGACCAAATCTGACACGGGAGGAACTACGTGCCCTCCGTCAACTACGTGAAAACGGTGACATTACCATCGTTCCGGCGGACAAAGGGAAAGCGACCTGTTAAAAACAGAAGACTACCACCGAAAGATCTTGAACATTCTCAAAGATAGTGCCTACAGGCCACTTTCCTGTTATCCTACGGACTCAATAACTAGGAAAACAGTAGAACTAATAAAGAAGGCTGGAATCTCAACAGAAGTCAGGAGGACTCTCGTTCCACAAGCACCGATTCCTCCCAGGCTGTACGGACTTCCCAAGGTTCACAAGGAAGGAACACCACTCTGGCCAATAGTGAGTGCAATTGCAGCTCCCGCATACAACCTGGCCAAATACCTCACCGAAGCTTTAACTCCATTCGTGGTTCATCACGTGAAGAACTCCACTGAATTTGTAAAAACGCTCGGTAATATCCATCTTGAACGCACTGACATGGTGAGCCTGGACGTCATCTCTTTGTTCATGTGTATCCTAGTTGAAGACACGCTCGAATCTCTGAAGCTCCACTTTGACGAAGCCACGATGAACTTGTTTCAACATGTGTTGACATCTACTTATTTTCTGTACAAAGGAAACTTCTATGAACAAAGGCAAGGAGTTCCAATGGGATCACTCTTGTCTCCAGCGGTGGCGAACTTCTTCTTGGAAGAATTTGAAGAGAAAGCCCTAAGAACAGCTTCACTAAAGCCAAAATACTTCTTCAGGTACGTGGATGATACCTCCATCTACAGAAGACGTTCCACCAAAATGAATTCTCCCAGAAAGAAGTAAACCAAGCCATAGGAAAAGTTCCCGAAGTCATGGCCCTGAAAAGGACCGTGGAGGAACCGTTTGCCAAGGCATGTATTCCATGTGTGTCTACAATATCGGGGAAAATATCTAGAATTCTTGGAAAACATGGAATACAGACTATCCACAAACCCTACAGGAAATTATTTAACGACCTTGTAAAAGTAAAAGATCCACTGGGAATGAACACTCCGGGCATATATCGCATTCCCTGTGAGTGTGGAGAAGCTTATGTGGGGGAGACTGGACGGACTGTGGAGACGAGGCTGAAAGAACACGAAAGATGCATTCGTCTGAAACAACCTGACAAGTCGGCCATAGCTGAACACAGCCTCATTCACGCCCACAAAGTCGACTTTGACAAGACAACTATACTTTGCCGGGCAAACGGTTTTTTGGACCGTTTGGTGAAAGCAGCTGTCGAAATCCGACTAGAGAAGAAAAAACTCAATAGAGACAGCGGTTTCCACCTCAGCAACACTTGGAAACCAGTACTGAAGTCCATAGAGGCAACGCGGACCAATCAGAGGAAAGCGCGGGAAAACAGCTTCGCTCCTGCCCTTCCCTAACACTATATATAAAGGGACACTTCCAACCATCGGCATCTCACTTCCCTGAGGACGGCTGCAGAGTAAGCAGCTGAATCGTCGGTCATGGACCTTCCAACCCGGATGGAATCCTGAGAAGCCTTTCTACACATTAGGACCTTATTGCCTACAGCATATGCAGCCTAGACAAAGGCCTGAATGACATCTAGTATTGTTGAAGAACAAATGCATACCCTTGGTGCAAGGACTGGGGGTTGGAAGAGAAAAATCCTTATTGGATCAGAGCACTCCCTGATACGAGAAAATGTAAATTGGTATTAATCCCTCCCAGTTGCACCAGTTTGCTGCAGTCACTAGATTTAGATATAATCCATTCAAATTAAAATTTGAAACATTTTGTTATCTTTATGCTTCAGTTTCCTACATCTTAAAATTTCCCTCGATTTACATGTTCCAGTGATTTACACTTTTTTTTCCATTTGCCCCCTCTAAATGTAAGACAAGTTTAATTGTGTTTAATTTTAGGTAAACTCATAAACCATATTTATAAAGATCATTTCTTACATGTAATATTAATATGCCTCAGAATATGGATGTGGTAAATTAGAAATCATCTTGTTATTTAATGTTTGCAATGACGTATGAGAAACATGGGACGATAATTTGTAAATCATGATTTGTGCAGGTCACACCTACCCCTTGAATTAAAAACAGAATGTATTTGTTTGATTTCACACCATTCAAAGTTGCCTTTTAATTTGCTCTTTTTCCAGCTACTCTGGAGCAAATGACAATTTTGGAAACAATCTCCGAGGACACGCTAGTTTTTCTCCAAGTCTTCAAAAGGGTGTGGCCTGCATCTCAGAGGGATGCTCTCTTTTGGTCTCACATGAGAAAGGTTCCCGATGATAAGGATGCTGATGGTCATGACATCTGGATCGTCTGCAACCATTCTACTGAGCATCCAGATTTTCCTGTAAGTTTTTGTATAAAATGGAATCCCTTTATCCAGGATGGCTACCTCTCCTTGAAAATTGAAGCGATTCTTGGTTTTAACATAGTTTGAGAATATCTAACTGACTCTCCTGGTTTTTAAGCCTGAATCACTTGATCATTTATCTCGTACAAGTTCAAAGGTAGAAGCTATGAGTACTGAGATTATAATAATAATGATACATTTATTGGAGCTACAAAAGCTAGAGATCTTGTCATATCAAAATTCATACAAAATCATAATCCATAAATAAAAAGTAGTCAAAACAAAATTACTCTACACAAAACACAATCACAAGTGCAAAAAATCACTGTAAAAGGTTACAGTCATTTATAAATGAAAGCCCTCTGGAGCGTCATCGCTCCCCACCCTCGTCTGTCATCCTGATATCGCTCAGGGGTCAATGCCTTGGTCCCTCCTGACCGATATCGCCAAAGGGCAGCTTGACTCTTAGATAACTTGCACCGGGATGTGAGTGATTCAACTTAAATAATAAGCCCAGTGAATCAGCATCAGTGCACCAGAATCTAAGTGATTCACGGTGATTCATACATACCTCACCCTTGCATACAATACCTGATCCTGTTGGTGGAAAATGATCCATGATTGAGGCATCAAAATGACATGGAATATTGTGAAGGTAATTTTGCTGAAGACCTATATAAGTTTTTGAGGGCTTACTACTGTTTTGTTTCAAATCTTGAGATTGTTGTTTTGTTGATATTTGATATTCTGTGCTTTTAATCTACATATTTATTTGTAAATGCACCTGGATTAAGTTTTCCTACTTCATTTTTCTGGAAATGAGGACATTGGAGTTAAACATTGACGACTTCTGATGACTCATTTCCCTAAAATTGGAGCTACCAATGTATTCATTTAACTGGATGTTACCTCATTTCTGCTTGGTGTTTTGTGCTCTGCAGAAGAAATTATACAGGTCTGTAATTTCAGTGTTTAAAATTTAAATTCCCTTCTGTTGGTTTTAATTTTTTTTTAACTTCAAACCAAACTATTAGAAATATGTATTGCCTTTAGATGCTCTTTTTTGTCGCCTGGAGATTGAAAATGTCTTTTTTTTTAAATTTGTGTTTGCTGGAAGAAGTCTCAAAATATTTTAGATGTCTTGGGCAAGACCAAGTCATTTGACAATAATTAGGCAAGTCTCAACTATGAATGTCAGTAATGGATTGAAATGTTTGGCATCATTGCCTAGGCAAAGTGTTGCATAAATTTCTGCCTTTAGTTCACCCAGTCCTCAGCACTGCTGCACAAAGTTTCTTCGGTTGACTCGTAAATGGCTGCTCTTAGTAGGTATTATCGTGAGCCTGAAATGGTTACTACTCTTCTGTTGAAGGGATACAAAGTTTTAAGTTACAGCTTATTATTTGTAACCTCTCAGAGTAACTTAGTGGATGTTGTGGAGGAAAGATCTGCTGCAGGAAGTGACATAGAGACATGAAGTGAGAAAGAGACATATGAAGCTTCCAATGTCAGCCCAGGTCAATGGTCATCAGACACACAGTTAAACTTCAACATGCTCTGCATTATTGTAGATTTAGTAATGCCTTCCCCATTCAGAAATTGTTTAGTACTAGGCCTTAAAAAAACAGGGTACTGGCAAATGAGGACCAAAAGTGCCAAACTCAGTGAAACAAGAAGAATCTGTTCAAGAAGATGGTATGTGAAGGCTATTTAAATTTACTTCTTTGTCTTTCATTGGTATTATTTATATTTTCACCAGCATCATCTGTAGGGATTCAATAGTATTATTAAATTTCAAATATTTGCTTGAATTGAGTAAAATAAGTAGAGATAGTGAAAAAACCCCAACATTTGACTTATTCAAAGTTGCCTCATGATCTCTGTAAATATAAATAACTGGTGTTTGTTTGGGTGGTTACAATAATTTTCTTAGGTTTTTTAAATTCGATTTTTCCCTCCTGGATGTGTTTTGTGAAATTGAAACCTCAAACAGTATTCAGCTAATATAATCATGTTTGTAGGTACAAACAGTGAATGTATAACGAATTCCTGAGATTTACGGAAGCCTATTTCTCCTATCACATGTTTAAAATTAGGATAAATTAAACATTTCAAGGGTCATTGATGCTGGTAAGTACATACATCATGAAAAACAATGATAGAGTAGTAGTAAACAATATCAGTAAACTACAGTAGTAAGCAATAATGGATTTCGATTCAAAAAGGGTTTATTTTGGTTATTTGGAATTGTGGCTTAACGCTCTTGTTCTTTATTTATGTTTCTCTATATTTATCGTTACGGCCAGGCAACTGGTGATAATTCATTCAGATTCTATTGACTGCATTTGAAACAGCACAGTACCGCACTAGTACCATAGTGGCGATTGAAGTTCTTCATATTATTTAGGTTTGGAATTCTAGGCAACATTTTTTGGCGAGGAGTTAACAATCCTTATTCATGGTCTCAACTTAAAAGTATTTGACATGTAAGACTAATGCAAATAGCCTTGAAAATGAATTTTATTACAATAATTAGGGGTATTAATTGTACATTAGGGTTTAACAACTTCCCTGACAAATTTTGTACTGTAAAACATCAAAAAAGGTCAATTTTTTATTGCTGATTATTGTTACTTAGAACTAGATAAATGAGAATATGTGGTTATTTATGCTCTGGGACTTATTTTTCAGTATAAAAGTTACGAGTGAATTTTTAGCGAAAATTGATTATTTTTCACAAATTAGGGAAGATTTTTGTTTTTCAAGATTTACAATAACTTTTTTCCTGGAATGTGGTGAAATCATTCATAGCCACATTTATTGATAAAAGTACTATATTAAGATTAAAGATCATATATGCAACGTATATAATTAATGCAAAAAGTTACAAATTTGCATTAGTAATCTAATTTTTGAAACATGGGACGATACTGAGTGACACAGTACATTGTACACACTAGTATCTTGTTTCTCTGCAAATTATTTCCCCTTTGCATCATGCTTTTGGCTTCACCAATAACAAAATGTGTCGTAGGATGAGCCATCTTTTCAGTGGCCTCTTATCAGTTTGGGGAAATGTCTCTCCATGAGGCATCGTGCATGGGACATAGCGGGTGGTGGGTGTACTCACCTACTAAGGGGATACTATGTCTGGGTGATAAGCCTCGATCATTTTCTCTCTTAGTTCTTGGCGAAGTCCAAATGCACTTTGCACCATGCACCATGAGGGGTCGTGCATGGGACATAGCGGGTGGTGTACTCACCTACTAAGGGGATACTATGTTTATTTATTTATTTATTAATCCCGGGACACGTGATTACATGTATGGGACAGTTCCAATAGGCAAATTAACAATGTATATGTATAATAGTTATACCAGAATAGCAATAACAAAATATACATAGATTGAATACAAAAATACATAGCGTACAGTTAACTCAATTACATAGAGGTAAGAAATTCATCCACCGAATAAAATGCATATTTTATCAGATACTCTTTTAGTTCTACCTTAAAGAGTGAGATAGAATTAATGCTTTTAATTTTAATAGGTAGGGAGTTGTAGAACAACACTCCTGCATAGAGCGGGCTTGGGACTATGTCTGGGTGATAAGCCTCGATCATTTTCTCTCTTAGTTCTTGGCGAAGTCCAAATGCACTTTTCTTCAATCATTCTTTCTGTAAAGTATGAAAGAATTTCACAATGTGAGTTTACCAAGTGAAAAAATAGTTTTTAGAATATTTTTTTACCATGTTTCCTTGGTATGGGATAATCAGCTAGGTGCTGATGAATACAACCCACACCCCCATTGTATCATTATAATCTACCACCACCACTGGTTTCATATTTCTCTCCCTCTTTTAGCAATACTTTTCACATCACAATTGTGAATAGTTGACAAAAGTCACCTCCTTCTTATCCTTCCACCGCAGAGTCATAATTTTCCCTTCTGGAATAACTTCTGAGCTCGTCATGCCACGAGCTTTCGCTACCACTGCTAGGTCCTGTTTTTGGTTTCAAAGAATCACTGGTGTAGCAGTTTATCTCAATAATGATGAAATCAATCAACTCATCATCAGATAAGAGCTCGAAATACTCCAATGCACTTGAGCCTAGAACTAGATGACAATGTATTGAAGAATCGCCCGTGAAGGGTAACCTTTCTGGTGCTGGAGGAGGATTCAAT
Source organism: Ceriagrion tenellum (assembly GCA_963169105.1). Classification (NCBI taxonomy): domain Eukaryota; kingdom Metazoa; phylum Arthropoda; class Insecta; order Odonata; family Coenagrionidae; genus Ceriagrion; species Ceriagrion tenellum. The sequence goes on from OY720644.1 coordinate 6,492,313, forward strand.
GAAGTAATTTGATTCCATTCTTCTTCCTTAGAAGCAGCAGCTTGAACGTCAGTGTCAGAGGTCGTTTCCTTGGAAAGACTTGATTCCGAACCGGAGTCTTCAATCTCTAATTCTTCTGAGCTACTGTCCATCAAATATGACTCTTCTCCTGAATTCATTGAAAAACTACGCGATGCGAAGCGTTTCAGGAATGTTCCTCAATGAAAATAGGTGTTTGCCATGAAATATGCTTTTTCACATATCATGCTATTTAAAACCAGAGAATCTAGACTGCAAAAAAATTGTGCACACACCAAAACTTTAAGAAAGACTAACCTACGTTCTCTCGTCAAACGACAAGGGGTCCCAACCTCCATTTGGTAGGGATTTCAAACCCATGCATGGAGTCGTGTCCTTTACCCATTGTAAAAATTTCTGTGACTTGTCCCTTCAATTTCTTACAAAAAAGGGACATATTATGTATGTGCGGTAGTCCATGGCTCTGGGCGTCTTGCACATAACGGAATTTTGACGTTGGGAACGGTTTTGTTGGGAAGGCTTTGCATTTACCGGAGCGCCTAGGATAATACTGTTTTTGTGTTTCCGATAGCACCAAACTGGTCATCATTCTTGGAGGTGAAATGCAAATAGTCCTAAAATAAAGGACAAACTCAATTCCACAGTGTTTTTAGATACCAAATTGCCTAGTTTTCATTCATTTTTACCCTTGAGGTCTTCACGCAAAAAGTATTTTACTACTTCCTCCATTTTCCCTGAACAGATCGGTTCAATTAGTATTTCCTAACGAAAAAAAAATCATTTACAGGAAGGAGAATGTGCTAATAAATAATGTATAACGTAAGATGCATAAAAATGCACCCAAGGCAAAGAAAAATTCATCTATGGCTGGAGAAATATTTTCTTCTAATTACATTGAAACACACTGGAATGATAATAATAACCATGTTTGTGAAATCGCCATTTTTCTAATGCCAAAATATCATTTAAAGATATCAATCACCAAAGATTTTGGTGGAAAAAAAATTGAATGCTCATAAGCAGGGAAAAAGACAATTAAGAGGACAATAGCTATTTCCAAAAGTATGTATTGTGATGAAGTTTTTCATGCATAAAGGAAGTTTTTTATCCTAAAGTTATAAAAAGTTTCCATAAAAACTTTAAAAATTTAGACTATACATACCATAAAATAAGATTGCTAAACATATCTTGCATTATTTTTATAAATGAATGGTTTGGAATGGTAATAAAAACAAAAATTCAATAACAGCGTAACTAACCAGTGGGACAAAAATTTACGACCTTCAGATCGCCACATCTATTTCAAAAAATATTAATGCTCGAGCATCAGAAATCACTATTTGAAAAAAGCACCACATACCACAAACATGAGTCTATACCATCAACAGCACTCAAGGCGGAAGGGATGTAGACTACCAGCATTGGTCGAAAATTTCCGGGCACAAAGAAAAAGATACCGTCATCGTAGACTTGCCCGAAGATATAAGGGCACGTCAGAATTGGTACGGCCGCGAAGCTGAATATTTTTGGATGTGTCAGGGAAGTGGTTAAAGAATGTTATTGAGATTGGAAAACAGGCATAAATATGGCAGGAAAACACCATTGCAGATTTCTGTTTTAATTTAGGTTTTTCTGTTACCAAGTCTACTGTGCATTAATACGTCATTGGTGAATGTGATTTTCTTTTGGGATGATTCTCCTATACTCATCAGTGTTGAAACATAGATACGCTGATGCCATTGTGTCAGTGCCATCATATTCTGACTTATCTTCTGATTCCCTTTCAGGCCAACTCTGGGAAATGTGTTCGAGTTTTCCTGACTGTGTGTTTAGTGTGCCAAACGTTCATCGACCCACCCAAAGATGGTGCTGAGATAACCAGAGATAATATCACGTGTAAAATCACATATTGCTCTGTTGGTAAGTAATTTGTGTGAAAAAGTGCAAGCATCACTTGATGTTGATCTCCAAGATTTGAGGTAGCATCTTAATGCCAGCACAATTCCCTTCTTTGCAAATATGAATATACAGTACAACCTCTCACTTATGGACATCAGTCATCCTCAGGAATTGTCATTCCGTGAGAGGTGTCTGTAAGTCAGAGGTAGGATATTCACAACAGTACATAAAACTCAACCTTGTTTTATGGATAACGGTGATCTATCATTAGAAAGCGGGTAATGGCTATGGTTAAGGTTTTTCATAGAAATGTAAATAAAAGCGATGTATCAACTAAAACAGTAACAAATTTTAATCTAGGACATAATACAAATTTTAATATTTTCAACAGATTCAGGCGAGATATTGTGGAAGCTTGTCATATTAAAACAGAAACAAAAATTGCACTATTCTACAAGGTATTATCATATCAAAATATCATACCTTGTCAAATTTTAATATATTAATGCAAATTTCAAAACTCTTTAGATTTGTGGTTGCTTCTTTTTTACTCGCTAACTATTTTTAAAAATTCACTTGTAAATCAAACTAGGCCATCAATGTTGCCTTTTTTGATGCAAAGTTTCTTTGATCATTTGATTTGACTACCGTAATTTTCCATATACAGTACGCATTTTGTCCGCGAAAATTCATCAAAAAAGTAGGGTGCGTATTATACATGGTTACAAACATATTGCATTTTTTATTCGGGCCATAGTTCACATTTGAAGTAATCTCAATGTACTTATAGGCATTCGATTTTACAATTTTTAATAAAAAAAATGCTATGAATCAATTTAATTTATTTAGTAAAATGAAAATTTACACACAGTCCCTCTTGTCTTTAACACTGTTAGTACTGAACCCTTCGAATTCAAAATCACTATCTTCGCTTGATTCGAGCAGTTTGTGCAAAGAACTGACATCACTCTCACTGGCAGCATATATTGCGTCGCCAAGGACATCGTACTTGTCCTCCTCATCGTCCACTATGCATTCTTCATCCTTAAGCAAATTGTCGTCGGACCCATCTATTGCATTTGTGAGGCAGCATTTTTAAAACCTCGCTTAATCACAGATAAATCAATGGCATCTCAGGACTCTTTAATCCACTGACAAATTAGCGAAAACTCCTGTTTCTTTTACTTTCCTCAAGTTGTCAAATAATGTAGTCCAGAATTGAGCCTCCACTTTTTACACATCAGTGTCTTAAACAGGCATTTGCAACTGACATCCATCTCCTGCAACTGGCTTGTCATCCTTCCAAGAATAATGACAAGATCTGTGCCATTCTCGTACAGTATATATTCTTGATACATGGCATTCGATGGTATCAAAATGCATCTAGAACCAACATACGACGTCTACAAACCGCATCTTTGCACCACTTATTTTGCTGCCAATCTTTGGTTAAATTTTCATCCATCCAGCCTTTATATTTGCATGTAGGAGCATATTCTGTGGCCATATGCCATTCAAAGGGAGAGTTTTTCTTTTAAATATTAAACAGAAATGTAACATCTTCAAATTACTGAGTAACGAATCTTCCGCTAGTAGATCAGATGGAATCTGACACGAACGGACATAAAGTGAGGCGAATTGAATACAGAGATTGGTACTTTTAAGTGGCAGTGTAGCAATTCTATCATTTATTGACAAATATTTCCATAGACACGCATGGACGTTTTGGAGGAGAAGAACCTACTACAAATAGATCGTCACATTGAGAAACCAAAGGGGTATGTAAGAGCAAGGGGATAAGCCATCCATAGGCAGCATTACCGCTTGTGCAGTGATCTTTCGGGTGCTGAACAATCTTTCGGGTTGACAATGGCATAGAATGCCGTACTCTAAAAGCTGACTGTGTGTTCTACATGGTGATAGGGAAATTCTTACATTGAGCTCACCATAAAGTGTTTAAAAATTTATAAGTCTTATAGTGGATGCGTATTATAATTGGAAAATTATAGTACAGTAAAACCTCGATCTATTGTTCTCGCATTGATCGTTTTCCCGCTTCTATCGTTCGCCGTCTTTGGTCCCAAATGTAGTTCCGTGCTGATAACATTAATTATTCCCGCATCCATCGTTCCCCGAAGTATCGTTTTCCCGCTTCGATCGTTTCCAAATCACGGTCCCCACATTGCGATTCCCACATACATTGTTTGAAAAAGAAGAAACCAAAAATTTACACCGAAGTAAGATTTTGGTATTTTTGCGCAGCAGGAAAGGAGGAGGTAGGCTGCTATTCTGAATGAATTAGATGTACAGCTATATGCCAAAAATAGCTTTCGTGACACTTTCGGTTCAAAGAATAGCGTCAATGCAGCTATTTGTGATTCTGAACGCAGACTGACGCCTGGGAGCGACGCTATTTTAGGCGACGATCTGATCCCCACGTTATTCTAATAGCGTCAAGCTATTCTCGAGTGAAACGGCCACCTGTTTCTTTATCACACGTTATCTAACGAGGATTCAGCAGAATATGCATTGAAAAGTGTTCCTAAATACATAAAAATATTAGCAGGATTGACTTGTCGATACGTATATTCCAGTAAACATAAAAAATTCTTCTCATAAAAAGCATAGGCCTATAGGCATACGTGCCAAGCTGGACGGGAAGGAAAAGTGAGCAAACTTATTTGAAACTTAACCAAGTTTAAGCATGAAAATTGAAACCTTCCTTGACATGGCCTTTTCCCGTACCTCTCATTGTAGACTGGTATTTTTTTCGACCGAGTCTCATTGCTTTATTCTTGCATTGCATAATTTTTCCCTTCCCTCAGCCAGGGATAACAAGTTTAGGTAAAATAGAAGAACCTGTTCTACACGCATAGGATGAGTATTCACTCTCTCCATAACGAATTGTATCTAGCATTTCCGTTGTATTATTTAAACGAGTTGGCTCGAAATATTGCTTACCATATTCACATTCACTTCCAACCTCACATTTCCCAACGGTCCCACTAGATTTTCAAGAGGCTAATTGCGATGTCTAACCATCTTATTAAGCCCACGGGCTATTTACAATAATACATTTCAAATATCCGTGATAAAATAATTGATATTTACCATCACATCACTTTCCTTGATACACTAATATATCATTATTCCTACTTCGTATGCATCTAAACGTCGTCTGCTCAGTCGGATAAGTGGTGAGAATAATATAAACAACTCAACAGATACACAAAAACAATATGCTTTGTTACAATTTTGAGTTGAACTGTAATTATGTGTGTTAAAATTGTTCTCTCAGCATGGTAATCCGTTATTTGTCAATATGTAACAAACTTCGCAAGAATTTACTGATCTGAATTTCCGTTCACCGCACAGGTTCTCCGAAAGTTTTCTATCAGTTGATGAATTTAAAAGAATACTAGATTATTATAGGTAACAAATCCAATGATAACTTCAAATGAAAGTATACTTTGAAGATAATGCTGGATCATGCACGTCTCATGTATCCAAACGTCGTCTGCTCCCTCGAATAAATTGTATAAGTTAAAATATTAAATTAAATTAAAATTATTTTCCCAGCACGGGTAGCTGTTATATGTCCATATAGGTATGCAGAACAAACATCGCCAGCCTTTCCTAAACTGAAATCCCGTTCACAAATCTAAAATTGTCAGAGAGTTATCTATCAGCTGATGAATGCAGAACAAAATAAAGTATAATAATAGTATCCGAAGACAGCATTGAATGAATTTAGTTGGATTATTTATTGAAAACATTCTTTCATGCACCAGACTTGCGGCATCCATGGCGAAGGTCTCAGCTGTTTGTGAAAAACGTAAACATCGCTCGTCATTGGCTGCCTGAATTTCCAATTACTGTACCAGAAGGTTTTCATACCCAAAAGGGGCGGGATTAATAATAGCACTATGGAACCGACGCCTTGGATAGCTGCATCGTATTCAGAATCGCTTCTGACGCTATTCTGGAGCAAGGAATAGCATTAGCCAGAAATAGCGTTGCTCGATTCAGAATAGCAGCCTACAATGGAAAGCACGAAAAAAGATTACATCTTCCCCAACAAATTTAAGGCGTGCTTCTTACCCTCAAGGATATTTGAACAGAATAAATTTCTATGCATGGATAGGTCGGTGCGCGGGCTTGAGGATCATCCAATAACATGATGATGGACCTTGTTTATTTACTTTTATCATCCAAGACACCATTCGGATATGTAATACTAATAAAATACTTTCAACAGTTAGTAGTAAAACGAAAAAAATAGAGATACACTAAGGCAAAGGATGGAGAAAATAGAGATACACTAAGGATGGTAAATATCAATTATTTTATCACGGATATTTGAAATGTATTATTGTAAATAGCCCGTGGGCTTAATAAGATGGTTCGACATCGCAATTAGCCTCTTGAAAATCTAGTGGGACCGTTGGGAAATGTGAGGTTGGAAGTGAATGTGAATATGGTAAGCAATATTTCGAGCCAACTCGTTTAAATAATACAACGGAAATGCTAGATACAATTCGTTATGGAGAGAGTGAATACTCATCCTATGCGTGTAGAACAGGTTCTTCTATTTTACCTAAACTTGTTATCCCTGGCTGAGGGAAGGGAAAAATTATGCAATGCAAGAATAAAGCAATGAGACTCGGTCGAAAAAAATACCAGTCTACAATGAGAGGTACGGGAAAAGGCCATGTCAAGGAAGGTTTCAATTTTCATGCTTAAACTTGGTTAAGTTTCAAATAAGTTTGCTCACTTTTCCTTCCCGTCCAGCTTGGCACGTATGCCTATAGGCCTATGCTTTTTATGAGAAGAATTTTTTATGTTTACTGGAATATACGTATCGACAAGTCAATCCTGCTAATATTTTTATGTATTTAGGAACACTTTTCAATGCATATTCTGCTGAATCCTCGTTAGATAACGTGTGATAAAGAAACAGGTGGCCGTTTCACTCGAGAATAGCTTGACGCTATTAGAATAACGTGGGGATCAGATCGTCGCCTAAAATAGCGTCGCTCCCAGGCGTCAGTCTGCGTTCAGAATCACAAATAGCTGCATTGACGCTATTCTTTGAACCGAAAGTGTCACGAAAGCTATTTTTGGCATATAGCTGTACAGGTATTTCATTCAGAATAGCAGCCTAAGTATTTTCATTAAATTTAAAAATTCTCTCATTTTCATCTCGTTTTGGCTCCCGGGAAATCTTTTCCCACATAGTTCGTTTTCCCGCATCCATTGTTTTTTTTGCCCATCCCCTTGAAAAACAATAGATTAAGGTTCTACTGTACTTGATTTGTCATATGTATTCAGTTAGCTGTTCTGTTGAGGCCTCAGGTTCACTATCATTATCATCACTAACTTCCTCCTCTTCTCCATTAGTAATATTCTTGATCGTCAGTGTAATGTACACCTCGCTCTCTGCAGTAATCAAATTTGAGTCTCTTGACTCATTGACAATGCTTTCACTGGCATCTGCACATCAATTTTCCATGCATCATCATCTCCATCAGATGACATTTTCATGTTGGGAAATCCTACTGATGAAGCAGTCACTGACTAGTGATGTTTTAATGTTTTTGACTACTCGATCAATTCCAAGTATAGTATCAAGAATGGTTGTTGACTTGCCCACACACTCCCGAGAAAGTCCATTTTTGATTTTTGCTATCAGGTGCTTTATAAAAAGCAGTTTATAGTTGATTTTAAGCTCCTTCTGGTGCCCTGGTCCAGGTGCTTGTTTGGTTCGTGAGGAAAAAGTGACAATTACTTAAAATAATTTCAATTGAGGCTGACTTGGGGCATTGTCAACAAAGGGTACATTTTTCCTCTTTTCCCTAGCCATTTTCTTACCTGGCATCAATTGCCTGGAAAAGAAGCTACTCAGTCATGCTCAAGCACAGCAGCACCATCAATTTCTCTTTTGATGCCTCCCCACCTGAGCAGTATTCATATTTGAGGGCCTAAGTATTATTAGACCTCTTAAAAGCCATCTCGTTTTGTCTGCGTTCAAAATATCATCTTGTGGGTAATTTTCCAGCAATCCAGGAAGTCTCTCAGCTCAGGCAGTTACATCATCTTGAACTACAGCAGCTGATTCCCCGCACACTGCTTTCAGCACAATGCTGTGTCCTCTACTAAACATTTTGAGCCATCTGAGGCCTTGAAATCTTCGATATAAGGTTATGTGGCAATGTCCAGGTTTTTTTTGTTGTAGTAACGAGCTCAATGCAGGCAAAGTGTTTGCTCTCACTATCTAAAACCACTCAAGAAGATTGAAATTGATGTTTCTGTTAGGAACCACTAACTTCACACTTTCATTGTGGTTTGCCATCTACAGTTTCAGCATTGAATTTTTTTGCTACAGAATGTTTGCAATTTGGGTCTTCCTCACATTTAAGTCCACGGCCAATGTCCATACACCACTATTCTCTTTAGTTGTTCTCTCTCTATCACCTGCTCCGTCTCTGGGAGTGTAAGGCTTATACTCTTCAGCACTGTCAAATAAATGGTAAAACATGCAGTAACCTCGACGTTCACTACCCCAATGACGTCTCAATATTGACATTGCACATTTACTTGGCAGTGTTATGTGCTGTTTATTGTCAGTCATGTTAGTTTCAAGATCTCCTGGAGTTTCATCATCATGGCAGTTAGTGCTAAGTGAGATGGTCTGCCTGAAGTCGACACCCTAGTGATGATGGATTACTTATAATGAGATGCGACATGTACTCAGTCTGAAATACAAATCGTTAAATCACTTAGTTAATTATTTACTATGATTTACTCAATAAATTAATACGTTGAATTGTTTGCAATTTCTGTTGCAGTATTTCGACATTCTTAGCAAAGTAAATCCCAGGTGTAATTTTTCAAAAGTTCAATTCATTTACGCCAGCGTTTCCAACAGTGGAAAGCGTATTCACTTGCCTGTTTCGTGCCATGTGCAAGGTAGCATTGTTTTGTCAGCATTTTCCCATGTTTTGGGTGGGCTTCCTCGCTTCGTTTTGATGTCCTTCATTTCAGAGGGTAATCCATTTCTGTTGGATAGGACTGTGCCTCGAGTGCCAGTGTTATTAGCCATAAGTCTTGCATAAAGATGTACACTAGAATAGTAATTATCTAGGTACATCAACTGCCTCTTGTTTTCAAACCCCTTTAGTAGTGATGAGACCACTCCATAGCCCAAACCTTGATTTGGAACAACTTGTAACTCTGCCTGTGTAAACTTCAAACCTCAGTGAATCCAGTGTGCGAATCTCAGAGAGACCAAATTTTGATGCGTCATTTACTATTTGATTTGGGGTTTAGATACTGTTTGAAAATTATCTTTCCCTTGAACTTCAGCATAGACTCGTCTACACAAATTTTATTATTAGCATTACTGGGAAAAAAATTGGCTAAGTACTGACAGGGATTCTAGCCTTGAAAACCTACTACACTGTACTGCCCACGAAATTCAAGAATTGAATTAAATTCTGGATGTATCTCACCTTCTACATAAGTCACTTTGTTTCTTATATATGTAGGAAAAAATGCAGCTAAACTTGGGGATGGCTGTGGTACACCTGGATCATCAGTATTTTCAGTTTTAGTTTGTTGGTCCTTGCTCCCTCCTATTTCATCATCTGAGTGATCATTTTCATCAGTCTCTTCTTCTTCACCACCAGACAGAAGTTCAATATGCTTCCTCGAGGTCAAGATCAGTAACATCATCATCACTGTTTGACTAAGACAACTCTTCAGAAATTTTAGCCTCAGTTGGCTAGATCCTCTTCCTTTTGCTCATTTTTGCTGTGAGTAAAAAAATCATTATCCAAAATGGTAAACTAAAAACACATTTTATATAGTTTTCATAAAGAGTGATGTAAAGAGTAAATACTTCTCCTCCATTGTTTTATTTTACTTTCAACCAATACAATGTACACTGCTATTTTCAAGGGAAAACAAACACGCTTTTGTTATCCTGTGGTTATGTTAATTATTATTACTTAGCTATTATATACATCACGATAGCAAATATATATAGTCTGCCAAAATAAGCATGCTATTGAAAGAAATAACTGATGCTCTCTCGGCGTATGCCATTTGTGAAGACAACCTTCACGATGTGCTTCACCATTTCATTTCATCGGAGAGTACTGACAGTAATGTACATTATATTGCATTAATAATGGACATATTTGTCATAATGATACTATTTATACTCTCTGTGATAAGGAAGGAAATGTGTGTAGGAAAATAAGACTTAAAACTATGTTCTACTCTCGCCAAAACAATCTACTTCTGTAACTGATTGAAACTTTCGCAGACCATTGAATACGTAAAAAATTCTTTTTTGGGTATATTTCCGCGTATTTTTTAAATTAATCCTAACGTTTCCCCTCCCCTGCTGGAGGCTTCATCAGAGTATCAATTTATGACGGTTATATCTAATTGTAGAAACGTCAGGATTAATTTAAAAAATATGCGGAAATATACCCAAAAAAGAATTTTTTATGTAATCTACTTCTGTTCTTCATGGAAACATTGGAGCGAACGTGCTTGAACGCTATGAAGTGGTCTTAATAGTTTCTTTATAACTTGGTGGTGGCAGCACATAATGATCCACCACTATGTTTGAAGATATCCTTGATTGTCACAGTGAAATGGGACATGTATTTGAAGCTGTGGGTTAAATCTGATTTCTGCTGCCAGTGGCTGTAAAAACTAGGGTGGACATATACGCTTTTTGCAGCTGAAGGGTTGAGTACTGGATAATGCTGATGCCATGTCTCTTCTATCCCTCAATACCACATTATCCTGCCTCTACTACGTACTTGCCCTTAATAGCACAAATGTTATTGGTTATCGTTCTTCTCCCCAAAAGAGCAAAAGACTAATTGTGAAGATTTTGTTGTCCTGGTTGTAGGATTGTCTTTCACATGAATCCATGAATAGTTCAAGCATTGAGACATGCTTTGATAGGGTATATATTTCTCATTTGCAGTCAACCCTGGTGGATGGGCGCCTGCATCAGTCTTGAGAGCAGTGTACAAGAGGGAGTATCCGAAGTTCCTGAAGAAATTCACACAGTATGTGATCGATCAGTGCAAAGATAAGCCAATTCTATTTTGAGAGTAAAACTATATGAAATATTGCATTGCTAAAATTGTCTGTGCATGAAACCACGATTGATTTAAGTGCATTTTATTATTCAACTGTTACACAACATATTTCCTTATTGCTTTAATGTTTTGGTCAAAATATTTGTTCATTATTTGATAAATCTAAGTGTGTATGGATTAATTGTTTACTGTTGCCTTGTGTCCTGGGCTGCACAAATTGTTCTTTTTGGGAGATAATCTATAAATCAAAGTACAATGCAGTTCTGTGAGAGCATATCAGATGTAATCTTTCATCAAATTATGTATCTTTACATGAAATTGTTCCTTGCTATAAGACAAGTTTGCAGAATAAAAAAATATTTTGTTACATATTATTTTTTTTAGCTGGGTTGTAGGTTGTTTTAGTTATTGTGATATGTGCAATTTGTTTTTTATGTATGTTTTACGTTAAACATGTATAATTGTAAAAATTCTGTCAATATTATTCTGAATACCTTACAATTTAGAAATACAAAGCATAATGAGTTTATTTTTATTACTATTTTCATGACACTGTGTAAATAGTGGCTATATAATTTGATAGGATGATACTGCTAACAAAAAAATGAGCATTGTACTCTGACTTATGAAGGTTTTGATACGGATTTGTGTAAGCATATTATGCCATAGCTTACCTATCCAGCCACAAATTTTAAGCTATTATTATGGATTCAATGGAAAATGTTGATTATTTTGTTTATAAAAAGGTACCTTTATGGTGATTATTTAATGGACCACAAGATATAAATACTTTCGGTATTTTCCTGGTTAGTAAGATGCACAGGCATAATTGTAAAGGAAGCCCTCATTTTGATTGATGAAATTTCATATTTTCGACTTCATATTTCCCTCTGATATTGTTCACAATTATAGTGGTGAGTAATCTTTTTCTATCATATGGTGTGAACAGGTATGGCAACATGGCTGGACATCAAATGTGTAACTTACCATGCTTTTTTTAATGCTTCTGGTTGTTATTCTTGTCATACAGTTTTTTTCATTTCCTCACTATGAAAAAGATTACTGGTGTGTATTGTTGCTGCATATTGGAACCTCCGATAATTGTTGCTACAATAGCTTAACAGATAAATACAAGTTAAAATGTGTGTAATTTTTCAAATGGCAAGTTTTCATAAATCAGTTTAATGCTTGTGTCACCTTCAGAGGATCATTTCATGTAGTCTTAGGTGAAATCCATTGAATTTTCCATAAAAGAGACAGGCTGAGGGACAAAAGTGCATCTTACTTGTACCAGAAAATGCAGTAATATGTATTTATTCTTATATTAAGTAATGGCAAATGAAAAGATGTAAAAAATTTTATCTTTGATGATGTGAAAGTCTCAGGTTTATCACTTCATATTACTTTTATATCACTTCTTCCTTGAAATCTTGAAGGGTACATTTGTGTACTTTCAGGTGAGGATACTGAGAGAGAATGATTTGATTGTAAATGATGACATTCTTATCAACTACCCAATGTGCAGTGTTTATATGTATTTTTCACTTTGAGATACTGTAACATCAAATTGTGAGCTACATCTTGTTTTTGACCATTTTAAGCAAATATATATATATATATTAGCTTCAAGTTTTAATCATATCCATTTTTCATGATGGGAACAAAAGATAATTAGGTTATAACCAATTGCATATTGTTTTCTCTGTAAGTCCATGAATTTTTCCTTTCTTATTTTTATGCAGTGTTCAGATATTCTTTCCTTGTTAGACAATTATTAATTTTGTTCCATTGAATGTCTACAAATCTTCATTATAAAGTCCTTCTGAGCTTTTGTGACTGGCTGCATTGGCTTATTGTTGAAGTTCTTTTTCTAAATGTGTACATTGTGATTGTCATTTTATAGTTACGATGAGTCATGCAAAATATATTTCTCATTTAACTGTTGTAAATCACTTGCTTATACTTCATTGCAATTTAATTTTTAATTTCATCGACCTTTTCAATGAAAACCTTCCAGCAAACCTCAAGGTGTACTTAATTGTCTGCTACTCCTTGTGTGAGGGGCCAACGAAAATGGATTATTGTGACACTAGGGCAGCTTAATATCTGTTGCTATGTTAGGGTACGGAGGGACCTGTGAGGGAATGTGTGAAAAAAAATTCATCATGGTTCAGGAGTTGGTGGTTGTAAAGATGATTCCAAATAGTGGTATATGTGAAGAATTTCATTGATATTGGAGATGAAGGTAAGGCAATTATTAATTTTACGCCAGCTTGTAAATGAGGCATGTGCGTGAAGTTGCACACGTCTTATCTTTGCTTTACACATATCATTGCCTATGATATGTGGATGGCAAATAAAGTTCACTTAAATTTGGTCTGCTCTTTTACTTCATTCCTTGTGTATTTATTTTCTGAATATATTCAATGTAATGATGATACTCTTATTCAATGCAGATAATACAACCTGTGTTTTGCAGTTAACAGCAAAAATGGTAATTTCATAATAATAATAATAAGAGTTCTTTTTATTCGTCCAGAGACATACAACGCGTGTATAGGACAAGTCAAATACAAAGATTATAATACATAAATCACAATTCATTTAGATACATACTCTGATACAGAGTAAAAGCATTTCTCAATAAGGTATTCATATGCTTCTTTTTTAAATCTATAAACAGTGATTTCTTTAATCCTTTTTGGTAACTTATTATAGATTTGTATGGTCATGCAAAGTTAAGCTGTCATATTTCAAAATCAACACTTCAGTGCACCAGCGTATGGTGTAGTTAGAAATTGAGAAAAAAAAACAGCTACAAGTCATTCCATATTTCTCTATTTTGGACAATCTGAATTAAGGGGCCGAAGAAAGATTTCGTTGCAGTGAGTAGTGCTCACTATGCGTATGGAATTCTTATACTTCTAAAGGCATACACTAATGGGCAGGACTTCTTTCCTGTTTCAGGATGGCGATCGTCAGGGGAAACCGGGAATTTTGAATTTCTGGAAAAGTCAGGGAAATCTCGTAATAGTCGGGGAGAAACTGGAATAGGAATCCTCGTTATTTTTCTACCATTACGCTCATCGGCAAAGTCTTTCCCGCCCTTCATTTCACCAACTAAAACTAATATCCGTCCCTGACGTGCATGGAATAAGCACCATTAATTCGTGGAGTATTCAGTTGTGAATCTTATTAGTTGTGAATCATGGGTATTTAGTTGTGAATCAGACCTTCAGTGTATCCCTTTTGTATATCCTTTTTTGCAATATTTGCCTAGTTGTGTTAAAAACCATGATCACAATGTATTACGCTCATCACAAGGAATCCGAGGCTATGTTGTTCGGAAAATTTTACCTCGCGTTTTTTTTATTTCTGAAACTCAGGTCGAGAAGTAGCTGGAGCACACTAGCTGATAGTAAATACATGCTTGCAGTTCGAAAAATATTAGACAACGATTAGAAATTTTTAAGCTGCCATAGAAGATTCAATTCAGCAGAAAAAAATATTCCAATAATATGTGACCTTTTGGCAATTGGTGAGGGAAATTGGTGAATCCATCAGGGAAAGGTCAGGGAATTTGGAAATTGGATATCAGTAGCCACCCTGTATTTCACTAGCCATGCCTCTTGTAGCTCAAACGTGCAGTGGAGCAACTTGACTGTCGTTTCCCTCCAGATGAATCAATGTTTAGTAATCACATAGCTACTCTTATTTGATCTGGAGGTGATCATTGGCAGCTTAAGCTCTTTTAACTTGATGTATTCATCAAAATCTACACCATTTAACAGTCACACAGTGGAGCCAAATACCATTTTTCTTGGCAAAAAATGAAATTCGTGGAACAAAAGAAATTCCCCATGGAAGTTCTACCTTATTATCAGAAAGATATGAATATGCTAGCAAAGTGAATCATGGCTGAAAAAAGGAGGGTGTCTAGTGATGATATAAACACTTATCATGCTAATGTATTTACTTGGAAGACAAAATGAAGGTGATTCAATGCTTCGAAAATGGGGCATGTCAGAGTGATATTACTGGTACATTGGCAGAAAAATTAACACAGAACTTATTGACTTTTGAATGCAGTGTGCAGGGGAACTAAATGAAATCGCTTTTCCATTGACAGCTTGGCAACACAGAGGCAGCCAATGTCAACCATGTATACTGAAACTGCATTAATGGAAATGATTTGACGTGGCCCCAAAAAATGTTTACTATTGTGGTCCATGTTCATGAGATCACCTAGGAGCTGTAAGCATGATGACAATTTGCTTCACTCTGCAGCTGGTCAAGGTTCTGAAGTCATAATTAATTATACAATGATACTTGCCATATTTTTTAGAGCTTTAAACCCTTTGGAAAGACTTTTCTCAATTGAAACTTGAGAATCTCTATGCTGAAAGAATTATTCCTCGGGATGCAAAATGCTTTTTTTCTTCAGATCATGTCTATGTACAGTGAAGAGTATTTCCACGATTTGGAAACATCTATGGATGAATATTGCTTTAATGAGCCTCAAACTACTTTCTAGAAATATTAAGCATTACATTTACCATGCTCCCTTGTGTATTTCTCGCATGTGATGAAACTTAATTGTTTTCAAAACTTCCCAGGAATCCCTGGAAGGGGCAGGGAATTGATATTAAATACTTGCTTGCAAATGATAGTGTATGTAGGTCTAAAATCATTACTCATGGATATCCAAAACAGTGGCTTTTGAAAAGTGAACCATTCCTCTGCAAAAGGTACCAGTAGTATATATATATGATAAAATGATTTTGCATGTGTACTCTATAAGTTTATATTTTCTAAGCGAGTTTCAGCAATTAAAGTTCTGTAGGAATTGATAATACTAACTTTTGCATGCTGATGGTGGTAAATACCATTCAACAAATTCTATTTCAAATAATAATTTTTACTTTTTTCACCCTGATTGGAGGGTCTCTGAAATCATTTGTTGCATGTAGTGAGCCATATTTATTTGTTCTCACATTCAGCAGTGAAGCTTTTCGTTCACATTTAAATAATACTCCTATGAGATATAAATTACTAAATCAATTATATGCCATCCACAGTGGAAAACTTATAACAGTAAAATCATGCTTCCCATTTTTTAAGTGGAGCAAACTGACGCACAGGTGTGTGTAATATTTCAACTACAGTTCATCACATATCTGGCCTGGTAAATGTGATGAAATACTACAAATAGTCTTTTCCGCATGGAAACCAGGCTATAATTAAGGGTGCTATCATACTCGTGCATTTTCTCCTCAGGTATCAGGTGATTATTCAATGGTGTTAATGTGCACCATTTAATTTATAATTTCTCTGTCCCAAAGGAATGTCAAAGATACTGAAACGTTGAAATTGCTTCTACTGTGGTTGAATTCGAAGCAAGTATAGTTCATTTAACAGACGTGTATCTGGGTCAAAAGGTCTCATCTCCTTGTGCTGTTGAATGTTCATGAATTATTGAGAGGAAGACTATTCAGCTTAATTTAGAGTGGTTGGAAAAGATTAAATATTATTGATAATTCTCTCAACCTCATAACCAACATATGGAAGAAAATTATTTCTCCTATGATATGTCATGTTGCCTCCAAGGGAAGATTCTGATGCTGAGAGGCCCTATGAATTCCACTTTCACTGATACCTAATCGCACATTTGTCACTGTTAACCTTCATGTAGTCAATTTCAAGCTTCGCTAAAGAAAAATTGTACAA
The DNA here is from genome assembly GCA_963169105.1 of Ceriagrion tenellum. Classification (NCBI taxonomy): domain Eukaryota; kingdom Metazoa; phylum Arthropoda; class Insecta; order Odonata; family Coenagrionidae; genus Ceriagrion; species Ceriagrion tenellum. The sequence continues at coordinate 6,509,082 of OY720644.1, forward strand.
ATTGCACTTCTACTGTCCCTTGGCACACATCATACGTTCTCAGTTTCTTTCGATGATTCAAAGCATTTAAAATGGATTGTTGTGTTTCCATTTGTCACCTAGCGGTGATTTGAACTATAAAATTAGTCAGATTTAATCAAAAACCTTTGATATTGTTATTTGCATTCACCTCAGATGCCATCAAGCTTATGGATATCTCTACATTTTGCCTTCTAGTGCAGAAATATCCAGATTTGCACCAATCAAAACAAAAACATGGGAGTACTGTACCTGCTGTATGGTTACATCAACACCACCTAGAGTAGAAGGCCTGAGCACTCCATTATTACCTACTCACTCAGTGGCCGGCATGCCCCCCGCCGCGGCAGGGAAAAATGCTTTCTCACGTATGTGTGGCTGACTATGCCGCAATGGAGATTTCACAGCCCAGCCCACTTTGAAATTCTTAAAGATTAGACAGTCGTATTTATTACAGAATGAAAAATATTGCCATGTACAATCCAAGGTAAAACAAGTACCAGAAGTTAAATTATTTTCAAAAATTAAAATGCCATCAATGGTTGGACTAATTGGTGCACTGTATAAAATATCATGTTCACCTGTATCACATCATTTCTTTTGGTGTGAATACCATACAGACCCGTGTACTACACACACCTAGACATCATACTTGAAAAGGGGAGTGTGCACCTTACACAGTTCCTTATCTCTCTGCCTTATCTATTATCTTTTGTGGCAACCTCGGTGCCTCAATCCACACTTGCAAAGTAAACATCCTTGAGTTTTATTTGAATGAGAAGTGATTGCTTTTTCCAGTTTTTTGTGGAGACACAAAGGTAAGAACGCTAATGGAAAGCTTTGGTATTTGTCGAAAGTACTATGGCCCCCAAAAACTCCTGCTAGGAGAATGAAGAAAACTGCCGATTTTTTCCAACACTTGCATGCACACTACATCTACGGAGTGGACACGAAAATATGCACAACACATCTACAAAGATGGAAAGTCCTTTGGAATTGTTGTTGGTTTCAAATGGATTGGAAGAATGCAATCACAGTTCCATTGTACAAAGGGAAGGGAGAAAAGTCCGAATACATATAATAATTATCAGGCCATTAGTTTATTGAGCATTCCAGGAAAAGTTTTCAGCAAAATTTTAATCAAATGAGTGAGGAATATTACTTCTGACAGAATATGGGATGTGCAGTGCGGGTTTATGCCCAGGAGAGGATGTAGTGACCAGCTTTACTCGCTTCAGTAAGTGAAAGAAAAATGTACGGGCGTCTGAAAGAAAGTGTATTGTGCGTTTGTTGATTTAGAGAAGGCATATGATAGGGTAAATAGAAAGAAGTTGTGGAAGGTTTTAACACGTTCACTGCGGGGCTGATCTAAGCCATCCCTCCCACAGGACTTCGTGGCCCACCGGTGGGTCACATTCATCCTTCTGCATGGGCGGCGTGGCCCACCAGTGGGTCACAGTCCGTTCGAGCTTCCGATCGCTGCCAAAGGATGGTGGTATGAGCGGCAACATTAAGCTCTTGCCTGAGATTAGAGGAAGGGTGAGGGAAGCAACTCCCAGCCCCACCCCCAGCCCACCCTTCCGACGGCCATGTTGGGACACGCTTTCGGCTAGACCCTTGGGTGGAATGGGAAAGGGGGGGCACCGATACAATGTATCTACTTGAGATTTGCTGACGGTCGGAGAACCCAGGAGCCTCCCACCCGTCTCTGTTTATTGCCCATGCCCTTGTTCGTGATCATCCGTGAGACGTAGATACACTTCTGGGTGTCTCTCGTCCATGTGATCAATCCCAGCGCACTCTGACTATGAGAGAAGGGAAGGGGGATCCTATGGAAAGAGGTATGAGTTGTTGACCTCAGAAAAAAGTAGTGCCTGCGATTTGGAAGACATTCGCCTGGCAAGGGCATGATCGCTCATCCACCCACCGAGGGATTAGCTCGAGAATGGCACACGCCCTCTTCCAGAGAGGAAGAGAGTGTGTCTATCTCTCGCTCACAGCCAGCAGAGTGCAGTTGATATTGTTTAGTTTGCGAGCAAGTGACGCACAGCCAAGAGGTTGAGGAGAAAAACGTGTGATGCATGCTTATTATCAAAGCAGTCCGTGAGCTAAATAGTCACTATCCTTACTGTTGCATCTTGAAGCAATGTCATCCAGCGAAGACGACATATTTTTTACTAAGTTGATATATACTTATTTTACTGAATTGAACATTGCTCATTCTTCTATGTATACATTGTAAAAACATGAAAAAATAAAGAAACAAAAAGAAAACAAAAAATGAACATTATATTTTGTATATATTACGCAAATATGCAACTGTACGTGACCCACTGGTGGCCACGCTGCTCACGCTGACAAAATTTTCAGGAGGGGCGGCGTGACCCACCGGTGGGTCACACTAAGTGGCACATATAAGGATTATTTGACATGTGACTAACCTCTGGATGAAGTCACTCGAGAAGTTCTCGATTCCTACTCTCACAATACTCCTTGCAAGTTAAGATACTTCATTGAATCTTATGGCCGCGCCACTGGTTGGATTAGCGTGACCCACCGGTGGGCCACGCCACAGTGAATGTGTTAAAGGACTATGGAGTGAATGGGCAGTTATTGAATGTTATAATGGCAATGTGTGATAAAAGTAAGGTAAGTGTGAGAGTTAACGAAGTTCTGAGTGATTGGTTTGAAATAAAATAGGGCGTAAAGCAAGGATGCGTAATGTCACCATGGCTGTTTAATGTATTTATGGATAAATGTATTAGAGATGCATGTAGTGAAAACGACTGTGTTTGGGTTGGAAATGTAAATTTACGAGTCCTAATATATGTGGATGATGCTGTTTTGATCTCAGACATTCAACAGGGATTACAGAAGCTCCTAGATAAGTTTTGTGACTCAACAGAGAATGGAATTGAGGGTAAATGCGTGCAAGACTAAAGTAGTAGTTTTTTGATAAGGAGAATGGAGAGAATAACTGCATGATGAGGGCGAATGGTGAAGTAATTGAACAAGTGGATGATTTTGTGTACTTAGGTAAGATGTTTGCGAAAGATGGACGGATAGATGAGGAGATAGAGAGACGTGCGAATGCTGGAAGGAAAGTGGTAGGCAGCATGTGAAGCGTATATAGGAATGAGTGCCTGTCTAAGGAAGCGAAAATCGCAGTGTACAAAAGTGTACTTTTCCCCACTTTGTTGTATGGTAGTGAAACATATGTATGTCAGGATTGACATAAGAGTTGACTAAATGCCGTGGGTATGAGTAATCTGAGGAGTGTCTGCAGAAAAAATTAGGATGGATAGGGTGAAGAATCAGTGGGTAATAAATGAATGTGGGTAAGATGCTCCAGTAATGGACAGATATGAAAGGAGAGTGCTTCGTTGGTTTGGCCATGTTGGGAGAATGGATGAGAGTCAAATAACAAAACAGATATATGAGAGTGAAATGAATGGTGTGAGAGGTAGAGGTAGGCCGAGAAAGTTGTGGTTGAATGTGGTTGAGGAAATTCTTAGGAGGAGGAATATTAGGAGTCTTAAAAAACAGGAGAGCGTGTATGAAACTGTATGGAGGTAAATGAAGCAAAAGAGGTTTGCAAGGGTAGGTCAGTGTGGAGGAAATTATTGAAGCAGAGTTAGGTGTACAAATATGTATTTATGAGTGAAACTTTGTGACTCTGCCTACCCCGTAAGGGAACGGCGTGATTGGTTTGTATGTATGAATGTTCAAATGTTAGTTGTTTCTTTATTTTAATTCACTGAGGAAGTTATGTAACCCAATAGAAAGGGCAAGGGCCTAGCCTCATTGAAACACCAGTTCCCGTAAGATCACTGAAGTTGGGGAATGTTGGGCCCGGACAAGGGTTGAATGGGTGACCATTCATACCTTCACCGTGGCACTCTTGTCCCCTGTCTGCATGTGGCAGGCAGGTTAAAAATGGGGTTAGCATAATGGACCACTCAACGTTTAGCTGCCCGAGCTCCTGTCGAAGGCTCACCCAACTAACAATCTAATCTAACCCAATCGAAATATGATACCATAGCCTATGTATTTTGTTACTTTTTTTCAGTTATTTAGAATACTGGCTGAAGGAAAGTTGGAGGGATAAGTCCCAAGAGGAAGGCTGAGGGATAAATTCATAGGGAAAAGAAGGAAGAAAGCAGATATGAAGAGCTATCAGGAAGAAAGCAAACTAGCATTAGACAGGAAAGGATGGAGGGCTACAGTCAGTCAATATCAGGATTGAGCCACGTATGATGATGAGGAAAGAGGTGAAGTGTATTTCTACATATCAACCTCTGAAATAATGTCATTAAGTAGTTAGTCTTGAAAAATTCAGCATCTTGGAATGTTTTGAATTTGAAGTTCGGGAATTCATGAAATAGTAGATTCAAGTTCAGGTAAATGAAGATGAATTACTTTAGGAGTTAGTGTGTGATTAATATTTCATCAGGTCAAATTGAAGAATATGGAAAGGTGATGTGAAAATTGATAAGAAATGCAGTAATATCTTCTTAATCCTTAAATGTATACGTATTCAAGGGAAAAACACAGAGGTCATTATGAGTTTTGCTCTGGATATGCCAGGCACAAATGCTGTTTTGGAAAGATTTGAATTGTGAACTCCCTTAGGATTGATGAAAAACTATTTTGCTACCTACCGAAACTATTCAAGTAATTGTAATTGTTAATATTCATTTTTAAGGGTTTAGCTGTAAGGAATTCGCTAATAATCATTTCAAAGCTCATACGAGATATCAGTTCTTCTGATTAGCACCAAGAAGTGGTGTTCCTTATACAGAAATTACAAGTTCATGTTACGCAGGTTTTGATGTCCAAGGATCACATTAATATTTTCTACTTCTCAAGAGTTCTTCAATAAATATTTTGGTATTTTACATTATGGCTCAATTTATGAAAAACTTCATCAGTTGTAGTGTGATGCAATTCCAAGATAAGCACTTTTTAGTTGGTTAATTTAAAAGTGCTGTTACTGTGGAAATGATAGTTTTCAGGTGAGTTCGTGAAGCAGTGCAATCTTACATGAGGCACATTTTCATTTTAGCTCGTGTCCTGTTTTGTCCAGCATAATAATTTCCATATTATGGAAATTCCCCTTATGCTTTCATAAATAATCTAGTCGCAAGTAATAGGGATATCTTCACTTTGATTAAATTAGATGAATCCTTGATATGAAAGTGAATAACTTGTGTGGTTATTTGTAATGAATTGAGCAGGCTCCATATAAGTAAGATTTAAGGGAAAATAATAAACAGTAATGTCATTGCTATTTCTGTACATTTGAGATACAGTGCAATGTTTATTTTTCATTTTATTCGGGTATCATTGACATTTGCCAGTGAGTGGGAAAAACAAATTTGGAAAATCAGCTGCAAGGCAATATTGAATGATTATGTTGGTAAACTGTGATATATACTTGGTCAACTGTGTGAATACCAGTAAATACTTAAGTATATGTCATTTCCAGCTCTTTAGGTGTTATTTTTGAAGCACTACTATCATCCAGCCTTATTTCCCTACTTCACAAACAAAAAAGGGTACTCCACATTCACGTAGCAAACTACCATGCATTCTATGAGTTATCCTAAGTCAATTAATTGGATAATTTTGTTTTTAGGCCATAGTATAATGTGTGATTGACGGATAGATCACCTCATGAACAATTGTTCTAGAAAGGAAAAAATGTTGACGAACCTTGTCTTGGAAACTCAAACCCTTCTCAAATTATTTTGTAATGGAGAACACTGTTCGAGAGCAATAAGAAAATTAGACCACTTTAACATTCCTTGGAAATGTCAGGCCATGTGTAAAATCGTCTGCACCTTGTGGGGCTGGGTGGAACTGGTAACATAAGTATCCCCTCTGACAAACACCCTAGAGGTGGCTTGCAGGGTAAAATGTATTAGATTACACATTTCGTACCATAAAAAAGCGTTGAGTGATTAGGGAAGGGATGGAGGTGGCTGATAACAGGCAAGAATATTTTCCCATCAGTTGCTCGAGAATGCGAAGATATGTCGCCTTCAAGAAAACCACACACAACTAATTTCCATTAAAGTAAGTTTTAAGGGTATTACGCTTCTCGGAGAAATCACATTAAACACGCACAGACGAACGCATTGAGTTCTTTAATGAACCTTCACTCCATTGTAAGGTGATAAACCGTATGAAAAAGAACGTTCGCGAAACTTCCGTCCCGAAGATTGAACTCTTTCGGTCCACTCCGTTCCTTCTCGACGTTCTCGACCTTTCTGGTGTTTCTTGGTGTTTCTGGTAGCCAAACAAACAGCTGCCTAGCAGTTCATAATATTTGCTCTGCGCGACGCTGGCTGGCGCTGCGTCCGCCAAAACAAGCCGAGATCGAAGCGAGGCGGCCGAGACTCGCGGAGACAATTCTAGAATTCTGTGACGTCACAGTCTAGCAGCTTTATATACCCGACCTACCTTATACCGGGCGAGTCATTGGAGCAAAGCGGGCGACGGTGAGCCAGCGAGGCGATTTGAGTACTGTTAACTGGTCGACGCCTGGATTTCCCTACTCTTTCAAGGTTAGTGGACATAATTTCCAAGTTTGTTTAGTGTATGTGTGCGGGGCGTTGGAATGACGATAATCGGCTTCTTTCTCTCACTTTATATTTGGTCCAGATGTCCCTGCTACCGTTTCTCTTGGATGAGGTGGATAGACCGCTGAGGCTCTTCGATCAAGATTTTGGTCTTGGACTGAGGCTAAATGACCTATATCAGCCAGTTCCCAATCTGGTGAAGTTGGGATATTATAGACCCTGGCGTCATGTCGCTGGGCAGCAGAGTGGAATGTCTAGCGTCCAGGCCGATAAAGAAGGATTCCACGTAATGTTGGATGTTCAGCAATTTAGTCCAAATGAAATATCCGTGAAGACGGTGGAAAATTGTGTCGTCGTGGAAGGCAAGCACGAAGAGAAACCGGACGAACACGGATATGTTTCCCGGCATTTTATCCGACGCTATGTACTTCCTGATGGAATCCGCCCTGAAACAATAATCTCATCCTTGTCTTCTGATGGAGTGCTCTCCATTAGTGCTCCTAAGGTAATAATATCCAATTCACATTGAGGGCAAGAGTGGTAGTTCATTTTACTTTATATGGCGTTACCCACTCTTGATTGGGGGCTGACATGAACCCAACTTTCTTCTTGTATAAAGTGATCCCAGACGCTATATTTTCGGATTCTCGTGATTTTAGTTTTCATTTATCTATGAATAACGTTTTCTTAACGTTTACTGAATATTAGCATACGTTAATGGTTACATACCAAAGCAATTACAACAATAATATTTTGGTTTAGCATTGTATATTCATGGATGAGGGTCTCTTTCACAATTGCTTTTCCCCGGCATTTTCTGAGTTATTTTCCATAATATTACATATGCTCACAATTCAGACTCTTATTTGAGGTTGATCAAAATGTCAATGTTCATAACACTACTATCTGTACTACTGTCAGATACTTGATAGATAGTTCACTGGTTTGCAGGGGCAATCCCAGGAATTTATTTCGGGGGGGTGGGGGGGGGGAAGGGAGACTACCATTAATTGGCAATTTTCAGTCATCCTAAGAAAGCTATACAACTGTTACATCTATATATCTATGTAATAGTCAGCATAATAATAACTATTATACTTTTTGGATCAGTGATCAGTGTGTTTAATGTTGTATTTGATAAATACGTCTAGTTGTTAAAATTGTTTTGTAAAACCCAAAATTTTCAGGGGGGATGTATCCCCTAATCCCCCCTGGGATCGCCCCTGCTGGTTAGCTAAGCTAGAATTGTTGGTAGCCCATGTGAACAGGAAGTATTCATTCCAGGTTGCTTTGCTATTCACTCAGGGTTTTGTGTTATCATTTCTCCATCCAGGCACTGCCAATGCCAGCTGCGAATGAACGAGTAGTTCCCATTACTCAGACTGGTGCCCCAGCTGTGAAGCAACAAAGTGAGTCTGTGAGCAGCCCAGCTGCCGAGGGTGACGTTCGAAAAGAGCAGTAGCATGTGTGAGCTTGTTCTAAAAGCTATTCCAAGTTTTCATGATTTTTCACATTCATATTTGTACTTTGACTTGTAATTTAAGCGTTACTTTGTGTTTTGGAAGACTGATATAAGTTTAAATATTTTTTACTCTAGATGTATGCAATAGGTGTTAAGCGTTTAATTGCTGTGGAAGTCCCACATTATCACATATCCGTGGAAATATTCTGCCCTAATGTCATTGTAATGAAAGCACCTGACTAGTTAATTTGCCTCACTGATTAGGAGTTGCCAATACTTCATTATGAAGTTTAATAGAAAAAAATTGTGTGTTTTGTTTCATTCAAGCTCTGACATTGTCTTAACATAGTGTTAATAGTTGTGATATGCTGTCTCTGTAAGGTGAGTGCTGTACGTTATTACCACTCTGAATAAAAATCCCACAAAACATTCCTTGGTATTTTATCATTTTTCACCTGCAGTACCCATTTTACTGTGGATCTATATTATGGTCAATGTAGGTGGTGGCTGTCTCTGTTCTGTTGCTCCTATACTTGTTGGAAGGAGGAGCTCTACTAGTAATATCGTGTGCCATTTCTTTTCTCGGGGGAATGTATATTAATGCTCATATGATATATGAATGATAAATGAGAGGATAAGCAAGTGACCTTGTGGTTTTTCATTAGTGAAAGGTTCTAACTAAAAAAAAAAAAAAACTCACATCTGGAGTGATGTTACTGGAATTGTTTCTAAATTACTATTTTAATTGGTTGTAAGATGTTCTTAGTTTTGTGCTGTGAAGTGAGGTAATTAATGTCTATATAGCCTAGGAATGACTTTGAATGACCACTTCTAAGTTGATGATCTGTGAAATATTACAGACAAGGGAAGTAGTGTATTTGTCTAGCTTGTTCATGTCAGTTCATTAAGTAGCTCTTTCTTCTGAGAGAAAGGCCTTAGTGATTAAAGTTGTAATTCATTGTGTTATATCTTGTATTAAAAAAAATTGCAATGTAATGAATGAATGGGGGTTAGTTTGTAACTTTCATGCCAATGCTAGTTGGGCGAGAATTAGGGGTCTATGTCAGTAAAATGGAATGACTGAGCCATGCAACTAAAGAACTGCCACTAAGTTTTACTTTATACTGACCTCGGTTTTTGAAATCTGAGTCAATCCAACAAATCGTGTTTAAATGGTTGCTGAATAACCTAATTAAAATTACTTTGCTGAACTGCTCTTGATGAGACAGTTCAAGATGGGGTGTCATCGTTGCAGTAATGTTGTAATCTGAGCTTATATGTTGGATGGAAGCATTGTTGCCTGATAGGTCACTATGGTGAGCATCCATTGGCTTGGCTCCAATTTGAATAAGTGATTCTCCAAGCCCTGTTGCTTGCAATCTCATTGGCAGAAGGAGCAAAGGGCCTTGGAAATGGGAGTATGTAAAATAGATATGTGAGGGGTTGGTCGAAAAGTAATTCCCCACATTCTTTTAAAAAACTTCCTAATAACAGAAATCAATGCTTTATAACAGTCGTCGAGAGATGCATCTCCATTGGTCGCAAAGCCTTAAAAGGTTATCAAGATGCTATCAAATCTTAAGTCTGAGTGCTCTGACCAATTTTGTGGACTCTGCAGAGGACAGACTGCAAGAATAGGCTAACAAATCCCAGTCTGGCACAAACTAAAGATTTGAAAGAAAGTAAATTACTTCGTAGTTTCTCTTCTTATCTAATCCATTTTGAATAATGACACTTAGTACTTTTCCACTCAAATCTTTGGATGACAAAGAGATGATTGTCACCGTGAAAACCTGGCTCCATAACGAGCATGAGGACTGGTGCCGACGAGGCATTCTCGCCCCGGTGAAAAGCTGGAGAAAGGCATTAGAACTTGAAGGAGATAATGAGGAAAAATAGGGTGAGTAGATAAAAGATCATCCTTTCTTGAGTGTAGATTTCAATTTTGCGCATTACTTTTTGGGTGACCCATGCGATTTGGCTCATGGAGTTTACCCTTAAAAATACCAGAAAATTCTTGTTTATTCACTTTGGGAAGTGTGGGGAAAATTTGTAAAACATGAATTCATCAATTTCGTGCCTCTCTCTCCAAAATAAGTGGCCCAACTATTGCAAGAGATGTTTAGTTGAACTAACCCTACACGGGTGGTGGGTAAGGATGGTGGCAGTAAGAAGTAAAACACTCCACGTTAGCCAAAACAACAGTTTAATATCAACCAACAAGGAGTAGCAAAAACAAATAAGCAACGGCACGGACGGAAAACCCGGTGAAGGAAAGGCAAGGAAAGGATTCAGTTAGGAGAGAATTATAAAGGAAACACGGGAGGGAAAGGAACCCAAGCTTACGTGACCTGGCAGAGCGGAGCCGAAGCGACGTCGAGGAGAATCTCCAACTGCTCAGCCATCCACCGGCGTGGCGAGAACCCGAATCTCCTCCAGTTCCTCTCGCCAGGCCAATATATAGTTGACCTGACGCATTTTACGGGAGAGACTAACAGCACTCTCCCCGTTTGACAACCAGCCGTGTTGCAATTTCTGCTGGGTAATTTCTGCTCCTCGCTAGTATGAGATTCACCCAGTCCCGTGACTGATGACATCACTCCACCGCTGCTTGGATGTTTACCCGAAGTTTGGGCAGCACGCTACCTAGGTCGTAGCGCGGCCGATCTAATCCAGTCTGAGCCGCAAAGCACGGCTCACCTGTATCTTACTACTCCACATCAAGTAGGGTCCTCGATTGCTGCATATTTCAGGGAGGGGACAAGTTCATTGGACAAGGTTCATGGTACTGTTATTTGTGTGAAATTAGGTACGTATTCACTTGCTATCTGTATCGAATCACCAAGGAAGTGGCTGGTAAAGTAACTATGGAGTGCATTAAACCCTTCAGCTGTGGCAGCTAGATCGCAAGTCTTCCACTGTGTGCGGGAAATATTTGAAGGAGGCCAGACCCTCTTTTCCGCCGCGAGGGGCAGAGCAGGTAGAAGACCCTTGCAATCCCCTCCCGACCCTTTTCCCGAGATTCCGCAGAAAGGGCCCCACCCAATAAGGGACGGATTAGTGGAACATCAGTTAATTTGGCCAAATTCTTTTATCGGCAAAAATCTACAAAATATACTCTATGGTTTCAGGCTTGATGGAGTGGAAACGAAACATAACTGAGTATGAATAAATAGGCAACTTCCACTGAGATAAAATTTATTCTGACCGGTTTCGCATTTTACAGCATCTTCAACTGATAGTTGAAGATGCTGTAAATAAATAGTTGGGCCACTTATTTTGGAGAGAGAGGCATGAGATTGATGAATTCATGTTTTAAAAATTTTCCCCACACTTCTCAAAGTGAATAAACAAGAATTTTCTTAAATTTTATCTCAGTGGAAGTTGCCTATTTTTTCATACTCATCTACAAAATAAGTATCATATGAAGTTTGTTCGTAATTTACTGTTAAATTTGATACCAAACACCAAGGAAATCTGTTGATTTTTACCCGCATTGTGCTCTGGTAAGACTACCAGAGCGCATTTAGAGGATAATAGGAAGAAAGGTTAGTATCTCATGGTAATGGAATGTGACCGCTAACGAGCGAGGGAGGGAGTCCCTCCGAGGGACTCGTTTGGGTAGGAAATGAGGATTGCCAATTGTCCCCCTCAACGAAGAAAGAGTTTGGGCCATTAAGATAAGAAGGGGCTCGGGGAGCAGGCAAGAAGAGAGGGTCGACGCATACGTACGTTTTTCCCACAGTTGCCCGTACACACGTACAAGTATGTTCCCCGCAGCTGAAGGGTTAAGTTTCTTGTAAATTACATACCATCTTATCAAAGAATCTCTGCCAGTGATCAACAACGATTGCTTCATCCAGTCAGTGTGGGGAGGTCGAGCTGGTTAGCAAGGGAGCCTCTTATGCACAACCTGTAATTGCCTTGCTTACACTTCAGCACACTCCTTGTTGGGCAACAACGGATGGCTTGTGCTGCTGGAAGACTATGCTTGAAGTGCTCTCCACAATACATCCAAGTGTTCTACTGCTTATGCATGCTCCTCACTGCCAGGATTTGAACCCATATACTTAGGATTTGAGGCCGGTATGTATTCCTGCCATCATACCACCCCAATCCTCCACTAATAACATCGTTTCCCTGTCAGGTCTCTATGAAATTCACAAAGGACAAAAATGCCGGAGTTTACAAGATTTATCACAGTTATTGGTCCAACATGGTTGGATTTGGATTCATGTCATGCTTTAGGTGATTTCTTTCATGGTGGCTGTATTACATGTGGCAGTTATTTGTTTAAGTTACTCCTGGGGTATTTATTACGTTTATCTGGATTGGGAAGCAACTGAAAAAAAAAAGTTTCAGCTGGTGAACCCCAGTGCACCGAATTAATTAATTGCTCTGCTAAAATTATTTCCAGGCCCAAGCTTCTTACTTATTAATTATTCTAAAAATAATTTTTAATTGCATTTCTTAATAACATTTTGGAGGATACTCCTTATTGCTTTCTTGTGGCTCTCTTAATTTTCATTGAGAAACTCACTGTATTTTTAACAGCGACACATATCACTTTGTGGGCAGTTTGTTTTATAGAGAAGAGGAGAAATCTTATATACACCATAATGTTCGTACTTGTGAGCAGATTATGCCAACATCCCTCATTAATGTATATTGACAGCAAATTGTACCTAACTGATTGCCTTTGATTATTTTGAAGGTTGAATTTTAAGAGTTTGTAATTTTATTCCCAGAACTTGATTGAGTGATTGATTAATGACTCGGATTGTAATCAAGTTTGCTTCAAATTTTTCCCTATTTCATGATGCTCAACATTATCATTTTTTCCTGCAATGTGGAATTTCATTAGTGAAAATAGACTGAGTGAAATCTTATTTACTTCTTATTTTTTATATACATTATGCACTCAATAAATACAAAATACATTTTGCGATGGTGATAGCAATGGAATGAAGCCATGATCTATTTTTTAAACGATAATGCTGTGGTATTCATGTCAATGAGTCATCACCAAGAACATTTTTTTGGCATTAATGCATGTTGATAGATTACTGTTGTTGCATTGCAGTACTGAGGTGGACTGAACAATTCATCTTCATTTTTTTGGTGCCAGTGATGCACAGGTTGTATTGTTGCTAACACTCTTTAGGCTTTTCAATTTCAACCACATGCGTCTTCTCATTTTTCTCATCAGTTGGCACTGGCTTGAGGGCTGGGACACCTGTCTGCATGATAGGGACTGCTCGCTCTCTTTCTTCCAGTGGAGGCTGATTCTGTTCAAAAAAAAGAACAAGAATATTTTAACATCACTTTTGGCCACCTATTGATTCACCAAAAATGAATTTCATTAGGTATTTTTCTTCAACAATTTCATGCTACAATTTAATTGGAAGAGAAAAAACTCTATTTCGCTCAAAGAGAAACATTTGTAAGTGTAGTTTTATGGAACAGGCAGTTTGTGGACTAATTTTGTGATTTAATTGTTTTTTATAAATGTTCACTTTGTGCAGCAGGCATCATTCTATCTTCAATTAGAGATGATGTAATAATCAATATTCACCTAAAGAATTTAGCTCATTACTGGAGAAATGCCAATTATTTAGGTAACTTCTAAATCTGTTCAAAATGCATAAAAGGGATGCAATGATATGCACGGGTGCAAAGATTGTACCAATTCCAAAAAATTGGCCATGAAACAATTGTTGAACTTGAATTGGATTTGAACATGGATTTTATAGTGGGCAGTCAAGTATGTTAGCCAATGACATCACTTAGTCTTATTTGGTGGCGAATCTTTCAGCATGATCGAGAGGACTGGGTTCGAACACTAGTCTTTTCAAATGATATTTTCATGGCAAATGTCATGCCTTTTTCATTTAATTTTTACTTCTAGCAGAGTGGCATCATTCTAAATGCCATGATGACTCAAAAATCTAATGCATATTAGAGTAAATAGTGTGCACACACTATACTGCCATAAACCGGGGTTGACTTTGATCGCGTCATTATTGTTCGGAATTGAACTGAATTTCGCATGTATTTTAGTGACAATATTTGCCGTCACGTATGGTACCTTAACTGGTACCAAAATGAGCTGTAAATTACGATGTATCATAACAATTTTGCCGTTGTCGTTCACCTTGTTTGATGGTGCTTTTAATAATACTAAGCTGTTTCAGTTTACCTTCTTTGGTGCGGTGATCGTGAGGACGCCGTCCGAGGAAAGGCTCGAGGAGACCTCGGTGCTCTCGACGTCACTGGGAAGGCCGTAACGCCTCACGAAGTGTCGAGAAACAAATCCGTGTTCATCTTCCCTTTCTTCGTGTTTTCCCTCCACAACGATCATGTTGCCAACAGTCTTCACTGACAGTTCATTGGGGGAAAACTGCTGCACGTCCAGTATTACTTGGAATTGATTCTTATCCGCTTGCACACTCGTCGTAGCACTGGTTTGACGATTGAAGTGGCTCCATGGTCGGAAGTAGGAAGAGGGACGCAGCAGCGGCATTCGGGAGCGAAGGGACGGAACGAAGAGGTCATCGTGTCGGAGACCCAGGCCGAAGTTTTGATCGATCAAACTCCTCGCCGAAAATCCACTCGAGGTATCGTCGTACCAGTCGCGGAGTAAGAAGGGAAGCATGGACATCTCCTGCAAAAAAATATCGGCAATATCCAGCGTTACTTGTGCAGTTGATGAAATGACTGCATGCGTGTGTAATTGCGACAAGTCTTTGCCGGAGTAAATGCACGATTGAACGCTTCTTCGAAATTCGGCCAAACATGCCACACAACGCACACTAATACGTTGTGCATACTTTTACGCGTGTAGGTATTCATTAATCTACTCGCTTAAATACATTTTAGCGACTAGCGTGCATTTCGTAAACTGAGAGAAGTTAATAAACGATAGAGTTGAATGGGGGAAAATGACCGAAAATCACAAAATAATTTGTAAATCATGGACCAAGGAATACGTTGTTTTCTTGGATGTGAATTGACTGCTCACTGTGATTTTTTTGATAAACTGAGTCGGTCACGTTAGGATACGCAAAAGTTCTTCTCGAAGGTCACCACTGTGAATGAATGAAAGGGAGAGCAAAAATCCCGCAGTGATTATTTTCCGATCATTTCCAGCACTGCGCATAGTTCAACTTTCAGAGACGTAAAAATTTGCTGCATTACGAAAAATTGTTAAATTCGACAGGGTCAAAAATTTCACACGCTCAATACTTCCACTTCAATACTTAATACCTCAAAGTATCTGGTGGCAACACTTTGGTGACATTTATACTCACCGCAGTCGTATAGGAAATCCTAAAACAGCAAAGAACTATCCCTTTCGCACCTCCGTCGCTCTCTGGCTCATATGGGATCCAGCTTCTCTTATAAATGCAGCTTGGAGAAATGCGTAAGCACCCCAATAAGGTGAGCTTTCAAGGATGCGCGGAGGGGTTTCCAAGATCCCAATGTTTGGGGTTGATTCATGCGGTGAGCGGCGCCGCCGTGTGTGAATATAACTGAGTGCCGACGCTAAAAATAGCGTCGCGCGTGAATTTTCACTCCGTGTCCCGCCCGTTTTACTACGCTGTTACCACGGCACCCACGGCTGTTACCCAACACCCCTGACCTTACTCTCCTTGAGAATGTTACCTTAAAGATGTTGCACCATATATTTACCTACGAGTAATTCCGAAGGCGTAGTAATTCGTGCGTGAACCTATCGAGACGGAGACTTAAGATTTTATCAGTTTATAACGAAACCGAACTGCCCTCATTGCCGTGGAACGAACATCATCGTGCGTCATTAAAAACTCCCATTCCTTCGGTGCAATATCTAATTCATGTCTTTCAAATAGTTGGAAAGGCTGATTTAAAAGCCTGTTTTTAAACGTTTCAGCCGTACACAATGAAATCTTATTGCTAACTCATTACTTTTGTGCCGATAGCGATGTACCGTTGCTAGTATTGGTGTCGTCATGGTACTAATACGTGTATTAGTACCATGGGTGTCGTAATGGATTATTTTTATTTATGACGGTCAAACAAACTCATTTTTGCTCGTGTGGATATTATCCGTCAAATATATTTATTATTCCTTAAACATTGAATGGAAAGGTTCATGAGTGTTTTAGTCGCGATTTATTTTGTTAAACAAAGGACATAGCCCGTGACTTTTTTGGCTTGTACCACCTGGAAGTAGCTGAGGACACTTGTGTACTCATTCTACAGCTCTTTAGGTGTAAACTTAACTTTTTCCAAGTGTGAAGAATATTGTTCCTTCAGAATACTACTCTATTCAACATATTTATGTTCTCATAAAACATTGAAATTATCAAACGTCTTGCCATGAGTCATATGTAAAAGAAAAAAACGTCATTTCCCCCTTCGATTCGCCTATTTGCCAATTATTCTTGGAGATGGTGACGGGAAGTAAAACCTTGTGCCAAGTTTATTTTTATACGAGATTCATTCATTACTACAATCGTTACGACCAAGGCCCGCGCGTCACGTACAGAATAAAATGTATCGCGGGACGGAAATAAATAGGTTATTTTAATGCTTGTGAATAGTCCATTTATTATTAGATTACATTCATAGTTTGTCGCTGATTCGGTGTTTTTTTGTTATATTCGGTATATATATATATATATATATATATATATATATATATATATATATATATATATATATATATATATATATATCCTAATGAGCTTTCTCACATGGAAGACTTTCATGACAACTTTCTTAGTTCAGTGTTTGATCACAAATGCCGGAAGTGTTCCAAGCGAGTCATATAGATCGGAAAAATATTTGTTTGCGATATTGCTAAAGTTTATGGTGATATAGACAGAAGGAAGGGCTAAATGTCTACAAATGTATTTTCGCTAGAAACGAGGGTTGAAGTTCTAAATTAAGAGCACAGTGGTGGCTTTGAGGTTACTATTCATAAGCATCTATACTCGCGCAGCGATGGGAAACGTATCAGAATTATGAAAGGAAATGGGGGAACGGGCTAAAAGTAACCTTTTTTTTTAGGTATTGGTGTCCGCCGATGTATTAATGACGTCACGTATTCTGGGTGGGAAGATGGAATTTTTACACCTACTACACACCCCATGCCACACTTCCATCTACATCTACATAATACCCTGCGAGCCGCCGCATGGGCGTGTGGCAGGGGGTGTTAGGTCACCAGCCGTGTAAAGGTGTAAGTTTTTGGATGGAATGGTGACATGAATTATAGGAGTGTATTTAGTGGAGCTCAATTTTTATTGTGATCGCTTATTGTTCGCGAAAAGAACGAGTTTATGTACCTATCTGTTCGGCAGAGTATCTCTCTTATATTATCGCATCTGCCAGATCTACAGATGTAGTGAGTAGCCATGATTATATTCTCTATGTCGCTCTGAAAAATATTAGTTCTGAATTTATCAAACAAGCCAAGCCTAGCGTGTAGCCTCCGAATCTCTTGGGGCTCCCACCTTAATTCCTCTAAAAGTTATGAGACACTATATGTACGCTCGTAGCAGTTTTAACGAAGCGCGCTGCTTTCTTTTGTATTTTATTAATGTTTTTGGTTAAATCTATTTGACCAGGGTCCCAAATGCTCGCGGCGTATTCGAGATGTGGCCTAACCAGAGCGATGTAGCATCTCTTTTTTACTTTTTCATCATACAGCGGTTCGCGGGGTGGTATGTATATGTGGATGAAAAATCAGTCGGATTGGCGTGCTTTTATTTTAATTTTCGGTGTGATGTTCTCTGATATCTTTTTTTTAAATGGTTTGATTTAAGGACGGATTCCAATCGTCTTCCATTAGAGATGCGATTCAGACGTTGATCGTGAGTGCTGCTTTAAGTAAACACCGACGCGCCTTTCGGCCTTCTATTTACGAACTGAGGCGGAGGAAAGAGAACTTGGCCTCTTGCTGAGCAAAAACGGGTCTCGCGCCCGCACGCATTAAGGTAGTCCGAGCGTAATATTATTTTACTTAGAAATCAATGCATTTGGTCTCATTTTAAAGAAAAATATCTTACCTATCCAATGACACCAAAAATTCCACCCCTTAACACAATACTTTTGGAGCTATTTGGCAAAACATACCAGCCCTTTTTACATGGGAAACGGTACGTTCATGCACTCCAGAGAGACATTATTTACAAAATGAGGAATTTGTAACACTTAGATGTCGTAAAATAACTAACAGTGTGTAGTTTGTATGTTTTCTCAACTAATTTTGAAAATGAATCATATTGTCACTGCAATAGGTTTTTGGGTATCACAAAAAACCTTCCGTTTTGAAGAAGTTTCAAACGCACCGCGCAAAAAAAAATGAGTCAAGTTAAAGACTTATTTAGATATTTTCATTTAATTACTTACAATTTCTATCATATAAAACTATGTTATCGCACCATTAATTATGCAATATTTAATTGGTCTCTTACAGGCAGTGAAATTATAGCGTATAATTCAAATTATTACTATCCTATTATGACCAGGGAACTATCTCGCTCGCACGCATTAAGAGCTCACAATCCAAATGAGCGAACATAGAGATGCCTCTTCGACTGTGGTCTTGCCGGAATAATTTTCAACCGCTGATGTAGTACGTACGTTGATGTAGCACCTTGTTTAACCCAATTATTGGACGCCTTGAAAACACTCTGATTACGATCTATTCTCTGGCTCTCTCAGCATTATCATTATCAGGTCATCTACAGGTTAAGGAAGGTTTAAATGGAAGTAAAAACGCAAAAAATCCAATGATTTTTACATTAACAGGGTCCTGTCTACCAATATTCCTTTTTCATCTGACCAAACTTCCAACCCATCTTCATTTCGTCCATAGAACCCATTCCCTTTCTTCCCCTTACCCTCTTACTCAACATCGTCCCATCTATTCCTTTCATAATGTGACCCTTTCGCCTCCCTAAATCCTAACACCGCAATCACCTCTTCCCAATCTCATCCTACAGTTTCCTTTCCTCGCCCACCTTAAGATAGTCCGAGCGAGATAGTTCCCTAGTCATAACAGAGGCCATATTCGAATTATACGTTGTAATTTCACCAGCTGTCGGATACATCAATTAAATATTGCATCATTAATGGTACAATTATATATTTTTACATGACATACATATAAATTGTAAGTAATTTAATGAAAATATCTAAATAAGTGTTTAACTTGACTCATTTTTTTCGCGCGGTACATTTGAAACTCCATCAAAACGGAAGGTTTATTGTGATACCGAAGAATTTACTGAGGTATCGATATGATTAATTTTCATATATAGTTGAGAAAACATACAAACTACACACTGTTAGTTTTTTTACATCTAAGTGTTATAAATACCTCATTTTGTAAATAATGCCTCTCTGGAGTGCATGCTCGTACCATTTCCCATGTAAAAGGGCTGGTATATTTTGGCAAATATCTCCGGAAGCAATGCGGGAAGGGGTAAAACTTTTGGTGTCATTGGGTAGGTGAGATGTATTTCTTTAAAACGAGATCAAATTCATTGATTTCTAAGTAAAATGATATTTCGCTCGGACTACTTTAACCAGTACTTCTCTCACTTGTCTTCCTTCCCGTCCACCGCTCTTTTTCCTCCCTTCTCCACACCAACACCTCGAACGCCTAAAGCCTCTAATTGTCCTCCTTTCTCAGAGTCCACGTTTCTGCTCCATACAAAGCTATACTTACTATCAAGCCCTTCACCAGACTCTTTTTTATACCCTTACCCCAAGATCCCAGTCATCAGCTTCCTTCTATTACTTAACGCTTACTTCGCTAACGCTATTCTCCTTCTGATTCTTTGGTATACTATACCCATTTTCTTCTACCATACAACCCAAGTAATGAAAATGCTCTACTTGGTCCATTTGGTGACCTCCTACTCTAATGCCAAGCTTCGCTTTTAGTTTGGTCTAAAAATCACTGCATAAAAATTAAAAAATAAATTAGCCTTTTTATGAAGAAAGATTTTTCATCTTTGTAATCATAAAAAATGTTAACGTCGATTATCGCGATGATTCAAAATATTTACGGGAAAAAGATATAGGTTTCCATGAGGTTTTTTGAGCTCCAAGTTTTGAAATAAATCATTAAGTTCTCACGTACATATCGTGTCAGAAATTTTATTGTGCTTGCAGCATGTGATTTCTTACTTATTTATTTTATCAATATTACTAATTACCATATAATTTAACTTGAAAAAATCTTTGGTTCGTGAATGCGTTGTCAGCAAAGATCCCAGGTGAAGCTAAGAAGTCAAATTGGGGTTTCAAATATTCATATTTATTGAATTACTAGCGGAAGGTACCCGTTGAAATTCAACGGGTGATAAAAACATTGAACTTATAATATAAGGAAACCTGACTGACAAATCTTGAAAAATACTGACAGCGTGGTCAATTGAGGAGCTCGCAACCTATCTTGTACTTTGTGCTCGATGCATTAGAGACGCTGACACCAGGGTATTTATGAGTATCGGTTACTACGAAAGTGTTCTCTCATATACATGTAGTGCCTCTATGAGAGCTAATTTGAAAATAGACATTGAAGAGTATATTTGTTGTAGGTATGCATAAAATTTATCGATTACCCCCCGAAGTAATCTAAGATCTTATCATGGGGCACTTGGGATTCCTTGCTCTTCTTACACAGATTTGATTTCTATGTGCTATCTTGGGCCTGCAGGTAAACGTTATTTTTAAATGCTAGAGATGCAAATATCCTTTGAAAAGCAAATCTCTGGTTGTCAAGGAAATATGCTATTTTTGATTTCAAAGAAAAATGTGAGATTTTTTAGCTAAAACATGATTTTCAGACAAATACGAAGGAAGAAAGAAAATGGATTGATAGAATTAGAAACTTAATATATTTAACCATCCGATAAAGAAACCCCAGTCTTGAGTAAACATGCTGTTGAAAAGCAAAAAATGAAACTACTGCACCGAGCCCAATGCTTCGCATGGATCACCAGGGCCCTACAGGGGGGTCCTTGAGGGCCCTGAAAACTTTTTAAAATATTTTTTTATGACCAAATATATTTTCTATCTACATGCCAAATTTCATCTCAATCGTTCCAGCAGTTTTTGCGTAATGGAGCAGCAGACAGACAGACACCATTACATTTTTATTTATTAGTAGTATTAGATTTTTACATAGCTAAATTTTGTTTGGTACCTATAACTCGATAATTCGATATAGATGGTATCGATACGTGTCTACCTCCGATTTTCTGTTGCACACTATCATCCCGAACTTGGGCGGGCGTGTGAAATAGAATCCATCGATAGCCCTTTCTTAGAGGAAATCTGTATCGCTCGGCTGGTAGAAGATCAACAGAAGTGCAGTATAATGGGATTTATTCGAGACATCTTTCATGCAGGAGGCTATTAGTCGTATGTGGTACCGGAATGCCTCCAATTGGCTTTCCGCCATGCTTCCGAAATGATCGAAATGATACTGGAGTTTAACCGACACCCATTCATGACTAGAGTCGATTCGAAAACTCTATCAACTTCGGTTCACTTTTTTCGGTTCCATTTTTCACCACTTGCCGTTTCAATGGAAGTTTATTCCCCAAAATCTGTTCTGAATGAAAACCAAAATAGGTGGAATTGGAACACGTGGAGAAAATGCGACCGGAGGCTTTTCCTAACTCATTGCGGAATCTCTTATGGCTGTGCGTGTGATTCAACTATGACTGCTATTAGTCAAAGAAGGTCTTTTTCATGGAATAAAACTATTGCATTTATTTCATTCACTCCAAACCAGGGTAGGGGTAATAAGAATACATTTCTTTTAGTAATGGGGCTTTGGTTTCGCCAAAACAGCAGAAGTGAACCGAAGTTTATACAAAACGAGTGTGAAAAGGAGGAACTCGATCTTTTAAATGCCAAAAAACAAAATAAGTATGCATCCATAGTGGACAATGTTTTTATTTATCAGTCAAGTAAACATAACAAACTATCGTTTTAAGTATACCGCCGATTCCCAACCCATAACGCGTGCCTACGAGGAAGAGGAAAAAACATTTTCTCATCTGTGTCACCCACTCAATGGGATTTGAAGGGCGTTAATACCAAAACTTAAAATGCGTGGGGCACGGCTTCTTCTGGTCGTATTGAGCTGATATTTTTGCATAAATAGTTTTCTAGTCATTTGTCATCGAATTAGGGGGTGGTGTGACAAATTTGAAAACATTGCCTAGTTTTGGACCACCCTAATGTGCAGACGCGATTGCGATTGGGTTTTTCCTGGAGTTCTTGTCTCACGGAATACTTAGGAGACTTTCCTGTTGCATAAACGACAGGAACTAGACAATGTATGACGACTGTTCATTCAAGGCCGTTTTACGCGTGACTTTCCACTGTTTGATGTACTGAAATAGCAAGACCGCGGGCGCAGAATTACATATCAAGTGCTTTTTTCTTATTAATCAGCTGTTTATTCTTTTGCACATGCTTTCTGACAATTGCTTCTGACAGGCTTTACAAGACGCAATTTTCAATGCGCATCCGAATATGCATCAGATGAGGAATTAAGTGCCTCTCGTTTAAAATGGCCGTCAGGGTGGATCGATTTCACCGGTTGTTGTACTTCTCACATCGCCTTTGGGTGAAAAAGTTGCCTCTAGAGGTGTCTACACCTACATAATACCCCCGCGAGCCGCCGCATGGGCGTCTGGCAGGGGGTGTTAGGTCACCAGCCGTGTAAAGATGTAAAATATTTGGAGGTGAAATGGTGACCTGTATCATAGGAGTGTATTTAGTGTAGCTCGGTTTTTATTGTGGTCGCTTATTGTGCGTGGAAAGAACGAGTTTTTGTACATATCTATTCGGCAGAGTATCTCTCTTATTTTATCGCACCGGTCAGACTTAGAGATGCAGTGAGGCGTCATGATAACATTCTCTGTTTCGCTCTGAAACACATCAGTTCTGAATTTCTCAAGCAACTTAAGCCTAGCGTGTAGCCTCCGATTCTCTAGGGGCTCCCACCTCAATCCATCTAAAAGTTGTGAGACACTATATGTACACTCGTAGCATTTTTCTTGGGCCGCTGCTTTCCTTAGTATTTTATTAATTTTTTTGGTCAAATCTATTTGACCAGGGTCCCAAATGCTCGCGGCGTATTTGAGGTGTGGCCTAATCACTTCCATCCATTTCGATACAACTGCTACGATGGACTGCGTAGGGGAAAAATATACCGTCAAGGAATGCAACCGTGTCACATCCAGATATAACTTCTATCCCCATGTTGCGTCTCAGGCGCCCAGAAAAAAATTTGATCTTTCCACGGTTTTGTAAACGTCGAGGAGGGTGTGGTTGAGAGAGGTGGAGAGAGGAAACCATACGTTATGCCGCGAGCAGCGGACCGCCACCATAAGGAAACGAGTGGGTAAAAATACTAGTCAAGCGTCGCAGATTTCTCGCTTTCTAAAAGGGTTCTGGGGTGAGTGTGGACTCTCCCTCACACGCTCCCGAGACTCGTGTGCCCGCTGTCTGGATCCTGTTCAGAAAACTACGAAATCGAGCATTTTCTGTGCATGAAATTCGCTCATTTCAAGCCACTGTATTTCATAACACCTCGATCGTTTTTTTTACTCCTTCCCAACAGTATCAGGAGAAATGCCTTCAAAATATTTTTAAACGTCTTTACGAATCCAATGAACGCATACATATAACGTTAACTTAATTTACCTGTCTGTAGCACTTTGAGATAATCCCGAAGGTGTTGATGTGTAGCGTGCTTCATTTTTCAACACCCCGACAGGCCATTATTGATGGGAATGCCCCAAAAATTATTCACTAAAACAGTGGTGTAGGCTTTCTTGGTTGATGATGTAGTGCTTTCGGTGCTTTTCCGTGATGGTGGTCCATTTACAATAATAGTTTCGTTCTAATTCGAGGAAATTTCTTCCGACCTGAAAACTGATCTATAGATAAAACAACCTGACTACAATGGACAATCATCCAAGGAAAATACCTAGGGCCCTAATTCATCAATAACTTTGCTACTCCTCTGATTACACTCTATAAGAGAAATTAATATTTCTTGCTACACGCCGTGCAATTTGAAGACGTAATAAACGTTTTCTCTTAGAAATCGCGAAGTCATTTTTCTTCTTTTTGAAGTTTAAATTAATCCCTCAAAATATCGTCCACCTTCACCACTCACAAGGGGAATGCCATTTTTTAATGCATGCCTTTATTAATATATTTACTTGTGTATTCATATAAAGTTATAGAAGTTCACCTATTGACGCAAATTTGTGAGTGCTAGCACCAGAACCAGGAACTTGAAAGTATCAGAAAAGTTTCCTGCTCTTATAATGGGCATGGGTAACATTAATGGTTAAAGATTGAAGATAGACGCAGATACCTTTTGGCTAGCTTTCTGTTTCAGTTGTTTCAATGTAAAGACCCTCTGTATTTGTTCAATGCCTTTAAGACGTTACCTATATCCAGAAACATAAATACAAGGGGTAGCAAATCACTGTTGTACTGCCCACCTCATCGCACTACAACCTACAGCAAATCTTTTTGTAGTCGAATCAACTTTTTTGTGGAATTCATTACTGCCAGAAATTAAAAATGTTAGCATTCCTCAGAACCTCAAGGATAAATTTTATAATTTCTTATTTCAATGTTAATTGCTTTGTTGTTTTTTTTCAATTTATTTTGTAATCGTTTGTTACGCTGTAAGAAGTAATATACATTGTAAATCACAAATGAAAAAGTAATTTGGTTTTCTTCCACAGATTTATCTTCTTGGTACAACAAGTTTCGACACAGCGGTGTCATCCTCAGGTACACCGCTGTGTCGAAACATGTTGTACCAAGAAAATAAATCTGTGGAAGAAAACCAAATTACTTTTTCATATGTGAAATTCAACTTCCACATAGTTGAGCCTCAAACTATGGAACGCATATTGTACATACACCATGGAAGGAAATGTATTGTTTCTTTGTTACTCAAAGGGCTTTGTACTCTTTGGTGCAATTTTATAAATGTATGTCTATTTCTGTTAAAAATCTTGAGAAGTTGGCGCGGAGCTAGTCTAAAAAAATTTTCTTAATTACTCGAGGGTATCAGGTTGGCTCCCAATGTCAACGGCCCGAGTTCGAATCATTACAGTTCCGCAAAGATTTTCTCGTGGAATACCAATTTCTTTAGGGTGTTGTGAGAATAGGATTACTGAACTACCAGTTTTTGAGATGTCCTCTCCTTGAAGGGCGTCCGGCATGAATATAGATTCCCACCGGGGATTCTCTGGACAGTGGAAAACGATTTTCAAAATGCTTTCGAATAGGATGGATCAGAGCTAAAAATATCTACACTATTTACAATTGTTAAAATGTGTTGGCACTTCAGAGCAAATAATCCAATCCATGAAGGCACACTTTTATTTGCTCAAAGTGGCAAATTATACGATTAAGAAATTAACTTTTTGGATGCTGTAGTTTTGTTACTGCACATTTTTAAGAAATTCACCAGTTTTTGTCCGACACCTCTACTTCGACATTATGTCGTACTTTTGGCCTACATTTTCACCTCAGTCAGTCGTCGAATTTCCACCACACCTCCAAGAGGTCGAACGTTTCTGGAAGGATATCGATGAAACGTCGAAACCATTCAACAGAGATACTCCGGCCATAGGCCTCTTTAACAAGTTCTGAGACCGCCACCTATATGATGTGAATGGACCTCTTTCTGTCACAGAGAGTGACGTGACGGCTTTCTCTGGCAAGAAGAATTTCTTGGCTCCAGGAATGGATGCCGTGAATAACTTCTGGTGGAAGAAGTTCACTGCCACCCACCAGCACCTCACCAGAATCTTGGGTAGAGAAGAAATTCCACCGTGGCTGACTGAGGGATGCATGGTTCTAATACCTAAGAAGGGAGACTTGACCGATCCTAAGAACTACCGCCCTATAACCTGCCTCAACACTGTATAAAAGGAGTTTACCTCCATCTTGAGCGACCTTTTCCTCCACCACATCCAGCCGGTTTGGGAGGAGGTGTACAAGCTGAGGGGCTCAAAGCATGGAATCGCAGGATGTAAGGACAACCTGCTTATTGATAGATGCATATGCCAGGATGCCATCCAGCGTAAGCGTAATCTGTCAACGGCCTGGGTGGACCACAAGAAGGCATTTGACACCACTTCACATGAGCTCATTATAGCCATGTTGAAGTTGATGAAAGTCCACCCAGAGGTTGTGTCCTGTATCCGACGTGTTACCACTCTGGAGAATGCGCTTCGTCCTGACCGCAGGCAAGTATTCGTCCTGACCGGTTTTGACAGAGTTGGTGGCATAGCACTGTGGCGTTTACAAAGGTGATAGCTTGAGTCCCTTGCTGTTCTGTATTTCCCTCCTACCTCTCTCGCTAAGGCTGCGACAAGGGAAAGGATACATTTGCAGTGTGCCAAGTGACAGGAAGCATAACCTATTTATTTTATATGGATGATCTGAAGCTCTACGTTTCCAACGCAAAAGACCTTCGCATGGCCCTGGACACCGTACTGGAGTACAGTGAGGCTATAGGGATGGAGTTCGGATTGGACAAGTTTGTATCCATCCACCTGGCGAGAGGAAGATTCTCGGAGAGCAAGGAAGATGTACACCTCATTGACGGGAGCGTCATTCGCCACCTCAAAGTAGATGACAGCTACGAATATCTAGGCATCCCCCAAAGCCGAATGCAGGAGGTTGCAGCAGTGAAGGAGAGACTCACCGCCAAGTACAGACAGACTCTCAGGAAAATCTGGAGTTCTGAGCAGTCTGGCAAGAATAAGGTCACACTTACGCTTACTTCACACAGCTCCGCTGTTTCTATATAATGACAGCCGATTCACTTTTAGAGAAGTAAATATTTATTTCTTCAAATATCAGTGCCAGGTTACTGAGCTTTGCTTAATGGCAAATGTGTCTTTATTAAATTAAGCAATCATTAATGTAGTATTACCAACAAAAACATACAAGTAGAGATAGTATTGAAATATTCTGAGCTATCAGGAAAATCAATATTTTCAATCTCTTCATCATTGTTGTTCTTCACCAGTGTAACATAATTATTAGGGTCGCTATTATCTTATACTTCTTTCCGTACTAAACCAAATGTATGATGAGGATTCTCTGGTGACAAAAGAACTTTAAAGCCTCTTCACCTTTTGACTCTGCAAAATGCTATGTACAACATACCATGCATTCAAATTACTGTTAGTAAGTAGGTACATGTTCTAACCAATCCAAATTTTTGGCCTTTTCCTTGCCCTTTTTACTATTCAACAGTTTTTTAATAATTTATTGTATTTTCCCTGTAAACCTGAATTTCTTTAAATATCTCCAATACTGCGACCTTATTTATTTATGAGGAGTTTGATTACAAAAATCACCTTTGAGTTGATCCCAATAATACCATATGTAGGACTAAAATGCTGAAAAATATGCATTTTTATGATCTTTATTTAATAAACTAATCATGTATTCACTCTAAAAGAAGTATTAGCTTCTTATTCTTAGAGCATAAAAACTACATTCTCCTTCTGGCTGAGCCTGAGATTGTGGAAATTCTGTTTATTGTTTTTATTTTCGAGGAATTATGGAAATGTTTTGCATAGCAGTAGAACAACTTTCTTATAGTACTCCCATCAGTGCAGCTGCCCAATCTGGAACCATCAACTGGTGTGTCCAATGATCAGATACCCTACAGAAAGATTAAGCACTCAATGTTAAAACTCGCATTGTCAGTTTGACTGTGTGGGTGCTTACCATTCCCATGGCGGATGTTGAAGTATTTTTGTGAGGAGGGGGATAGATTAGATTCTTTCATTCAAATGAGAAATTTTTCTCCCGATCGGCTTCTTAAATGCCTATTCTCAATTCTGAAGGAAAATCAATCAAGCATTCTCCTTGCAAGTACAGGCTTGAATATATGTAACTTGGAAAATACCTATTTATCTGAAGAGAGCAGTATTATCTATTGACAATTTAATGCTCGAATTTTAGTCCTTGTATTTACGTTATTTTGATTAAAATGTTGGATTAAAATATATTCAAGTTTATTAAATAATGTTCAAATGGAACACATACATGAGTTACAGATTATGTCCGATTTTGAGTACACCGATACTAGCCAAAAATAACTTTACGGGGTCACCCGCAGTACACAAATGTGTAGAAATCCACAGAGGAGAAATCATCCGCCTTGAGCGGGACTCAAACCCGGGTCCCTCGATTTCCAGCTGAGTGCTTTAGTCAGCTAAGCTGGCATTTTCTTCCCCTGTGAATGTTTGTGGACTATACGGGACAAAATAGACTAGACTGCCCAGCATACTATACAACTAAAGGTCCAAGTCGTGCGCTAAGTGCCACAGCCCGAAAGGTAAAGCCCGAACTAAGAACACTAGAGGTATTCGCTCTTCATGACCGACCGATACAGATAAAGTATTATATCTGTGGGGAGAAATGCTGAAAATTTAGAAAGAGTTTCGTCAGTGAAAAAGTTGTGAAAATGAATTTTGGATTTAGAACAGGACAATGCCTGATTAAATGCCATTTACCAAATACTAATTAAAATTCTTACATTTTATGCACACTTACTGACATTTATATATTTCATTTTCAAATATGATCACTTATATAGAAAACATAACGCCTAATGTACACCGTTCAGTCCAGTCTTTCGCAGTGTACGGACTTGTTTTTCTTCGCTCCCTGGCCCCTCTGGACGTAACGCCCAACGACTGGGCCAAATGCCGCTTAGCCTCCAAGCGAAACCACAAGTCGGTCAAGTGTGACCGTTGTGCGAGTGAGTTTCACCCTCGGTGTTCTTCTCTGGCCGATGGCGATCTGCAGGCGCTGGATGAGCTGCAGAAGACTTGGACATGTCCATCCTGTCTCACCACAAGCAGATCCGGGCGCGACGATAACACCCCTGCTCGTGCTCCAGCCCCACCCCTTGCCCGCAGCCTCTCCATTGAGTTGGAAAACCCCCTCCTGGTGGAACTACTCGACAGAGTAAAGCAGCTCCAGGAAGATCACAACGACTTAAAGACAACCATCATAACATGGCCAGGGGACACTCAAGGACCACGCCAAGCTCCTCGAGAAGGTAAACAACACGATTTCTAGCCTAAATAAAAGGTTAGAAATCCATGCATGTGAAAGTGCGTCGCTAAAAAACCGGCTAATCAGCGTGGAAGAACAGTTGAATACGGTGGAACAGAGCTTGCTGCGAAACGTAGTTGAGATTCATGGTGTGCCCCTGAGTGAAGAAGAAAACCTGGAAGACATCGTGTGTAAAACGAGTGCTTCGCTTGGTTTTAAAATTCAACCTAGTGACATCAACAACTGCTACAGACCCAAATATCGCCCAAATAGCACTGGTGAAACTAGAACGCCCCCGATTATTGTATCATTTCTACGCCCCTCCCATGCGTCAGGCCTTGTGAACGCCCGCCGAATCAAACGCGACTTCACCACTAGTGAAATATATTTGGGTGATATTCCCTGTCGTCGTGTCTACATTAATGAATCTCTAACTCCTTTAAACAGGAAACATTACGCAAAAGCTAGACAACTTAAACTTGAAAATAAAATTTAATACCATTGGGTTCGGGATGGCAAAATATTTATTCGAAAAGGTGACGGCGGTGATCGAATTACTATTCAAAGTGATGAAGTGCTTGAGAAACTTAGATAGGATAAAGCGGGTACATCTCCTCGGACAACTTCTGTTCCGATTCAAACTGTGAATATCTGTCACGTAAACTGCCAATCACTTGTATGCCACTTCGACGAATTTAAATATCACTTTTCCTCTAACTTGTATGATGTGATTTGCCCCTCGGAAATGTGGTTAAAACCCGAAATATCTGACGCAATGGTAAAGTTGCCAGAATACAACCTATTCCGATTGGATGGACTTGGTATAAACGGAGGCGGTGTTGGCATCTACGTCCATCAACGTCTTCAAGGAAACATCCTGCAAACATCGCCCCCTTTCTACTCATCGAAGCCTGAATTCATCATTGTGGAAGTGAGCGGACTTTGTGGGTCCAAACTCTTGCTGTGTTCCATTTATCGCCCACCAAAATGTAGCCTACTAGCTGATTTTGAGTCTGTTTTTTCAACACTATATATCACATATAATAACTTAGTTATAATTGGAGACTTCAATATTGATATGAATCGTGACTAAAATGATAGCCTCTATCTTAAGAAACTTCTCTTTAGCTACAATCTTCACCTTGTTCCATCTCAATCCACTCACCATATTGCCTCCAGTCACACCCTCATCGATCTTTGTGTCGTCGATGAACCTGAAAAAGTTGTGAGCATGAATCAGTACCCTGTTCCTTTTCTATCCTCTCATTATCTTGAGCACATAGCCTATAAATTTATCGCACATCGTCGCTCTCCTGTGTCCCTTCGCATTCGCGACTTGAAAGGACTCGTACCCTCTGACTACCAGTCTGATCTACTCACGAAGGACTGGAGTATAATCTTTTCTGCTGGTACCATTGATAATTAACTTGATGCGTTTAATCTTAACCTATTGAGCTGCATTAACACTCATGCGCCCATACGAACTCGCCTCTACAAGCGATCTCCGTCGCCCTGGTTAACCGATGAAATTAAAACTCTTATCAACGCGAGAAACAAATTTCGACTTACCTTCGTTCGCACCAGACAAAATTGGGCTTTCTCAAAGTATAAATCTCTCAGGAATAAGGTCAAATCGCTCATTACTGACGCCAAACGCTCGTATTATGCTTCTGCCCTTTCTTCTCTTATGGATTCAAATAGTGTTTGGCGACAGTTGCGAACTCTTGGTCTAATACGTCAACGGGACGCAATAGATAATTGCAACTTCTCGTTGGATCAGTTCAATGAACACTTCACCGGCAGTCTGGCCGGAAACAACACCCATTTTTCAAGTAATTTAGCTCGTTTAGACCCTGTTATACCTTTTAATAACAATAACTTTCATTCTAAAAATATCTCATTAGAGTCACTACAAAAAGCTCTTCGCAGCTCTAAATCCAACTCTGTGAGTTTTGATAATGTCTCCATAGACTTCATTATTAAAGTTGGAGACGCATTACTCCCATTCATTCTTGACATCTTCAATCATTCCATTCTGACTTCAGTCTTCCCATCAACTTGGAAATCATCAATAGCTGTACCAATAAAAAAAATCTAAAAATCCTAACACCATTAATGACTATCGTCCTATATCATTATTTTGTGCTCTCTCAAAAGTTCTTGAGATAATAGTACACCAGCAAGTTCTCGACTACCTCACCAGTCAAAATAAACTGGATCCCTATCAATCAGGATTTAGGAAGAGCTTCAGTACGCAATCTGCTCTAATCAAAGTCACGGACGGCATCCGTCTAGCTATTGACCAGTCGAAGGTAACAATACTTGTCCTGTTCGACTTCAATAAGGCCTTCGACAGAGTTGATCATGCCTGTCTTCTCAGTAAAATGAAGCTACTTGACTTCTCTGCTTCTGCTCTCAAATGGTTTCTCTCGTATTTGACTGGGCGGCAACAGGCAGTCCGGTACTCTCAGGGTAATCTATCTTCCTGGCTACCAAATGTGAAAGGTGTCCCCCAAGGATCCGTCCTTGGTCCCCTGTTGTTTGCTATCTACATATTAGATCTCCCAAAAGTAATAAAAAATTGTTAGTACATGTTATATGCGGACGACTTGCAAATTTATTATCACTGTCGTCTGCAAGACCTAAATGAAGGAATCGCTCAAATTAACCGGGACGTTGACGCCGTGGCAAACTGGGCTAAAGCGAACTTTCTTACCTTAAACTGTGAGAAAACCAAATCAATCATTATTGGTACAGCGAGGATAATAAATTAAATAAATTTCGGTGAAGTCCCCAATGTCATTCTAGACAACGTTGCTGTACCATGTTCCAACGTCATTCGGAATCTGGGATTTTTAATGAACATGAACCTCACTTGGCACGACCATGTACTTAAAATTTCAAATAGGATCAATAGCACAGTCTATCGACTTAAACTCTTCAAGCATACACTACCTTTTCATACTAAAAAGTTACTTATCACTACACTAGTTTTTCCACATTTTGACTATTGCTCATTGGTCTTCAGTGACTTGACTAATGAACATAAAGAGAGACTCCAGCGATTGCCGAACTCCTGCATTCGATACATTTTTAACATTCGCCGAGCCGAGCACATCACTCCCTATAGAGCACAACTAGCCTGGCTTAGCATTGAAAACAGACGCCAATACATGATCTGCACATTATTACACGTGCCATTTTCCCGAAGAGAACCTCGGTATATCCATGACTTATTTAGTAGACTTCCACTATCTCATAGGATGTCTACCAGGAGTGACCCTGCCAATCCGTACTGCCCTGCATATTGTACCACTAAATACCACCTATCATTTGTAGTCAGCGCCACGACAACATGGAGCTCATATATCAAATGCAGTCAGACTCTTTCTGCCTTTAAAGCCAAAACGTCTCATTACCTGCTTGCGAAGTAGTTCCGAACTTCTTACTTGCACTTCTCACTGTTAATATCTAATAAGTTTGTCTCACATATTTTACTCTCTTTGTGGTACTTAATGCTTGTTTAATTGTATGTTGTTTTTAGTTCCGAACTTTTTACTTTTTACTTTGGATTTCTCACTGTCAAACATCGAATAAGTTTTTCTCACACTTTTCTACTCTCTTTGTAGTTTTTAATGCTTATTTTGTTGTATATTATTTTTGATAATTTTTGTAATGCTCTTTGGGGTGATGTACCCAGAGCAAAATGAAGTATTCTTATTCTTATTCTATATGCATCAGTATGAGGTGGATAAATGTTTCTCGGGTGTTGCACTTGGTAAGAGGGTCCAAAGGTCCCGACGTTTTGGAGAGTGATGTTTCAGAGATCAAGTCGATCTGCGAAACGTTGGGACCTTTGGACCCTCTTACCCGGTGCAACACCCGAGAAACATTTATCCAGCAGATATGATGCATAAACCTAAGATATTTCATGAATCTGAGGGTTTTTTTTAACCACCAATGCTCTAATTTCTCTTCATTAATGTAGGATTTTTGTCATCAGGCTTTGGTTATAAATTCGATGTAATAAATCCCTAAACTGTTTCAAATTATGAGAAAGATAAGAATAAATATTGACCAGTAAATAGTCAAGTTGAACTAACTTATTTGCCTACTATTATGAATTTATTGTTCGTATATTCTAATAGGTGAAAAACTTACAGCATAAGGTAAATTAGAGGGAAAAGTTCCCAGGAATAAGTTCATGGACCAAATAAAGAGGAAAGTACATAGGAAGAGATACCAGTAGGTTAGGGAACTGTTGCATTTCATTTTATAAGAAGACACAGACTTTCAAGGGATAAGGCTTTTATTGTAAAACTGCCTTTACACAACTATATCTTGGTCGGACTGCTTCTCTCGGACTGACCCCCAGGCCAGCATGCCTCTGCCTTTTATCTCCCACGGCTCCCCTGGCTTCCAGAAACTTCTCCGACCACCGGGAGCAGAACAAGGGGGAGGAGAGAGGATCCTTCCCGTGGGCTGAGGGGTCAAGCAAAGGAGAAGGAAGGAAATGGGATCAGGAAGGGTTCTTTTGACTGCCCCCGTGCATACCCAACAGGAACTAGCATTAGATTGGGTGGGGTGGAGGGCTGCAGTCAACCAATCTTAGGATTGAACGACCAATGATGATGATGCTAATGGGTACATATAAAAAAATAATAAAGTATTAGATCTGGTCATCATAAATATATCATAATTTTTTTCACATGTGAATTCACCATACTAATAATTTATATTCCTACTAACCAAATTATTCAAATTTCTCCATAAAATTAGCATTCAGAAATAATAATTACTACCTGGGTTGTTTTCCTGAATATTTACAGATTATGATAGAAATAGCACTGCGAGTATGTTACTTTTCATCCCAAAGTACATTTGTAACAGTTGGTTTCAAGGATAACTATTTGCAGAAAATATATTTGATCACAATTTGATCATAAAACTAAAAAATTCAGGCCTCACTTTGTAGAACCTCTCCATATCGGAAATCAAAACATTCAAGTAATTGTCCACTAATATTTTTATTATTTATGACCCGGGCTTCGTCACATAATGAAGACCTGAAGATGTCATTATGTGAAGAAACCCGGTTCGTAAATAATAAAAAAAATAGTGGACCATTACTTGAATGTTTTGATTTCCGACAATTTGATCAGTATTTTCCATTGTAGCGACTAACATACCCAGTTGCATATGGTGACTCACCTTTTATGGAATCTGGAGAAATGGAATAGTTTATAACTGCAAGGCGATTACGATTACAAGTTTACTATTACAGCATATTTCTCGTTTCTAATGTAATGCAGACCCATATTTCAATAACTTCTGGCTACTATGTTAATACCTGTACTCACAGAATTCGTATTGATGTCCTTCTCAATGAGTAGATGGACTTAATTTTTAATGGATATTTTTTGCAGCATTGGAGGAGTACACACAATTGCAGCATTTGAGTCATGAATATTTAGAGTTTAGACGCTGTCTCTGTGGAAATGTTGGCTAATCTTTCCCTGGGAATGCCGATTGCCGGGCACTCACCGATCCCTCGACATTGAAGTGAACCAAATCAAGCAACGTGATTCCTCAGTGACTGTGTCATACCCATGGGTATTGCTCTATGTATGCTATTACATCTGCTTTTTGTGCACTTTTATTGTTTAATGCATTCACACCTCAGTTACCCATATGGTCCATGTTAAAGACTATTTAAAGGAATTTTTCAAATATAAAATGATTTTTCCCAGATATAAGACATTTATTAATCCTATTTTCTCATCTCACCAACATTTCATCACAACCATTGGAGCCATTTGCTAGAAAATATTCCAAGCATACAGACAGAAAGAGTATGGTTGATAGTAAAATGATATTTTGCATAACCACTAACATGGAGCATGGCATAATTATGGGGGAAAACTTTGCCAATCAAGAAGGAAGATGTGAGCAGACTGGCATAAAACTGTTGGTTTAAAAGTTCAAGTCAAGGATGGGAATTTTTTGTGAGAAAATAATTTCCTATCCTCATTACCTTTCAATGTTCAAAGAGAATCATATTTCCAATTAGGTTGCAGCTTGTGAAAACACTTGTGTGGACTATGGTGCTTTTTTGCCGAGAGACATGGACCATTGAAAAAAATAAATGGAAGAAAATTAAGGATTTGGAAATTTTGATGTGGAGGTTGATGCTGTGCCAAAATTTCCCCCTCCCACTTTGCCAAAACCACTCTGCCAGAAAAACCACTCGTTGCCAAAAAACTCACGGGAATTCCCCAACTCCTGGGTTGGTCAGCTGACTCCCCTCAATCGCCAGCCGTGTCGACTCTACGCTGGGCTCGGCCTCTTTTGAAACTGATCGCGGACGAGAAAGGACCTGCTGTGCTGCAATGGTGACTTGTGATCGTCTTCTATTGATCAAATTTACGGTATTTAGCCTATGGGCTTGTTTTCAATTGTAATACTTGTTTGTTTTATAAATGTTCTTACTTGAAGTTAATCAAACTGGCTAAGGTTGTTGTTATTTTCCCTCGTCTCCACCTACCATTCACAGTCAATTCACTTGCGACATCAAGTCGTAGTGATTTGCATTGCAATGCTGGAGATCAAATATGTAGATTAGATCCAAAATGAAAAAGTATGTTAAGTCGGTTGCTTCCTCAATAACCACTTAACCTTGGCCCTTGGTTTTGGAGCATTTAGTTAACTACATTTATCAGGAGAAGAGAAATGGCCTCATCCTGGAGGTTGAAAACACCCACGTGAGACTCAAACTTACAACCTCAGAATAATTAACCATATAGCTGTGAAAGCCTATTTTTCTATGTCCAACTAAGTTCAAGAGAAAAGTCAAGAGAGTATTCTCCCCTACTTGCTCAGGAAAGGGAGTTTGTACATTGTATGTTAGGGATTATAATAATTCAAGTGAACCTTTTTCTGAATGCTGAGGGACGTGCTGGTTGTAGAGCAGTACAAAATTGACTAGCTTTGAATGGATTCATTTTACATTGAAGTTTTAATGAATATACACTCAAAAGTTACTTTCTTTGATGTTTCCTGGTTAATTTTTTTACTTTCACTGACATGAAGTCTTTAATATTAAGCTATATAATGATACATTAACCCTTTGACGCCTAGCGTGACCATATGGTTACGGAAAGAAGCTACTTTGTAATCTCGGAACAATAAAATGTCGCAGGGCCACTGTCTTGTCTACGTGGTTTTACATAGTCACAAAGGGATTTTGGAAGCACGACAGGCAGTTTTCAGACCTCTATCATAACGTTCCATGCTGTCAAGCTCGTGAGACCTTTCTCATGCCACTGAAGCTCCTCCTCATGAATTTCAGTCTTGTATTAGTAAAGTACTTTGGTGAATGTAGGTATGTATTTTAATTAATTATAGTAGAACATGTAGGTTATTTTAATGTATTTTTACATTATTTTATGTTTGCTATAGTATATATTTTATAAGTAGTTTTTCACAGGTGTGACCATATGATCACTCTAGGCACGCATGGGGTCAATTGTTTTCAAATTTGGGGGTTCCTATTTTCTCATTGTTTTCTGCAAACATAAATATAATCTATCATAATTTTAATGTATTTATATACTTGTGAAAAATTAAACCTTATTTTTAATAAAATAAGTTTATATTTTTAGTCGAGACTTGACATTGCAAGAAGCTCTTCACATTTTGGAGTATGAGGATGTTGATAAAATATACATCGAGCCACCAGATGTAAACGACCTCACGGACGAAGATTCAGCCGATGAGGATGATGGTGGTCTGGTTGATAATCTAAGCGGCCGACAGCTCCGGTACCTTGTGGAAGCTGTACTGTCCAAAGCATCAATGACAGCAGCTATCCTAGATCAAAAGATGGTCACAAAAAGTAACTGTATGGCAAAAAAGAGAAAGAAAACATTGGTGCATCGGGAGTGGAATACAGCAGGGCTGTAGAAAACCATCCCTATTTTTCCTAATCCAGATTACACCAATGAACATAATTTGAGTCCAGT
Source organism: Ceriagrion tenellum (assembly GCA_963169105.1). Taxonomy (NCBI): domain Eukaryota; kingdom Metazoa; phylum Arthropoda; class Insecta; order Odonata; family Coenagrionidae; genus Ceriagrion; species Ceriagrion tenellum. The sequence goes on from OY720644.1 coordinate 6,546,308, forward strand.
AGAACTATTTGAATCAATCACTGACAATAGCATGGTTCATTTTCTATTTGCCGAATCAAATAAGTATGCCCTTTAAAAAAATTTTTCGAATTTTTTTCCATATGTTGAATGCTTTATTGAATTTCACACAAAATAACACCACGATAAAAGATAATTCATTCAGTTATTTAGAAACTTTCTCAATTTATTTCCTATGCTATTTTAAAATTTCATCATGTTTAACTTTTATTGTTATATTATTTGTGTTTGACTTGTATTGTGCTTAATTGCTGTTATAATTTCACCATGTTCTCTAGTTTTTTTCCAAATTCTGTTGCCTTGTAACGCACACCGAGTTTTATTGGGTATTCTCTTGCATTTCAAAGTGTTGGAATTGAATTAAAAATTTAAATATTTGTGCATTTGTTAAAAAACAAGTTAATAAATATTAATAAAACGCTTATAATTTAAAATTATATTGCTCTTGATGTTTTTGTGTAACATGAATAAACCTCAAGATAATAAAATAAAAATTTTTCATTTGGAAATAAATTGACCACACAACCGCCTAGCGTGACCATATGGTCACGCCCCATAACTCTGCCATTTTGAATCCTATTTTGCTAAAACTTTGTGATATCTATACTTAGGTACTCTAAATAGTCATATGTAAAAATCAAGATGATTGGACAAAAAATTTCCTCAGCGTTAAAGGGTTAAGGCAAGTGGCATAATCATATGCTTAAACCCCACTCAAAGATCACTCTCCCCTCTGTAGTAGTTGTCCAGAAATGGAAAGCCCTAATCAGGAATTTTAAAGTGGCATCACACTATAAAAATATGTGTAGAACAGGTTTTCAGTGAATATTTTCCACACAAACTGAAAATTATTCGCCTACTGATATTTACTCTGTGCGGCATACGTCTGTGCTCGCAACTCAGTTTGACAGAGCAGACAGATATGCTTTCATACGGTAGAAGTGTCCACATTGAGAACTTGGATGCAGTGCCAATCCATTGCTGATCATTGAAAAACCGACTCTGTCTGGAGCAAATGTGTTGAACATGGAGTTAATTCTGGTGTGTTCTGCTATGGCCATTTATGCAAATCATCATGTTCACACAAAAATTTTTACTGTTTGTTGTAATTGGTGTAATTTTTTATAGGTGTAGATGTGGCATAAGGTGAACCGAACTTCTCTTGGAAGGCTTGGATCATAAAATTTGGAGTGGGACAGTTGAGAGTAGAAGGTCCAATATACCGAATTGAGTCTCTTCCTGTCATCGCAGCATGCAGAGAAATATGTTTTTCTTAACCAATAGGCTAAGACATACCAAAATGTCACTGAAACCATGAAAGCCTATGAAGATGAGTATGTGGATGGTGTCATTTTGTTCTTATGCTGAAGTCTAAGAGATCACTGAGCATTTTAGCTCATTGAGATGAACCAGAAGGTGTAAAATAAAAAGATTTTCTGAACTAAAAAATAACCAATGAAAAATCAGTCTAAATGCCAAGTGACTGCTGAAACATGTTCTCATGGCATTAACCAAAGATTATTTATTAAAGGTTTCTTATCCTGGGCCATACCTTCAGATTGAATTTAAGTGCCCAGCGTCTCAATGAGTATGTCAGCACCACTTTCATTTAATGTTTTTCTATCTAAGATGATATGACACTATATTTCTTATTATTTTTAAGTTAAATATATGTATTACTAAAATAATGTTCACTGAAAAGCCAAATGCATTCACTTCAGATACCTCTGTGCCCCTCAAACAAATAACTACATTGCATTGAGCCGTACTCGACAAAAGGAGAAAGCGTAATGAGCGTGCTGGGTATGTTGGGATGTGCAGTAGAGGAATAAATTATTGTGCCAGGTGTCTTCTGGGCAGTGAATGTATTAATTTTACTTTAAAATTGAAGCCATTAAATAGGTACATACTCTGAATGGTAGTTAAACTTAATAAGCTGAATGTATAATGAGGTTTATCATGCATAGTTCTGCACCTAGAAACAATATTTATTTCTCCCCAATGTTGCTGACAGCATAAGACAGTATAAGTTCTCAGATGAGTAATGTACTTACTTAGTGTATTGATATATTTCACTGCGGTCCAAAAGTATATATATACATACCTGAGAGATTATCAGTTCATATTATGCATAGTTTTTATGCACCAAATTCATGGTACACATGGAAAAGCTGTTTCTGAGTTGGTTATGTGATTGCTTATCATTGGCTTCATGAACCATAATTTCATGAGGGGCAATAATTGTAAATCTTGCTAATAGTTGACAAAGGTTTATGGCCCACATTGGTATTGGTGAGTTTATGCACCACTTCATATGTGTCGACAGTTTTTATGACAGAGACTTCCAAGCACTTAGTATTTGACGTTTCAAATACTGCCCAGGAGGGGTGCCAATCTCCCTCAAAGCTATGGTGCAAAACCAACCCAAATTTCTATTCTCCCTGTACATTTGGTTATTACTTCTGACTACCTTGTTTTAAATTTGAATTATAAATAAATTTCAATAATAGAGTCGCATTAAAAGGTGATTTAAAAAAAGAAAAGGATTAAATTAAGTTAGAACAAAAATTTTTATTTTTATCTTAAAAATCCTATCCTCTTATTTATTTCATTCTTTCATGACAAATTTTTCCTTTAATAAAGGTCAATTCAGTTCGCAATTGGGCTGGTTTTCGGGTTTTGTCTGAGTACGCATCAATGTTGATAGCAACGTTTCACCTACTATGCTGTAGGCCTCAGCCCAGGCCAGGCCACTTCAGCCTGGCCTAAGGATGTCTATGGCATAGTTGGTGAAATGTCGCCATCAAGAATGATGCGTACACGGACAAAACCCAAAAACCAGCCTAACTGCGAACCTGAACGCCACAAAAACCTACGTCAAAAACTAGGTCAATCCAGTGTTGACAAAAGCCCCAGGGACTTGATTTTGGTTTGTTGGCTGGCCATAAACGTTAAAAACTTGCCTTGGCACAGGAATCAAAAACTAACTTATGCAACCTTGAACTCTAAACAGCTTGAGGAATTTTGAAATTTTCTAATGTGCAAGGATAAAAAACTACTGGTCGATTAATTGATGATTATCGTTATAGTTTCAATTCAGTGGGCTTTAGGACAATGATGATTTGATTACTGGTATTATTTAGTGCTTCATAGTCAGATTATTTCTTTTTGGAGTGTAATGCTAATTCAGCAAGCTTAGAAAGAAAAAACCCTGTTCATGAGTAGTTTTTCATTGCATTGTGATGCATATGAGTGGATCGTGTAGAAAAGCCTTGTTTGTGCGAGATTGCATGTGTGAATTTTTTGGCTAATGTGTATATGTTTGGCCATTAATTTACCACTAATTGCAATTTATGCTCACTCAGCTGTCCCATGGATTCAAACCTTCGATGAATTTAATAGTTCTTCAGTGTTGTGTTCTGCCTCTGAAATTGCACCAGCTTCGTGCTAACCGAATATTCATCGGTGAAGGAACTATGAAAACTGAAATGCGTGCTGCTACCAATCTGCCTTTATGTTAACCATTGCGATAAAAATTTGTTTCGCAGATGGCAACCTGAAATATCGCTGCTAAAAATGATTCACCTCTGCCTAAGCTCTCATCCATCAAGGTAATAGTAATGACTCCTGGCCCTTCACGTCCCTAGAACAATAATTGTGGACGTTTTCAAACGCTTCAGAGAAACAACTAAGAGTCAGCCTGTATTTCCAAGAGGCTCATGCTCAAAAAACCTATCTTACGTACCGACAGCAGATTTGAAACGAACGAATATACACGGAAGAAAAAACCATGGACAGAAGATAGAATACAATCGCCGCTGGTAGCGTGGAATCATAAATCAATTTCTAAGCTCTAAGATCGGTATCTTAAATTTCAAAAAAGGTGCACAATCGCACAGTGGCGACACTCAATGTTAGAAAATGAAGACAGCCAAGCAGACGACGACGGGCGACGGCCCGAGACAGCGCTTCAGGTGTCCGTGTGCCTGAACCTCTCTCCCTTCCCCTACCTCCCCCATCCTTTCACTTTCCCCTCCATTCCCCATCCCCCTACCTACTATTGCTATGCGGGTTGCGTTCTAACGGGGTATTAAGGTAATCATAGAAATGAAATTCACACATACAGAAGATAAAAAATGCCAATTTATTGTTGCACTTTCAAAACAGTCACGCCAACGACTAACATATACTACACTGCAAAGTACAAAATTTGACTAAAGAAATCACAAAAAAGAACAATGTACAGTGAAAACTTGAAAAAGTACACAATTTATTAAATCTAAGAATGAGCCATAGATATAGAATTAACGTAAAGAATAACGAGAAATCATAACAATGTAACCAGGAAGTTTATAATGTAAGATGAAAAATTGCAAAAATCTAAAAGGATAAGCGAGCAAGTCATAACTGCAAATTTTCAATGTAATACCCTGCAATGAACAAATTTACTTGCTTCAAAGATGGAAGTAAAAAAATGACAAAGAAGAACGATAACTTTAAAAATTAAAACAAATCCCAGTGACAATAAAAACTAAAGCAAAGAACAGTGTGATGACATAACCCCAAACAGTACACTCTCAAGATCAAAACTTACAAAAATACAATAACAGCATGTAAGTACATAAGGATGAAAACATAAAAGGACACTGCGCTAAGAGATTTTTGTGCACAAAAAATCCAGGAGAGCCCCTAATCTATCACACTTCGAATGCAAGAGCTAATCAAATGGCATTGTTCTAAGAGTGCAGTACAGCTTATCCCAGAGTTTCATACTAGAAAGGGAGGCTCCTGAGTCATGTCCTATGGCGAGCATTTGCTGACTTAATTTTCATGTATTACTTGAATGAATGAATGAAGAATATTACATAATAAATGGTGTCAACTTCACCATTTCTTAGCCTTAAGCCTGAATCACACAATCATTTCTTTTCTGTCCCTCTGAGGGATAGCTCCAATGATAGCTTTTCAGGGACAGTGACAATGATAGCTCCAGCTATCATTTTCTGAATTATCATCATATCTGAATCACACGGTCATTTTGGCCATCCATTTCTCCATCCCTCTACTCTTACTTACTGTTTACTACTCTCAATTCATTGAAAGCCGAACGGCATGAGAGTCGCTCTTTGCAGCCATGCGCTCTGATTGACTAAATGTCAACGATGCCTCCAGAGATGGAAAAAGGGACATGCCCAGTGACAGAAAAAGTGATAGGGATCCCTATCCCTGGAGCCATCCTTAAATTTGTTCGCGTCATGTGATCATTTAAGCTATCCCTTGAAAGGGACAGAAAAGATGAACGTGAGATTCAGACATTTGTTGCTGTATGAAATGAAAAATCAAGTCAGTAAGATCACCATGCATGGCAACTCATGCTCTAAACAAGCATTTATCTATAAACTAAAGTGGACTGAGGCACTTAGATTTGTTAAAACAATCTGCAGTTGCAACCATTTAATGGCTAGAGTCATGAAACAGAATACTGATCTGCACAATCACATAACTAATCTCATCACCAGATATTGTGCCTCCAGATAGTAGGAGCAGGAAAGTGTCTCAAAGACTTAACCCCATCAGTGTGCAGCAATGACTATAGTACCTCCAGAGCTTCAGTACAGAAATCCATGTCTCATGAAGATATAACAGTGCAGAGGCTTGTCGTTGAAGACTGTCGAAGTTATCCCTCGATGCTGCTGAAGCTGAGCAAGTCAGGTCTCTAGACAGCTTTTGCCTATAAGCCAGGGATATCTGGAAAAAGTTAAGCAAGTCCAAGAGTTAGATAATGACAAATAAAAACTTAGGGGATAACTTAGGTTGAAGTAAACAATGATAAAAAAAGACTTACTAATATCTCCACCTATTGCATAGAGTGATAGTCTAGCTGATGGAAAACCCGTGAGAGGAAATTCAGTTTCCTTTCCCTCCATACAGAAGTTCTCAGTCTTAGGAGTTAACTCTCAAACACCAATGAGACTTCACCAGTCAGCCATCTGCTCAACTCTGAGTGACGAAGAAATAAAGAAAAAAGAAGAAATTTGCAAAAAAACTCTTATTACTTTTCTTACATAAAATGTAGCACATAAGTAGTAGTATGATAAAAGATTACATTCTACCAACCTTGTAAAAGCTATCTTTTTCATAGCTGCATTAGGTGGCTCATTCACACATCACCTGCAGAGAATTAGAAGATCAGTCTGTAGCAGCTGACACTCAAATATTCAACCACAGCCAAGTAATTCATTCATATATTATTCTTTATCTTGACATTCTTCATAATCTACCTGTAGTAGCACACATATGGAAGAGTTTGAATAACAGAAGTCAGAGCACAAAAAAGATAATGTTAAAATATCAACTAGGTACTTTAATGACTATTATTCTACCTATACTAAGCCAAATCAATAAAGTTATTGTGATATGGATTATATGGAGTACCCAGATGTAGGTCAGAAAAAATCGATGAATGTACTCCCGATTTATTTGGTCACGAACATTATATTTTAACATTAGCATTTAACATTAGTGAAGAACAAATGCTGTGGAACTAACTTTACACATGATCATGGTTATTCACTTGAAAAGTGTTAAGATTAAAAACAACCTTGCTGTCGGAATTAGACATCATAAACTGTGATCTTCAGAATTCTCCTATACTAATCAAAAGTAAAACGTAATCATGATATTCACCAAGAGTAACTTTCATCTTCATTCATTCATTCAAGACATCTTGGCTACTGGTGAAAATCCATTGGTAATCGATGGAAATAACAGGAGACTGACAGATTTACCCACCAGAAGTACTGCACGCCTCCCCTCTGGAGTTGCCATCCAAGAAGTACCGGACATAGATCTCACTTCCGACATATTTTCAATGCCTGCAAGACAACAAGCACGATAATTTAATTGAGGCTAAGATTTAACTAGTGATACATTAAGTTTCCTGGTTCCCGACCAGATAAGTAGAAACATCTTGGTATTGAAGTAACAATGCTCACTGACCTGTCCCAGGTGCAGCAGAATAGCTGGCTTTCGGCTCATCGTCCATTCACAGCCATTGCGGAACAACATACATTTCTTCCAAAGCATCACCATTTACTGGATAAGGTGACCAAATTACGTACACACTCAGTCGCGAATGGTATTTCCATTAATTTTAATTCAGAAAACATTTTTGGCGAACGTTCTCTGACATTCACATGCATACACTAAATCAAGACGGGCACCACGCATCCAAACTTTTATGTTGAAGATTCCAATTGATATCGGGGGTCATCTTGAAGACTTTTGAGGCGAGTTTAACACCGGAATGTAGAACACTTTCACAGCGATATCATAAAAAAAGAGATTCCTTCACAACACATAGACAAAAAACTTACATAAAAAGTTACGTTGCACGTTCAGAGCAATGTTTTCGTTGATATCAGTTTATATTCGAATAATTCAAAGCAATACTGCGTGCTTTCATTGGCCCATGACGGCGCGCTGTGATTGGTCCCTTTCACTGAGAGAGAGATAGTGAAATAGTTGTTAGAGAGAGACAGATATATGACAATTAAATGTTATTAACTAAGAAAGTTAATTACCTTAAAAATCATCAATTATTTTTTTGAGTCCTATCAAATACATAAGTTTATTTATTACTGTTCCAAATTGCAACTTACTTCACCGTGAAGGCTCACAAATTTAAAGGGCCACTGTTTACATTCGGGAATGGGAGTGCACGGTCTGTGCACAATCGCACAGCCGAGAAGCGCGCTCTTTTGTTGAGATTGTTTCTCATTTTCATTCATAGATGGAACTAGTTTGGCCTTAACCGCATCACCGGAGAGGGTAGCAGACAGATTAGTGTTTAGCGTGTATGGTGTTTAAATTATAGTTTAATTGGTGAAATCAAGGTCCAATATGGATGGACTTGGATCAAATGGTAATTAGAATGGTGAGTCAAATGTTTTTCTTACTTATTAAAACGATAGAATATCGGTCATTCAGTGTTGATTGTGATTTCAAGGGTTTGTGTTGTACTTTGTGTGGAAATCTTTCCTGTATTTTACTAAGTATCTCAGTTAGTTCCTTCGGATTTATTTCAGCATTTCAATCAAAATCACAATTGAATGTTCATAGTTACTTTCTTCTATTATTATATCTTTAGGTAGCTGTATTTAAGTGTTTGGGGGATTTATTTGTCGAGCACGCAGGAATTGTTTTATTCCTGACGTGATTAAACGCAAGGAACGCGAAAGAACTACCTCCAATCGAAACACATTAGCTGGTTCGGCCGATCAAAGACTGTCCGGTGTCTTTAATATTTTAATATTTTTGGAAATATTAGTGCTAATTAGGCTAACACAGACTACTATGGAGGCATTTTAAAGTAATTCGATAAAAAATTAGAAGTCAAAAGTCGCCAATACTTGATGAAACAGGCGCTATTTTGTCCTCCATCACATTTTTATTTCATATCGGATGTAATATTTGCTCTGTGAAGGAGCGATTGCGGTCTACGCGTTAATATGGGCTTGGAATCGCGTATATTATAACAGTGAAGTAGTGAAAGTGGTTGGGTGTTAACTAGTACCTGTTACGCTGTCCATTTAGAAGCGATCGTTGCAATACAGGTCCCCATTCCCTATGTTTTAACTGGCTTTTTAGCTATGAAAGTCTATTTTAAGTATTCAGGGGCTCACCTGTTAGCAAAAATAAAACATGGATAACAGGGCGAGTTGAATATTGCTATTGTTACTTAATATGTATTCATACTTACTCTCCATAACATCGAGGGTTCCAATACTGACTTTGTTGCATACACGTGTAGTTTTCTTGTCAAGTTGCTGTTAGGTTGACTTATTCATAGTCTAATTCATTTATTCAAAACCAAAGTATGGAGAAGATAAGCAGCTTTTGCTCTATTATTACGTATTACTTGTATTTTAATGATCCTGGGTTGGATGGAATAGAACCATCTTCCCCCAACCCAGTTTACATACACAGACACCCATGTCCTGGGCAGATAATATTTTACCCAGGCGAGGATCGAACCCGCGACTCTCGGGTTAGCAGGCGAGGACTTAACCCCGCCGCCACCGGGACCGACAAGGCTATGCACCCTTTTCTTTGAATGGCATGGAAACATCCATCGATCCTCCATTGAAGGGTATACCCCTTGGATCAGAACTGTTATAATATCTAAAACTTAATGCTTATGTTGTGAATTAGGAAGTTTTTAGTCCGTTCAGGCTGGTATTAAATTTCATAAATCTCTGTGTTCTTTTTTTGTGGAGTACTATTCTGATGCTGATTTTCGTGTCTATGCTTGCTCACCGTGACATCCTAGCTTGTGTGGCATTGTATTAGTGATTGTCTTCCAATTAAAGAGGACTTGGATAAATGTGGAAGCACTACCTAGCACTCGCCTACTTCTTTCTACTTATGCCTTTTTGGATCTGCATGTCTCTCATCCCTTCACCCCACACATTGAGCCTAATTAGAAAATACATATTCTCTTTACTTCCCTGCTTGCCCTACATCCTCCCCTCTGTCGCAGTCTTCCAAATCCCTTTGCTTCTTCCATTATACCTCTTCCAGCCACCTACTCAGCTTCCTCGTTCTCTCCTCCAGCAATATCCTCTCCTCGACCAACATGCTGAACGCATCCTCATTTGTCTTCCTTTATTTTCATCTACCTCTCATTTGAAATATACTATGTGGTATCAGGGAACATCTATTTATTAATTACACAATAATTTTATGAAAGAGAGAAATCGGGGAGGCTCTTGTATTGGATGCAAAATCATAGAATAGGGTAATAGAGAATCTGGAGCAGCTGAGTGATCGGGTATCTGTTGTTGATATGAAGACAAACCTGACGTGAGATGGGGGTTTAGGCGTGGAGGCTTACCTGTGGGGGGAGGGCGTTGTAGATGCATATTTTATATATTTATCGAGTAAAAAGAAGAAAAAATACAATAAATTATGAAATGTATCACCTATAGCCGTTATTGGTTTGGAATGGTTGAACAGTGGGGATAGAAATGTAATTATAAGGGCAGCATTCTTCTGAGGTTTTTCCACCGTCTTTTTGTTTTTAGGGACAACAGTGTGGGAAATGTAATTGTAAGGAGCAAGAAGTCACCACTGCAAGGAGGTAGTTATATTTTGCTGTAGAAGTCGTTCATGTATAACAAACATTCTTTCCACCTTCTCTTCACCTTACATGTAACATTCCTTCATGTGGTCAGTTTCCACGCAGCCCCATGCCTCTTGCCTCATCAGGGATTTAGTGATAGAAGGTAATAATAATAATAATAATATATATTTACAGACAGTAGTCCTTTTACCAATACAGAATCAAAATAAATTATACAGAATTTTGGAATAAATAATGAATACATAAATTCAACATTGCATTAATTTGGGCAATTTAGAAGTCACCGTCGATTGCTCAAGGTACCTTTTAAAACAGTACATGGAAAAATGAAAAATGTCTACATCATCTACATCAAGTAGTTATTATAAGAATGCCTTTAATAATATATATTCACGCATGGAGAGATTTTTTATGGAGCAGGGAAGGCAATGTTGCAACAATGTAACAGAGTAATTATGATATTTGATTTGCTGATTTCTACCATTATTATTGTGACTAATTATGATTTTATGATTATGCAGGACTCTTGAGATTCAACGCCTTGATAACTATAATGAAATGATTGCTATGAACACAAAACTTAGGTAATTTATATTGACACTCCACTTAAGGTGTTGAGGGATAAGTTGCGTTATAAGTGCTCAGAGATTTTGTACTAAAGTTGCGTTAGTTTACATGTTACAGGAATATTGTTGCATTTTCTAACCTTTCCAACACTTTTACTCACGGAAAACCTTTCACCTATCAAAACGATTTCAAAAATGATTAAATGCTGTGGTTACTATCGGAAATAGTCTGTGTTAATGAAAAATATTCAGTGGAATTTTAAAAAACAAGCATAAATATTCCATTGCCCATTATATCACGTGTAATACCTTTTACGGACGTGAAATAAGGGCGGAATATATCACGAGAGGTTCTTAATATTTGTTCAATGCTTATGGGTAGAGGTGTTACAGTTAATATAACACATAATAACAGTAAAAGTTAATTCCTAGCCTGTATGTTAGAGTGTTGACAACAATATTAAACGGACGCATATTTTCCCACCTCTGACTCCACTGGGTCGCGATCTGCTATCATTCGCGCGGGTCGTGATTTGAAGCAGGGTTGTGATGTGAAGAACGATCGTGTATGGAACAGGGCCGTGGTTGTCATTCACTTTATCGAATCATGACCTGTCGTTCTCGACAGAATCACTCGGGTAAATGGTGATCTCGATCGGGATCACGGGAATGACCGACTTGGCCCATCACTATTGGGATTGGATGCTTAACTGCCGCGCATGCAATGTAACGAGCAGTGCAAGCAACGCGCACCAAGCTCCACGCCCTCGAGGTTAAAGCCCAAATTTGGACTCAGAAGGTGTCTACGCCTTTTTTTTTGACAATATTTTTTATGTGCACTTGTTTGTGCTTTAGAGCTCTCCGTCCCGGCAGGAAAAGAAACTAAACAAGAATTATATATTTTTTTCTTACCTTCAGGATGGTTACATTTATTATGACATTCGCTTTCGGCGCGGTGTTCGAAATGCTGACGAAATCACGTTGAAAAATGTCGCTTCAGAATCTTTTACCCGGCGTGACTCCTTGATAATTTGTAGTACCAATCGTAATAATAAGTAATGTGTTATTTCGCGTTTACTCGTAAATCTGTACATTTTTAATTGAATCGTAACGGAGAGAATCTTTTGGCCACACAGGCTACGTGTTAAGAATGCATTGATTTGTCAGAAAACCAAATCGGTAACATGCAATTTTTTCACCCCTATCTGTGCGTATTATTAACGAGTACTTGAATGAGAAGTATCTCGCCAATCTGTGTAGAAACAGAACTTTCTCCGACCACGACAATAAGAGGAAAGGAATCGGAAGGAGAAAAGGAGAAGTGGAATGTGTATTGATTGGGTATGTTCTGTGCATGGCTCTGTTTTTATTGTTAATAATGGGTGTGAAGGAGTAATTTTTTTTATCCAATCTGTTCGACTGTGCATCTCGTCTTAGTTATTAATGTCTTTCGAACTCCAAATTACAATAGTAGATCAGATGATGACAATAAAATTGGGAAACAACTTTGGAACAGACGTGTTTTAAATGTCGTTTTTCCCGCGATCCAAATTAGACCATTATGTCTGCCAATGACTTTAAAGTTGACTAGTCGACAGGTAGTCAGGGTTTGCGTGATTTTACCCGACCCGGAAAAACCCGGCGGGTTTTTTCGGGTAAAACCCACGGGTTTTAGACAAATAGTGGGTTTTTTCAAATATGTAATATTGGTGCCTAATTAAACAGATTATGATATTTATATGCACTATTTATACGCGATATTTATTATATTTTATTATATATATTATGCGATATTTTCCTAGTTGTGTTAAAAATCATCATCACAATGTATTACGCTCATCACTAGGAATCCGAGTCTATATTGTTCGGAAAATTTTACCTCTCGTTTATTTTTTTCAATGTCCGAAACTCAGGTCGAGAAGTAGCTGCAGGAGCACACTAGCTTATATAGTAAACACATGCTTGTAGTTCTAAAAATACGAGACGGTGAGTAGAAAATTTAAAGCTGCCCTGGAAAATTTAATTCAGCAGAAAAAATATTCCAATAATATGTGACCTTTTGGCGATCGGTCAGGGAAATTGGTAAATCCATCAGGGAAAGGTTAGGGAATTTGAAAATTGGATATCAATAGCCACCCTGTGAAGCCCACTCTGATATGAAGCGACGAGACCCTCGAAAAATGTCTTGATGTCTGTTGTGACGCTGGATGACGGCACTAGCGAAGCGCCGGGAGAGGGAAGCGTGGAAGGGAGGCGTGTTGTTTTTACGAAGGCGAGAGGATGCAGATGCAAGCATCAGACCTTGACCGACAGAGTGCGTACGACGCGGCGCCGCCGGAGCCTATCTGGAGCCAGGGTTGGGAAAAATACTTGCTCTCCAGCGTTTTAAATACAAATACAAAATACTTCAAAAGGAGTATTTTAAATACAGTTACAAAATACATTAATAAACATCTGTCAAAATACTTGTTAAAAAGACGGTATTTTAAAATAATTAAAATACAATTGATTTGACAAAATAAAACGAGTTGGTCAGTTATAAAAGTTTTTCTTTAATCAAATAGTCATTACAATAATTCATATTACCCATTAATTCCTCAAACAGTTCATCAGAAATAGCACCCCTTGAAGATGAATTTATAAATCCTGCAAATGAGAACATTCCTTCCACAGGTGCAGAGGAACACAAGCTTGTGTTGAACCGAACAAAAGCCTCTTTGACTACCCCATATTTACTTAGGATGTCTATGGTTTTCCCTTTATCATTAAAGAATGATGGTAATTCTGTTATGATTCGCTTCACACACCAAGCACTGAGCTTTTAGTTTGTCTCCTTCAGTACTCGTCACTTAAAAAAATTATTTACACTTTAAATGAGTGGTAGGTCGTCTACTTTTTCTTCATCCATTATATGGCGTATAAATAATTCTAAGACAGTATAGCAACTAATGCAAATGAGCCACTTATTACACGAAATAATACATCTAACTTTCGTCTCATCTAACGCCATGTGTACTTGAAGGAATGTACCAGAATGTATCCCACGCAGCCCATGAATCCTAATATGCAGTTGATACCAACCAAAAAATACCTAATAAGATGACTGCTAATGCGCAGTTTTGCCAAATGTCTACAGTACGTACCAAAAAGCTAAGATCTCGTTTCTTAAGCAATTCCTTTACCAATCGAATTGCAGATAAATTTCGCATACCCCATATCTTTTAGTATTGTATGTATTTCCATTACAAAATACTTCAGAGAGCTCCTTCGAAAATACAAAATGCAAATGTATTTCAAATGCGTATTTAAAAATACATGTACTTGAAATATTGCCCAACCTTGTCAGGAGCCATGCAGTGGAGTCGTCGGTGGCGTAGGTAGGAATATTCAATACATGGGGAAGGATCGATCAATGTTTTATCCATTGATATTGTCTATGTCCCTATGGTATTTAATGTTAAATAAAATATTTGTCTTTTCCTGACCTGCAAAACCGAGGGTATGGTATTCAATTGAAAATTTTCACAGCAAAAGTCTTTGGAAAGCGGCGCTTACAGAGCAGGAGCAACGAAACTCTCAAACTCCTGAGCACACAATTCTGACAGATTTTGAGGTATCCGGGACTAGCCACGGAGTTCCACTTTTACGGAGTCACCCGCAATGCACAATTGTGCGAAATTCCACTGAGAAAAAAATCATCCGCCTTGACCGGGATCCACAGGGTTAAAATGAGTGGTAGGTCGTCTACTTTTTCTTCATCCATTATATGGCGTATAAATAATTCTAAGACAGTATAGCAACTAATGCAAATGAGCCACTTATTACACGAAATAATACATCTAACTTTCGTCTCATCTAACGCCATGTGTACTTGAAGGAATGAAGGTGGAATGGATCCAATGTGAATGAAGGTGGCTTAACTGGCTAAAGCATTCGGCCGGAAATCGAGGGATCCGGGTTCGTATCCCGGTCAAGGCGGATGATTTTTTCTCTGTAGAATTTCGCACACAATTCTGCTTGTGATTTTTTTTTAAAATTCCATCCTCGAATACTTGCATTCCACATATAGAACCCCCTGAAACGAAATCGTGGCTCCGTCTATGCACACTTGTTCTATCAGATATAAATATGCCGTTCTGCGAACTGCGGTTGTAAGTTGTACTCGCCGCGCCTCCACAGCTGGCTGCTAGTTAGTTTTGCTGTATATGTCTGTTTCAAATGTGATTATCAGTCATGGGTGAAGACGTGTCCATCCAAAATTACAATCGCTCCTATAGGTGGAACCAGTGGGTTTAATTCCTAAACGAACGCTAATCGTTGCCGCGACCTGGATGACGCCAATGCCAGGTTTCTCTCCACCCTTCACAACCTCATTCCCCTCCCCCGAACACTCCTTCCCCCGTCACCCTGCACCGATATCCTTAATCTGCGCTCACCGCATTACGAAAGTTTGATGTGCACTATTTTGTTCCGGACGTTCAACATATTTTGCTCGTGCCAAACTATTGTCGTAGAGACGATCGAAGGCATAACAAATGAAGGAAATAGAAGACTGCAAAACCGATTCCATGTGTATATACATCACAAGGCACCGAATTTGTTGCAAATATATCAGCTCTATGAGACTTTGATCCTCATTATAGGTAGAATAGTCTTTGTACTTCTGCTAAATGTCTTACTATCATTACTAACAACTCACCCTGCATTAAATTTCCGGCATAATTTAGCTTTCTGCATGGCTTAACTTCTTGCTTAACTATTTCATCATCATCACTGTGATTCTGTCCTAGGACAGGTTTCAACGGTACAGTCCTCCACAGCATTCTGTCTGTCCTGGGCCTCTCTCTCTTCATCGCTCCTTCCTTATTTGATGTCTGTCGGCATTCCGTGCCTCCTCCTTCCTCTTCCTCTCTTCCCTTCTATTTTCCCTTCTATAATTAATCTCTGAACACTATTCCTCCTTAAAATATGCCCAATCCAATTAGTCTTCCTCTTTTTAATTTCTCTCAAGATTACTTCTCCAATCCTCCTCAGCACCTCATCATTCCCATTACCCTATCTTTCCACCCAATTCTCTCCATTCGTCACCACAGCCACATCTTAGAGATTTCCGAGTACTTTTCTTCTCTCTTCTTAAAGGTCGATGTTTCGCATCCGTAAAGTACAATACTCCAAATGAAGCATTTTGCGAATCTTTTCTTATATCTGTCGTGACATTCCTCGATGTCACCTGTTCCTTAATCTTGCTAAATGCTACTTTCCTCTGTGCAATTCTACTTTTAATTTCCTACTTACAATTGCCGTTCTAAGTAACTATACTTCCCAGGTACATGAAGGAACTTACTTGTTTTGATTTTTCTTTTTCCAGCCGCCATATATATTTAATGGTCTTCCTTCTGCCTTCGCTACCCTCATAACCATAGTTTTATTTCTATTTATCCTCATCCCATACTCTTCACTTTTCTTCCTAATTCTTTCCATCATCTTCTGGAGTTCTTCTTCATTCTCTGCTATTATAGCCTGGTCACCCGCATATTTGATGGCTTTTATTCTCTCGCCTCCCACTTTTATGCCCCCGATGTCTCCTATAGCTTCATCCTGCAGTTAGTCTGCGTACAAGTTGAACTATTTATCAATCGATTAAAAATATTAACCATTAGTTGTATCATAAACTAGTGTACTACATGTTAACTTGTTCGTTTAAGAAGCACTCTCCTTGATTCTGGTCTGACCGCGCATTGTTTCACATGTATCCTGACTGCTTTTGGCCTGAGCCTAGCGGCTGGGGAAAACTGCGCGGTTCTGATTTGAACTGATATGAGAGCTGTATTCCTGGTGTGAAATCACCCCGCGCCACACACCCTAGTATTGGCTTGCACGGTATTTCGTAGATGTAGATGAATACCTGGAAAGGTCATGGAAATTGAAAATGGGCCTGGAAAACCTTGGGAAGTCACGGGGAACGAGGAGCTAGCCTCGAAATTTGCTTTTACGAATGTCTGTTGTTTTCAACGCGTGAAAAGCACCATTTTAGGCATTGTCTTGTCAGAATCCTGTTATCATATTTCGGGGTGTGTATCTTGGTTGAATTCTCACTGTTTTTTTTGTTACTACGCCCTCATTACTTCCCTGTTTCAGCGGACGGAGTACCCTGAGTGTATTACATTGTAAAGTATGTTGAAAGTCTTATTTTTTATGCAACTAAAATTTCAAATGGTGTAATGGATTTTTGGAAACTTTAATTCAAGTTGCGCTTATAATCGGAAATTTGGGGTTTCACTGTTTATTTCAATTTAAATACGCAGTTCATACTTCAATCGCCATTGTCTCATATCCTGTCCTTCCGGACCTTGCTTAATCGACGTGGTTTGTTAGGCTCGTGCACGCTCCTCGATGGAGCAATAATGATTTGTACTGGCAATGCCACTTATCATACAGGCCGACCATATGTAACAGAAGGAAGGAAGGGTGTTATCGAGTGAATCCTTTTTGTGTAATCGAGACAGTTCTACAAACAATAGAACAATCTTCGTCTTACATACATTCCCCTCCCCTTATTTCGAGTTTACCCTGACCGGCTTCGATCCTTGCCTGCGTCAGAGGTGTGCTTCATAAAAATAGAATTTCCCCTGCCCTTGAGGTGGCTTGCAGGTTAATATGCAGATGTAGATAATTTTCTGGCTATGTCACCTGTACCCTGTTTACTTTTGTTAAGGGTTTGGGGGTTGGATTTAATAAAACACTAAAACATAAAAAATAAACTTCCAGCTCCTATAATACAAAATTTTCTCTAGTGATCAATTATTGCTGGAAAATTTTCTGTTTTTTGTTCTATCTGCGTTTCTAATTACCCAATGTGACGCCTAAAACTTAGTTAGATAGCTAATTTTGATATGCATACATGCTGTGGCGGCTGCTAAAGCAAGCAGAATAGGTGTGTGGTATGTTTAAGCAAGTGAAATATCTGTTCCCCCACGCTCGACTAATGGTTGTTATCATCTCCAGATCGCAGACTTCCAAAACCCTCGCAATCCGATGAAATGTGGATCGAGAGAATGGATGCGGGGGAAGGGGTGGTGTTATTTCTTTTGATCGATCGGTAGTGTTCGGTGCATTTTTGGACCATGGCGATTGAAAAGTGCGATTTTTTGGGAAGAGAAATTGGTTCGTTCGGCCAGAAGCAATCCGGTTCGAATCTAAACGCGTTCGGCATTATCCGCGGAATTCTGTTCATTAAGGTTAGTTAATTACGTCGTGGCCGAGATTGATATACCGCACAATGCGTGGGTTTTCACCTCAATCCAATGATTGATGATACCGGAGAGGGAGAGAGAGAGAGAGAGACATATTCACGTGGGTTTTATCCTCTTCTTTTTTTTTACTATATGCACTGTCCATAGCGTGCATCTCGGCGCTGTGTTGCTTGATCCTCTCTCTATTCCCTTCGGCGCGAAACGGCGTCGAACGATATTCGCCTTTCCTGCGGGAGGCCAAAGCGATCTCCTTCGCCAAGAAATAGACGCCTTTGGCCTTTGCGAGACGGACTCGGTTCAACGCTACGTGCCGAACAGATGGGCACAAAAACTCATTATTTCCGTGCACAATAATTCATGCGGAGTTAATAAAAAATAGTGAATTGGATAAGGGACTTTCTCAGTGATCGAAAATAAAAAGTGGTTATTGACGGTTTTAGCTCTGATATGGTTGAAGTGACATCCGGGGTTACTCAAGGAAGCGTGATTGGACCTCTTTTATTCATTATTTATATTAATGACCTAAGTTCTCGAGTTAGCAGTAAATTAAGATTATTTGCAGACGATTCAGTAATCTACCGTGAAATATGCGAAGACGCGGCCTTTGAAGTTCTGTCATCTGACTTTAACTACGTTCATTCGTGGTGCCAGGAGTGGGGGTTAGAACGAAATATTAGTTAATGCAGCACAGTTCACTTCCTGCGAAAGTCATCACACAAAAGCCATGCCTACACTGTGGGTGGAGTAAGCATAAAATCTTTCAATGCAGTAAAATATCTTGGAATTACCTTAAAATTTGATATATCGTGGGGAACACACACAATCGGCACAGCATTTAAGAAAATTGGATTTTGTTAAACGTATAATAGGAAGGTCCTCGGATGAGAAAGTAAAAGAGAGATGCTACTTCACTCTGGTAAGGGTACGCCTCGAATACGCCGCGAGCATTTGGGACCATGGTCAAATAGATTTAACCAAAAAATTAATAAAATTCAAAGGAAAGTAGCGCGCTTCTTTAATAACTGCTACGAGCGTACGTATAGTGTTTCACAACTTTTAGAGGGATTAAGGTGGAAGCCCCTAGAGACTCGGAGGCTGCACGCTAGGCTTAGGCTGCTTGAGATATTCAGAACTGATATTTTTCAGAGCGACACACAGAATATTATCACGACTCCTCACTACATCTCTAGGTCTGACAGATGCGATGAAATAAGAGAGATACTCTACCGAACAGATAGGTATAAAAACTCGTTCTTTCCGCGAACAATAAGCGATCACAATAAAAATTAAGCTCCATTGAATAAACTCCCAAAATACATGTCTCCATTTCATCTCCAAAAACCTTACACCTTTACACGGCTGTTGACCTAACACCCCCTGCCACACGCCCATGCGGCGGCTTGCGGGGTATTATATAGGTGTAGATGAGCTTCTGTTTTCCCTCCGTATCATACTCTCGTTTATTTAATATATCATACTCCCATTAATCATTGAAATCATTTCGCACTGCAGTTCGTTGGATTCCGACTTTTAAATTTTTTTTGTATTGGAGAGACCCTTTGCCTTTTTCCCTCCTCCTCCTCCTTTGTCCTGACGCCGCCGTTCGCCTCCGTTTGCCGCCACCTCGACCGCCACTGCCGATTGGCGCGTCCTCGCTCCGCTTTTTAGCGCATCATTGTGTTCTCTCGCTCGCTCTGTGAGTGTGTGTGTGTGGACAATGCATATGCTAATTCCTTTAGATGCGAAATAAACCGTCTCATCCTTGACAGTCGTTGACGCGCTTTGCGATCGTAGTCACGGCTATTCTCATTCGGGTCCGGCCAACCTCGTGTTTCATTTGTTTTTGTCTCCCCCTAGAACGACGCCCCCCCCCCCCACTTCCTTTCCCGCTGTTTTAATCCTGCCGCGTTAGGGATGAGCGTCGATGGCTCATATTCTGGAAACGTCGACAGTTCATAATCTTTCTTCTTTCCTGGTTTATGCTTTGGACCGGTTATGGCTCCACCTCACCTTCTCATCCCTACTAAAAAATTGTGTATAGTTTCCTTATAAATACTTCTACAAAATTTCTTAAAAATTTCTGTAGATATTCCTTAAAGAATTGAAACGCCATTTTACGGAATTCCCTGCGACGTTCTGCAGAATATCTTAGGGTTTTCTGCAGAATACCTTAAGGACGTTCTGCGGAATTCCTTAGGACGTTCTACAGAAGCCCTTTGACGCTCTGTAGAACTCCTTACAAGATCAAGGAAACCTCACATATTTCCGTAGAGTTGCTGAAGTTCTACAGGACATATGTTCAGGCTCTCATATTCCGTACAGATCCTTAAAAAAGGAAATAGTTCTGTAGAAAAAGATTCAATATCTGTAGAATGCCTTAAGTTGTACTGAACAGTTTCTAACGAATTTTTTAGTAGGGATCCTTGGGTTTTCTACGCTTCTTCTAATCTGCGGCTTCTACTCCAAGGTGTGCTTTGGATATTTTTCGGTAGGTGTTCGTAGTAAATGCTCTTTCCTCCAACTGTTTTAACTCTGCTAACTTATTTAAAGCCCGTATCACGCGATACTCGATCCAGAACAAGTTCGAGGATACTCGCTGGCATGATAATTTTCCCGTGTCGTGTGATACTGAACCAGCATGCTAACTTACAAGTATGATTGCAATCATACTAGCCGCTCTCCTTGGTGTCATTCTTGACGCGGTACTTGGTGGCTGCTAGTTACCCAGTATGGCCTAGTAGCTGACGTCCAATCGCATTAAATTTTTGGCGCTCTGCCATCTTCATTTTTGAAATCAGCGTCGAAATGTGACTACGAGAGAATTTTGGCGGTGATATCAACAATAATTTGGCGAAACGTCCCGATAAAACTCCTGGTCGCCGGCTGTGATTGACATTAGTATTGAAAATTATAGTTAATAGGAGTGCTTATATAATGCAAAGTCATCAATGCACCATAAATAAGCAATTAGGGCGAGGGCAGTGCTAGTAATGGCAAACAATGTCAATGGCGTTCGACCTGGTGTTGTCCGAGCCAAAATAAATTCGTTGCGGACGCGATTAGGGGACAAATCAGAAGGTTTCGGCTTCCACGAAAAGTGAATGCATCTCAGATGAGGTACATAAATCACGTATGTAATTGCACGATAACATGCCAAGATTAGGAGTATCACTGACCATATTTCTATGTAAGCAGGTTAACGTACCATCGCAATGGTATTATGATTAACTTCTCTTTCTTCGCGAACACATTGTTTCCAGGAGGAGCACACTAACTCTAATTATTTTATAATCAGTCAGCCAACTCGGTTTGGAGAATAGCTCTCAATGACAAGTTTCACGATGTCTGCTCGAGGGGATTATTTCAGGCGGTGATAGTCATTGAAAGTTTCAGTATAATGTATCAATGGAAAGTATGAGATCAGAAATAATCCAGGGGGAATAAGAGTTGGAAGAGGAGAATCCTCCCTTGGCCTTCGTGGATTCTAACGGCCCATTGGGAGACAATGTCGCATTGGAAATCTGTCCGGATTGGGTGATCTATTCGAATACACACTTAAGCACAAAATGTAGTGCTGTGCGATCAGGGATTTTCATTTCGAATCGAACCGAATCTAATCTCCAAAAAGATATTTCGAATCGAATCGAAAAGAACTTTTTTTTAAATTTTGGTAGCGAATCGAATCACCCAAAGAAATTTGCTTGCGAATCGAATTCGAATCTAAATAAAATGCAAAAGCTTATGTGCAGTTAAAGTAATAAAGATTTTCACAAATATTTCAGGGCATTACATTAGCTTATATATCTATAGTGGCTCAAAGAATGGCACGGAATAACATGTGGTCGTTTAAATTTTCGTTTCGCGTGAGGAAAACATCGTCTAAACGGACGGCGCACCATTTTTGGAATGAGCGCCATGTTTGAATGCATGCCACAATTCGAAGAGGAATCTATCAGATTCGAATATATCGAATCATTCGGTTTCGAAGCATCCCGATTTGCAGGCGAATCGAATCGAATTAAGCCTGATTCGTGTCGATTCGAATCGATTGCGAAACATTCGCACCAAATTGAAACAAACAGCAAAGGGATGGGGATGACGAATCCCTAGATAAATCGCATACACTGCTTCAGAGTTTTGCCAAGGCGATTGAGAGCCTTTCCCCTCAGCAACTAAGTTCTCCAGAGATGCATTTTGTTGCGTACATTGGTGGAGCCATAGATGGTTTAAAAAGCAAAAGGGGAAAGGTAGAATTAGTGAAGAAAATCCTTGATTTAGTTCATGAGGCACGGACGGAGGAATTGGAGCGATGAAGTTCAAATGTGCAGTTTCCGTTGATTTCTATTATTGTTGATATTGGTTATTTTAGTCAAAGCATCACAATGATCTCAGTTTGCGTAGCAAATGCATTCTAGTCAATGAGTGGATGCTTGTTAAAATTAGCTCTGAGGCTTTTTTTTAATAACCTGAGTGTCATTTTTTAATATACCATATATTTTTACTCATGTGCGGCATAGGCATGACACAGATATTGGTTATCTTCAATTTCCTTATGTGCACCTCGCTGTGCCTGATGTTGCATGAAGGCTTCAATGATTGAACCTCATTCAAACATGATTACTCTCTCAGATCAAAAGAATCAGGTTCTCTTAATAATGCTTATTTACTTTTTTTACAATTAATTATTGTAACATTGTTCATGTTCAAAAAGAGGGAAAAGTACATATGTAGAGATACCAGTCAGTAAGGGAACAAGGGAATTAGACAGGGAAGGGTGGAGGGGTGCAGTATACCAATGTTAGGATTGAATTGTAATATTTAATGCAAAAAGGCAATTGATGTTTTGAAATATGTTTGTTATGAGGAGCCTCTTATTTATAATCCTAACGGATGCCTATCATGTACAGATTTACAGAGGCAAGCATGGTGTGACTGAGTAAATTTTATTAGCAGGTGATTCTTCGCTATAATTTTAATCTCTCTGTCTCTTAAGGAGCACATTCATGTCCTTCGTACCACTAAGGGTTGCATAAACCAATTTTTCAATCAAAGGTTGCAGCAGTTACTGCCCTTGTGGATCAGGTACTTGCTCATTCTGTGAAGTGAGCTTTAGAGATAACAATAGTGCATTTAGGCCATAATTCCTGTACTCCGACTTACAGGAGAGGATTCATAATATGTCTCGCCAAATGCAACTTACTTTTCCAATTGAAAGTATTTCAAGGGTTTCAGCTTCAATGGAACAGCTCTTCTATAAAAAGATACTGCAAAAATTTAATTAGAATCAATATTAAACATTTTAAAGAACAACGAGAAGCACAATTTGAAACCATGACACCACGAAACCATGACACCACCACGAAACCATGATACCACCACGAAAAGAAGACAGGATGTGAATGCATAATGAGTGAAACAAACAACATAGAGGACACGTGAAACAAATTTGGGAAGAAATAAAGAACACAAATATGTCACCGTAGAGGAATTCAATTTAAGAAGCTATCCTTATTTGGGAATGGTGACAAATAATATCGCAAAATAAATAAATCCTACGTAATGCCTCTTTCGACCTGACCTTGTTGACAAGGAGCCTGGCCAATTCCATTAAAATATTTTGCAAACTCTTCGCTAATTTCATACGCCTGCACAGTACCTCTAACATTACCGTGAGTCTTCAATGAAGTCTCCAAATGAAGTCTCCCTTCCTCATCACCTCCGGATGGTGGCTGAAGCCTAGTCAGAAGACTATTATTATGTCGGAGACAACAGACGCTGATGATTTTGTTCACTTCGTTTGGGGGCGGATTATTTTTTGCTTGGAGGACTCAGAATTTACTGGATTAAGGTAGTTTGAGCGAAATATCATTTTACGTGGCAATCAATGAATTTGGTCTCATTTTAAAGACAAATATCTCACCCTTCTAATGACACAAAAAATTCTACCCCTTACCACATTACTTTCTGAGGTATTTGCCAAAAAATATTAGCCCTTTTACATGGGAAATGGTACGTGCATGCTCTCCAAAGATATATTATTTACAAAATGAGGTATTTCGAACACTTAGATGTGGTAAAAAAACTATTAGCGTGTAGTTTGTATGTTTTCTCACCTATATTTGAAAATTAATCATATTGTCACCACAGTAAGTTCTTGGGTATCACAAATAAGCTTCCGTTTTCAAGGAGTTTCAAACGCACCACGCGAATTAACGAGTCATGTTAGAGACTTATTTAGATATTTCCATTTAATTACTTACAATTTCTGTCATATAAAACTATATTATTGCACCATTAATAATGCAATATTTAATTGATGTGTCCTACAGCTGGTGAAATTAAAAGGTATAATTCGAATATGGTCTCTATTATGTGTAGGGAACTATCTCGCTCGGACTACCTTAAAGAGGCGGCTCACAGGCCCATTGTGCGGATGTAAATGTATTTTTTCCACTCCGAAAATGTATTTCTGCCCAACCCGTCAGGGATAGGGGTTGCGCGGGTACAAGACGACGTTCACTTCGATTGACCGCCAATGTGACCTCAACAATGGGGAAGAGAAGGGCAAGACTTCGCAGATGAGGAACGATCGAGAAAGAGGTGACGACAGGGATGACACGATGGATGCAACTGGTGGTGGGATAAACCACAGTGCAGGAGGTCATCTGAGTCCCCCACATAACACTTAACCCCGAATTCGGCCAATGGAAAAGCCGCCCGCCATGCAAGGACCTTCGGATGGATCTCCTTGAGGAGTCCATGGCCTGACCAATCAATTACCAGCACTGAAGGACGATTGAATATAAGGGCAGAGTAAAAGATTTGATTCTCACTACGGGAAGAAAAATAAAGTCGTTCTTCGTGAGAAAATGACAAAGAACATTTCCATCGCACGAGTAAAAATTTTAACGCGAGTACTGAAATTCTTCGGCTTCTTATAAGGTTAGACAAATTAAAGAATACATCTAAAGGAAAAGAACAAGGTGTTCAGCCAACGGAAAGACCTTATCACACGATACCTAATCTAGTACAAAACCTAGTATTCCGGCCGCCATTAGACATTGAGGACGAAACCTAGAATGCTTGAATATGCTTACGCTAGAAGGAATCATCGCACAACCATTGTACTCGTACTTGCGCGCGGTGGCGGGATTGTTGATGTCTTCAGCGGATTTTAATATGGATAATCGGCACGAAAGAAGGCGAAATTTGGCCGCTGCAGCCATCATTATAGCGGGAATGGCGAATATTATTCGAGACCGACGAAGGGGTCGGAGAACGTGGGCTGGGTAATGGATAAGAAGAGAACAAGACGGTCGCGGAGCCATTCAAATGCTGCAGAGGGAGACAAGGGAAGAATTTATATAATTATATAAATGCGGATCACTATCAGCTAACCTCAAATTTAAGTCATCCCGGTCCATAGTGAACCTCGCTAATTTCTTTCTTTATGTTGAGATTCAGACGACCGTGAAGAGTATGTTTAAGCAGGTGCAGATCAAAACTTTTTGTTTAACTGCTTCTCTGTTGATTTCAGGAACTTTATATTTTATCTCAAATTTTGTAGTGACAGTGAAAGGGTGACTCACATGTTAATTACAGGATTGCCAGTTATTTCAAATCTGAGTGTTTGGATCTTATTCGTGAAATGAATGCAGAGTAATACGAATGTTATTATTTTCATGCGCTGAATTCGAAAGAATTGATGTAGGTAGAAGAATTGTAACTACCTTATCAAAGGATCATTGGCTTAAGACACGAAATGAATCTTGTTTAGTATTTTCATTCGTCCGCCCATGAAAGGAATGCTTTGCATCACATATTTATTGTCCCTCGGAGAATGTACCATTTTCTCTCCGACTCTTTGGTGATGTTTTGCTGTTAAAAAACCTTAAGGTAGTCCGAGCGAAATATCATTTTACTTAGAAATCAATGAATGTGGTCTCGTTTTAAAGAAAAATATCTCACCTATCCAATGACACCAAAAATGTTACCCCCTTACCACATTACTTCCGGAGATATTTGCCAAAAAATACCCTTTTACATCTTTCAGATAAATTCTTGATGAAATTCTTCCGCATCTCCTTTTCAGCTCGGGTCAATGGCGTACATTTTTTTATACCTCAAATGTTTCATCGCAATAAACGTCTGGGCATTCCAGAGAGACATTATTTACAAAATGAGGTATTTCTAACACATGCCGTAGAAAAACTAACAGCGTAGTGTTTGCATGTTTTCTGCTATTTATTATTGGTTGTACAATTGATATAACTTTATATTAACAAAAAGAGGTCACGAAGGAGAATCATCTAGAAAGGTGCTTTTATAAAAAGCAACTTATATCCATCTCTTTCCTTTGGTTTTCTGATCGATTTTCGCTGCTTTAGGTCATTTTAATGGCCACTGCAAAGATGCTTCTAGCAAAATGTTTCCGTTGCCATTGCTCCGTTAAGAAGTTGTTTCGACCCCATGTTGATAGGACGAAACATTCGTGAAATAATACTCTGCCCTTACCTCTCCGCAGTCCATTCACATTCATCCTGAAGCATCCTGTATGCACAACAGAAGTACAGCGTACAAAAGCCAACAGCTGAAACACACCCGATTCTCTCTGAAATGTAAAGACTTTTCTGCTGTTTTCAGTTTTCGCAGTTAAATTCTTGATGAAATTCTCCCGCATCTCCTTTTCAGCTCGGGTCAATGGCGTACATTTTTTTATATCTCAAATGTTTCATCGCAATAAACGTCTGGGCAGAGCTCCGGTCTGCTTAGAGGTCATTCACACCAGGAAAATCTTCTTCCGGATGGTGAAGCTTGCATTGCGTCGTGATTTGATACCTAAAAAGGCTTTGTTCTGGTGCAGCCGTAATCTTTGTCTGGGGTACCCATGTCATGGCACTCTGGTGGAAAACAAGTTTAACTTAGGATAAGTATGCGTCCATCTGTGGACGTAATCAAATTCTCCCGAAATTTTCTCTTTCAGTGCGGCAGTAGAAATCTCATATAAATGTTGATTGAGGCAAGGCCGTCTCGTCACCCTCCAGAATTTTGGGCATTTAATTGCATGTGGTTCTCGAGTTCTTCGAGGAAATAAGCTAAACTAGCATTTCATAATGTGTAAACAGGCAACTCTTTGATTAATTTCCGTGGAATGCTGTGCTTCCTCGCCCAAAATGTTCTCCTTATGTGACTTGTCCCTGACCTGGAGCTCTGCGCGCACTTATGCTTGGCTTCCAACTCTTGCTCATTACTCTTCACTTTCCTCCTTCAAATCAACGTGTATTATAATAGCGACCCTGGCTTTACTATCGCTCGAAGTGGCTTGGAAACTGTTGATCTCCGCCACGGGTGCGCCGGAAGATGTTTTTTAGGACCCGAATTACCCTTGTAATTTCACGTTTTTTGCATGCTTTTTTTCGGTACTCAAAATACAAGTCGCATTAATGATACGCGCCCTTAATTTTTATTTGATGGATAATTGGTGCGGTCAGTTGAATGCAGTCAGGGCGGTCAGGGCGTGCGGCAGGGGGTGGTAGGTCACCAGCCGTGTAAAGGTGTAAGTTTTTTGGAGATGGAATGGTGACATGTATTATAGGAGTGTATTAAGTGGAGCTCAGTTTTTTTAATTGTGGTCGCTTATTGTTCGTGGAAAGAACGAGTTCTTGTACCCATCTGTTCGGCAGTGTATCACTCTTATTTTATCGCGTCTTTCAGACCTAGAGATATAGTGAGGAGTCATGACAATATTCTCTGTGTCGCTCTGAAAAATATCAGTTCTGAATTTATCAAGCAAACTAAGCCTAGCGTGTAGCCTCCTAGTCTCTAGGGGCTCCCACCTTAATGAATCTAAAAGTTGTGAGACACTATATGTACACTCATAGCATTTTTCTTTGGCCGCTGCTTTCCTTTGTATTTTATTAATTTGTTTGATTAAATCTTTATGACCAGGATCCCAAATGCTAGCGGCGTATTCGATATGTGGCCTAACCAGAGCGATGTAGCATCTCTCTTTTACTTTTTCATCATACAGCGGTTCGCGGGGTATGGATCGCATCATCTTAATGACATAACATTGAACATATTTGCAAATATTTGATGAATTTTATGACAAGCATATAACTTCAGGAATAAACACCAATTTTCAAATGGATAGTTCATTGTTGTTATCAATAAGCTCTCATTGGTATCGAGCCCCCATTGGTTTCTTCGCAGCACTACTGGATCGACGGCAATGACAAAAATGTTGCGTCGGTAAAATCCGCCCAGTGTGTGCAAACAGGCCACATGCACCTCTTCGGTTGAGGGGAGCATTTCCTGCAAATGCATGGTTGTTCAACTTGGATTGACATTGGACTATCTCTATGTTAACTCAATGATTGCGTGTATCGAAATGGCTATCAGCATAAACGCTGGATGTTCAAATATCGAAGATATTCCTATGCGTAAGAGGATGAAGAAAAATCACCATTTGACTTTTACAACAGAGATGATTTTTCCGTTTTTTTTTCATTATCCCTGACATTCCACGACTTCCCAGACACAATGAAATTCCCTGACTTTCCAGGTTTTCCAGAAGTAATGAAGTCTAATGAACCCCAGGTAGTACTATTCATTTTCAAGGTTGGGCCGTAAGTTGTTGTTCCAAATGCGTCCACGGTCGTCACCAGTGATCTTGCACCGGCGTTCGCCGCGTTCCTAAGAGGAGGAGCGTGAATCTCTCGGTGTGTGTGTGACGCAACGAATCAGGACGTAACTCGAATAGGGTGCGGTCCTCTGAAAGACGAGGAGGTGCAACGTGGAAGGGAAGAAGGGAGTGTTGATGGAGGTAGGTGGTCGAGAGGGGGAGCGACAGACGCACATTTCACAACTCTCGGAAGACGAGGTAAGGAGAAAGCCAGGCGATTGGGAGAGAGGCTTTTGGCCAATGGAGAAGGGGGGGGGGGAGGGAGGGGTCTTGTGACGTCCTCCCCCTCTGACCATCCCAACCCACCCCTCTCTCGCTTTCTTTCTTTCTTCCTTCTCCTCCTCCCAAGAGCTGTCTCGTATCGCAGAGAGGCGCGCTCATTATACATGTGAACCGCCTGGGAGCGGTTACCTCCGGGTGGGACATGGCTGACGTTACGAAGTGAAAACTGTAGAGAGTTTAAGAGATTGTTTTGATGTAATACTTGCGACGATTAATTTTCAAAAGGTCATAATGTTTTTAATAGACTGTTTAATTAAGGTAGTCCGAGCGAGACAGTTCCCTAGTCATAATAGAGACCATATTCGAATTATACCTTTTAATTTCACGAGCTGAGCAAGATCACTGGTGACGACCGTGGACGCATTTGGAACAACAACTTACGGCCCAACCTTGAAAATGAATAGTACTACCTGGGGTTCATTAGACTGGCTATTGGGGATGGCTTCAGGTGCTAGAGCTGCAGGAGATCATCCAGGACAGCCACACTTCTGGAAAACCTGGAAAGTCAGGGAATTTCATTGTGTCTGGGAAGTCGTGGAATGTCAGGGATAATGAAAAAAAAACGGAAAAATCATCTCTGTTGTAAAAGTCAAATGGTGATTTTTCTTCATCCTCTTACGCATAGGAATATCTTCGATATTTGAACATCCAGCGTTTATGCTGATAGCCATTTCGATACACGCAATCATTGAGTTAACATAGAGATAGTCCAATGTCAATCCAAGTTGAACAACCATGCATTTGCAGGAAATGCTCCCCTCAACCGAAGAGGTGCATGTGGCCTGTTTGCACACACTGGGCGGATTTTACCGACGCAACATTTTTGTCATTGCCGTCGATCCAGTAGTGCTGCGAAGAAACCAATGGGGGCTCGATACCAATGAGAGCTTATTGATAACAACAATGAACTATCCATTTGAAAATTGGTGTTTATTCCTGAAGTTATATGCTTGTCATAAAATTCATCAAATATTTGCAAATATGTTCAATGTTATGTCATTAAGATGATGCGATCCATACCCCGCGAACCGCTGTATGATGAAAAAGTAAAAGAGAGATGCTACATCGCTCTGGTTAGGCCACATATCGAATACGCCGCTAGCATTTGGGATCCTGGTCATAAAGATTTAATCAAACAAATTAATAAAATACAAAGGAAAGCAGCGGCCAAAGAAAAATGCTATGAGTGTACATATAGTGTCTCACAACTTTTAGATTCATTAAGGTGGGAGCCCCTAGAGACTAGGAGGCTACACGCTAGGCTTAGTTTGCTTGATAAATTCAGAACTGATATTTTTCAGAGCGACACAGAGAATATTGTCATGACTCCTCACTATATCTCTAGGTCTGAAAGACGCGATAAAATAAGAGTGATACACTGCCGAACAGATGGGTACAAGAACTCGTTCTTTCCACGAACAATAAGCGACCACAATTAAAAAAACTGAGCTCCACTTAATACACTCCTATAATACATGTCACCATTCCATCTCCAAAAAACTTACACCTTTACACGGCTGGTGACCTACCACCCCCTGCCGCACGCCCATGCGGCGGCTCGCAGGGTAATATGTAGATGTAGATGAATAGTCCGTCACAGCTTCTGTAAGGATATCCTAAATTCATTTAAGTCTTGCTCTGCCTTGCGTTGGGCCCTGAGCTCGGGTGCTCCGGTGGTCTACATAGTTGATCTCATGGTCACCACCTTACTCCGTGCTTGATGGTGACCGATTGAAACACCGGTCTGTACGATATCGCGGCACGTCGACTGTGTTATGCGATCAGCAGGGTTATTGGTTGGAGGCCATTCGTTGTAGCGATTTATGATGTAGATCGATGCAATTTAGTTTGCAATGCCAGCCGATAAACTACGGTGAAATTCGATCCACAGAGATAGGGGATGGCACGCGAAATGCGAACGATTACGCCTTTTGGAATGACGTTTCGTTTGGAAGAAGTTCGGAATGGCATTGGAGGCACAATTCAACTGAAGAAGAAGAAGAAGATTCTCTGAAAATGACCGCTGATATTTCCATCGAAAACCGATGAGTGTGGTAAAAAAATTCTGGCTCGCGGTCGCGTGCACGGATGGAGTAATATTCATCAAAACGATGAAATTCGCCATTTCAAAGCTATGCCTTGGTCAGGAGAAGTTAGCTCCTGCACTGAACTTCTATTGATAAATCCAGGTTCCTATCTCAGTCAGTTGATACGGTGTTTTTCACGGCGAATTCCATCATTTGAGCGTTGTTTTTTTTCTTTTATATATTTTGTTAAATTTTGTGAAGGTTTCATGAACGAAATATTTACGCTGCAAAATGACGTCAAACGTCGTCGAAACGTAAGGAGGAATAAAATTGGTGGCGATAAACACTTGTCCATGAATGATGATACCTACAAGTGGGTTTTGACCTGTTGACATCAATTTTTGTCACGCGTTCACGAGTGCGGGCTCTTAATCTCAATGCCGCTGCCCTTACATTGACGTTCGAGGAAGGCCCTCAGTTTATGCGTTGCCTTGGTGAGGTCGTTAGGGGCTCGCCCCTGTGGTTACTGCTACTTTTAACGCCTCAATACCCAGAGTCATTTCTTGTCACTTTCGACAATTGATGATGTTTTCAACGAAAGGCGGTATTCGCCAATCCGAGAAGTAGGACTCGGAAGCCTGTGGAAGCTAAGACATTCGGCTTGCAGTGACGTCTTTATGATGCGGTTTTGAAGAATGAGCCGATTCCGCGAATTTTCGATCAAAAACTTTCTGCCATTGGTTATGTGCTGTGATATAAGTTGGGCCATTGCGGTAAGCGGAGAAGTGGTATGAAAAGAGAACGCTATATGAATGTCATGTGAAGAGGGGTATGCCGAGCTGAGTAAAGAAATCATGCGACGAGATCATGGCTTGCGACGGAAGAAGATGAATGAGTGTTGCTTCTTCCTACCATCCATACAAAGTACCGTACAATCCACCGCAAGGGTGTGTGGCACGGGATGATTCCACGCCAGGCGTGCACCACTCTTCCCAATTCAAATCAGAACCTCGAACGTTCCCCGTACCCGCTGATCGCAGTCCGAAAAATGCAGTCAGAACTTTGCACGGTCTTGCCAGAAACTTGGACGGTGTCTCTTAGACGAACATGCTAACATGGAGTACATTCTTTGAGATACGACTAATGGTTAGTTTTATTGTTGCTAATCTTATACTAATATATAAAAATCTTGTGGTGTCTGTCTGTCTGTTACTCAATCACTCATAAACCACTGAATCGATTGAAACAAAGTTTGGCATGAAGATACTTGATGTATCTGGTTCACGCATAGGGTATAGAATAAGGGCCCTTGGGGCCCTAGAAGGCCCCCAAGTAGGGTTCTTTCATCGCCAAAAATTGGCCCTGGAAGATAATTCTTCCCTGTATTTGAAACACGTACAATATACCTATGCTGAATGTACAACAATCATGGGGTCGTAAGTCACGCTGGGGCCCCAGAGGGCCCAAGGTTCCAAAAGAATGCTCTCTTAAAAGCCTCATAAGTATTGAACGAGTGAACCGATTTTAGTGAAGTTCTCACACATGGGATAACTAAAGCCTTTTTAAAGAAATTGGAACTATTGGGACTATAAGGAAGGCTCCTGGGCCCCAAGGGCAGCGTATTCGGCCGTCTGGTGTCTTATGTGTTTGAAAAACTCAAGTCTAAACATTTTGGTTCAAGTGCAGAGGTTTCTTTTTTACATATTTTAATTAGTTCTACTAAAGATAGAAGGCTATAGTTTTCGCCATTAGATGAATAAAAGATTGCAGTTTCTTATTTTATCATTCAATTTTATTATACGAATAAAATGTCCGTAGAAATAACGTTTTTCATGTCAAAATCATGTATTTTACTTCTGTCAACAATAGGATATTTCCTTGGTAACCGTGGAATCAGCATTAGCTTTGGAAGGGAAACCGGGCCTTTACAACGGCATCTGTCTTCTATATTTAGGCCGATATTCATAGACGGGATAAATAATCAATGATTGCTGAATCTACGATTATTCGTCAATCATTGATTATTTGATTTATGTATTCATAGACAGTAAACAATCTCCAATTCATGAATCTCTAATTATTTGGGATAATCTGTAATTGGTGAATTACAGATTGGATGATGTTTGTTTATTTTTCGGTGGTATGAGAAATTGAAAAGGCAAAACATTTTGTGGGTATCGTTAAATATTTATTCAAGTGGACAATATAATTTTATTAATTGCATATTGAAAAAGAAAATAAAAAATGGATTGGCAATGTTTTTTTTTATAAAAATGAATTAGCCTTGCCTACATTAGAATTATTTCTTATGATTATACAGCGTAAATGAAGACGTTGCTAGGGAAAATCAACAAACAGTACTCTCGTATTCCGGCAAGTGTTGATGATGTAGCGTGTGCTGTTTAACGTCAGGAATTGTTCGACCATAAGTGTGGTCTCCTCTTTTTTCTATTCTCACAAAGAGACACCCGAGACACCAATTCGTCGCCGGAGCATCATAAGAAACAGGCTGGTGTCAACTATTTGGACGGCCAAAAGATTAGTTATATGTTTCACAGTTCTGGACACCGTTGGCTGCGAAACAGAACTAGCAATCTCTACATATGTACGTATAACACCAAAGAAGTCGAAGAGTAGCAGTAGCAGTATTTATAACTGATCAATACCGATAAAGAAAATTTGAAATAAGTAATAAGTAGCAATTGATGGTAGCTTACGAGTAAAACATTCATGGCAATTTCGACCGATGTTAAATTCAGCATGAAGATTTTGTAAAATACTGCGTGATTAAAAACCGCTGTGATGTTGTTTTTATTTTTAATATGATTTCAACAATTCAATATAGATGCCTGAGCGTAAAATCTCAAAGCAATGAGACACAGTAGCACAAGAGGAACTGTCAGTCCTCGCGGAAAGTGTCGATATATGAACATCAGTTCTAAGAAGAATATACTCTATCACTACGGGTTTTGATAATCGGTATCCTCTATTAAACTCTTCGTCTGTCAACACTCACGTCTATTGTTACAGCAAGTTAGATTATGGATTTAAAACAGAGACTGACGTATAGCATAAGCGGTCCATCACCAGACCCCAGCGAGGCCATTTGCCATTAAAGATTCACACTGGAGTACGAATTTTGTGGAAAGTATCACGAGACAAAAGGCGAGGTGAAGTCCTATGATATGACATGTAACTCGGAGGAAAAATTTCTCTCTGGTCGTGAATAGAAAGATGGAAAAAACGACCTTCGCGTACGAATTCGCGGCGCTAACCACTACACCAATCGATCCTATATACAAATGGGTGATAATAAAAGTTATAAGAAAAGTCGCTTTGAGGGTGATTGAGACGGGTGATGTGAGGCTCCAGAACATCCTAGCGAGAGTAAATTTTCCCAGCTTTTTTACTCTAAGGGCGGATATTTCTGATTATAAACTGGTTAATTACAATACAACTAGGATACGTTTGACGAAGTCCAAGGCGAACTAGCCTTTGACCTCGTGCACGACATAGTAAATACGGCATTCAAATCGGCGAGTCAGGGTACGTAGTCTCCCCATGTGAGTAATTTGGATTTGTTGGATCCCTAATGTGTGTTTTTCGCAGCCTTTAGTGATACGCTGGTACATCGTCATCGTCAATCACATACGCCAATATATCCGAACGAATTTCCATTGCGCGGAAATCTTAATCAATTCAAGGTAATCAATAATCCTAATCAATTCAAGACGATCATATATAGTATTCTATGCCTTAAGCTCCGTATAAAATTGTACAGTAGGAACGTAAAGACACGAATATGTCGTAAACAATCACAGAACTACCAACGTCCAACAAAGAGAAACTCTAATTAATTACGGTCGAGAGCTTAATTCACGAATCAATGATTATTTGGCCAAATAATTACAGTTTGCTTGACTATGAATACTAGAACTATAAACAATGATTATTTGACGACTATGAATACATATTAATCAGAGATTGATGAATCTCTGATTCAAGAATCAACGATTGATGAATCACTGATTCATTAACGACTATGAAAAGAAAACAGTAATTAATTAGAGATATAATCATAGATTGAAACGAATCTGTAATTATTGAGGACTATGAATACCGGCCTTAGAGATATGTATTGCAGTGGAAATCTAGGCCGTATACTGAAATGTTGCTGATTACGATATTTTCAGGGATATTTTTGCTTAAAATTCGCAAAATTCATTTCGAGTGGACTTATTTAATTTGGACCCATGTAAAACAGGAGAATGTCACGATGTTATATTAATGCGGAAAGCCACTGGAATGCAAATGGCCTGTAGTTTAATTTCTATATGTTACCGTATAACATTTTTGAAACTCGGTCAGCATAATATAATGTGGTTTTCATTTGCTGAATTAAAAAATAAAACTAAAATTATAGCTGATTTGCCTAGGAAAAAAAAATAAACCTCATGAGCGACTCAAACCTACAACCTATATGCCCTGTCTTTCTTTCATCCCCCGTCGAATTTCAACGCGTACCTTTGCTAGTAACGGATAAATACTGTAAGGTACTACGTCATGCAGAAAACAAAATAATGGCGTTACATTTCAACCGGGGTGAGTTTTTAATAATATTATGATATTAAACATATGATGATGTTATGATATTAAACGCGGGTACAAAGTCTACCCTTCCTAGTTAGGGCTGTACAGGGTGCCCAGCACTCTGGAAAACTGGAAAGACCGGGAAATCTCAGGGAATTTTAATTTCACTGGAAATATCAGGGAAATCTCAGGGAAATATCGAATTGACTCTGGAATATTCTGTGGTGTCAATATATAAAACAGCAACGGAAGCAACGTGCCTTTTTCGGTAGGTTGCTAAGTCAAATTTCCCTTGCGTTGTCGCATTTAGCAAAATAAGGAAAAAGTCAATTCCTTCAGTTTTTAAAGTTGTTGATCATTTTATATCAATGCTATTCATAGCAAAGTCTGGCTGTAATATAACCTTGTTCCTTGAGCACCAGCAGGACAATGTTTAAATCTAAGAAAGGGTGGTGATGTGATTTTCTCTCAAACTATTTGAAAGTGTTGTGTCTATTTTCCTTATGCAAATATGAAAGTTTAAAAATAATCCTTAATCACCTAAAATACATACCAAACATTCTCTTATAATTAACGAGAAAAAATCAATATTTCCACTGGAAAAATAAAAATTATGTCTGGAAAACCAGGAAATCTCAGGGAATTTTCAAATGCCCAGTTGCTGGACACCCTACTGTAGTTTAATATAAATGATCTATCGCTACTATCATGGTCAATTATTGTACGTGGAGAAAATGTTTAAATCTAGTTGTTCTGCAATCTGTTTCCTTTACCTGATGCCCGTGATCGTTTCTACCGCAACAGGCCCACAAATACCGCGCTTAGTAAATGTGCTTAACTTCAGGCGAAAATGCGTCTACGTTGAACTTGCGCAAAAGATTTAACCTATGATTTGAGGCTTTCCCGGCGTGATAGTATGTTTAGTAGTTCTATTCGGGAAGTTCTCCAGTGGGTGAGGAGACTCAATTGAGTGAGTGCACTCTCATCATGGAGTCTCTCACCCGGTGGACTTTCCGAATAGAACTGCCTATTTAACCTATGTTTTTCTCTTCTATCAGTTAAATCACCGTAATTTCCTTAACGAGTCGGTAACTCTGCTAAGTTAGTAGTAATAACGTCACAAGTCTTGCTGATTACACTGTATTCTACCGCAAATTCTCATACCTGTGGAAGGGATGCTCATGTATCACAGCATAAAATTAGCCTAGGTTGGCTAAATCCTTGTAACCGAAGAAAATATTTACTCGGAACCCTTCTCTTTACCATTTTCAGGGAGACAATCCCTAATTACCTCATTGAAATGTTTAAGGCCGTTTTCGAACTTGGCAAATCTAGCATCTTGCCTTGAAACCTAGTACGCATCGAAAGCTATGACGTCATGGACAAGTCATCACCAAGCGCTTGTTCACTAGCTATCGAGGAAAGATACCAAGTCAACGAAAAAGGAGACTTGCTATGCTTGCTAGGTTTTAAGTTCGAACTCGGGGTGTGATAATATGGGCTTGTACGGAAGATAGAAGTGAAGAAACTTTCAAATGGATACTATTTTATCATTACTACGTATAATTGTGTGATATTTATTATTTTTTTGCGGAAAAATTGATGAATTCGTTATATTTAAAGGCTTTTCAAATGTGAATATACTGATAAAAGATAGTTGTTAATGTGTGTTGTAGTAAGACCTAATAGTTGTGTGAATAATTCCATACATTGTAAATGTACCGTCCTTGTTTACTTTATTGAACCTACAAAATCTGTCTTCCTTACTGTGGAAGGAAAAGAAATGAAATAATGATAAAAGAAATTATATGAAAGAATTATGGTCCGATGGAAAGTACTCTAAGGTAGCCATAATTTCATTGGCAGCATTATTGTTAGCTAACGAACATAATAATTGTTAATAACGTTAAAATTGGAGAGGTGTTCACAGCATTCATCAAAGAAGTGGGACAATAAACCTTTAGAGTAAATGTAATTTGTTTTCAGCTTAATTATGTTAGTTACAACGCACGTATTTATCAGTCAACAGTCAGAGATCATAGGTAGTTAGTTCGGAGTGTAATGCATTAATATATTGTTACGGGTTTTTTCATACAGGCAAAAAATATTATGATGCCTTTTTTTGCACAAAGACGTTGATTGTGGTGAAATACAGTGAGCGATATGTCGTCCACTTTCGCAGCCCCAAGTAATCGAAGCATATTAGTTAATCACCATATTATGGTATATGAGAATTATTTTATTCATAAACAATAAGATTTTTAAAATAATATTCTCTGTTACTTTGCCGTATAAGGTTGGGAAGCATTTTAAAGAAGTAATCCACTTCCATCACCCACAATAATTATGGACACGGATAGCGCTTTTCGTATGTTTTACGAAATGAAGGCCGCATGGTGTCTCTTGGGCTACGAAAGTGTCAAGTCAAGATTCTACCCGGTCGGTCTTGGGATCAAGTTTACTTGATATCAAGTTAACTAGGCGTTTGCCAAGTTCGAAAACGGCCTAAGGCCAGGTCAGACACTATACAGAAGACATCTCGTATCGTATAAAGGTCTATTCTTTACGCTATCCTATTCCCAGAACAACTGCTTATCAAAAGTCATTTTTAATTATTGCCTCTAAATTCGGAAATTCTCTCCCTGAAAACTAAAAACAGAAGAGTTCCATTAATGCATTTAAATATGTATTGTACATGACTCTACTCCTTGCAGAGAAAAATAAAACTTAGTGCGCTTACTGAATTACAGCATGCAAATTGTGAATATTGTAAAAATTTAAATATTGTTTCTTTGTTTTCCTCTTTTTGTTCTGTATTATAATCATTATATCTATGTTCGTTGTCATGTTTTGCTCTTTTTTGCTGAGCCAAGTTCTTTTGTGTAATTGTTTTTGCTCCAAGGGTGATGTCCAGAGTATAACAAATTTATATTCTATTCTATTCGATCTATTTCCGATATCAGACCTGCTCGTCCCGATTTGTATTATCGCAGTTGTTGTTGGCCGCGCGCCTGTCGGCACCGTTTGCCGAAAATCTCGGCCGGCGTCACCTGAGGGATGCGGAGAAAGTGTGCGGACGGGAAAACGTGAGGCCCACCGGAAGCAGGCTCCCCGAGGCTCCCTCGCCTCTCGCGCGGCCGGAAGCCGCGACACCTTTCGGAGCCAATCAGGCGGCACCGGAAGTTGACGAGGGAATTAGTGGGTGCGATGAGGGCGGGTTCTAACATCTTCCCACCCCACCACCTCTCTGTGCCGGAGGTTAGAGAGACTATTCAAATTTTCCATTCGTCCAAACGTGGATCGAGTTTGTGTTTCCCGATGCTCGTCCCTCGCGTAGGACTGACACAGTGTATGTGTGTGAATCTCGGATGAAGGGTTTTTAAGGCAGTCCGACCGAAAAATCATTTTACCTATAAATCAATGAATTTGGTCTCATTTTAAAGAAAAACATCTCAACCTTCTAATGACACCAAAAATTCAACCCCTTACCATATGTATTTCGGAGGTAATTGCCAAAATATACCAGCCCTTTTTACATGGGAAATGATACGAATATGCACTCCAGAGAGACATTATTGAAAAAATGAGGAATTCATAACACTTAGATGTCGTAAAAAAACTAACAGCGTGTAGTTTGCATGTTTTCTCAACTGTATTTGAGAATTAATCATATTGTCACCGCAAAATCCCGGTCCCTGGAAAACCTGATGACAGGCTCAGCAGCCTATCGGGATTCCGGCGACATACGGGCCAACAGAATCGTCCGGCAAACAAAAAAAATAGATTCTTCGGGATCACAAATAATCTTCCGTGTTCAAAGGAGTTTCAAACGCACCGGCGACAAAAATGAGTCAAGTTAACAACTTATTTAGATATTTTCATTTAATTACTTACAATTTCTGTCATATAAAACTATATTATGTCGCCATTGATGAAAACCTTAATGCTAGAGAAATGTTTACATTCTAAGATGAATGATCAGTGCGTGACTCGTGCGTCAGTTGTCAGTAGAAAGAAAACACTGCAATTCAACAAAAATTATGTGTTTAAGTGACCGAAGTTTCGATGCCGCGCTTCATGCATACCTCGGTGACGCGACGATGGATTGAAATGCCATCGTGACGTCAGACGTCACATCATGGCGATTATAACGAGTGGAGACGGGGATGGAACGTGCAGTTCGGTACTTGAAATACTTGTGAATTTTTCGTGATTATTGTCTCATCATCATAAGTCATTCAATCGTCACATTGGTTGACTGTAGCCTTCTATTCGACCCTGTTACGTGCTAATTCCTCTGTCCTTTTAGCTCCTCTGTTTCATATCCTGTTCTGGTTGGCCAGTGTAAGTATTTTTTCCACTTGTCTTTCTCGTGGAGTATATGTATTGCCTTCCATTTTTCCTTCCCATTATGCTCCTCACGAATACGACGTGTCTCACAATTTGGCTTATCTATATGGACCTTGTGTATGGCGTTCTCCTCATCTGTTTACTTCCTGCGTTTCTGATCTCAACTTTCCTTTTTCCTCCAGCATCCACCTCCTGTATCTATTTTCGAAAGCCTTTGGTCTCTTCTGCTCCAGTTTTCCTATGGTTGATGATGAATTGGATTCGAGTTTTATCTAGTGTTCGAGGGTGTTTACGACTACTATTATATACCTAATTATTAAAGAAAACAATGCATTTTCAAATGCTTGAACAAGAAATATGACGGAAAGCCGATGCTCTCATAATGAAGTATAATACATTTGTGATAAGTCTTTTTGCGGACTTCTTTCAATGTAGTTAGTTTATTTCCGGTAGAGTGTAGGTCGAAGGGTAATCATTTCATTCCCCTGTAGCCATGGTTTTGGACTGTTCTTAATGCATCCTCAGGGCTACGTTTACAATTAATTTGGCATATTATGGAACAATTCAACCAATTCAGGTTCAAATAACAGTTTGTGAATTTAGATTCCAAAGCGCAACAATAGACTTAAATAAACTTGCATTTGCGTTATAACTTTACCTAAAAAATAAATATTTCTCGTTTCATATGTCTTATGACTTAGCTGTCTTTTAGGTGGATGAAACAATCTTGGGTTGCAAATTTCCTGTACAATTTAAATGTCCGGGCCCCAGAGTGTGATCATCTCACTGGGTTACCATATGTGAAATATTCTCTTGTTGCCTTCCTCTCTTCCCCTCCGTGTTTTCCTTCTCCCCCCCCTTTCTCCATTGCCTCCCCTTCTTTCCTGCCCATTT
Organism: Ceriagrion tenellum; assembly: GCA_963169105.1. Lineage (NCBI taxonomy): Eukaryota > Metazoa > Arthropoda > Insecta > Odonata > Coenagrionidae > Ceriagrion > Ceriagrion tenellum. Next base: position 6,587,116 of record OY720644.1, read on the forward strand.
ATGCTTGAAATTTCCTTCGAATGCCGAGCGCTTGACCGCTATATTGTATGTACTATATCTTTCAAAAGTCGTGTCACGAATCGAGCGGCGCCACTATCGCTACGATAGTTCATCAACTCCGCGATAAGCCCGCCAGCTCCGCCAGTCTTATGTTCTAACACTCGATGCTCGGGCTATGAAAAATATTACGGTGCATTCGACTCCTCACGCGATATCACAGTCTTTTTCAATCCCTTGGACGAAATGTCCTCTCATATTCCTTCCCTTGCGTTGCTATTTATGTGTTAAATTGAAGCAATATCGGTTGTCAACGAGAATAACGACATTGAACGTATGACATGAAATCAGGGGGCCGATTTTATAACTTAACCCTCGAGTGTTAGAATCATTCCCGCTGAATTGTGGGTAATACTTCGAAAACAATTGCCGGTGCCTATTTTGTAACCAAAGTTCGAACGTATCTTGCCTCACGCTCGCATCCTCGGCTTACAATACACAACAAAATATCTTTCGAAGCGGCCATTAGCGTTCGAAGGTGGGTTTGTTTTCGTTTCTTAATTGAGTGTTATTTGAATAGCTATCGTCGTTTGGAATGTTTTACATACTATAAATGAAATATAACACACCATTCTTGACTTTAATTATAATTGGAGGCCTAGATTGCAGTTCATTAATGTATTGGAATAGTATTTCAAAAACGCGTATTCTTTTGATTAATTATAGCATCCAATTGCCGCAACCTATCCTGTTGTAGCGATTTGTTTTCACTTTTATATGCAGTTGGAAGCTTTAAATCTCATTTCTGCAAGGACGTGGATGTCATAATTGCTGAGGATAGTGGAAAGGTTCATCGTGTGATTAAGCGGCAGTGTTTATTGTGGCATACCTGTGCTTACAAATGTTACTTATGCGCTGTGATGGATTTTGTGTGCGCTCGTGGTGATGTATTAACATATTAAGGTTAATAAGAGTTATGCTTCATCTATTGAGATTGTGTGTTGTGACAGGTATTGTGCTTAAAGACTTACAATTGCGTAACAAATGTCGGAGATGACTGATAGCAGCAACTATAACGTCATTCCATCAAATGTCTAACTTGAGATTTGGATTCTATGTCAATTGAAATGCTGTTGGGGATTTAGGTTTGCTTCTGAGTATTAAGTGTGGTTTTTTTACGTCCTCAATAAAGGATAAATATTGAAGTGTTTTTTTAAATTTTAATGCAGTAACTTGCCATACCAAGAGTCACTTTGCGACAATAATAAACCCATCTACGTTTAATGCAAGTGATAACTAGTTGAAATAGACGTAGTTATTTGAATTTTTGGCCATGTCAAGGCTTATTCTTTTGTTTGAGGGTAAATTGTGTGATTGTTTTCGTCCAAGTGAATGATTATTTTGTCAAATGAAGTTTGTTGGTTCGTTCTGGTTTGAAATATTGCTTTATACAATCATATCCTGAAGTAGTCGAGACGAATGTTGAATGGTGTTCATGCGGATTTCAATGATATAAATTATTATACATTTTCTGTGATAGGCCACACGGATGTCTATTGTGATATTTCTGCAATAAGTGTATAGTTATTGGCAATTTGGGCTTAAAATGCGTTGTGTCACATTAGTCAGTGTGTTTGAAGTGTTGTTACAAATTAGAAAAATATCGTGGATGGCTGTGATTACTCACTACAAAACGGAGCTTGGTTATGCAATGGAAAATTCGTGGCAGAAAGTTATTGACATTATTAAATTTGTTTTCTTTGGAAGTTTGGTGATTTTCGCCAAAGTGAAAGCTTGATAATATGTCTGTATGCGATGCATGATGTTTCATATTTTAGCATAAATTAAATTGTGCCTCCTCAACTAAGAGTTTTTTGTATTTATTTGCCTCATTATCATTAGCATAGATTGTTCCATTTTATGAATAATACTCAATTTGGTGTTGTTGTTTCAGCTTGGTGTAATTGTAGCAATTATGATGGAAAAGATGCTCTAAAAATCTAGCGGAAGATATGGTATTAGCTGCAAGAAATATACTTTTGAAAGTTATCAACTCTGCTCTTTTCAATTTCACTTGATCATACGCTGGTCATCCTTGAATATAGCCTTGTAGGTGGATTATTATATTAATTTTTTGGGTCGGGAATTTTCTGAGGATAGTAGGTGAGTACTAATGAGTGTCCTAATCAATTGATGTAGGGTATTACATTTCACATCATGTCCAAGATAATTTAAATGGACTCTATCGAGTGTGATGGTTGGACACTGACATGTTAAGAGAATCGTCGAGCTTTAGCTGTAATTAGATAATGAAATATAACGGGAAGGATGTAGAGATATCGGATAATTATGAGAATAGAATTTGCTCTTGCAACGAGTATAGTTCCATTGGTCATTTGCAGTAACTATTTTCTTTATTCAGAAGAATTTTATAGATCTCTATATAGAGATATATATGCGCAGAATAATGTATTCGGGAAAAATAAAGGTTTTTGAGCTGAATACGATGTGATATGAACGGGAATGAGAATATAATGCTATTCGAATACATAATATTCACTGACTGTTAATGGTGAAATCTTAGTAAATTATGTTCGCCGGTTTGATAAATTAAGCCCATCATTATTCACTAATGAAGATTAAGATACAGCTAAACTCTGATGGATCATATTTTTCTGCTTTTAACTTTTGTAAAAAGATTATAGTTTTAAAGAAACAGGCAATTGGAACCGGCGAAATAGTTTTATCCGAAAAATACTTAGGATGACAAGGCATTAGGACTGAAGTTATCAAATAAAGACATTTGAGGCAAATTTATAAGACTCGTGAGAAAGTATAATTCGACTTCGTATGCATTGAAAATTTTAAAATTCTTCCCAATGGTTATTGTAAAATATTTAAAACAAGTGCGATCATTCAAAAATAGGCTCGTTGCGCATGCGTCCAAGATAAACAATTGAGAAATATGCTATACATCTGACAACAGAGTAACGTTCGACGGTCTGATGTGCGATCGCCCATATAAAATTGCTCGAAACACTTCACTCGAATTAAGTGAGCTCGATCGAAGGTGAGCGGATCCCTTACGTTCGGACGTGAGCCAAATTATAAAATCGGCCCCCAGGATTGACCTCACCACGTCATAAGTCAGGATCGATCAAGGGGACCGGGAAAACTGTCTCCCGAGAGAATAAGCACATTTCTACTCGAATCTCTGATCGAGTGAAGCATTGCTATACTTATCAATCTGACTTACTTATTATCAAAATTATCTTTACCTATGTTAGTTCATCATCCTCAAAGACAAGCTTAATATATTTATATTGAAATACGCAACCTAATTCTTCTATATCCTTAAATAACATCTTTAGTACTTGCAAAAACAACACTCGTCTGATTTTTAAAACCTGTGCAACATGGAATTTTTTTGCTCCGAAAAACCATTTTTTAAATAAATTTAATTTTAATAAGTTAGGTACAGGAATGGGATGTGAAAATGTAAATCTTTTAGATGGTAAAGCTATCCAAGTGATTTTATTGACAGATGATGCTATCTAGGGTTATGCCTCTTAACTACTTAGTGGGTTGTACCAAACATTTTCAACTTTGACTAAAGTTTTCTCAAAACAACGATTTTGTTACTTAGACCCCATTGACTTCCTTGGGGTCCTCATATATTACTATTTAATGCGTTTCAGAGTACTTATGGTATCAATTCAAATACTATGTACGCCTTAATTCTCACGATAATGTCCCGGCAAAGGTGTAGTACGAAGTTTTCTTGTATTTTCAGGTGGGTGAGGGAGATACCTGTGTTTTAGAATAGATCGCCGAAAACCCTTGCAAACCATAGCATGGAAAAGTCACGACAGTAAAACGAATTAATAGAGAATACGAGTCCGTGTATTTAAACACCTTTGCCAGCCCGGAAGTCATTAATTTTGAAATTATAACCGTTGAGTTTCCACGGTACATAATATACTCCAAGGATTACAAAAATACGTCCAAAATGATAAAATACTTAATTTTGGTTGTTCTCCTTTAATCAGTGATAAGATTTACCGATTACTTTTACCGATTTAAGATTAAATATCCTGAAAATGGGTTGCGATATTCATGTGTAGTCGTAATACTTTTAATAATTATCAAAAGAACGACAAATGAGCGCTTGGAAAAGTAAAAGCTCTTAATAACGTAGAAATAATAGGTTGAATCGCTCCATTACAAACACAAAATATGGAGACATATATTCGTTTAACTTCAGAGGAAATCAATTTAAATGGGAGATTAACGGGAAAAAAATTATTTTATCATGGAGTCAGCACTAAAGTGTAAAGTTAAAGAACCTTACTATTTTTAAACGCTCAATAAAAGTAAAAAAATAAATAACACTCGCACGGGAAGGACTTGACCGTTGCTAGACAATATATAGTTCGCTCGACTAAAAAGTATTTTATCCGTGTAAGATGGGAAACCGGCTCCTCGACCCTATATTCAGTCAACTCCGACCTAGGTTTCGACTTAAGTCATTATCAAGGTCTTCAGTCGAAACCTATATTTAAGTCTAAATACCATGTGGAATATTACATTCATTCAAAATCATCGCAATGTTGTCCCACCAAGTGAAGCCTGAAAGTTTACTATACAATCGAACTCTTATACTTTGATAAGAATAGTATTTTTCTCGCGCTTCCATCTCGATGGAGGATTTTTATTTCAAAGGAGTGTGAAAATTAAATTGAAAACTCATGCAGTGCATCAACTAAGCCTAAATTTACTTTTCATAGTGAATTATATTCCTATTAGGAAAACGGTAATTCGAAGAAGAAGAAGGCGTTCTGTTTTAAGCACTCTCAATAAGGATGCGACAATCAGTTCAAATAGCAGACGAAATGAGAGTTTATTGTCGATAATGCCAGTACATCTAATGGAGCGTTATCGACATGAAGGAGAAGTGACTTTCCCAACCAAGGGGCACCGATCAAGTTTTATCATGACAATCATTACATGTATTATGTATTAATTCGCTATAGACAAAATCGGGGTGTTCCATAATGAATTTTCCTCTGAATATTACGCCATAAAAGGTAAAATGATAAGGGTTTTAACGTCTAACTCCACCTTCCCTCGTCAAAGTTGCAAAACACAAAATATTTTCAACTATCATTGTAATTTTGTTCAATATTTTAAAAAACCCACGAGTATTATTGGCTTTCCTCAGTTCCATTACACTTCAGTGATAAGTTGCCAGAGTTGTTACAATTGTGTCTTAGGACAAGTCTTCAGTTTGATATGGAAGGTAGCAACTTTATAAGTAATGTTCGCAATTAGAAGTTCATTTCGTATTTCATGTCTGCTGGTTGATACTTTCATTTATATTCATTTGACATTTAAAAACCCTCTGGTATTAATGGGTTTTGTGCTCAAGTTACCTCTTTCCGTTAATATGAGGCAACAATAAAACACATTATTACCCTTAGTTTTTATTTACTTGCGTTTCGACAGTAAAAATGTGGGAACACTACACCAATTAATGGTTAGCTCAAAATTAGTTAATAAGATCCATTAATATATATTATAGATTGTGATCTCGTCGCCGAAAACTGTTTTCTAGAATTCCGTAACAATATTACCATGAATATGCATGGGTTATACTTACAATTAATCATAATGCAGTGGGTTAAAAATGTGGTACTACATGCGGGACGTAATTATACTCTTTTTTAATATTGTCCGGTCTACAGATATATTTATTTCTAAATTTAATTACACAAATGCACAATTAACTTCTTAGCACTTCGTGAATATCGCTGTACGGAAATTTAATAATAATGCGAGGTGACTTCATGAGTATTCCCAATGGCCATCATTGCAGTGTAGGTAAAAAGCAATGCACTTACCGCCACCTAGAACAGATTCTTATTTTTCAATCCAAGTGTCCTATTTTGAGTCCTCGTAGACTCATGCCCTGTTTTGTAGCCTGGTACGAAGCAAGTTCTGTTTAAACAAGGAATTCTAAATTCTTTATATTAGCCTAACGGGCTTAATGCATTCAAATTAGAATCAGAGTCTGGCAAACATCGTCGTCGGCACACGATGGACGTTTCATAAACCTCTTACGCAATTCCTGTAATAGATTATTCCTTTCTAGCATTTACAAAGTAAATTTTAGATCACAAAAATTGCAAGATGTTATTCAAAGCATCAAGTAATTCATGTCTCCTCGATCGTTACTGAATATTCACCACGGTCTCACGTTAACAGCAATTAACTACGTCTATTTACAATAACAGCAGAAAAGACTAATTGAAGTGGGGCCAAGGACTGGGTGATCTAAATGTGGAAATTTAGACAACGCGTAGCCTAGGCAACAATGCCAAAAATCCGAATCCATAATATATATTCATGATAAGATCTATCCTATTGATGGACGTTTTCGTGAGCTTTCATTGTTGACGTTACGCTCCCTTCCACTGTGAAAATTTGAAGCACGCGCCAGTGTTTCCTACTTTTATTTATATTCATTTGATATTTAAAAACCCTCTGGTATTATTGGCTTTTTGTGCTCCATCGCACTTCAGCGGTGAATTGCCAGATTTAATGCTTGCATGCCGGAACTCACGGAGTTAGGCGGGAGACGAATAAAAAGCATACAAATTTAAATTATGTGCGGATTTCTAAAGAATTTGTTCCAGGAGAGGATTGTAATAAGGATGCGAGAAACTGTGCGAATGGTAGACATAATAAGAAATGGACGCCGATAATACCAGTTTGGATAATGGATTGTTAGCGACATGAAGTGGATGTGACAATCTAAACAAAAGCGCCACGATCATGCTTTTCTTTTGTCAAGATTGCATACATAATGTATTTATTAGCAAGAAAATAAGTCGGGGTATTCAAAATTAAACTTTACTGATAATATCACGTCATAAAGTTGAAATGGTAAGCAGTTTAAACCTGATTCCGTATATATAACTCAACCTTCCGCTTTGAAAATTTGAAGCATGCGCCAATGTTTTATAATCTTATTTATATTCATTTAATATTTTTAAAAAACCCACTGTTAATATCGCCTTTTTGTACTCCATTACAATTCATCGGTGAATTTCCAGAGTTAATCTGAATCTAGTCTTAGGTCAGAGGTGTTAGGTGCAGCCCTCGGAGGTAGGCGTGAGATTAAATACGAACGCATAAAATTTAAAAAAAAGCGCATTTATGCTTTTATTCTAGGTAAGGTTAATAATAATATGAAATAAAATCGAATAAAATTGTATTACCGTTGGAAGTGCGAGCCATCGAATAAAAATCCTCAATCGAGATGGACGAGCGAGACAAATACTAATCGAAAAGATGAGTAAGGGATCGACTGACTGAATATTGGGTCGAGGATCCAGTTTCCTTTCATACGCAGATTAAAGAGCTCTTTTTACTTCCTCATCCTCAAATGGGGATAGCGTGAATCGAATGATTTCAGGTAAAAATGCAGTCGCTCATAAAAGGCGTCCTACCTATTTTAAGTATTTTTAGTTTGGACTTTTGTAATCCTTGGAGTATATATCGTACCATGGAAACTGGACGGGTATAATTAAAACTTAAGGACTTGCGTGCTGGCAACGGTGGTTAAATGCTCAAACGCGTATTTTCAGTATCGTTATTTGATAGTCGTGACGTAACAATGCCATTGTTCGCCATGGCCTTCAGAGATCTATTCTAAAGCCCAGGTGTTACCTTACCGTGCCTGGAAACACGAGACCTCTTCGTACTACGCCTTCGCAGGGACAGTACGTGAGCATTATAACGTGCCTATCAATTAGAATGATTACATAAATGCTCTGAAATACACTACATTACATATTAAATTTCGATTAATGCGCAAATACTTGGATCGTAAATATTTTGAAAAGATATACGCAAACTATCAAAGCAATTGGTCTTAAATCTCCCCTCGGTTTTTTATGCCACTTTGACAAATATAAAAATTTTGCCTTAACATTTCCCTAAATAAACCTAGCTACGCCGCTATTGTATTCCATTTCTCAAAAAGCAATGATTGCATGTTGATTATTTCAAACATACGCTAAAGTATAAGTATTAAAAAGGCTGAGAGTCCCTAGAAACTCTGAAGCCACAGGCAAAAATAAGATTAATTTGTGGCAGGGATAAATTCAATATAGTTTATAATTTACGTTATTTTCATGTAAACTTTTTGAAAGAAAAGATTCGGTACCTAATACTACGAAAATAGCCACGATATGATTGGCTTCCTGGGCAATAATTCGTTTTCTTTTCTTGGTATTAATTATTCCGGAATCCTACGTAATATCTGTGTTCGGAAGGCGCGAACAAAGACCTCGGGGTCACTTGACCGGGTGTCGCGACTGACTTTGGCGTTCAAAGGCCAGTAATTAGTGTGCCTATAACTCCCCCCTCCCATCCCGCGTGTACCTATTGGACCGCTTTCCCGCAGGAGAGCGGAGAACAGCCCTCTCTGCCCCAGCGTGTGAGAACCAAGGTCTCAGTTAGCTTGGCCACGCCACTGTTTGCGTTGGGCGATGTTCTGATTTTTGGTCCCCAGCCTGCCTAAGAGTGCAAAGGCAGTGCAATGGCTGGGGGTGTAAAATGGGGCCATTAGCCAGGCCAACGAGTGCGTCGGGGGCGGCTAAGGGGTTCTTTAGTGTACCAGCAGTAGTCTTCTCGACTCTCGGTCTCCAAGACCGGAAGCCATTCTCTCCGGGCCGGAACCTCGGGCCTTAGATCCCCAGGCGGGGAGGCCCCTTCGGAAAGTGGTTACGTAAGATCGGTTACCGTTGGTCGGGCCTCTCAAACGTTCCAAATCCCTGTCCCTATCACGTCGCTGATGAACCTGTGAAAGGACGTCACGAGGATGGTATTCCATTCAACACGGCCCACGGGCTGTCTTCGCTGGCTGGTACTCCTTCGGGGATCGTCCTTTCATCAAGGACACCGACTCGTCGCAATGGCAATCGGACTCTTGCAGAAGATCCCATTCTCAAGCTCTCTCCTTTGTTATCCTTGGGTGGTGATCACACGATGTTGTCCTGGCTGGAACGTGAAGATTGTAGCAATGATGCCAGTCTTTTATAGCGGATTTCGATTCCGCCCTTCGTCGTGATTGGCCGATGACTCTTTGTTGATGATTCGGCCAATCCGAAATCAGCACGGTATGAATCCAAATCGGCATTCGTGCATAAAAACCAATCCGGTAATAAAACTGAATCCATTCTTTTTCTTTTCCCCACAACAAAAGTTGATTTTTAAAACTTCCTTCATCGCGGAGGATAACGTATGAAAGATGATCAATGGAGACAGATACATTTGTGATTATCCTATCAGTTGTTGCGCAATACAAAGTTATTACTGTTATAATATTATTTCAAATTTCTTTCAGTAATCTCATACTCTCCTGGCTCACGTAAAATCGTGTATTAACCATAAATTTTTTATAATGGCAAATAAAGTGTGTATCTTTTCTCATGTAATCGTTAGGGAAAAGAAGACATAACATGGCCTTTTCAATGCTATCTAATATTTTTCATTTTTTTGACCAGGAACAATTAACAGTCATCCTACGTCTTTTTTCCCAGGACAATTTAATCATTTGAATTTAGCCTTTTCTCGTGAATAGCTGTAGCCTCTGACGACGAAATCTAATGGATACGATGAGACCGACGAGCTAACAAATATTCTATCATTTTATGTGATTAACGAAGCTATTATTACTCTCTTTTAAATATTGTGTTACTATCTCTACCATTCTCTACTATTGTAAAATCATAATTAACCCCTTAGAATGTATTAAAACTTTGTAATTTAAATCGAATATCACGAGAGTATTATGTTATTATATGGTCCTTTACCCTTGAAAGTTGCGCCACAAGGATGGATTAATAAGTGTGTATGTTGTTCGAATGTCATCGTTTTTCACTTATGACATCCCCCCAACGCACGATATTGTGAAGAAAGTTAGTACGACTTGTAACGTCCTTTTCATTTATTTTGCGTAGTTTCAAGAAACACTCTCTGTTTCATTATTTCAAGTGATCCACATTCACTGTTCTTCAGTATTGATTTTTTTCCAGATTCAATAGTGCCCCACTTGACTCAAAAAAGGTTGCAATAGCTCAGAGCGCGGAAGAACTCCGAGTTGTTGCGACATTATTCGGAAACTCTCTCACTTTTTTCTACGGTTGATAGGAAACATTGTGGATGATCTCATTGTAATCGACCGTATTACTATTTTTGACAATAATTCCGAAAATCATCTTGATTATTACCGACGAGGACTACGCGCTGTCGCCCGAGTCTTCGGTCGGTATTTCTTCGTGTCATACTGGAAGGATATAATTTTGGCATCGTGTCAGTAACGCAATTTCTCTCTCAAGTCATATTTTTACGTTGAGTAAAGACTGACAATTATATTGGTCCAATAATATCATCACTTTTAAGTCCGGCTGATTTATATAAAGGGATAGCATACTGGAATTCTTCGTCGGCAGAAGTAAAGATCATTTTCGAAAATATTGTTGTGAATAATAATACGACCGCTTGCAATGAGATCATTCACCTTGTTTCCCCTCAATCGCAGAAACAAACAAGAGGTGCGTGCTTCTGAAGAATGACGCAATAACTCGGAGGCCTTCCAAAGTTAGACCTGCAAGAGTCTTACCTTAAGTCAAGTGGGGCAAAACCAAATTTCGAAATATCAATATTGAAGGGACGTTTCTGTTGAATGGCTCTGAACAATGGGAAAGACAGCGTTTGTCTGTTGTCACTACGCGAAACCGATGAAAAGGATGTTCAAGTCTTACTGACGCGCTTCACAATGTTGTGAAAATTTGAAGGTCGTGATGCCGTATATAAAAGAATGCGATAACATTTGAACAACTTTCACTCTTATTAATACTTCCTTGCCGTGGAAATTCCAAAAGTAAAATACCTTCGTTTAAATTTTGAAGTTTTCATGTGTTTCGTACAATTTTTCCATGGCTGAGAAAGGCAGTGATATGAGCACATTATTTCAAAGAGAAAAGTAACTGCGTCATTATATATATATCAAATGTTGGAATAAATTACAACTCTTCAGTTGCCATGCATATATCATTCTGAAGCTTCAACTATTCACCGTGAGGTGTAATCCAAATCAAGTTTCGTTTCGGGTGAAGACCAATAATCTTTGCCAATCATTCTGGGTTAACAGTGTATTGAACATACCGCCTTTCGAGCAGGTGCTACTAATGAGTACTGCTCTATATTGGACAGTGCTAAGTGACCTCCAGTCGAAATATTACTTACGCTTCTTGGTCACGCGGTCGACGGGTAACAATGGTGAGGGTCTCACAGATTTAATCTAATTCTCTGGTCATGAAAATTCTCGCGGACTGAATATACTGCTCTTGTCCACTCCCCATTCAATTGAGTAAGTTGGCCACCCAGGCGTTGGCTCAGGAGAATTAAGCCGTCGCGACGGTTAAGTCTCTATGTGCAAACGAATGGACAACAGTGAATTTTGACAAAGGAGTAAATATGTGACTATGCCCTCTTCATAGCTTGCGAACTGCAACGAGAGATGATGAAGGTAGTGTTTATTGTCACCAGGTCAAACCGACGGAAATGACTAGATGGCATCAACACTGACGTGTTATTTCTTCGTTTTCCTAAGTTTTCTAACAGACATGATACACTTCATCTGCCTCGATAAATAAATGGGTGGATATTACGATATTTTACGTGACCTAGGAGGTATCGAGACTACTACAAGATACATGAAATAATATTATTCAAGTAATGCTACGATCATCTCACAGACGCAATGGTTCGCGATGAAAGGAGTTTTGCGAATCAACTTTTGATATGGGGACAAGAAAAAGAATGGATTCAGTTTTATTACCGGGTTGGTTTTTATGCACGAATGCCGATTTGGATTCATACCGTGCTGATTTCGGATTGGCCGAATCATCAACAAAGAGTCATCGGCCAATCACGACGAAGGGCGGAATCGAAATCCGCTATAAAAGACTGGCATCATTGCTACAATCTTCACGTTCCAGCCAGGACAACATCGTGTGATCACCACCCAAGGATAACAAAGGAGAGAGCTTGAGAATGGGATCTTCTGCAAGAGTCCGATTGCCATTGCGACGAGTCGGTGTCCTTGATGAAAGGACGATCCCCGAAGGAGTACCAGCCAGCGAAGACAGCCCGTGGGCCGTGTTGAATGGAATGCCATCCTCGTGACGTCCTTTCACAGGTTCATCAGCGACGTGATAGGGACAGGGATTTGGAACGTTTGAGAGGCCCGACCAACGGTAACCGATCTTACGTAACCACTTTCCGAAGGGGCCTCCCCGCCTGGGGATCTAAGGCCCGAGGTTCCGGCCCGGAGAGAATGGCTTCCGGTCTTGGAGACCAAGAGTCGAGAAGACTACTGCTGGTACACTAAAGAACCCCTTAGCCGCCCCCGACGCACTCGTTGGCCTGGCTAAGGGCCCCTTTTACACCCCCAGCCATTGCACTGCCTTTGCACTCTTAGGCAGGCTGGGGACCAAAAATCAGAACATCGCCCAACGCAAACAGTGGCGTGGCCAAGCTAACTGAGACCTTGGTTCTCACACGCTGGGGCAGAGAGGGCTGTTCTCCGCTCTCCTGCGGGAAAGCGGTCCAATAGGTACACGCGGGATGGGAGGGGGGAGTTATAGGCACACTAATTACTGGCCTTTGAACGCCAAAGTCAGTCGCGACGCCCGGTCAAGTGACCCCGAGGTCTTTGTTCGCGCCTTCCGAACACAGATATTACGTAGGATTCCGGAATAATTAATACCAAGAAAAGAAAACGAATTATTGCCCAGGAAGCCAATCATATCTCGGATAATTTCGTAGTATTAGGTACCGAATCTTTTCTTTCAAAAAGTTTACATGAAAATAACGTAAATTATAAACTATATTGAATTTATCCCTGCCACAAATTAATCTTATTTTTGCCTGTGGCTTCAGAGTTTCTAGGGACTCCCATCCTTATCCTTAGAGTTGAATGCATGTATAAATATGCATTTACCAGCTCTTGATGATAATTTGAGGAAATGAATGCCATAACGGTGTAATTATCGGCATTTACTGAAGTTTCGGATGAAATTTTTAATTGTCAAAGTTAAATACAAAATGAAGGGGGTTATAATATTTCGATCGTTCTCGTGCTTCTTTTCCACATATTTTTACTCTCCAGTTATTCGCTAATAAATTTTAAATCTTATATATTTTGCAGTGAGTTGTGCAGAGCAGTTATGTTATCAATGGAATTGGTAACTATGCCCTAAGGCTGCCGAAAATATTCCTTCGGATGCTTAATATAAAAGTTCTAGCGTTTCCAGCATGGTTAACGAGATATCGTGGATTCAGGATACGTCTTTGAAAAAAGAATTTGATCATTTAATGAAAACTCCCTAAATTTCGATCGTGGATGAACTTAATAGTAGACGGACCGAGATCAAAGGCATTTTGTTAAGGTAGTCCGAGCGAGATAGTTCCCTAATCATAATAGAAACCATATTCGAATTATACGTTTTAATTTCACCAGCTGTAGGACACAACAATTAAATATTGCACTATTAATGGTGGCATAATAGTAATATATGACAAATTGTTAGTAATTAAATGGAAATATCTAAATTAGTCTTTAACTGGACTCGTTTATTTTCGCGCGGTGCGTTTGACACTCTTTTGAACACGGAAGGTGTTTTGTGATCCCGAAGAATTTACAGCGGTGACAATATGATTAAATTTCAAAAGTAGTTGAGAAAACATATACACTTCACAGTTAGTTTTTTTTACGACAACTAAGTGTTAGAAATACCTCATTTTGTAGATAATGTCTCTCTGGAGTGCATGAACGTACCATTTCCCATGTAAAATGGCTGGTATTCACTGCCAAATGTCTCGGATAGTAACGTTGTAAGGGGTAGAACTTTTGATGTCATTGGATAGGTGAGATGTTTTTATTTAAAATTAGACCAAATTCATTGATTTCTAAGCTCGAAATTTCTTAATGGATTTTTACTTGAAAATAACGTATATCTTCGTAATATTTTTGCGTATAAGAAAAGAAGCGCGATTTATGAGCGCTGTAATTGCAGCGTAGGAATTATAGTTCATTTAACGCACATGGAGGGAAGTATTTCTAAATAATTAATGGTTTACACAAATTATATCACTTCATAACATCATTATTATGGGTCCAAAACAAAAAAAAAGCGGAACGTGTAGTAATTGCTCCTGCCACCTTAGAATCAACAGGAAAGGTTTGGCTATCGCTGAATATATATTGTTTGCTCTTCGATAAATAGAAGTAGTCATATGACCAAAAAACTTTATTCCTGAATCGCTCTATTTTGGCAGAAATGTGAAAAATTTAAATGGGCAATAATCACGCTAAAATCATTTCATAGAACATTTCAGATTAATACGTTTGAGGTCAAATGCTTTCCGAACAGCAAGTTTGTGTGAAATGTGACATCCTGAGGGACAACCGTTTGTAGTATTCATCTACATACATCTACCACCCGTGTGAAGCTGTTCGGGATTTGGTTTTTGAAGGTGAAATGCTGACGTGTATTATGGGAGTGTATTTAGTGGAGCTCAGTTTTTAATGTGGTCGCTTATTGTGCGCGGAAAGAACGAGTTCTTGTGCTTTTCAGTTAATGGTAATGTATCTCTCTTATTTTATCGCATTTGTCAGACCTAGAGATGTAGTGAGGAGTCATAATAATATTCTCTATGTCGCTCAGAAAAATGTCAGTTCTGAATTTATCAAGCAACCTAAGCCTAGCGTGCAGCCTCCGAGTCTCTAGGGATTCCCACCTTAACCCCTCTTAAAGTTGTGAGACACTATGTGTTCGCTCGTATTGCAGTTTTTAACGAAGCGCGCTGCTTTCCTTTGTATTTTATTTATTTTTTTGGGTTAGATCTATTTGACCAGGGGGGTCATTCTGTAACTCCGAACCGATCGGAATGGGAGCCTTTTCGTCGTGTGGCACGTCACACCGACAACCGTGGTGTTCTGTATGAAACCGATCGGTGTGCTGAGGAGCTTCCGTCGGGAGATCGTACCGGCACGTAAAAGCTGTCGGTACCCAGGGTAATCAGTCGGTTTGCTTGAGAGACACCGTAACAAATCGACAACGCATTTAGATTTATGTCTGAAATAGGTTTATTTGAGGCTTGTAATAGCGATATACTTTATTCACAGGATGAATAGAGACATTGCATGTAATGCACAAGTTGAAATAATGATAATGAAAGTGACGGCCTAAAAGAAAAACCTGAAAACAACTGGGATTCCGATGTGTAGCATTGCATTGATCGCTTGGTTCCTCAAAATATTTTACTATTTGGCTCTATCAAGTGTTCAACGACATACTTAGCGGCACCTCCACTTCATTTTCTCTCATCATAGTTTTTAATACTACTCATTCAAGTCATTTTTACATTCAACTTCGTTCCACGAAGACGCTAAATGAATGTTTCATGGCACGAGCGCGCAGCATAACCATTGCTATACACACGAATAAAGCATATAAATGCGAACATTTCATAATCACCCCACAAATATGGACTACATGGCCATTCTATATTCATGATAATACTGGTCCATTAGATTCAACTATTAATTCGAACCATCGTCCGAAGGTTTGTACTCCACACAGAGGCCACTTCTGCGGCCACAAATACCAAATATATTCAACGCGATAAACTGTCTGCTTTCCATCACGCGCGTTAATTTGCACATAAATACAATGAATAAATTGGTATACTTGACCAATCATATTTCCGCATACATGCAATCATAACACATTAGTTCTCGTTGCACCTAACTTGTCTTTGGAATACTTCATGTTCATAAATAAGCTACTTATTGCAATATACTTGAAATATGGAACACTTTTTTATTGCACAAATATACATTGTCACGCACTCAATTCACAGAACTTTATTATCCTCCTTCTTTCGACATTACTGTGCGTGAGAATGACTTTAATTTCGACATTACTGAGTCTGTGTATTATAATATTTGTCACTGGATGTCGTTTTGGTTGATGCCCACGAGAGCACTAGGTGGTTTCATTTAGTCATTTGTTTGTTCTGTCGTCTCCCTCGTCTCCATCGGTTGAAACGGACCATGTGACCCTCAGCTTCGGCAACACTCGGCAGGGAGGGGTATCTCGAGAGGGAGGAGTTACCAAAGCGACTGGAACAGCGCTCGACTTGCTTACAGAATCGCCCGAGAAAGCTCCGTCGGTGAGGGAACTCCGACGGGGACTCCCTGTCGGCACGGAATCCATGCCGTCTGTAGGCTTTATACCGATCGGTGCGGAACCGACGACAAAATACGGAATGAACCCCCCAAGAGGTCACAAATGCCTGCGGCGTGTTCGAGGTGTGGCCTAACCAGAGCGAAGTATAGCATCTCTCTTTTATAATTTCATCCGAGAACCTCCCTATTATACGTTTAACAAAACCTTGCTTCTTTAATGCTGCTAATGATATGTTTTGTATTTGTAATCCCCACGATTTATCAGATGTTTAGGTAATTCCGAGATATTTTACAGTATCTGAAGATTTTATGTTTACTCCACCCACAGTATAGGTATGGCATTTGTGTGATGACTTTTCTAGGAAGTGAACTTTGGTGCATTCACTAATATTTAAATCTAAACCCCACTCCTGGCACCACGAATGAACATTGTCCAAGTACAAGACTTCTAAGTCCTAGAAATATAGAGGTCGTCCACATGCTAATAATTGTTTTTATTCGGCAGTTAACCTTTATTTAACCTTTACACATATGAGGAATCATTTCATCCCTATGAGAAGCATATTTGCGCGTTTGAAACAAATTCCGTGCATATGTCATCGTATTTAAAGTCATTTTAGACCGAGCTGCCATGTTCGACGAAACGTTGAAAGTAAAACAGTTTTCGAGGCTATGAAGTTTTCCGTAAGGGACATGCGAGATAACTGCCCGGTTAAAAACAATGCAAGGATAACTTCTTCAGTGAAAATTATTACACCTAATACGGCAGAGGTCGTTTTCGAACTTGTCAAATCTAGTAATCTTCCCTTGGAACCTAGAGCTCATTGGGCGGATATGGCGTTAATGTCACGTGACCGCAGACGCCATATTGTCTAGATACCTAGTAAATAAACCACAGAGGTAGCCTTGAAGCTCTCTCCAGCGTGGAGAATTGAAGCCGAATTTAGCGCATCTTTGCAACAGCATTTGCATTTGCAACAGCTACCAATATTATTGTCTTTCCCAAAGTTCCTTGGTGTTGAAGGTGTGATAATAAAAAATGTCGCCCATTTGCCGTGGATTTCTTTTCGCAGGGAGTGCACTGCATGTTTTGGGCAGCTCTTGCATTTCATTATTACATTTATCATCCGTAATGCACAGGTACGAACTTGTGATAAAATATGATCCAATGTGATGGCTAACTATTTGCCACCCTTGTCCTCGGCCTCTTTTCGTCAGACCATGCTTACAATTAGTATCGGAGAAGACGAAATTCGATGCATCTCTGATGTCAATTTTTTCGTGCATATGTAATTGATTGAGGACTATTGAAGAAAAAGAAAAAAACATTTGCTCCCAGCAAATTCTATGACGACGATTGAAACTACTTGGAATGCGAAATGGACATATGATCAGTGGGTATTCGGTTTTATTCGACATCGTAGCTGACGATATCTAAGGCATTCCTGACATATACGTCATTACGTCCATGTGTGATAAACGGAGACAAACATAAGCTTTGGAACTGTCATTTATACACAGGAGTTTCCCCAACGATACTTGCATGTAGTATTGTTTGGAAATGGGAGGTTTTCTGTAAGTATTAGGTTTCCAATGGAATCGTAGCAGACGATGATGTAGGCATATGTTATTTTCTCTATTTCTACGAACTGTCGCGAATTGAAGAATCAAAGCAAGTATTATTTCTAGGTACAAAGGTTAATATAAATATATAAATACATTTCCCGTGTTATATTAGCTCCTGGGTGCCGTATTCGATTATAAGTGCACCGCTAAAATACACGGAGTTAAAGGGAAGAAGGCAATGTTTTCATAGTCAGAAAATGGCCAAAGCGCAAGACTGGTGGCTTCATTTTTCTCGCTTAAGGTAACCCCTGTGAAATAAACAGAGTAAATGAAATCGCAGTATTGTTATGCACACTATGTATTGAGCTAATCATTGCGCTAATCCCTACGACGGAAACCGGTAATCGGTCTCTTTTGATATAGATATCATGTTCTGCTTAAATGTTCATCTACATCTACGTGATACCGTGCAAGCCACCACTAAGTTGTGTGGCACAGTGTCCTCTTGAGTTAATTTTACAAAAGTTAAGCTTCCACCAGTTAATCTTATTTTGTTTTTGTGCTTTATGCTCCAAAGCGCAGTCAAGTATAGAAGGCGTACGCCTCAGAGGGGAAAGAAAAAAAATAAATAATGGAATGGAGAACACTGGATCTGGAATAGATGCGATGTCCATTTCGGATGAAGTTTCTCTTTCACACTATTGTGGATAAAAAGTTCCAAAAATCGTGGAGTGAATCGGTAAACACTTTTTAAATACGAGGCACTTTATTACCTTCTATGTTTTAGCTTACTGAAGTTGGCATATAAGGACGCCATTAGGTAAATGGCGTTCAGCACAACATGCACGATGCAAAGAGATTATGGATAGAAGGATAAAAAAATAATCTATTAATTTATTTACTGGATTAATGTTTTGCAGAATAGACCTTTAAACATGAATCATCATAGTGAAAAGGGACTTGGTCATGAGTTAATGTTTCTTACTCGAACTTCAATGGGTGGTGAAACTTTCGCTTGGAAGGAAATTATATTTCTTCCCAAGTTTGTGTATCCAGCAGGCAATGTGGAAGAAACCACAAATAATGACCCAAGGATTTTTTTAAATGGACTGTGAGTCCTTTGTTCTTTTTACCTATTATTGAGCAACAAAGAAAGGGTGATTGGAAGCATGGTCAGGTCAGCTACCATATTATCTGCATAGGTGTTAGAAACATCGCTAAGTATTGGATTAGTGAAGCGCCGTCATTGCAAGTGAAGGCATTTCCTGGGCGGCAGCTTAAGAGTTCCTTGAACCGTGATCTGAGGTTATATTTTCTTTGGTATCATTCTCCACGACCTCCACATTAATATTCCACAAGTCCAAAAAATTCACCATTTAGAGCCGGAAACTGATATAGAAAATGTCCGGGTCACACTCAATTTGTCATCAAGCAATTAGTAATTGGAACGCAATAATATATCTTTTCAAGTTTGTATATCCAGTAGGCAATGTGGAAGAAACCACAAATAATGACCTGTGACGGATTTTTTAAATGGACTTTCCCGGTTTCACCAACGACGATCAGCCCTTGATCGAGGATCATTCTTGAGTTGACCGGTGATTGCGTTTCACCAACGACAATCAGCGATGATCGGTGATCAAAATCGTCAGTGAAGTTGATCGTAGATTTTGCCCGATCAAATCCACTATCAACCAACATGGTGGAAATATTGTCTTCACCTCAGAAAAAAACAGAAGTCATACTTAATTATTTGAAATGGTGAGAAAACCACAAGCTAGTCGAACGAAGTGAACTCATATTAGTCCTAAAATATGTTATAGTACACTATATATTATGTAGATCTATACACGTTAAGTGATTTGTCACGTGGTGTTTCTGATATAGCCTTTCTTTAAGTATCGTTGTACGCTCAGACTTTGATAAACGATGATTTTTATTTCTAATTACTTCAAAATACCTTACGGGTTTACTACCACACCATACTTACCAATTCACATCGATATATTTACTTTGGAAAAACTATCGACTTTATAGAAACTAACGACAGGAATTTCAGGTAAAATGGTGCGCGGCTTACATGAAAATCTGGAGGATTCGTGTAAGCCGCGCACCCCCATTTTTCACCGGCATTTCCGGAAAAAAGGTGCGCGGCTTATACGAGTAAATACGGTAATAAATGTAAGGTCTTTAAAGAAACATTGGGATGAACTTAATGTGCTGCACAATCAGTTTAACAACTTTTCCCCTGTCCTTGGCTTTGCCCTAACTGAGGTTAATGTCACATCGTCAGAAATACATCCCTATCATGTACTTGGATTCACCACCTACCATTAGTTCAGGCAAAATCAAAAAGCCCAGAAAAATATTTCAAACCAGAACGAACCAACAAACTTCATTTGACAAAATAATCATTCACTTGGACGAAAACAATCACACAATTTACCCTCAAACAAAAGAATAAGCCTTGACATGGCCAAAAATTCAAATAACTACGTCTATTTCAACTAGTTATCACTTGCATTAAACGTAGATGGGTTTATTATTGTCGCAAAGTGACTCTTGGTATGGCAAGTTACTGCATTAAAATTTAAAAAAACACTTCAATATTTATCCTTTATTGAGGACGTAAAAAAACCACACTTAATACTCAGAAGCAAACCTAAATCCCCAACAGCATTTCAATTGACATAGAATCCAAATCTCAAGTTAGACATTTGATGGAAGGACGTTATAGTTGCTGCTATCAGTCATCTCCGACATTTGTTACGCAATTGTAAGTCTTTAAGCACAATACCTGTCACAACACACAATCTCAATAGATGAAGCATAACTCTTATTAACCTTAATATGTTAATACATCACCACGAGCACACACAAAATCCATCACAGCGCATAAGTAACATTTGTAAGCACAGGTATGCCACAATAAACACTGCCGCTTAATCACACGATGAACCTTTCCACTATCCTCAGCAATTATGACATCCACGTCCTTGCAGAAATGAGATTTAAAGCTTCCAACTGCATATAAAAGTGAAAACAAATCGCTACAACAGGATAGGTTGCGGCAATTGGATGCTATAATTAATCAAAAGAATACGCGTTTTTGAAATACTATTCCAATACATTAATGAACTGCAATCTAGGCCTCCAATTATAATTAAAGTCAAGAATGGTGTGTTATATTTCATTTATAGTATGTAAAACATTCCAAACGACGATAGCTATTCAAATAACACTCAATTAAGAAACGAAAACAAACCCACCTTCGAACGCTAATGGCCGCTTCGAAAGATATTTTGTTGTGTATTGTAAGCCGAGGATGCGAGCGTGAGGCAAGATACGTTCGAACTTTGGTTACAAAATAGGCACCGGCAATTGTTTTCGAAGTATTACCCACAATTCAGCGGGAATGATTCTAACACTCGAAGGTTAAGTTATAAAATCGGCCCCCCGAGTTCATGTCATACGTTCAATGTCGTTATTCTCGTTGACAACCGATATTGCTTCAATTTAACACATAAATAGCAACGCAAGGGAAGGAATATGAGAGGACATTTCGTCCAAGGGATTGAAAAAGACTGTGATATCGCGTGAGGAGTCGAATGCACCGTAATATTTTTCATAGCCCGAGCATCGAGTGTTAGAACATAGACTGGCGGAGCTGGCGGGCTTATCGCGGAGTTGATGAACTATCGTAGCGATAGTGGCGCCGCTCGATTCGTGACACGACTTTTGAAAGATATAGTACAAGCTCCGTGAGATCCCTCATAACGGACCCGTGTGCGACTTAGATCGTCAATTAGTTATTCGAGTGGTGGATAGCCTTCGGCTCACCCTTTCGAGTTCCAACATGATATGGATGAGTATGATTTAGTTTTTTCTCGGCGAATAATATGGAGGAAGTCTTCTCGGGTCTTCCACCGGGGATAAGTCTCTTACTGCCGACGTTTCGGAGTCCGACTCGTACTCCATTCTCATTTGCCTTGAGAATGGAGTAAGAGTCGGACTCCGAAACGTCGGCAGTAAAAAACATCCCGGTGGAAGACCCGAGAATACTTCCTCCACAATATGGATGAGTATTTGAGTCATTTGCTGTAAATCGATTTTTCACCGACTCCCAGTAAACGCATCGCTTCAACATCCACGTCACATTTAATCCTAACATTACAAATATTTGCAACATTTTTTCTTTAACCAATGACTTCATACTGTTTGAAATATGGAACCTTCATCTACATCTACATACTACCCCACGAACCGCCGCATGGGCGTGTGGAAGGGGGTGGTAGGTCACCAGCCGTGTAATGATGTAAAAGTTTTGAAGGATGAAATGGTGACATGTCCTAGGAGAGTGAATTTGGAGGAGCTCAGTTTTTATTGTGATCGCCTATTGTGCGCGAAAAGAACGATTTCTTGTACCTATCTGTTCGGCTATGTGTCTCTCTTAATTTATCGCTTCTGTCAGGCCTAGAAATGTAGTGAGGCGTAATGATAATATTCTCTGTGTCGCTCTGAAAAATTTCAGTTCTGAATTTATCTAGCAGCCTAAGCCTAGCGTGCAGCCTCAGAGTCTCTAGGGGCTCCCACCTTAATCCCTCTAACAGTTGTGTAACACTATATGTTCGTTCATAGTAGTTTTAAACGAAGCGTGCTGCTTTTCTTTGTACTTGGTTCATTTTTTTTTGGTTAAATCTATTTGACCAGGGTCCCAAATGCTCGCGGCGTATTCGAGGTGTGGCCTAACCAGAGCGAAGTAGCATCTCTCTTTTATTTTTTCATCCGAGGACCTTCAAACCTGTGAAGTGCGTTTTTTCCTCGCCGCCATTATACCGTTTCGTCTTCTGCCCCGTAGGTGGCGCTGAGATCGAACAGGTGGAGGGCCTCTATTAGGATAATGCAGTGGCTCTAAACTGACGCGACTCTGCACAAATATCTCGTTTATGTCAAGGTTTGTTCATGTTTTGATTGTTAAGCAAGAGTGCATCACGCACTTCATTTGTTGTTCTAGTTGACAATGTTTGAAGTGCTTTCGCACTTCAAGGGTACGTTTTTTGGACGCTGCCACTCATTTACCTTCCCGCCTGAGCGGTCAATGTCGCAATCGTCGGTATTGAACTGAAGCATTCTGTTTTCCACTCGACTCGGGTTACCCTTCGACTTCATCGCTCGCGCACGGATGCTCGGAAAGTGGACTGGTATCGAGCATATACACCTCAGACTCCATTTTGAAAAATGAGCAACCTCCACTGTGATAAATTCCACTGTGACATCACAGTGGAAATATGAGAAACTTCCACTGTGAAATCACTGTGTGATTGCTCATTTTCCAAAGTGCAGTCATGTTCCGTTTCCAATCAATCAGGCCTGAAATCACAGAATAAGAACCCCTCAGGTCTGCTTCAGAAACTTTTGCGGTAGCTTTATTCCACCAATTGCACCCTTCGGAGTTGGTTTTTGCGATGACCGATTTTGCCAATTGATTTCGATGAAATACGCTCACAATAATGCTTCGATTTCGATGGTTGTCGACGGTAATCGGATAGCGTTTGAACGGTGGTAGATGTTTATTTATTTTTATTATAACCCTATTTGTCGATGTTCGATGGCTATCAACGAATGATTACTATTGATGGTCGGTGAGGAATGTCTCGTTTGGCAGTGTGAAGTGCATGCAAATTATATTTTTCCAGCGTTATACGTGTTGAAAATTTTCGATTATCAGATTTGACATTTTATCACGACTGTTGTGCCACTTAAAACTCCAGAAAGATATGTTGAAATTATGAAAAGTTTATAATCTGGAGTCTGGTGCAGCACATTGTCATCTGCGGCATAGACTTTTGTTCATTTCATTGTATATGATCATTTTTCTCGTCGGCCCTTTGGTCATTCTTATCGATGATTTGTATCGACTTATCGCTTTTGATGTTTGATGACATTCTTCGTCATCAATGCGGTCCATTGAATCCCGATGACGTGCAAGGCCCAGTTACATTCGGAAGTTGATTTCCAACTAGTCGGTTTGTATCGAGTCGACTGCAATGTCCGACTCCAATTTCCGCTGGCCGATCGTGCCTTCACATACTACACGTTCGAATCATGCAATTTTCGGACGGATTCAAGCACCATCCATGCTGTCATCATGCAAACCTCTAACCGAACAAATATCTCGTGAAATAAAACAAGGGGTATACCTTCTGTCAAATATGGAAAAATAAAAAAGAGTCGTATTATGATCCTACAATGTTATTGGAGAGAACATTAAAAGGAAATTTTAAGTACAACATTCCTGTCATAAAATGAGCAATACTTGATAGTACAATAACGAGAGTACACAGAGGAGAATCACTCGTCAATCAATTGATCATCGGAATTGGATATTGGTATGTACATCTACATAATGCCCTGCGAGCCGCCGTATGTGCGTGTGGCAGGGGGTGTTGTCACCAGCCGTGTAAAGGTGTAAGTTTTTGGAGATGGAATGGTGACATATACATATAGGAATGAATTTAGTGGAGCTCAATTTTTATTGTGGTCGCTTATTGTTCGCGGAAAGAACGAGTTCTTGTACCTATCTGTTCGGCAGTGTATCTCTCTTATTTTATCGCATCCGTCAGACCGATAGATGTATAATGGCGCCATGATAATATTCTCTATGTCGCTCTGAAAAATATCAGTTCTGAATTTATCAATTTGTTCTGTTTGTTTAATCCCCACGATACATCGGAAGTTAAGGTAATTCCAAGATATTTAACTGATATGTGAAGATTTTATGTTTACTCCTCCCACGGTGTAGGTATGACATTTTTGTGATGACTTTAGCAGGAAATTGAACTGTGGTGCATTTGCTGATATTTAATTCTAACGCCCACTCCTGGCACCACGAATGAACGTTGTTTAGGTCCGATGACAGAGCTTCAAAGTCCGCGTATTCGCTCAATTCACGGTAGATAACTGTATCGTCTGCAAATAATCTTAATTTACTGCTAACTCTAGGACTTAGGTCATTAATATAAATAATGAATAAAAGAGGGCCGATCACACTTCCCTGAGGAACACCGGATGCGACTTCGACCATATCAGAGCTAAAACCATGAATCACTATTTTTTGTTTTCGATCACTGAGAAAGTCACTTATCCAATTCACGATTTTTCTATTAACTCCACATGATTGCAATTTATATACGAGTTGTTTGTGAGGTGTGAGACTCGTCCTAGTCGACCCACCCAGTGAACTCGTATGGGAATCAACTCCTGCGTGTTATCGCCGCTTAAGATCATCGTGGGTGATTTCGATTGATCGACTCATCGCACAAGGCTCTTCCGGAAGAGGGGGGAGGGTTCGAGAGGAGAAAGCGGGAGACGGACGGACGAATGGTGAGCGAAGGAGCACCAAGCGGTGGATGGCGGGTGGGCGGTGCGGATAGCGGAGAAGGTGGTGGTGTTGGGATGGGAAGGATTTTCTTTTTTTTTTAAGAGGGGAGGGACGGTGTTTTCCGTGGTGGGGTGGCCGGCACACTTTTTCACGTGCCTCCCTCCCCTCCCCTCCTCCCCCCCCTTCCTCCAATCCGTTCACTTTCTTCGTATTCCGAGCCAAAAAACGACCCGAGACACCGTTCTGGGTTGAAAGTGAAATTTTGTGCGGGAAAGTCGTGGAGCGGTTTAGGAAGGGTCCGTCCGCCTCGCGGAATGCCATTCGCCCGCCTCGTCTCGCTGTTTACGTTTGCCGCATGCCTTAGTGCTCTCTTCAGAATTGACCTGGAGGTGAATGATGCCGTGCATTCGAAACGTCGCACTGTGGGCTGAAATCGAAAAAAGCTGGACAAAACCTCCAAAAGTCCGGAAGTTGAAACTTCGCAGTAACATTCTAAAATAGTTTATGCATGACATACCTTATTTATTTATTTCTTGTACTCACACATTAACAATATATATGGGGTCAAAGTTGAACAAATTTCGTAAAAAACGCCCACCTTCGATTTTCTCTGTGAACTATCAAAATTAACCTCTTTCTGTAATTTAATGGATTTACTTATGGAAAAAGTTTTTAAACCATTTTGTAACACATTTTTTTCTCTTTCATTTAATGGTTTTTTAAAGAAATTAATTTAATTATTAACCATAAACACAACAAAATGGCGAAGCCTGATTTCTTTGAATGCAATCCTGAAACAATCACGGGGTTTTCATAAATATCCAGCACTTCGCCTACGGAAGGATATGTGGGAAGGAAGGAAAATCGAAGGTTGGCATGTTTTGCGAAATTTGTTCAACTTTGACCCCATATATATTGCTAATGTGCGAGTACAAGAAAGAAATAGATACGGTATGTCATGCACAAACTATTTTAGAATGTTACTGCGAAGTTTCAACCTCCGGACTCAAAAATAACGTTTTGGAGGTTTTGTCCAGCTTGTTTCGATTTCAGCCCGCTGTGCGACGTCGAGAAAATCCTGTATTAAAACAAGGAAAATACCCGGAAAGATCTCGCTATCGCCAGAGCAACTCTGCGAAAGCTTTGTACACCGGATTTTGTTGTTTATATGGCATCTGTCGCTTTAGCAAATAATCAAAGAATGAGGTAGAACTTCAAAGAAGATCCGCCAACTCTGTGAAAAGAAATTTATTAGGATATTTTTCTATTTTAGAGGCAAAGATGGTATACCTGAGGTTCTTAAGTTGCTCCCAGGACAGTAGCTCATCGACTCTACTTTGCTTGTGTTTAGTCAAATGGAGATTTGGATAATGCATTATCAACTGGATTGTGTGTATGCAATGATAGCAGATGACACGACAACACCAGCTTATATTAGAAGTACTTTTAACATATTTGTGAGACAAAAAAATTGCTTGCAAATTAGTCACTAAAAATTGTCTAGGAATATCACCATTGATCGTGTTCAAAATCGTGTTATGATGAATATCCAATAACCTCATCCGTAACTCGTTCCTAGCATACATCGGACCGGAGTATAATTTAAGTTTTTTGAAGACGAGACATGAATGATAACTTATCTTAGATACCGTCAAAGATGTAGGCCTTTAGTGATTGAAGTATTCAATTCTGTGCTTTCTTTGATGTTAAATGAATTAGCAGTCACGAATCGACGGTGGAAATGTTACGATATTGTAGTTAATTTCGTGAGCTATTTGTATGTGCTTAATTTCCTAAGAACCAAAGTATGTCAATGAGTTAGCATGGCAATATCGACTTAATATCGGCCGTATTCCTTGAATTGCTGTCGGTGTTATCGCCGTCCATTCCAGGCACTTTAATGGAGTCCAGTGAACCGTAGGTTATATGGTCTATGTTAATTTCGGAGGACTTTACGGCTGACAAGACATGTTCTCTTGAGAAGGTTGGAGAATTACATGAGAAGGTCCTTTGCATTCCTCCGTGGTTCGACTTGGTGAAATAATTGGCTCAGAAGTTGACTTGGTGTCGTGTTCCGACCAGGTTGGTTATTATTCAAAGTTTTGGGTCTCGGTGAGTCTACAGTGTTACTTTTTTTTAAATAAAATGACACCCCACGGCACGTAGACGTCTAATTTCTTAAAACTCAATATTTAAATAGTAGATTTTTTGGGATATTGGTACCATCATTATTTTTGCAATCCGATTTTCCGTTACATTCGTGAACTATTTTATGCATTGGTATGTATTTGGCCTAATGGTGTTGTTTCATTATTTCTATAGGTGCTCTTTGGATAACTATGGTTTATGTTTGTCCCTTTACGTTATAATCTCCTCGGAACGGTCAATATAAGTAGTCGTTAGATATGCTGTATACGCTTGAACGCGCTGGCATTCAGTACTCTCGCTGGAGGTACAACTTCTGGTTAGTTTCAATTGTATAATCAATTGATAATGCTTCAAAACACTAAATCTTTCTGGAAATCTCAGGCAGGGTAAGTTTTGATTTTTTAAAAGCATTCTACCGGTTAATGTAGGCTTAGATGAATGTCAGAGAATCTCCTCCCGATTTGCTACGCTTTTCGGGGCTTATCTACCGCTAGTATATCCTTTTTCGCCTCAGCATACGATCTACCCTCTTTCGTCCTGTCCATGACACCTGCTTCTTCCTCTTCCCCGCTTGTCCAACGTCCTTCCCTCTATCATACTTTTCAGCAACCCATCACCCTT
Organism: Ceriagrion tenellum; assembly: GCA_963169105.1. Lineage (NCBI taxonomy): Eukaryota > Metazoa > Arthropoda > Insecta > Odonata > Coenagrionidae > Ceriagrion > Ceriagrion tenellum. The sequence continues at coordinate 6,615,156 of OY720644.1, forward strand.
TATTACATCCTTCAGCCACTTACTCTGACGATCTCTAATTTCATTCAAATGTTTCCTTTCCTCGCCTACTATCTCAAGCACTTCCTCGTTTGTCTTCCTCTCCGTCCACTTCACCCTCTTTATCCTTCTCCACACACACATCTCAAGTGCCTGCAGCCTATTCTCGTCCTTCTTTCTCAGGGTCCACGTTTCTGCCCCATACAACGCAACGCTCCATATCAAACTCTTCACCAGCCTCTTCTTCACATCCTTACCCAGTGTCCCCGTCATCAGCTCTCTTCTATTACTAGCGTGCACTATTCTCTTCTGTATGTCTTTACTGCTATGCTCAATTTCCTCTAGCGCGCTACCTAAGCAATTAAACTGTTCTACTTGCTCTAGTTTGTGTCCTCCAACGTTAATCACAAGCTTCGCTTTCTTTGTCCAAGAGAATCTCATTACTTTTGTTTTCTTACGGTTTATCTTCATTCCGAATATCCCGCACTGTATTTCTAAAGCATCTGCCAAGGCTTGCAGTTCCTTCGAAGATCCACTCACCAACGCCTGGTCGTCCGTCAATCTAACCAAATTAATCGGGTGTCCTCCTACTTTGATTCCCACCTCAAGTTCTTCCCATGCCTCTCTTACCATTTCCTCAACATAAATGTTAAAAAACAATGGCGACAACGGGCACCCTTGCCTTACCCCGCGACCTATAGATGCCCATCCTGATTCAACGTCAGCCACCCTCACCTTCGCCCTTTGAGTCATGTATAAGTTTCGAATTAGTCTCTTGTCTCGCCAATCTCTTACCATGTTCCCGAGTATCTCCGTTAGTTTATTTTAATTTACTCTGTCAAAAACCTTTTCAAAATCAATAAAGCATGCGTAAACGTCCTGATTAAACTCTAAACCAAACTGGTTATCGCCTAAATAGTACTTAGCCTTGCTCTCCAACCTTTTATTGATTAATCGGAGTCAAACTTTGATACGACTCTTAATTCCACTTCAAAAGTTTATTTCCGACCTAAGTATTTCGACTGCACAGCAATCATTTGCATTTGTTGTGCAGTCGAAATTAATGGGTGGGCTATGATTCGGCTATGAAGCATACAGCTGCGACTCCTTTCGTGGTGCTTCACTGAGATGCTGGGTTCTTCATGCATGAAAGATGTGACCCATTCTGATCGTTTTTTATTGGAAGAAGTCCGCGAGAAAATTGAAATGAATACCGTATTCGTGTCATTCATATGATTCTGTGAGAGTAGAGTACTATATTCTGTGAGAGTAGAGTACTCACTGAAATTTAAAACTGAATTACGACACATACTCTTCATTTTGTCCCTCATTTCAGTGCTGTTAAAATTAGAGTGAATGTCCCGCAGTATTTGTTTCTTTGCGGGTGTTTCCTCTTCGATGACCTCTGAGGAATGTATTTTCAGCCATTGGGGCCGCACGATTTCTCGACCGCAATTGCCTGCTAGTCTGTTTTCAGAGATTGTTTTTTGTTGCATGAATATGAAATGCACGATTGAAAATGAAAGCTCCTTACATCTACGTCATGCCCTGCAAGCCACCCAAAGGGCGTGTGGCAGGGGGTGGTTCCACACCAGGCATGCATGAATTATACGGCAGAACACCGAAACTACATTGAAACCTGCGTACCACACATGCAACGCGCCCATTAAAATCTATCTACTAACCAAGAAACATACTATCATCAATCGTTCCAACAGGCAAGGGGTACAAGGACTACTGCTACAGATTCAAAATATCATGCATAAATAAGAACGTAGAGGATATAAAGAGGAAGATCTGCAGTCTAGCTAATGTCACTATTTGCACTGTTCATGACGACGATCACAGCTGTTATGGTCCCGAACGGTACGCGGAAAAAATGACATTTTATACCTATCGGTTATACAATCTATCTCTCTAATTGTATTGGCGCGATCTAATCTGCCGTAGTACGAGGGGATTGATAGTATGTTTTTTATGTCGTCAGAGAAATGTTTTTCCTGAAATTAAGCTAAGGGGTTAAGCCTATAATTTACTCTACGCTGTGACAGCGATTCTCATCCTAATTCTTCTAACAATCCAGACACACTAGCCAACTTATCGTAGCATCGTTTCACAAACCTAGCTCCTCTACGCTGTACGCGATCTAACTCTGATATCAACCCCGCTTCGTATGGCTCTCATACACTAACAGCATATTCCAGATGAGGCCTAACGATTGAAAAATAATAGCGTTCTTTCACTTTCTCATCACATTTCCCGAGTATTCTCTTGATAAAGCCTAGCTTCCTGTGTGCTTGACCGCATATTTCCCGAAAAGTAGTTCTCTCCTCCTCTCCTTCTTTTTATTCCTCCTTGCCTTAGTTCTCCTTAGTACATCGTGTACGCATCTAATACTAACCTCTTGCCAGTGACAAGGAATATGTATACGTTATTTTAGAGTTGGCCATTTGTTCGAACACGTCATTTTTTCCTCTTTGTAGTGTCCTCGGATAAAAAGAGGCCGAGAACTCATTTTACGACCGGAATGCTTTTGCTGGAAAAAAGAGTAAAAATAATTTAGCCAGACGCCTTTGAATGGCGTATTAGAGCAGAAAAGGTCCTTACTTCACTTTGAAGTCTGATGGCATTCATGCGAGTATAGTTTACTCTACAGAGTTGAATAAACAAATATACGGGTGACCTCAAATTCATTATCCTACCGTGGTTTTCAGTGGCAGCTGCTAGTACTCCTCGTGTACTTCAGGTGCTATTTTTGGGCCCCTCCTTTTGTCTGCGAATTTTACGGTCGCAATCACCCTCTAGATGCGTGGCTTTCAGTCAGGAGATTCGAAAAGATTTCATGAAGTGGACGACTGATGCGTATCGGGCAGAATATTTGCGATTGCCGAGTGATCGCCAATCTTGATTTCAACCTTCCCACTCGGCCCAGGTATCGCTGTTGCTCGTAGACAACATGATTTTCTGGTCGCTAATGGCTTTTAATTTTGGGAGCCCTGCGAAAACGTCCATGCTGGGCATTGCTGCTGAGAGAAATGGCAGCGGCTCCATGAATATGTGGTTATAAATAATGGCCTGCTAGGATTGATGTGAAATTGCCTAGGATTATCGGATAATGTGTTTGATTCTGGATACTTTTCGTCGGTGTCGCAGAAAACTTCCAGATATTTGTAGTTGGGCCGATATTGCTTTGTGTTAACAAGTCTTCATTTAATTGCTCACATGTGGTGTTAGTTAGATACTACCTTTTGTCTTGCTATCCTTATCTTTCGACCGATTCATTTTTCATGTCCAACCTGCTTATCATGACTATTGTTCTACTACTACTCACTAAAATTTAGTCGACAAAATTTGATTATGGTAAGTATGATAATATTTTCAGAATGTAACCATAAATTCTTTGAAGAAAATTATGTTATACTTAATTTGCATTGGAAATACATTTTACTGCTGTAAACTATTGTGCTTAAGATTTATATATATATCATGTAAGTAAAACCTAATAACATTACTTCCACTTTCGTCAGCGTAGTAAGTCAGTATATGACGCAGCGTATTAGGTTAGAATATGGTGCATTAAATAAAAGATGTTGATAAGGCGTAATAAATGAAAGTTCTATAATTATGAAAACACTTCAGATTCAGATTAAGCTTCTCCATTTCATATATATACAAATGCCACGGATTGCTCATGGCTGTAATAACTCATCACTACCATCTCCTCTATTCCGCTGTACCTATAGAAAAACAGTTTTAGAATAAAGATGATATGCAAAAATTCATTTGATTAAGGTATCGTAAAAGTTGCTGAAACACCATTGTGGGCATTTTAAATGCAAACAATATTTGAACTTTAAGAAACACGTTATTATAATAATCGATTCTGCGGGACTTACACGATGGAATCATATTAGAAAAATATTTAATGCTTAATCAAAATGAATCTATGCTTAATATCATGTAAAACTCCTATTAATTGATAGTAAAGAATATTCAACACTAATCATTGTTATTATAATGCAGCGATTGACATAATTCAGTTGATAATCTTACATAACGGCATTTATTAATAACAATTACACAGGTATTCATCTCCATCCCGTTCCATTTTCGCTCTCCAAAAAACAATAAGTCTGGTGATATTCAGTAATTTGCTCGGAAGGGTTGCGTCATGAAATCCGTGGAGTGCTTTAGTGGAACTTCGGCTGTTTTCGCATCAGCCTCCGACGCTGAGGCGAGACCACGGCAACAAATCCCAATTGGTTCCCGAATCGCTTACGGGAGGCTCCCTGCCGTGGTCATGGTTTTCTTGTCGATTCCAATGTGATATGAATTTCCCGGAGAAAAATCTCGCCAAGGGAAGGCAATCACGTCCATAGCGTCACGCCATGGCCGCGTAATCTTCGAATGATTTTTATGACTACCCACAGAAAGCTTTCTCCCATAAAAAATCGAAAGTGGAATGATTCAAACTTGTTTTCTTTTTTTTTCCTGCTCGGCTCCCAGGATCGAATTCAGAACATAACACGGGCCTGCCTATTCATTATGCCCGGGGAAAATTTCACGACCACTACAAGGTGGGTATTTCAAAACTGAAAACTCTCATGGGCGCTGTAACAAAAAAATCAAATGAAACTAAGATGTGGGGCTGGTGAAAGTTTCTCACGAAGTTCCTACTAAGGAGTGGAAGTGGAGGAGTGGAGTGCAAAGTGATTGAGGTCCCCGAAACTGAATTCCAACCTGCCACAGCTGTTGCCGCGATGAGCAACTGGCGATAATGAGGATGACCCAGTCGGGGAATCGGCGTCTAAATTGCTCCACGTTTTGTCGGCGTCAAAACATATGCCGTAGCATTAATAATAAGAAAATCCGTCCGTTTTGTCAGAAGAAAAATTTGTTCCTGAAACGTTTGAAACTGTTCCAGAAATGTGACTTGCCGTCAGTGGTAGTTATTCAGGTGCTGTTATTTAACTTTGCAACGCTCACAGAAAATATTTTAGTGCTCTCTCGCAGTAAATCCGCGTTTTTTTTGGCGAGTGCACCGTAATTCGCGGTGCTGGAGAAAAATGAAAATGTTAATATTGTGTGTAAAATCATTAACGAACAGGAGTTACTGTGGCAATTTTTATAGAGTGGTGCGTTAGATACCGAAGATTATGAGGAAAATGTTTCGGCCGATCTTGTGATGTAGTGACGGATAAACGTACTTAACATTCTTTTAAAAGTATAACAAACAATAGTCGATTGAAGAAAATCGATTTAAGGTAGTCCGAGCGAAAAATCATTTTACTTAGAAATCAATGAATTTGGTCTCATTTTAAAGAAAAATATCTCACCTATCCATTGACACAAAAAATTCAACCCCTTGCCGCATTACTTTCGGAGTTTTTTGCCTAAGAATACCAGCTCTTTTACGTGGGAAATGGTACGTGTATGCACTCCAGTGAGACATTATTTACAAAATTAGGTATTTTTAACACTTAGATGTCGTAAGAAATCTAACAGTGCGTAGTTTGTATGTTTTCTCAACTATATTTGAAAATAAATCATATTGTTACCGCAGTAGGTTCTTGGGTATCACAATAAAACCTTCCGTTTTGAAGGAGTTTCAAACGCACCGCATGAAAAAAATAAGTCAAGTTAAAGACTTATTTAGATATTTTCATTTAATTACTTACAATTTCTGTCATATAAAACTATATTATTGCACCATTAATAATGCAATATTTAATTGATGTGTCCTACAGCTGGTGAAATCAAAATGTATAGTTTGAATGTGGTCTCTATTATGACTAGGGAACTATCTCTCTCGGACTACCTTAAGTCTGTGTATTTGTCTTCGAAAAATTCGAAGCTGTAATATGAGCCATTCATCATTGTTCTCCGACGACTAGGAAACGAGAGAAATAAGGATTAAATGATAATTAAGTCACGGAATCGTGGCGGCAATAATGAGGAATATTTAAAGCACGCATGAGTTAAGTGGTTTTTTTCTCTTTACGTTCCCTGAGTCATTGAACTCCCTGGTGGCTCTCCATATTTACTTTCCTCTTAAATTGTTCCACGCATAAAAATCCCGGGCATTCCTCTTGTCCATCTATTTTCCTTTCATTTTGTTTTCAATTGTGTTCCTCCCAAACCCATTGTGTCTCAGGGTGTGTCCAATCCATCTGTTTCTCCTTTTTATCCGTCCGTTTTATCTTCAGCGTCCTCCTCCAGCACTAAGCTTCATAAGGCTTCTATTCTATTCTGGTCATCTTTTCCAATGGTCCATGCTTCCGATCCATAGAGTGCTACGCTCCACACGAATGTTTTTACATACTGCTTATTGATTTGTAGTTATATATATCTTCTTTTTAGCACAGCAGTTGTCTTTTTCACATGAAGGCCGCTTGATGTCCGCTGTACTTCGTACGTCCCAGGTAATGGTACTTCCGAGATAAGTGAAGGAATTCACTTGCTCTAATTTCTTTCCTCTTAAGGTGACTTCTCCTTCTGCTTCTCTCTATTCTACCCACAAAGATTTTACTTACATCTGCATCTACAACTACTCTGCAAGCCTCCGCGTGGGCGTGTGGCAGGGGGTGTTAGGACACCAGTTGTGGCGATATTATGTAAAATTAGATGTTCACGAGGAGTCTTGGCATGGGCTAAGCCTTCAATTTCAACTTAAGTTAACAATGTGTAGGTGACCATTGACTGTTGTACATGTCTGTGTCTTCATCTACATATTACATGTCTGCAAGTCAAATCAATGGTGTTGGGCTGGGGGTGATTTATCACCAACACGTACTATAATGTTCATGAAACTTTAGCCTACACGCAATACTCTGTTGGTATCCTACCAATGCTGAAGAAACTGTTTGAATCAATGCATAATGTAACTGCATATATGAAATGCAAGAGTCAAGCAGGGATCATGCAAAACGTGATGTCAGTACTACGCGGTAGATTACAAATGTATTGGCAGCAAATCAGTGAATCAGCTATACTACCGGTCGACTAGCCTACTTGTTCCATTGGCAGCCATTATGGTCTCATCTCGATCACGCGAAATAACAAAAACTTTAAATCCGAAGTCTATTTCCCTCATTTTATTCTCATGATCTGATCAACCATAGTAACGACGCCTTCACGAATTCTACAATTTATCCGAAAAGAATCACAACTGACGGAAATGATTGTCGTGGCGTCGCTCCACTCTCTGCCGCAGACTTGGGGGAACCTCGATGACATGCGTTTAATAATCGTGATTTTGATTGGCTAGTGTCCGGCAACACAAAAGCGACTGCGTGAAGACGTTCCTTCGAGTGAGGAGCGAAATATCTACATCTACGTCATACCCTGCAAGCCACCCAAAGGGTGTGTGGCAGGGGGTGCTTCCACACCAGGCATGCATGAATTATACGGCAGAACACCGAAACTACATTGGAACCAGCGTACCACGCACGCAACGCGTCCATTAAAATCTATCTAATAACCAAGAAACATTCTATCATCAATCGTTCCAAAAGGCAAGGGGTACAAGGACTACTACTACAGATTCAAAATATCATGCATAAATAAGAACATCATTATTTACATCATGCATAAATAAGAAAGAGGAGAATATAATGAGAAAGATTAACTGCCTGCCTATTGTCAATACTCGAACTATTCATGACGACGATCACAGCTGTTATGGTCCCGAATGGTACGCGGAAAAAATGACATTTTATACCTATCGGTTCTACAATCTATCTCTCTAATTATATTGGCGCGATCTAATCTGCCGTAGTACGAGGGGGTTAATAGTATGTTTTTTATGTCGTCAGAGAAATGTTTTTCCTGAAATTAAGCTAAGAGGTTAAGCCTATAATTTACTCTACGCTGTGACAGCGATTCCCATCCTAATTCTTCTAACAATCCAGACACACTAGCCAACTTATCGTAGCATCGTTTTACAAACCTAGCTCCTCTTCGCAGCGCGCGATCTAATTCCGATATCAACCCCGCTTCATATGGATCCCATATACTGGCAGCATATTCCAGATGAGGCCTAACGATTGAAAAATAACAACTTTGTTTAAAAAGTAACAATATCATTCCTTTGGGAATTTAGTCTTTATCGCGTCATTGTATAAGAAAAGGTAACATATGTTATGTTTGATGCTACAAAATATCTGCTTCTTACCGCCTCAGTTTTTCTAGAGGCGAGCGAAATGATATAAAACGTTTTCTATGGGATGAAATTGAGTTGAGCGCTTCGTAGACCCATCATTATAATAATACGGAAGTCCATACTTACTGTTGGTATCATAAATTTAATGGTGAGTAGTTCGTTTGCTTTCTCGATTATACTCGAGAACGATGTCATTACATAGCGTGTTGCTTTTTCTGAAATCGGAAAAGAAAATCTTGCGCAGTAGAAGAGGCATTTTCAGGCTGTAGCCTGAAATATTTAGTAAGTTTAAAGTCCAGTGGCTCATTTATTAGTCGTTGTTTTAAATATATTCGTTGTTATGCGTCTTTCTATTGTCATATTTAAATCTTACTCCTTAAAACGCCCTGCATTGAATAATAAAATTCGAGTGTTGTCTCTATCGAGATGTGAGAGAAATCTCGCTCAAACAATAGTTATAATACTTATTGTTCCATTCATCACTAATGCACATTTAGTATTGCATTTCAACTAAGTTTAGATAGCCTATATGGCGAATGGTGAGTGTTTTGGCTTACTTTAACTAAATTTTATGCTATAGAATGAACTGATTCACACCAAAATTAACATAAATGGTGTTAATGAAAAAGTGCATTGCGTGAAGAAATGATCAATTTAGTGGCTAATTGAAAAAAAATGCTTTACAACTTGTTGATGATGTTGGTGAGTCGTACGTATTTGTTTGGAATGTAATAACATTTCAGTGCTGTCAATGGCCTTTTTCCATTGATGAATCAACCTTACAACTCTTCGGTGATTACTTTTTATGATGACAGTGGTAGCTAGAAGCATTGAGTAAGTGTATACTTACTCTATGCTAGGAGTCACCCAAGCAACCGAAGATTCAGCGATTATATATGGAATTGCCAATCACAGGAAGATTGTCTCCGCATCAGAAACGCTGGTTGCATTTATTTCTCCTTACTTGGATATTTTTACGCGTCCCTTAAAGCATTTTTAACTCCATAGTAGTAGACGTACATATCTCCAAGTGGGAGTATCTTTAGCCTAATGAAGAGAAGAAAACCGTGTTCTGGGGGACTTTTAAGTGATACAAGTAAGTATAATTATTCTTTTCCGATCAAAAAGGGTTAACTTAATAGGACCTGTACTAAGCTCCACCCCAACGTACTAAACAGTAGTGTCTGTATTCATAGATTCCTTTGTGAGCCACTAATGGCTTAGTAGCGCACTAACTAGTCGCCAACTAACAAAATCGTATTCATAGACCGCAACTAAGCTAGGATGGGAATTACTATCAGAACGCAGGTTAAAATTTAGGTTAAACCTTTTAAGTAAATTCGAAACCGATTTGTTCACAGATGACGTTAGATATATATTAATAACCCCTGCGTATTATGCTAGGTTTGACCATATTAACAAAATTAGAGAGATAGATTGTCGTACCGATAGATTTAAAATGTCCTTTTTCCCGCGCACCATAAGAGAGAACAATAGGCAACGTAGCAAAAGGGATAGGTAGGTGAAACATAGTTAGAATAGTCTGTAGTGCATGATGCATGTAATAACTACCAATAATCCCTTCCTTATTATGTAGATTTTAACCTGTACTATACCGTAGTAACTAATATTCTATTGTAATAACTACTGCAATTACTTGCAATAACTAATAATCTACTGTAGTAACTAATAAACTATGACCCTATTTTCTAGCATGTCTACATTATATATCCTACTTACATGGCAATAGTGCATGTTTGGTGATCTTCACCCCCTGCCACACACCCTCGTGGTGGCTCGCAGGGTATTACGTAGATGTAGATGTAGATGTAAGCTCAACAGCGCCAAGTGAGCCACTATTTCAGTAGCTGATTCTTAAACACTCTCTCGCCTTGTTTAGAGGCGCTACTAAATATGGTGGTCTGTCACAAGTGGTTCACCTCGGGTGATAACTTGAAACAATAACTGATATTTTAGGCGAAAATACCAAAGGTACTGGTGTAATTGCTTTTCTCAAGTCTGGCGGATGCGACTTGTAAAGCTGTTCCCGGATCAAACTGAGCATTTTAATTATATTCATCTTAGTCTACGACACCGTGTTGTGGTACTCCGTAGTGCTTCATGAGTGTTTTATTCAACGAGAAAGGAAGAGTTAGCGAGATGACCACTGTGGTTTCGTGCGTCGTAAGGTGGTTATCACCTCTTCTTCATCTCGTTTCATGTACGCCTCACAACATTATGAAGTACATAAATCATCGTGTGTGTATTGACTGTTTTTGAGGGTAACATTTGCATTTTTAAATTCTTCAGGCCTTAATGCTGTTCATTTGTAGTTTAAGATGATTACGAGAATACAGCTCATTTGAAAGAATGTGTCGAGGATGAAACCACATAAACAATTTATAAGTGCATATTAGTTGTGACTATTGCATCAAGGGAGGTGCTTTAGAGTAATCAATCCGAAAATATTACTGTTGCGTTGTCGTAGAAAAATGTCTTTCATTGATATAAAGACGTACAATAGTTTTCTTAATGCGTTTTAACGATTTCGCACAGATAGTAATTTTTATCGCGAGTCTGTTTACTTCAGAGCGCTGGTCTGTTAACATTCTGCTGTCAATTTCTATTTTGTTTCGTTTTTGTTACGTAACAGCGTTGTTACGGTTAACACAGTGAGAAAAAAATGTTCTTCAAGTGCATCAGCAGTTTATAGCATCTTATTTTGTGTTTTTTCTTCCAAGTGGATAAGTGAAATCAGCTTCGTTTTATTTAAAGCTCAGAAAGGATTCGTGAAGGGACAAATATATTTTTTTTATTTATATTTATTTTTATATATATAAAGCTGCAAAACTGACTGACTGACTCATCAAAACTGTTAGGGCATTTCTAAACGAGCTAGGTGGGTGAAATTTTCAGGGTAGAGTTGGAATCATGTGTCGAGTTGGGAAAAAATCGAAAAAGTGAAAAAAGTCGATTAGGCTTCGATTTATTGCAATCGATAGCTTTACATGGGATTATATGGGAAAAATGAAAAATTTTAGTGTGGACCTTTTTTCTTTCGTTCATTAAAATATGAAATAATTGAGCTACAAGCCTGATTCTTTCACAAATATGAGGCTAAATGTTTGAAAAATCTTATTCTTGCAATCGATTCTTTCCTACGTACCGTTAAACAGAAACTTTTATTTGGGATTATAGAAATTTTTTCACTTTCGTTGCTATGGATATATTTCTCCATTGTCGCCGGGCCGAGTGTCCATTCGAGATTTGGAACTCCGCGAAGTGGGCCAGTTTCAGGGAAGGGTTAGATTTATGTGTCGATACTGTGTAAAAGTTAAAAAAATCGATTGAGGTTCGAGATATTGCAATGGATAGCTTTACCTATATGAGTTAGGTCCACTCAGTGCATGTTATTTAGTCTTCTTTATACCATTTTTTGCGCTGCTAACTACTGGGTATAATATCTTCAACTTTTTCCTAACCTCTACCGTAGCTTTGGTGGCCAATTTCAAACAACCAAGCTTCATGATATTGTAGTTATCATTAAAATAACATGCAGTCCATATAGAAGATTGTATGAGAAAAATTGAATATGAATATGAATATATTAAAAATCTCGATTCCGATCTAATTTATATAGTAAAATTCTTCATGTGTGCTCTTATTAAGTATGCTGTACTGAAATGATATATCTAAGGTAGAAGAGCGTCTTATATGCCGTCAAATGAGGTTATGATGGTCTTCCAGTGGTTCCACGTTTGTGATATACTGATATTTGAAAAGTCGTTAATAACCGGATGACATACAATATAAGTTTGTACTAGAACTGTCTGGTATCCATACCTCATGAGGCGCGTATTTCATTTTCGAGAATTAAACTTTTCCTTACTTGCATGTAGCACGCAGACTTGAGAGCTTTGATTTTTTTTATTTAAAGAGTATCATCATATAACACTCCCCCCCCCCCCTGCTTGCAAATTGCTAACACCCATTTACTCGTTCAGATTCTTTAGTGACAATGTCCGCTATACCGTGTGCATGTTCATTTTTCACTTACAAAATTATGGCTAGAGTGTGAATGTGAGTATTGTTACATTGTCTGTGTAAATGACAGTTACTAGCCATTAACTGAAGGCAAAACTTTTCCCTTTTGAGTGTTTTTATATTGACGGAAGGTGGATACCTCAAGAAATACGTGTGGTTGTTTGAATATAACTGATACCTTAATTTGGTGCGATTGGATGGTGTAAGTTAAACTTTGAAGTGGTGAATCTGCACTGTGTACAAATGATTTTATGAAGGATCTGCGCAAGTTTGTGTTGTATTATTAAGTATGGCAAAAAATAAGTTTATGACAAGCATGTCTTCCCGATTTTTCTATACAATAAAAATAAATGTTTGTAGAAGATTTGTCGGAATTATGATGGTATTGTTAATAAATGGGGAAATAAGAGTATTTAACGATAGTGCTATGGTAGCAATATTGATGCTTGACATACGAATTCACGTACAATGAAGCCAGAGGCAGTGTTGCCCTGCGTTGCTTCATTGTTTATAGGGCTATCGCTACCTACAGTTATGTACTCCGCTACGATAGTGGCGGTAGTAGCATACTAAGTTAGTAGGTCCTAGTAGCTCACTGGAAAGGTTCTATGAAAACCATATTTTAGTATGCGACTAAGGGCTCTTAGTAGCCGACTAAGTTAGTCGTCTTACTTACACCTTTTAGTTGAAACCTATGAATATGACTGTAGATGTCCTGACCCTAGAAAGTATAGACGGTTTTTTTTGCAACAAATCACCCTCCCAACGTGGCTATCACGCGCATTTCGACCGTGAATTGGCGGAAAATTGAGTCAAATTATTTGCTTTCATTACCATTATGATTGTTCCTTGGATAATAGGGTTTCTCTGTTAGCAATCAAAAATTAGTGTGCAAATCATACAATTACACTTCACTTTTCCGCTACTTTACAACCGCAATCAATCTCGATCGAGTTCACTCTCAAACATCAATTTTTGACTATCTGCTGTACTTCCGCATATAGTTTTAGTGGTCCTTAGACCATACGTACTCAATAGCTCACTTTACGGTGAAAACTAAGTCCAAAAATGTTTTATTGAGAGCGCTAAGCTAGTTCACCACTTCCGTAATTCTCTTGCGAGTGGAATATCTTAACTCTAGCTTTATACCCATTACACTTCACTGTGGCATATCTGATGTAACTTTCAATGTGTCTGAACTAACGCCATGTAGGACTACCCTCTCTTCGTGGATGTCTTAGAAAAGTTTGAATGCTACATATATTATACAGTGATTTATTCCATAGACTTGGAGCTTAGCGAGTGATGTCGAATGCGACACTTCTTCGCTCAACTATTTTTGATATTTCAAAATATCGCGTCCACCTAGATGTGCCTGTCTCCAGATGTGAAAGAGGGCTAGCTGAGTTCCGCAAGACCTGCATTTCCAGAATCCATGCTAACTTTGAAATAACAAGTTTTGACTATTCTCATGCCCCATTAACGGACTGACGAGAAAGTGTTCCAATATTTTGCACGAGGTTGGCGTGAGTGTAATAGATCTAGATTTGCTAGCCTCTTGCTTATCTCCGCTCTTAAAATTTGGAGGAAGATTCATGATTTTCCAATCGTAGGGGACACGATGTTCTGCAAGAGATTTAAAAAAAAAGTATTTTCAAGTACGGCACTAAATCTACTAAAGGGGATTTACCTGAATTAGTTCACGGCCTTAATATGTTCGTCAGAAAGACGCCTGGAATCGATTACTCTTTGATGCTACGGCGGTGAAGGTGTCCGAATTTCATTCTTTGTTTTCGAAAATGTTTTTTTATCTTGCGCAAGCATTTCGATCGCTTCGTTTTCACCAAAGGAATCATTTAATGGAACGATTATTGAACCTAGTTTCCGCAGTGTTGAAACCTTGGCCCAGTTTGATCTCAGACACGCAATGCCGGTTTCTTTGTCTTTTTGGACCGAATCCAAGCGGAATTTCCTGCCTTCGCCTCCGTCACTCTCCGGAAGGATTTGTTTCATCTCTCTCTCTGTCTCTGTCTGCCTCTTGACCCACACTCTCGCCTCCCGTCCATCCTCTTTTCCGTCTTCGGGCCGCCCCGACAATCGCTTAATCGTTAATTATCCGCATTTATTCTGTAGGGATGTATGTATGTACCTGATTAAGGCAGTCCGAGCGAGATAGTTCCCTAGTCATTATAGGAACCATATTCGAATTAAACGTTTTAATTTCACCAGCTGTAGGACACATTAATTAAATATTGCATTATTAATGGTGCAATAATATAGTTTTATATGACAAATTGTAAGTAATTAAGTGAAAAGATCTAAATAAGTCTTGAACTTGACTAATTTTTTTCGCGCGGTGCGTTTGAAACTCCTTCAAAACGGAAGGTTTTTTGTGATATCCAAGAACCTACTGTGGTGACAATATGATTAATTTTAAAAAATAGTTGAGAAAACATACAAGCTACACGCTGTTAGGTTTTTTTACGACTTATAAGTGTTAGAAATACCTCATTTTTTGTATAAGGTCTCTCTAGAGTGCATACACGTACTGTTTCCTATGTAAAAGGGCTGTTTGTACTTTTTGGCAAATACCTCCAAAAGTAATGTGGTAAGGGGTAGAATTTTTGATGTAATTGGATAGGTGAGATATTTTTCTTTAAAGTTAGACCATATTCATTGATTTCTAAGTATAATGATTTTTCTTTCAAACTACCTTCATTACAGCACTCGCGGAAGATCGCCACATCACGGAAGGAACTCCTACGGTGGATGGAGTGGTGAGAAGGAAAGAGGGGAAAGTTATCTGGGGTTGTGGAAAAGTTCAACATCATTAGCTATTCAATCCCCAGACATTTTGAAAAATCTAACTGACTTGGTAAGTTTTATTCATATACTTTAAGTTTGAACGACCGGTTTCTTCGCATAGGCGAATTTCTTCAGGTAGGTACTTATTTCCCTTCTGGTACGGAATATGCACAACTTGGGAAGGGTGGGGAGGAAGGCGAAAGGTTTAAGGGTTGGGAGGGAAGGGGGAAGGTGTTGGGGAAGGGGTGGGGAACGAGGGGAGGGTAGTTGTGGAGGTGGGGGTTGTTATGGGGAAGGGGAAACTTACGGTGAACGTTGAGGACTTATCTTTCTCCTTCCCTTACCTTTCCCATGTTGTCCATATTCTGTGCCGGAATGGAAATATTTATCTGAAGAAATTCACCTATGCGATGAAACCGGTATTTCAAAATAAAGCTGATTGAAAAAATAACTCAGTCAATTTGATTTTTCATAATTGGTTTTCACGAAGTCAAGCCCGAATCCATCGAATTTACCGAGTGATTTTGACTTTTGAATTGCACGTGTATGCACACTGAAGGCAATTTATTGAAAAAAATGAGCAGTTTAAAGCGCCGTGATCTCTGCAGTAAATGAACGGTGTGTAGTTTTTTTGTTTTTTTTTCAACTATTTTGTAACATGAATCAAATACGTACCGCAGTAATTTTAAAATACTCACGAAAATCAACAGTTGTGAAGTCATTTTCACCGTAAAGATAAAACAGAAACGAGTGAGTCAAAGACTTATGTTGATATATTTATGTAATCACTGAGCAATCCAGTTTTATTTATAGAACTTCAGTTTGGCGTCTTATAAACTGAAATATTTGCTTGTTGCTTCTTTAGCTGCTACATTATAAAACCTAATATGGTCTTTTTTATCACTAGGGAATAATCTCGCTCTAACTACCTTAAAGTAGTCCGAGCGAGACAGTTTCCTAGTCATAATAGAGACCGTATTCGAATTATACGTTTTAATTACACCAGCCATAGGACGCATCAGTTAAATATTGCATTATCAATGGTGCAATTATATAGTTTTATATGGCTGAGATTGTAAGTAATTAAATAGAAATATCTAAATAAGTCTTTAACTTGACTCATTTTTTTTTGCGCGGTGCGTTTGAAACTTCTTCAAAACGGAAGGTTTTATTGTGATACCCAAGAACCTACTGCGGTGACAATATGATTAATTTTCAAAAATAGTTGAGAAAACGCACAAACTATACGCTGTTGATTTTTTGACGAGATCTAAGTGTATGAAATTCCTCATTTTGTAAATAATGTCTCTCTGGAGTGCATACACGTATCATTTCCAATGTAATGGGGCTGGTATATTCTGGCAAATATCTCGGAACGTAATGTGGTAAGGGGTTGAATTTTAGATGTCATTAGATGGGTGAGATATTTTTCTTTAAAGTGAGACGAGATCCATTGATTTTTTATTAAAATGATATTTCGCCCGGACTACCATAAGTTACGTTCCAGTTATATGTTCGTACTTTCATTGGTGGCCTGGAATTTTTAGCCTCGTAAATTATCCTAGCCGTATTATATACTATCGACGATTAACCGTATTATTTGTCAACTGGCTCTAGACTTCGTGTGATGCGTGTTTCGCCGAGGCAGTATTTCTCTGGATTGCGCCACGCTTTTCGAAATCACGCCATGCTCACAGTTGGCTTGCTTGTTTGCTAGGAGCGTGGAAGATGTATTTCGGCCACCAAATTACGAAAGGTTTGATCTCCTCGCCCATCTCTCTCATATATAATGGCCAAGGTCTCAGAGAAAGTTTTAGGCGCATCTTTCCATCTGTTGTCGCACTATATCCGTGAGACTTCTTGTGCTGAGCAGCTGTTTCCGTTTCGTCTTCATTCGTTAACGTCGGCCGATTTGACTGTTTGGTTGGAACCTGCTTTTCCCAGCGCCGGATTTTCCATTGTGTTTGGCGACATCTTTTAAGCCGATTAAAGGAATTGCCCATTCATTGAGCTCCTCTAAGTCTACTCAATACCGTGCGAGCCATTTAAAGGCTGTGTGGTAGGGGGTGAGTTAACACCTAAATGAGTTGCACTATACCCTACTAAAGTTAATGTAACCACGACTACTGATACGTAAGCAAAAACCTATTAAAACGTGTCCGTAGCCCTGATTTCACAAATATGCGGTGCACTCTGAGCGTGCTACCGATTTATGACTGTTAGTATTAATGTTTTCACAACTACTCAGGTGCGCAGAGTTACGACGCAAACACGGCACGGCGCACAGTGGTCTAAAAGCGAAACAAAGCGGAAAAAATGCCATTTTCTAAATGAATGCTCTGGCTATTTTTGCACTGCAATAAAATAAACAAAGATCGGGTTATCATCTATGCTTACATTGAACCACGTTTATCGATTCAATCCCTTAGATATGAAACCTCAAACTTGGAGTACGCTCGGCTGCATTTGTAGCTAACTTATATTGATTTGATTTTCTGTTGTAGCAACAATGGATAAAAATATGTAAACATTTTGTAAATCATTTTTGTCTCTAAGCTGTTCTCTTCTTGTCTTTATAGCAAAAAATTGTGTGTTACCAATTGGAGCGGCGGCAGGTTTCTATTTGTAAGGACTATACTTCGTTGATAGAGTAAACTTTTACTCTGATCTCCATAAGGGTTTTCATAAAGAGTTCCGCAGAGTTCCAGGTGAAAAATGGCTCATTAGAATGTTCACATTAATCAGTTTTTTGATCGTGAAAGAATTTTTTGCACGAAATTGCACAGTTTTCCTGTAGATGCAATTTGGCTGCACCAGTCGAGCGACGAGCGCGCCCCTCTCCAACATTCCGTCCATTGACTTTCTTGGACTTGTCAAGAGTGTCACTTTTCTTTTTATTTAAAGTGACAGTGGTTTACATTCGGAAATGTCTTATGTGACGCATTGTGAGCTCTTTGGTACATGACATTAAAACGGAGGGAAGATCAGGTCTATCGGGATGCAAAAGTTGGAGAAGTACTTGATGGGCAAGTTATGTGTAAAAGAAGGAGAATTAGTGTTCCATAAGGAAATATTTAAATCCTTAGAAGTGTTTTTGAGAAAACGATACATTAGGTGGGAAACCTGCCATAGGATCAATGAAAGGTTTGAAAGTCAGAACTCCGAATGGCTCGCACAGACTGCGTCCACGTCTGAGAATGGATATAATGACGATCAAATAGGAAATCTGATGCCCACAAAGTGTATTTAAATGGTTACAAAATTTGCGTCTCTCATAAACTGATGTTCACAATGATCGACGGTAAAGGTGTGTTTCGCAGTCACTGGCGTTCCCGCTCAAAGGTGCTGTATTTTTTGGTCCTACCCTAAGAATATGAATGATATTGATGCGGTAGTGAATAAAGGTGTGAATATAAATGCTTCTGACTTTAGACTATCGCCACGTCATGACCAAATCGGCTGCGTGTCAATTGTCCTAACGAGTGAATGAATATCACTGAGTATGTGATGTGGTAAAATGAAATTTTTTATTTAAACAAAATATTAGTATAATTTCAAGGAATAAATACATTGTATGCCTGAAATTAGTGAGAATCATCCTAATTTCTTCGTTTACTTACTATAGATATTTTATACTTTCCAAATATTCGATAAAATGCCACTTGGGAATTTTTCCTCATATTTTAAGAATTCAGATTACTGTGCGGCGTGCTTTTAGTTACAGGTGGTAGATAAGGATACATTCTAAACGATGGTTTCACACCTCACTCGGTGGAATTCCTTGATATCAGGAATAGAAGGATACAATCATTAGGGAATGCCTCAATTAATTAGCTGCTCTACCCATCGAAAAACCTTCGTAAAAGTCTCATTGGTAGCCATTGTGGTTTTTCATCGTACGCGGGCAAAATGACATTTTAAATTACCTCTCCGTTCTGCGGCCTACTTATCCCTGATTTCATTTTTTGTTCTAATCTACCATAGTAGAATCTCAGGGTGAGTAAGATGCTACTGACGTCGTCAGCGAATAAATCGGGTTTGGTACTAACAATTAATGACTCATATCTAAAATAAAGACAAAATATTACCTCAGCTATTCGAATTTGCAATACATGTGTACGCGTCAACCGCAGGGAAAATTTTTGAAACAGTAACGTGATTCAAAACGGCATCTTTGGTGGCTTGGCATTACCGCATGGTATTACTTATCTAATTATTATTTCGCTCAACTTGAAGGATCTAATCGGGCGAGCTCATTTTCTTCTGCAAAGTAAATATTAACGATAATTTCGTCAAATGATGAAAAGCAACCCGACCTTCATAAGGAAAGGTGTCGTGTTGTTGGTGTGAAAGAGGTGTGGGTGAAGCTTTGAGTTATCTTTCCCGTGTTCCACCTCTTCGTTTCTGTTGGTCTTATGCGCCATTTTCTCCTTCGAAATCTTACAAAAATTTCTGGTTATTAAGGCAGTCCGAGCGAGATAGTTACCTAGTCATAATAGAGACCACATTCGAACTATACATTTTGATTTCACCAACTGTAGGACACATCAATTAAATATTGCATTATTAATGGTGCAATAATATAGTTTTATATGGCAGAAATTGTAAGTAATTAAATGAAAATATCTAAATAAGTCTTTAACTTGACTTATTTTTTTCGCGCGGTGCGTTTGAAACTCCTTCAAAACGGAAGATTATTGTGATATACCCAAGAACCTACTGCCGTGGCAATATGATTAATTTTCAAATATAGTTGAGAAAACATACAAACTACGCACTGTTAGATTTCTTACGACATCTATGTGTTAGAAATACCTCATTTTGTAAATAATGTCTCTCTGGAGTGCATACACGTACCATTTCCCATGTAATGGGGCTGGTATATTTTGGCAAATATCTCCGAAAGTATTATGGTAGGGGTAGAATTTTTGGTGTCATTAGAAGGGTGAGATATTTTTCTTTAAAATAAGATCAAATTCATTTATTTCTTAGCAAAATGATTTTTTGCTCGAACTATGTACCTCAAAATTTCTAAATATCTGGAAGTATGTTATGCGGGGTGGTGTTCGCATCGGCTAGCTGACGGTTTTTGATTCGATCTCTGAGACGGTTGCAGTAGAAGACCAAAGATGGCAAGAGGTGCATTTGTAGATCCGCGAGTGAATAGGGAAATCAATGAGCGATGCACGGAGGCGATGAACATTGCAAAATTATGAGTTCAAAATTATGCCCGCCATAAATCAATTGGCTTTCGTTTGAATGACTGTACTCTGTAAAATCTTCCGGTATTAAAAATGCATATTCATCTCGGGTCTCCCATGTTTCACCAGCCATTAGAATAGTCCGTGAATTCTGCCTGTTACTGCCAGTAGTTAAAGCCAAACATATGTATCGGTAATTTTAATGTGGTTGTTGATTGTTAATATGGGCGTACTTGGTTTGTTTTTATCCTTTATTTTTGGTGGATGAGAATTGGCTTATTTTGGCATTTCCTCTTCGTAAAATGTACATGTAGCTCTTTGCTAGTTTAAAAATAAAACGAGTAAGCTTGTTTTGTGTGCCCCCTCTAGTAACTTATTCGGCTGCGTCAGGTGATCCTTATTAAAAAGAAAAACGTCGTGTCAGATTTTGATGACTGATCGGAGGCTGACTTATTGAGATCGTGCTTAGTGGTCACATTGTTGCAATACTTATTCTAACGTCTCCAAAGATTGGAATTCCTAAATGCTATATTACAGGTTGGTTACCACTTAAGGTAATGCTTGTTTATTGGCGGCAATAAATGAATAACTAAATGAGTAAATATTTTTTTTAGTTCCGAACTTTGGATTTCTTACTGTTAATATCGAATAAGTTTGTCTCACATTTTTGTTCTCTCTCTGTGGTTCTTAATGGTCGTTTTATTGTATATTGTTTTTGATAATTTTTGTAATGCTCTTAGGGGTGATGTACCCTGAGAAAATAAAGTATTGTTATTCTTATTCTAAGGTAGGTTTGGCTGGATGTAGTATTTTTTCTGCCCGCTCGTCTTTGCACTCTCTTATAGTACTTGATGCTGTCTACTTCTCTCTACCGCGGGGTACATCTTACCACTCTTCGTCCCATCTATTTAGCCTATCCCATGTCTTCTACTCCCCTCGCGTGCTCTACATCGACCTCCATGCCTATTCTACCCGTCCCAGTCGCCTTATTTGCCCTCTCCAAAACTTCCCCAGCACTTTCCTATTTCACCGGCCCCTCCGTTTTACTGTCCGTTTCTTCTCCTTTCAGTGTGTCGCTGCATTTCCGTCCTCCTTTATCCATCCTAATACAGGGTGGCTACTGATATCCTATTTTCAAATTACCTGACCTTTCCCTGTCTTTTCCCGGATGGATTTACCAATTTCCCTGACCGATCGCCAAAGGTCACCCATTATTGTAATATTTTTTTCTGATGAATTGAATTCTCTACGGCAGCTTTAAATTTTCTGATCATTGTCACATATTTTTAGAACTGCAAGCATGTATTTACTATAAGATAGTGTGCTCCAGCTGCTTCTCGTGCTGAGTTTCGGAAGTTAAAAAAAGAACGCGAGGTAAAATGTTCCGAACAACATAGCCTCGGATTCCTTGTGGTGAGCGTAATACAATGTGATCGTGAATTTCAACATAACTAGGCAAATATCGTAATAAGGATATACAAAAGGGATACATTTTACGTCTGATTCACAACTTAATAACTAAGATTCACAACTAATAAGATTCACAAATGAGTTCTCCAGGAATTGACGGTGCTTATTTCATGCACGTCAGAGACGGACATTAGTTTCTATTGATGAAATTATGGGCGGAAATGACTGGCCGATAACCTTAATGGTAGAAAAATAATCAGGATTCCTATTCCAGTTTTTCCATGGCTGTTACGAGAATTCCCTGACTTTTCCAGAAATTCAGAAGTCTCTGACAGTTCCAGGTTTTCCCTGACGATCGCCACCCTGCTAAAGATCAAATGCTTGCAGTCGATTCACATCCCTTTTCCACAGGATATCCGCTCCAATCATGAAACGTAACCAGTAAAATAGTTCAAGCAAACAACTCTCGTTTAGAGCGATATGTAGGAATCCTCATAGGAATGTCACTCTAAACATTCGGGATCAATGATAAAAGATTTTGAATTATTTTAAAGTTAAGTAAATAGAAAGATACTTTCAGAAGGGCAGTTTAGTTTCTGTGCTGGCAATTTTAACTGGGAATGTAAAAGTGCTTGGGTGTCATAATTTTAATCTTTCCGGAAAACCTCCTTGAAGGCACTCAAATGACTCCAGCATATCCCCGTGGTAGGTTTACGTCTATCGTTGTCACGTCGCTTCCTTCGACCTTTCACCCTTACCCGTCGTGTCAACTCATTCTAATCTTTCCCTTCTTTAGCATAACCTGCCGAAGTTGACTTACGAAGGCTTAAGAGCGAGTGTAGAACGAGTGTGAGGCTCGAGATAAAATGCGTAATGCTCTTGTCTCGGTTCTCGGGGACTCATCTTCTCACGTTGTCATTTTCCTTTTGATAATTATATGACGGTTTACGTGCTGTGCCGTAGTTTTGATCGCGAGGAAAGTGCTTGAGAGGAGGGCGAAAGATCCCAGTTTGCCCAGATGCCAGTTTAAGCGATGTCTACCGCAGATAGTCGGAGTTATTACGAGATAGGCTTTTTTCGTGTCAACCTCTTCGAAAAATATCCCGAAGGAGACTTTATGTGAAAACTTCGCTTATTCTCGAACAATCACGGAGGCGTTGTGAGACAATGTTGATACCATAAATGTGCTCCTTTTATCCTCTCACTGTTGCTTTTGCGGTATACTTTCTCTTCCAGGAAGTTTGATGTCTTTTTCGTCTACTGCATCACAGTTAACCCCTTTTTCGTGGGATGGAATGTAAATCTCATGAATCTGGTGTTTGCGGCACAGGATTGTAATATGGAATATAGTTATTTCTCCAGCTATTCTACATGACCTATTTATTAGCGTGAGAAATATTTTGGCTTATTCCATTAATACTGTGGAACCAACAAAGTTTATTATCCAGATAAGCTCCTCCGAGTGAAGCTGAAAAACTTAGCGTACTTGAAGGTTGCTAACCGCGCGTATAGCTTGTTTTAGCTATATCTCGGGCTGTGCTAGAAGAGATTTGTGTTTTAAAAAATCTTGTTGTTTCGATAGAGCTTTGCCAGGTGTGAGGCCAATTTTCTAGTCGCTTCGTAGAAGTGTTAACTCTTTGTCTTATTCGACTGTTCATTGCAGCTACTAGTTCAGAGTATTAAGTGGTAGTCTAAATTGTTAACGGTAGAGTGTGCTAAATATATCATACCTTAGCCATCGTTAATCTTTGCTTCCTCTTTTCTACGTCTGTTTACTCTCCTAAGTACGGGACAAGCCCGTAATACCGAGTTTAAGAGCGGTCACTTATTCAGAGTGTTGCGATTTTTCCTTAGGTCAGCTTTCTTCTCGGGCAGTTCATTGCGGTAAGTGTTTGGCTGGCTTCGAATAGGTCTCCCGTTGCGATAATCAAAAGCGTCGTCAAGCTCTCCGATCCTGGATCTCCAAGTTGGAGAGAATCATGGGGGCACTCCAGTCCAAGGTTGGAAAAGTGGTACGCGACCCTATGATGATGGAAATTTGGGTGGCTCCTCTATATTTCGCGGCTGAGCGATCGTGAATTTGCCACGACAAACGTTACGAAGTTAAGCATACATTTGTAAACGCAGCTTTATTAATTGGAACATAGAGCTGCAGTTGCAGAGGATATTAACGACAGCGAAGTTTTTCCGACAAGATATAAAATCTATAGACGTGATAGACCAGATAGGACTGGCGGCGGACTATTCATAGTAGTTAAATCGTATTTGAATAGTACCGATCATAATTTAGACGACAATGGAATAGAGAGCGTTTGGTGTACTATTAAGAAATAAAACAATAGAAATATGCATATATGCTCATTTTACAGACCACCAGTTTACAAAGTTGACCTTTTTTACAAATTAGAAATTCAACCATCAAAATTTACCTCAAGAGAGAACACAGAAGCATGATAATTATGGGTGGAGATTTCAACCTCCCGGCTATAAATTGGAAAATCAATAGCGTGGTAATAAAGTCGAGGAAACGTGATACAAGCGAGGTCTTACTTAATACACTTTCTCACCACTCTCTTACTCAAGTAGTTAACGAACCTACGAGAGGTCACAAAATACTATATCTTTTAACTGTTAGTCACCCTACAATGATTAAACACGTCGATATCCTCGAAGGCATCAGTGATCATAAAGTAATTTTTACCACTTTGAAAACAACAGTAGAGTCCACTGTAAATCCTAAATGTAAAGTCTACTTATTTAAAAAATGAGATTACGTATAATTCGGAGAGACGCTAGAAGCTTCATTCATGAAATTCGTAGCCACAAAGAAGAACGAGAGTACCGAAGTATCATGAAGATGTTTTTTGGAAATACTACATAAAGGAATCGATGGTTATATTCCACACAAATTCAAACGGGAGAGTAAAGAACCTCGTTGGTATAACCACAAAAGAAGGTGGGATCTCAGGAGACAAAGGCAAACTATCTATATCAAAACTCTATTAAGTCAACAAGTCAAAACTCTGTTAGGACAACAATCTATGTAAAAACTATTAAGTTAAATAACAAAACAAAGGAGCTTGCGGCGAGAGAAATATTCGTTGACCAACGCTCAAAAGCGAAGTAAATAATGCGCGCTACTCTACGAAGTTACAAGAAAAAAATCCTGGGTGAGTTACTATAGTAGGTGAAAACCCCAATTCATTCTGGTCTTACGCGAGAGAGCTACCGGGCGAATCTTCGACACTAGACTTTTTATTGGACACAAACGGAGAAATGGTCTCCGACAGCATCGAAAAAGCCAACTTATTAAACCTCTACTTCGAAAGTGTATTCACTAAGGATGACACAATACACGATTTAGACATTCCTGGCTTTAACGAGCCGATGGATGACATAGCATGTGTTAGCGTGTGGGGATAACTTAACAACTGCGTTTGATTAAAAGTAAGTCCCCAGGTCCAGAAGGAATATCTGCACGCGTGCTCAAGGGGTTAGCACCACAGATTGCACCATTCATACAAATTATATTCAGTAAATCATTATCCGAGGGCAAGGTGGCCCAATACTGGAAAATAGCCAATGTCACACCGATATTTAAAAAAGGAAATAGAAGTGAGCCAGGAAATTATAGGCCTATATCGTTAACATCACTTTTATGCAAGATCCTCGAACACATGGTCGTAAGCAATATTATGACATTCCTGCATAATCGTAACCTCTTACACAGCAGTCAGGATGGCTTCCGAATGGGTAGGTCTTGCGAAACACGGCTTGTGCTCTTCCTTCATGATATCCTCAAATCTAAAAATCGAAAAAGGAAGTCGTCGCGATATTCCTTGATTTCAAGAAGGTATTCGACAAGGTTCCTCACAAAAAACTCATGTATCAATTTGCAATCATGCGGATTTTATAGAAAAATAGTGAATTGGATGAGGGACTGTCTCAGTGATCGAAAACGTAGTAGATTGACAAAGTAGTCATCGATGGTTTTAGATCTGATATGTTCGAAGTGAAGTGCTCAAGTCAACCGGTTTAAAGATCGAATGGTTTACGAATTTAATGGTACATATTAGTGTATTGTAATTCCGAGGATGAGTTTCTTGCTACATTCCTTTATCTTGGAACGTCTGGCGTGAGCGTAGAAAACACCCCTTCGCGGTGGTCCTATTTTCAGTTTCGTGAGAGGGGAATAACCTCTTTGGCTCCGGAGTATGACTGCGCAGGCTGAACGTAGTTTCGCACGTTTCCTTATCGCCCGAGTTGTGGTGGGTAATTGTCGTCGACGCTATGCTTCATCGCGGTCAAAACAGGACATAAGGTCAAACCAAACCCATAAGTCAACCATTTCATGATTTTCCGAAGTCATTTGTTCATCATCATCCGTTCTTAACATAATATTTTCATTTTTAGCGCGTGTCATTTCTGTTCTTAATTCGTGAAAAAAGTGTAATGATAGGTATAACTTATTGGAACGAAACCGAGCAGGACTCGTGAGTCCATTTTCGACGTGAACGTGAAGGAGAAGACGTAACTTACATTGAAGATCGAACCTCCGTGATCGAGTCATATATTCGTGGAACTGATACTGTCAAATGGAATAGGTGGTTGGGTTGGGGAAGAGGGGAATAAGGACTGATAGAAGCCTGGCTTAGGTATTCCAATACGAGACGTCAAGGAATTAAGGCTCAAGGCTGGAACCCCGCAGACCAGATTAAATCCCATCCGAAAGACTACTGCGAAACTCCTGCTACCGTATTTACCTGAATATAAGACTATCTATATCCCGAAAAATATGTTTCAGAAGTGGGGGGGGGGTCTTATACGAGGAGGAGAAGCCAAATGGGGTACCCATACTGATATTTAAAGTTACGTAACTCGACTATTCGAAATTCTAAGCGCGTTCAAACTCATCGCAAAACAAATTTGAACTTCATGCCGAGTTTACACATTCAAAGCATCACACATTCTTTCCAAACTGGCCCTGGGTACTTCCCTGAGGGCTGTCCCACCTGTTTGAAATTTTTCCTGGAATTTGAGCGTCAAAAGTGGAGGGAGGGTCTTATACTCGGGTAAATACGGTACTGCGAAAGACTGAGAAATAGAGTATTGCAACGTGAAGTTCTCTCTGTGTAGTTCCCAAGCAGGATCCGTATTCTAATGGAAAATTGTCCGTTTTACCGCTTTCCCAAGCTCTCCTTGGCTCGTGATTTTTCGTTCGGATGATTGACTTAAGTGATGGTGAGCAGTGGATGGGTGTTCGCTTGGTGATTTGCGGCATTGCAGCGGTTGTGCTTCCTCAGAGACTCGCCGCCTCACTTGATCAATGGGCGTGTCTCCGGAGGTGAAGCCTCCCTTCTGCATTCAATTTCCCTTGAAGGGAGGAAGAGGCTCTGTTTGCGTGGAACAGTTCTTCGTGTAAGGGGCATTTGCTTTGCGCAGGATTGCGATGCAATCTTATTTTCTCCTGAAGCTACTCCATCTTGTGGAGCAATCTGTGGGAGTAAATATTTATTTATCAGAAGCTTCTCTGACACGTATGCCTGAAATCTGTTACGCCTGCGATGCGCTTTTAAAAAAATTAAATTCAAACTAGATAAAATAAAACTTGAACGATGCATTTTTCACACTTTATTTGGAATACCAAACCCTACCGGTTTCGACACTCTTGTGTCATTTTCAAGGGTACTCTGACATTCTCCCAGTAGGGTTTGGTATTCCAAATAAAGTGTGAAAAATGCATTGTTTAAGTTTTATTTTATCATGTCACTTTTTCACAAAGTATCGCCTGACTCTATCCAACTAATAAATTAAAATGAACTTGAAATAATTTTCTGGGAGAGCATTTGTGTGGATTATGTTTATTTCAAGTACTGTGCCCTAATTATGGAATTATGTCGTACGTGTAATCTTTGATACCCTATTATTCGGGACGTTAAATCTTCCGGTGACTTTTTTCACTTTAACAGTAATCGTCTGTCTCAAGCCCAATCTTTGGATACCAGATATCAGGATAAAAATTCATATTTGTGTTAATAATGCGCTCTGTTTGTCCATTTGAGTGTTAATTTTGAAATTAAGTGCCTGTGTGTAGTACCCTTTTTTCTAATACTTAGCTCCTATTTGTGCTATTTCTGTATATTGACTGTCTAACTGCGATTACCTTGATAATGACGTGCAATGGACGTCGTTATTCCTCTAAGCTACATGTATTGCGGTGGAACCGATCTGGTGCAACCATTAAGTTGGGTGGATAGAGCATATTCCGTCTTCAAACTGTACGTCTGACAAACCGAAATAACAAACGTATTGGTTGACCCTGCTCTTTTCTCGCTTTCCTTTCGATAGATCGACGGAACGGACGACGGATGCAATGCTCGAATGTCCACCTTCTGTTTGAAATCTAAGGCAAGGTGACTCTTGAGTAGAGCTGTGCGAATGATTCGAAATCGAATCGGCACGAATCAGGCTTAATTCGATTCGATTCGCCTGCAAATCGGGATGCTTCGAAACCGAATGATTTGAAATATTCGAATCTGATAGATTCGTCTTCCAATCGTTGCATGCATTCAAACGTGGCGCTCGTTCCAAAAATGGTGCGCCGTCTGTTTAGAGGATGTTTTCCTCACGCGAAACGAAAATTTAAACGACCACATGTTATTCAGTTCTATTCTTTGTGCCACTACGGATATATAAGCTAATGTAAGGCCCTGAAATATTGTGGAAATCTTGATTACTTTAACTGCGCATAAGCTTTTGCATTTTATTTAGATTCGAATACGATTCGCAAGCGAATTTTTTAAGGGTGCTTCGATTCGCTACCATAGTTTTTTTAAAAATGTTCGTTTCGATTCGATTCGAAATATCTTTTGGGAGATTCGATTCGGTTCGATTCGAAATGAAAATCCCTGATTCGCACAGCACTACTTTTGAGGGATATGTTGGCTACTTATTGCTTTGGACTCTACCCGATTCTCCCATAAATTTCGCTGGGAACGCTTATTGTTATCAATTTAAATACATGAAAACGAGTCTCTCATTTGTTTGGCGCTACGGCGACATACGTAGCTTTGACGTCTGATAACTGCAGAGTAAAGCGTTGGACAATAACGAAATATTGACAGAATGTGACTCATAGCTTGTTAACAGGCCTGTCTATTTTTTAGCTATGGTAATTATAGGCATGAGATTCTCTTAATAAGCATACTCTTTCTCGGCAACAATACATCTTGCTGCCATGGGAATTAATACTGTTATCCTCTTAAAATTTCCTGAGCGAATTAGGAATTAAAACTTTACTGGAGTCCTTGTTGTTTATCCAATTATAATTTTTTGTTAAATTGCGCTAGGCCAAAGCTAGAGCCCTTTTCAGTTATTAGACGTAAAAGGTACGCATGTCGCCGTTGCGCGAGCAAATTTTTTTTTTCTATTTTCTCTTCAAACTTTTTTACTCCAACGTCAAAAAAGTCAAGAATTTGTCTTCAAAATTTATCCTACACTTCACTTGAATATAAGACAAAATTATGTAAATGATGATATCCATGTCGTTCACATCCCATGAACCGTCTCGGAGTCATATTGACTGAACTCGAGTCTACAAGATTTTGGCGCGGACAAATGGCCTACGAATTAGAGTAAGGCTGACGTTATGGATGTCCGCTGAAGTTTCATAAAAAGAGAATTCTGCATTACTATTCAAATCCTATCCAACTTAAGAATCGGATGAAGCAATGGATGAAGGTTTTAGGAAAGGATCCAATTGTGACGCAATATTGACTCCTTTATGATCCTTGGAAAAAATTAGGAATGCCTAACTGTCGCAGGATGTGCTTTGTGACACTCGCTTTTTTTCCCTGGAATATTTCTTAAAATTCACGCCCCCAAAAAGAAACTCTCCGCTGTCTCTCCTCTTCCATCTTGTGGCCGTCTCCCTCGCCATTTTTTCATATTTGGGATTGTTTATTTTTTGTTTTTACGCTTGGAGATGTTAAACAATCCCCGTTTTAAGAGACCTTAAGCTTTCCGGGACTAGCCAAGGAGTTCCACTTTTACGGAGTCACCCGCAATGCACAATTATGTGAAATTCCAGAGAGGCAAAAAAAGCGAACCGGGTTCGAATCTCGGTCAAGGCGGATGATTTTTCCCTCTGTGGATTTTCGCACAACTGTGTATTCCGGGTGACTCCGTAAAAGTGGAACTCCGTGGCTAGTCCCGGATAGCTTAAAATCTGTCAAATAGAGTGAATTCCTCTCTGTGTTTATGGTGTTGATCTTTCCTCGTGGGCAGTGGCGTTCAGAGCTCAGTAGCTACTGGTTTGTTACATTGTATCACGGAGTAAGTTCTTTTACTCCGTTCATTGGTGTCCGGCAGTCGAGAACATTTGGTCCCGTTAAGGTGACTAAAATCCACTGGGGAATAGGGTGCCTCGGTAGCTTAACTGGCTAAAGCACTCGGCTGGAAATCGATGGATCCGGGTTCGAATCCCGGTCAAGGCGGATGATTTTCTCTGTGGAATTCACCCCGTTTTAACGTTCAAAATGGCAAACAACTTAATAACTCAAATGACCATAACGTTCAATATTGAATAAACTATGAGATGGAGGTTCAGCCGCCCTGCTTAATGCACTCGGACGCTTAAAATCCCTTGCTGGGCGTCACAGTGAAATGAAAGTGGGCCCTTTCCCCATTTACTTCTACATTACCAAAGCCCTTAGTCGACGGTATTCTGACGTGGTACTGTGAGAATCTGCCGGAGCTACGAAATATTGTGAGTGAATATCACAGTTAAGAGAACCAACTTCAATTGGGACGTCACAGTATATAGTCAAACAATATACAACAGGAAAAGTCTTCTCTATTTTTGATTCGTGTTCAACCAGTCCTCAGTCGTGTTGAACTATCTCACTCGAGGTCACTGCACGACCTACTCTGCACGAGATCACAGTACAATCTCCACTGCGATAGGGGGACGAACCTCCGTCCTTTGGTGGGGGAATTCGGCCACAACGAAACGCTTGCGAATTTCGAGGCGGCATTTTAAATACACTTTTTTGAACACTTGGATCATTGGCCTTTGGCCTTAAATCATGCCATCGTAAAGTTGGACTGAACCCAAATTTTTCCTACGTTCTTTCCATATTGGAGGAATACGTTTCCAAAAGTGAGCGCTTGCTGGAATAATTTTGATATTTCGAATCCATGGAAAATGAAAGAATCCCAGAATTAAGAGATAAGTTAAGGTAGTTTGAGCGAAAAATCACTTTACTTAGAAATCAATGATTTTGGTCTCATTTTAAAGAGAAGTATTTCACCTATCCAATGACATCGAAAATTCTACCCCTTACCACATTACTTCCGGAGATGTTTGCCAAAAAAATACCAGTCCTTTTACATGGGAAATGGTACGTGTATGCACTCCAGAGAGACCTTATTTGCAAAATGAGGAGTTTATAACACTTATATGTCGTGTAAAAAACTAACAGCGTGTAGTTTGTATGTTTTGTACACTATTTTTGAAAATTAATCATATTTTCACCGCAATAGGTTGTTGGGTATCACAGAAAACCTTCCGTTTTGAAGGAGTTTCAAACGCACCGCGCGAAAAAAATGAGTCAAGTTAAAGACATATTTAGATATTTTCATTTAATTACTTACAATTTCTGCCATGTAAAACTATATTATTGCACCATCAATAATGCAATATTTAATTGATGTGTCCTACAGCTGGTGAAATTAAAACGTATAATTCCAACATGGTCTCTATTATGATTAGGGAACTATCTCTCTCGGACTATCTTAAATGGTTCACATTTTCTGGAAACAACTTTGCCCTAATGTTGACTGCTACTCCGAATGTTTTGCGGATAGTGCCAAGGACTGGAAATCATTATCAAGGCAAGGAAAACCGGGGGCAAGGGATTCCAAGACATCGAAGAAATTGCGGTGGATGAATTGCTGCTGTCTCATGAAGAGGAGCTGGCCATTGATTAGTTGGATGTACGTAGTGCCACAGTCTTTGAGTGAAGATGGATTTGGAGATGGTGATTCGGATCCTCGTCTGCCGATGTTAACGGCTTCAGGCAATTTTATTTTAGCAGGCAGAGCATTTACGCCGATACCTTTGGAATTTGATCAACCTATCGGAGAAAGTGTGGCATTCAAGATGTGTACAATGCAACTGTATACATCCATTTATGGAACTCCTAATGTTGTGGAAAAAGCCTAAACACCCTCGATCGTGGAATTTTGTTGTTCTTATTCCGGAAAAATCCGTTGCGTAGGAAGCGTATGCTAGGATGGTCGTCGGTTGCAAAAGTTAAAGAGAGGCGCATGCTTCCCACTGGTTGAGCCAAACCTCGAATACACTGCGAGCGTTTGTCACCCTAGGGAGAAAGACTTAACCCAAAGAAATAAAAAAAATAGAAATAAAAATATAGAAAAAATAAATAAATACTTAAGAAAGGTTCGCGCTTCGTTAAAAACTGGGACGAGCGAACGTAAAGTTCTCACGACTGTTAGAGGTATTGGTTGGGAGCCGAAAGAGACTTTGAAGATACACGCTAGGCTAAGAAATTGCTTGAGAAATACAGATCGAGTGTGTTTTAGAGCCACTTAGATGCAATCATTTGACCCAAAACTTCCGTTAGGAGCGTCTAAATATGAGAGATGCATTGCCGAACTACATTAAGGTAGTCCGAGCGAGATAGTTCCCTAGTCATAATAGAGACCATATTGGAATTATACGTTTTAATTTCACCAGCTGTAGGACACATCAATTAAATATTGCATTATTAATAGTGCTATAATATAGTTTTATATGACAGAAATGGTAAGTAATCAGATGAAAATATCTAAATAAGTCTTTAACTTGACTCATTTTTTTCGCGCGGTGCGTTGGAAACTCCTTCAAAACGGAAGGTTTTCTGTGATACCCAACAACCTATTGCGGTGAAAATATGATTAATTTTCAAAAATAGTGTACAAAACATACAAACTACACGCTGTTAGTTTTTTACACGACATATAAGTGTTATAAACTCCTCATTTTGCAAATAAGGTCTCTCTGGAGTGCATACACGTACCATTTCCCATGTAAAAGGACTGGTATATTTTCGGCAAATATCTCAGAAAGTAATGTGGTAAGAGGTTGAATTTTTTATGTCATTAGAAGGGTGAGATATTTTTCTTTAAAATGAGACCAGATTCATTGATTTCTAGGTAAAATGATATGTCGCTCGGACTACCTTAAAGTAAGGCAAGACAGGTAACAAAATCGTTCTTTCCATGCACAATCAGTGGCTATAATAAAAACTGAGCTCCATTCAAAACATCTTACTCTTCCGAATAACACTTCGCCTCCTTGGAAGCATCATCTCCTTATTCTCGGCTGGTGTTCCGTCGTCTCCAACTGCAACCCTTCCATGCAGCGGCTCGCGGTTTTTTTTGCTTGGCTGTCGCTTTCCAGTGAAGATGGAACGTTCCTCTTCAAAGTCGAAAGGGAGGATGTGGAGGCCTCCACCCGCCCGCCCGCCCGCCCGCGAATCCAACTCCCTTCCGTCGATTGATATTTTGAGCTTCCCCTTTCGATACTACCGCCCCCCTCGGACGTCCAATCTCCCCCCCCCTTGCCCCCCAAGGTGCACACGTGGCCGCTTCCTCCACGGTCATCTCAGCAGTCGGATGTCTTGGCCCGCTTCACTCATCAGCGAAAGAGTTGTGAGATTGTAATTGTGTACGCAGTGGAAGGTTTTTACGGCACCAGTGTGGCCACATCAGATTGGAGCGGTCATTGTGATTCGTTGAGCGCACATTTTAATATCTCTTCGACCGAGTCGAAAAAATGAATGTTCTAGGGCCAGAATTCACTTCTGGACAACTGGACAACTACATCCACATCTACATACTACCCTGCGAGCCGCCGGATGGGCGTGTGGCACGGGGTGGTAGGTCACCAGCCGTGTAAAGATGTAAACGTTTTGGAGGTGAAATGGTGACATGTTCTATGGGAGTGTATTTAGTGGAGCTCAGTTTTTATTGTGGTCAATTATTGTCCGCGGGAAGAACGAGTTCTTGTACCTATCTATTCCACAGTGTATCTTTCTTATATTATCGCATCTGTCAGACCTAGATGTGTAGTGAGGAGTCATGATAATGTTTGTATGTCGCTCTGAAAAATATCAGTTCTGAATTTATCAAGCAACCTAATCCTAGCGTGCAGCCTCCTAGTAACTAGGGTCTCCCACCTTAATCCCTCTAACAGTTGTGTAACACTATATGTTCGTTCGTAGCAGTTTTTTAATGAAGCGCACTGCTTTTCTTTGTATTTTGTTATTTTTTCTGATTGTGTGGTGGTTATAACATGCACTTATTAATAAAAATTATACCAGAATTATATTTTAAAATTTTCGTCTTAATGACTTGGATTTACAGCGCGGAATCAAAGCAAAAATGAAATGGAAATACGTATTTTTTTACTCTGCATGATACCTTAATATTTGTCAGCAACCATTATCGTAATATGAAACGTATTTTTGCGTTTAGAGGGAAAACTGTACGTATCTAGTCGGATTACTTTGAAATTTATGTCAAGTGCCGTAAGGCTACGTGTTTAAATAGCATTCTATTGCCTAGATACCAAATCGGTAACCTGCAATTTTTTCACCCTTACCTATACTCCAGTGAATATAATCATAGAGTAATAATAATACTCATAGAGTGGTAATAATACTCTGATATAATGTATGCATACTGTTGAAGAGAGCATGTATGAACGGTTTAACGCTAATATGTATTTAAACGAAAGTCGCTCGGGTCTCCTTCAACAGTACACAAGTATATTTCATGGATTTGTTTTGTTATTATTACATCTTCTTAATCTGTCTGTAAGTTTTCGCAGGTTTTTTCACTCTCCCCTATACCTGTGTGGGTGTTTTCCTTCAGTGGGTTTTTTCGTCAAGGATATACTCTTCCTTACTTAATTACGTTTTTCCCACAAATGTCTCTTCAAAGTCCCACAAATCTTTCTTCACACTCATTTCATGTATTTATCTGACGAAGGGTTAGATGGAAGAAGGGACTGCTTTACTCTCAATCTCGTCCCAGTAAAGACCCCTTATTACTATGATTACTATTATTATTGCACGTTTAGATTTCGCGGTATCCTCAGCCTCTCTTGAACTTTAGGGAATCGCTCGTCGATTCTTCTTTGGGATCGTGTGGCTAGGGTGCACCTCAGCCGCGGCGGCGCAGGTTCTCCTGTTTGGCGTGGCGATCGATGCAAAGCGGTTGGCGGAGTTAAAACCGTCTGTTGGTTGATAAATCGGCCAAACAAAACGTCCAGGCGGCTAACTGTTAATGGTGTGCTGCTGTTACCCTTCGCTTGCGTCAGTCCACTCCCCCGCATCGGTTGCTCAAGTGTAATTTTGGCACGGTTAAAAACCCTTGGATGTGTTTGGATGTTCCCTCTCAGATGGGCCAGGCGGCGCAGGTATATTTTCTCGGAGAATCTGGTCTTTTGAGAAATGTGACTATCGTCGTGTGGCCGAGCGAAATCTGATTTTCGAAGAAATGTAGCGAATGATGGACTGGAGTTTTATTCTCCGACCTACTTGATAAAGCCCAGATTGCCTGTTATTTTCTCAGCCAGGAGCAGTCCACGTGGGACTGTTCATCCCTGGAAGAAACTAGTTTCATGAACATTTCGGATAATTTTCAAGAGAACTTTTTTCCATTGCGAGTAGGTCTAAATAGTAGGTAACGCTTAGTAGGTCCCGCTAAATTCGAAGTGTATCATGTTGTCTTTGAAGTTTTTATTCTCACTTGGTATCCATTCATTTCTGCGGAAATGATTTTAACGTATATGCCTGGACATCCACTTCATTTACATAGGTACCTCTTGTGATTTCATAATAGTGTTTTGATTTGAATGGCACTGCGCATGCATCAATAATGATGATTTTTGTACAAAGATCAAAAGTCTTATTTCTTATTTTTAGAAATTTAAGCTCTTTGCAAAAAATTTCTAAAAATAAGAATAAATTGGCAACGTCTTCGTTGTAATCTATGTACCTGCGGTTTAGCACAATGGACAACATTTCTTTAATAATTTCTCGATATTTAAATATCTTTCTCGGGCTTCGCACCGGGTAATGTTTTAAAAATCCGTCGACGTTTCGGAAAACGACTTGTTTTCCATTTTCAAGGCACCTGTTTTTTCCGCCGTGACCGTGATCACATAACATAAAGCACCGGGAAAATCTTAACTCGTTTATAATTTCTCGATATTCTGCGTGCGCATCGAATGCTATAGGGTAATATTATGTCATAATCCACGAAAGTTTATGTGGCGAATGTTGCCTCTTTATTTAACATGTTGATTAGTTGTTTGGGGAGGCAACCGACAGCTGATGTCAGTGGCACCTTCAAAGACCGGTGGGTTGATTTCTGAAGGGGAAGGGTTAATGCTAGAGGTGTGCCGTACTATTCCTCTCGCTGAACAGTTCATTTTGATCCAGTTAAGGGATCAGAGCAGTTCTAAAGAACAGATCGAAAAGACCAGTCATACCATTCCAAATGTGGAGGGGGAACTTTGTGACGTTTCAGTTATTAGAAAGGCTTATTAGGATCATAATTATATTCCTAAATTGAAGGTTAATGGAGTCCTTCATCCACTCCCAACTGCATCATGGCCTAGGTATGTGATCATCCGTAGTGAAAAGTAAAGTAGCGATAATTTAGTCAACATTTTTATAACATTTATCCAATGTAAAATAGTATGTTATGAACAGCATCTCAATTCCTTTTACTATCTATGTATTATTTATGAACCTGACATTTTTATTAGATGATTGAACTTCAAAATAGGATGTAATTGGAAATAGTGGCTCTTCGTTAGGTGAGAATAATCAGTCAAACAGGTAAATGAATACAAAAAATAAGACAAATTATCATACACTCTACAGTTTCAGGCTTCACTTCGTGGAAGTTCTTGGTATCCATATTTAGAGAATACAATTTTTTTTCTTTTCCACAGAATTTTATTTCGTGTGTGTGGTAGGTGCCTGATGATGCCTCAAGTCGGTGAAACGCGTCGTATAACACAAAATAAAATTCTGTGGAAAAGTACAAAATTTGTATTCTCTAAATGTGGATACAAATTATCATGAATACCTTCTTCTACAAAAAAAATAGGTTTATTATGTGCAGAAATGACGCGGAAGTTTCCCCTGTACTGAAACGTCAATATATAATACCGTGCGGCTGTAAGAAGGGAAATTATAACATCGGATATCACTACGAGTATTAACATTCAGTCTCTTGGAATCGAGTTTTATTATCACCGCCATTCAGCGAACTTTTGTGTTAAAATGCGGAAGAATCGATAGTTTTATAGCTTCGTTTAGCAAAGTACTGACGATGAATGGCCAGCCAAATGCAGACAACACAATTTGTTGTCTAGTTTGGATGATACTTTCGATGAATGAAAGTAACAAGTTAGCAAACGAAAGTAACCAGTGAGAGTGGAAACACGCCAGGATTTGCGCGTATTCGTCGTAAGTGTGGAGTTTGTTTTACATTGCGTTTTCTTGGCTAATATACATTTTTGTATGAATCAAAAAAGTTGACTTTCTTCTGTACATTTGTTTCCTTTTTGGTCTGTATATTGCGGCGAAATTGGTATAAAAACCTCGAGTGTCGGCCCTCAAGTGACGCCAAGTTAATGAAAAACCTTCTTTGTATTGAGAATGACGATTACACAGACATCATAAAACCGGAACAAAATATCGGCGAATTCCGGAAGGGAGACAACCCATGATGTTTGGACCCTGTCCAAAATGATATGCTCATCGTAATTTGCAGGGACGCAGTAACGCAGAAATTTACTGACATCGAAATCTATATTTTTATTAAGGGGGCGTGTACCTGTCACGAACTGTGTCCTCAGTGAGTAAGAATGGACTCTTTTTATGAGAGGCTGCGAGAGTCGTGCTCTTGGAAATGCTGCTGTGCGCAAACAAAGGGTCACTCGACAAGTTTTCTCTGCTGCAACGCCGCATATACCTCTGCGAATGTTATCGCCCGTCGTCTTGACCCTCGTCGATGGTAGAGCATTTTTTTGGTGTGACTTCCAGGCATGTATCGCCAATGTATTTTGTTCTGGCGTTGAATTAATTTTTCACAGGAATCTAAGAAATGAAGCAGGGGGCTTTGAGTGCTGGAAGGGCGAGATTACTTTTTATGGGTTCTTTATCCTTTTAGTAATGGAATTGAATTTATTGAGTTTATGTTCACCCAACATAAATATAATGATATGGTGGACAATAACAAATACAAATATTTACAATTTATATAAAGACAAGGAGTCAATCTGGCAAATAAAATACACATACATATATATTATCATTTACAATTTACGATTTTACAATTTGTGCCAACAGCTTATTACAGGCATTTCTATAGTAGGTTTTCTTATCCTCAAATAAATCCATGTCATTACTCAGTGTATTAAATGTAGCACACATTCTATTTATGGGAGCATTTTTACTATAGTTACTTCTTACATTCAATATATAAAATGTCCTTTTGTGTCTACATTTATTATTTGGAGCAAGTAATGCTCCCTTGAGGCATGAATCGTTTGTTGATTCGAAGGTATAAGCTCTATCTTCGAGGCTTTGAATTATTTCCGTCTTTAGCGTGTTTATCAAAATTATGTACTGAGGACGCGTAGAGAAGAATAGACTTATTAGAGGAGCGTAGAGATTAGCGTAGAGAAGAATAGACTTGCGTACTGAGGAGAAAACGGAGATACCGTGCGGTAGAAAAAAATGGGCTCTGTCGGGAAGGACAGGCCACACTTCCGGGAGAAAAGGAATCTTCGAGGGAATTGATTTACATAGAAGAGAGAGGATACAAATGATGGGAAATACCCAGGGCCAAATACGTAGCCCAACTAAAATGGATTTTGAATCATAAGATCTATCATGATAACGAAGATTCAGCCGGAAGAGGGTAGAAATATTGTCTGAATTCAACCGCTCTTCGGTTTGAATGACAATAAAGATCTTAATTATTTATTTATTAAAGAGTCTCATTGACATATTCGTGGTCGTATTCGTGATAATTTTGATCAAAGTAAGATATTAGCCGCCGTGAACTATATTTCTGTCTATATTGGCAGTTTCCAATATTTTAGTTAGAAATAATGTGGAATGCTCGTTTTTTTACATTTCGCTATTTTAAAGTAATGTAAAAGTTTTAAATCATTGGTGGATAAAAAAACTAGAAAATCTCTCGCTATGTAGAAGTGTTGATATGAAATTTAGAGGTAACCGCTATCAGCTATTCATGATTGACGCCGGAGTTCCTCACAAGATCTCTCCCAAATATTCAAAGCGTCTGCTCATATATTTCTTCCTTTCAAGTGAATATTGGCAATAGTCCCTTCTAATATTCGTAAATGACACCTGTCACTTGTCAAAGGGTAAATTTTCAGTTCATTACTGTCTACACGGTTTTGAACAAGACGTTGAAGTTTTAGAAATTAACGAATAGAATAGAATATAAATTTGTTATGCTCTGGGCATCACCCTTGGAACAAAAACAATTACAAAAAAGAACTTGGCTCAGCAAAAAAGAGCAATATATGAAAACGAGCATAGATATATTAGTTTTAATGCAAAGCAAAAAGAGGAAAACAAAGAAACAATATTTAAATTTTTACAATATTCACAATTTGCAGGGTGTAATTCATTAGGCATAGTTTTATTTTGCTCTGCATGGAGTAGAGTCATATACAATTCATGTTTAAATGCATAAATGGAACTCTTCTGTTTTTAAGTTTTCAGGGAGAGTTTTTACTTACTGCCTCTAAATTCCAGAATTTAGAGACAGTAATTAAAAATGACTTTTGATAAGCAGTTGTTCTGGGAATAGGATAGCGTAAAGAATAGACCTTTATACGAGATGTCTTCTGGGTAGTTTCTGACCTGACCTTAAAAATTTCAATGAGGTAATTAGGGATTCTCTCCCTGAAAATGTTAAAGAGAAGGGTTCCGAGTAAATAATTTCTTCGGTTACAAGGATTTAGCCAACCGAGGCTAATCTTATGCAGTGATACATGAGCATCCCTTCTTAAACTGAATACAGATCTTACCTCTGAATTAGTTGCCTTTGTAATTTTTTATCGAGCTCTTTAGGCAATAGTCATTAAGGAAGAAGACCTTTCATTGGTTAGGCGAACCGGCAATCAACCAACTACCAAATTATTCGTAATACAGACATAGATGGAATTAATAATCGGTGTCGAAACATTACAGTTTTCAGTCGGAGATTCGAAGCCTCCGGTTTCGTTCGTGGCTGCTGCTTTCAAGTATTTCGGTGGAGTTTTCCGTTTTCATTCGGCGGTATATCCCATTCTGAAAGAGCTTTGTGATTTCC
Source organism: Ceriagrion tenellum (assembly GCA_963169105.1). Taxonomy (NCBI): domain Eukaryota; kingdom Metazoa; phylum Arthropoda; class Insecta; order Odonata; family Coenagrionidae; genus Ceriagrion; species Ceriagrion tenellum. Next base: position 6,655,212 of record OY720644.1, read on the forward strand.
CCTTGATGACGTCTCAAACTTCGATCGGTTTCATTCTCTTCGCTTTGTTTTTTTAGAATGCGACGTTTTGAATCATGAGTGGGACAGGGATTCGTCGGGAAGTGTTGAATGGTGTTAGATAAGTTATTTTTAGAAACCCATGCTTTTGCAAATTTCGGATTTTCACCGAGGCACATCATACGTACCCATCACACCGTTTGCTTTCGGGCTTGGCACAGTTTAAGTCTAGTCATTCATGTTACATCTCGGAAACTTTCTCCTTCAATAAATTCCTCCATAATTCCCTCTCCTTGCATATTTCTTTCACTTCCATTGCATTACTAATTCATGCAGAAAAGTAAACAGTGAAACAAAAGCATGCTGTACATTTCACGCGGGATGAGATTTTATGGCATGATTGTAAATTGTTAAACACAAGTATGTACGAGGTGTAATATGCCTAGCGAAGATGGTCATTAGTGAGACAAGAACTGTCGCTACTGTATACATGCCATAATCCATTACGCCAATCCCTTTCGGGGTTGGCACAGTCGAAGAATTTAAGTGTCGCCGTTAGCCCTCGAACACTGTGCTCCCTTCTAATGATCTCCTCCGTAATACCCTCTTCTCTTTACGAGCCACTCGTCGCGCTTTCCTTGGCCGCATGCATCTTGCTTCATACACGGTCTCCTATTTTTAAAACTCGTCATGTTCCTTCTCTTCAGAGTCTCTTCTATCACTTTCTGCCGGTACTATTTTGTTTATAATGCTGTCATTTAAGTTAAATTTAGCCTAGGCTTGTGGTAAATTGTATCATCATCATTGGTCGTTCAATCCTAAGATTGGTTGACTGCAGCCCTCCAACATTCCCTATCTAATGCTAGTTCCCTTACTCCCGGGTTGCTCTTCTTATGTACTTTCCTCTTTATTTGGTCCATCAACTTATTCCTGGGTCTTCTTCTGGGAACTTTTCCCTCTATTTTATCTTCAATAATGTTCTTCAAAAACCCATTGTGTCCCTCTCAGGGTGTGTCCAGTCGATATAGTCCTTATTTTCTGTATAGTGGTCGATTTTAAGCTAACCACCGGGACTAGCCACGGAGTTCAACTGTTACGGAGTCACGCGCAATGCACAATTGTGCGAAATTCCTCAGAGAAAAAATCATCCCGGTCAAGGCGGATGATTTTTTTCTCTGTGGAATTTCGCACATTCTGTATAGTGTTCCACATGGTCCTTTCCTCTTCTGCTCTTCTCTACACTTCATCATTTCTTATTTCTCTGTCCATTTTATCTTCAGTATCGTCCTACAGCGTCAGGTTTCGAAAGCCTCTAGTCTTTTCTGCTCTGTTTTTCCAAACTTGTGTCAATGTCGCCTAAAATTGCCATGCATTAGGGGGAAGTTTTTGCCGCGAGCAATAATTGTATCCCTTTTCTGTCAAGCACTAGTAGTGTGAATAAACCTTCGGACGCAGTGTGGCTAGGGCTGCCCTCCTCTCCCCCCCAAAAAAACTGTGGTCTTAATCAAAGCCGTCATATTTCCGTCCTTGGGGGCTCCCACCCTTTCTAGTCCACGGAATCACCTCGACTCCCGTCTCCCGTCAGTCAAGCTTTGGCCGTGGCCCGGTTACCGCTGTCGAATCCGCGGGGCAAGCGTCCTTTCCTCGCCAATTTTCACTTATCATTATTTGGCATTCCTATGAATCAGCGCTCAACGCGTGACCAATGATACGACGTGAAAAGCGGCTTGAAATTTTTTGAGCGTTGAAATTCAATCATGTCAATTGGGGAACTTAGGGGATGTTTTTATGATAGCGATTAGGTCGGCAATTTTTCATAGTTCCTCGTTATTGGTGGTATAAGCTCATACCCTACCGAGTAGCAACATCGTCAGCGCTGTTAGATTATTTAACGGAAGAGATAATGGCCAATTTATACGACTGCGTGGGTCAAGTGAACAATTGAGTCATTTTCCTTACGTGGGCGTCGATCAAAGTTGAGCCAATTGCGAAACGCTGATGCGATAATTCTATCCGATTATACTCCTTTTAGTAAAGGGTGTGAAGATCACATTATCATTGACCGACCATCACCTTGCGAGGATTGTCATCTTTTCTTTTGTCTCCTGTCAACATTCTGCGGCAAACTCGAACGATAACTTTTTCTTTGGATGATTCTCGATTAACCGATGGCAGTGGATGAAACAGATGCTACGTCGCCGTTTCCCCCGTCATTTTTCCATTACAACGCCTATCCAATTAATTAATCCCAGGTGTGAGACAAGTATCTTTGTTCGCTGTAGTAAGATGAGATGTAGTAAGTAAATATTGGACGTGCGGTATGGATTTCGAAGCACTGGTTATTGAAATGCGACTTCTTTACATCTACATGTACGTAATACCCTGCGAGCCACCACGAAGGTTGTGGCAGGGGGTGAAGATCACCAAACATGCACTATTGAGATGCAACTAGGATATTTAATGAAGGCATGCTAGATAATAGGGTCACTTGGTTAGTATCTACATAATAAGAAAGGGATTAATGGTTGTTATTACATGCATCATGCACCTCAGACTACTCTAACTATATTTCACCTACCTATCCCTTTGCTACGCTGCCTATTGTTCTCTCTTATGGTACGCGGGAAAAATGACATTTTTAATCTATCGGTTCTACAATATATCTCTCTAATCTTGTTAATCTGATCATACCTAGCACAATACGCAGGGGTTCTTAATATATATCTAACGTCATCTGTGAACAAATCGGTTTCGAATTTATTAACCTACGTTCTGGTGGTAATTCCCATTCTAATTCTTTTATTAAATTCGTAACACTTACACAATTATCAAAATGGCCTTTAACCTAGCGGCCTAGCGGATCCTCTTTGCACACGATCTAATTCTTTTATCAACCTTCCTCGTACGGATCCCATATACTAGCGGCATATTCTAAATGAGGCCTGACAAGTGTAAAATAGCTTCTTTCTCGTACTCTCTCATCGCATTTGCCTAGAACCCTTTTTACGAATCCTAATCTACGGTTTGCTACACTAGTTATTTCCCTGATGTGTTTCCCCCATGACATGTTTTCAGTGATGGTGACGCCTAAGTATTTAATAGATTCTACGTTAGATATTTTATTTTCTTTGATGCAATAATTATTCCGGGGAAAGCCATTCTTTTTCCAAAAGTTCATTATCGCGCATTTCTTCAAATTTAATTCTAGCTGCCAACTATCACATGAATCATCAATCGCATCTAAATCCTTAGCTAAAGACTGACTGTCCTCTTCATTTCTAATTTCCTTATACACCACTGCATCATCAGCAAAAAGACGGAGCTAGCTATTTTTTACTACTGTATTCAAGTCATTTACATAGAGAAGAAATAAAAACGCTTCCCTGGGGAACACCCGTTGTAATTTTTACTTCGCCTGAGCTGACACCATCTAATACCACCCTTTGAACGCGTTCATGTAAGAAGTCTCCTATCCACTTGGGCAGATGCTAACGGCAGTTGCAGTATGTTGTGTTGTGTTTTTCATAACTGCTCTTTTGAAAAGAACGTTACGACATGGGATTAAAAAAAAATCCTTTCCTTTGGCTTGCCGTGTATGATTTAAAGTTTCCTTACTTATTAGAGAGGGGAAAGCACTCGGATTGGTGAGGCATACGTGTGAGGCCTTTCGCTGTTCACACTCCTTCCCTGCTTTGTTTACCTCGTCAGTCTGTGACTGACTGTGCCATGCCTCTCTTACGTGGCCTTCATAGAAACAGCGCCAAATGCCAAAATCCTATTCGGGGTTTACATGTTTCATTCTTTTTTCTTCAACAGAAGAATGCCGGAATGTCTCCAAACGTATTTGTGAAAGTTGAATGTTAAACTATGCTTTTTTCGCTCTAAATTACGGAAGAGCGTAAGGGTCGTATTCATAGTCGTTACCTTGGTGTCCCCCACGTGTGGAGGAACCCCTTGGCTCAGAAATGGTATTCATAGTCGTTACCCAGGGGACTGTCGTCCCCTAACCCTCCCCCAGGCCGTCGATTTCCTGGGTGAGGCATGAAGCTTACCCAAAGCTCCCCTAACGCAGTACTGCTGCCCACGCGTGGGACGAATCGATACTACTGTACCAATGGCAGTTCATGGAAATATTAACAACTTTCCATAGTAACGTCTTCTGTTTACAAACACGAGTACTTATTGAACCAACCTCGTATTCCTCACCATTCATATTACATAAACATTTAAGTAATATCGTAAACATTCTCTTAAATTCCTTCGATCATTTTTCGTCAACATCGTCTAACAGTATACTATATTATTGTTTATAGCGTGCTTGGTTACGGTGTAGAATGAGCATCGAAAACATCGATGAACCATTCAGCGGAACCGTTCATATTTATTTTTCCTCGGAATTGTTGCCAAATCTCTTACCCAGGCGTCCCCTGGCTGGGCGTTACCCCGGTAATGTTTATGAAGCTCTCAGCGTAGGGGACCCGTAGGTGTTACCTGGCTATGCGATAAAAGGTAACCCCTAGGAATACGAATATGAATACGGGAATGATTTTATTACATGCCATTTAGAGTATTGAGCATTTCTGTGATATTGAAATTAGTATTTTCATTCTTTACTCAGTGGTTTAGTCTACTTTTGCAAAAAAAAGGCTTTGACACCTCAGCTCAGTGCCAATTTTCCGAGCTAAAATTTGTATGATAATTTATATGGAAGGATGCTTTCCTTTTCTGTGACGTACATCGTTCTTACCCATGCTGCTGGGTTTTTGGGCAGGCTCTGACTCTATTGATCCAATGCAGTGACACTTCTAAACTGTGTACTCCGCTAAGACTACTTTCCATCAAATCTACCGTGGGTTGATCTCTACTCCTCTTCCTGTCCTCTGCCGAATTCTTGCTATCGCCCTTGCTCATCCCCACTAAAAACAAGGAAATGTGTTGTGTTTCAACCCTACCTTTGCTTAAGTCCCTCATCTTTAGGGTAAAACCTGTTATTCAATGTAAGATCCTAGTTACACTTCAAATAATAAAAAAATGCAATTTTACTGATTTTGAATTTAAGTTTTACTCGATAACCGTGAAAGATAAGATAACAGTTATAAGAACTAAAAAGATGTATTTTTGGTATGTTTTACTTTTATTTGAGTAAAAAAAATATTTCCAACGGTTAGTGAAATATGGTGAAAATAGTAAATATCGGCCGCCATTTTTTAATGTGGCGGCCGTAGCACTGCATGCACGAGCGTTGATTTTTTATATGTGGTTACTAGGTACTAGTGCTACACATCTGCAATGCATTTACTTTTTGGGAATTATTTTTGGAAAATCCATAAATGACTGGACAACCACCCAGCCTTTTGTAGCACTTCCTCTATATAACCCTGTCAGTGTCTCGTTTGTCTTCCTTGATTCTCTGCTAACGCTCTGTTTAATACTGTGAAAAGCCTCTTGTCTGTGTACATACTCCTCCGCAATGAATAAGTTTCAGAACCATCTATGCATCGCATTTTAGTGGTGATCAACCCTTCCATACATCTTTACTCACTCGGGTGATTTGAAGTTAGAAATCATTAATGTATCCTATTACGAGATATTATCAGAATTCCCGGGAAAATAAAACCGTAAGGATAGTCTTGGAATGATTTTATTTCATCTTGGCTCGTGATATGATGGGTGGAGTAAGTTTTGGCCTCTTGAAATGTGTATTTATATTGTGCGATATGATGACATCATGGTGGTGAGAGAGAAAGATATTTTCCTTCCATGTGGTGCTTGTGTGCAAAATTTTTGGAACTTGGGGTGAGAAGCTTCAAAGCTTGCATGCAAAATTGCAATCATGCGGAGTAAATTGAAAATAGTGAATTGGATAAGTTAGGATAGTTATTGATGGTTTTAGCTCTGATATGGTCGAAGTCACATCCGGTGCTCCTCAAGAAAGCGTGATTCGCCATCTTTTATTCATGATTTATATTTATGACTAAATTCTAGAGTTAGCAGTAAATTAAGGCTATTTGCAGACGATACAGTTATCTACCGTGAAATGAGCGAAGACGCGGACTTTGAAGCTCTGTCATCGGACCTTAACAACGCTCATTCGTGGTGTCAGGAGTGGGGGTTAGAATTAAATATCAGCAAATTCACCACAGTTCATGTCCTGCGAAAGTCATCACAAAATGATAAAAGATTTCAGGCTTTCCCGGTGAATAGAGTGCAGAAAGGCTTCTCGGGATTCCAACCGGGTAGGAAGGTCCATGACCAACGTTTCGGCCGCTTACTCTGCAGCCGTCCTCAGAATGATGACTTTATGCATTTTTCAAATATTGACTCGTAATCATCTTTTAATAAACATGCGCAGAGTTTTTTCATCTTGGCGTGGCGTGCTCTCTGTAGCCTCAAAGATTTTCTCGCTTCCGCGTTGTAACATCTTAGCTCGCTGCTCTCTATGCTTACGTTACTTATGGGGTATATTTTCTAATTCCTGAATGCACAATCGAAGGAAAAGCTTTCCAAGCACCCTCCGCATAACTTAATGCCTGATTAATGCTTGGAAGACGGGAAAGGGATTTTTATAGATGACACTAACACATCGCAATCAGCTGTTATAAAAATGCTGATTTTTCGTATTTGTGTAAAATTTTTTTGACATTTAAGAAAAACTTATCTCTAAGTACCCTAAAGTCACTAATTCCCTCGGCAGGGTTTACCTTAATCACTCGATGCGATGTGTTTGTCGCCAATAAATGAAGAATATTGTCCCCTCCGTTTGGTGTCGTAGCTATCTGATGTAGTGCCTTTGATGAGAACGAGTACTCCAGGGATTAGCAAATGCCTGTCTCCCCAGGTTATGAGACTTTAGGCCTTATTGCCTAATGAGGGGACATTGAAATCTCCACCTATTATCAAGTTTCTTTCGGAATTCCTGGATATGATGCTATATGTCTATGTTTATAGCTTTGAAATTGAAGTAACGTCAGTGTCGGGTGGCCTAAAGTACTAGCACACGAATAATGTTTTTGATTTTGGGCATAATATTGAGCACCATACAGATACTAGGCTGGTCTCTGGAACGATTTCCAGTTAGGCTGACGATTGTAATCTTTGCAGCAACATGGACTCCCCCTCCAGTTCAGTTGATTCTATCTTTTCTGTTTTTGGTGAGCGATTTTGGAAAAACTTCATTCTCTGAAATATCGTCTGTCAGCAAACATTCTGTCCCAGTGATGACGTCACATTCCGATTTAAAGGAGGAATTCTGGAGTCTTATTAACTAATCGACGGCAATTATTGCGGCGATTGCTTTTGTGGCGAAAAAGCCATTTATTTATTTCTGAGTGATTGTTCGTGAGTGTGAGTACCCTTTATGGAGTCAGCAAAGCGAGTTTTATAACCCCGTGCGCAAACTAAGTTTTGTGGAGCGTGTGTGTGTGTGTTGTCTGTCTTTCACTGGTGTGGGAGTAATCACCTGAAACCTCTTACTTGGGCGTGCCAGATTAGTGTTCCTCTTGAACGAGTTTTCTGATCCTAGAAGAATCCTGCAATCACAATGAAGACTCCAAATTTCACTGACTAATATCTATTGAGGAGATTTGAAACTTTTCACAGTGGTGCATAAGATATGTATTGTTTTTGTTCTATTATCATAAATGCTAACGTTATCTTATTTTCAATATGGCTCTTGAATATTGATATAAATTTAATTCCTCCAATCCAAAAAATGTCCGAGAAATGTGTACGAATGAAACTTTTGGTAAATTTATTTTTCAATTCATTTCAGTAAAAATTACATCTCTATCGTTTAAATTAAGGAATATATGGTGACTTAACTGATTTTATTATGAGGAAGCAACAAATGCTCTTGTGGGTGAGAGCTTTAATTTACTTAGAAAACTTCAGCAATTGGAGACACTAATCAAATCTTGTCTTTGAGAAAATGACCCGAGAAGAATATGCAACCAAGGTCATGGTCTGGTTGCCGATAGTAACAAAACGGACAAGTCGGCTATAACCGTCATTGGGTTGTAGTCTCATGGGACATGACGTCTCATGCCGTCCATATTTGAGAGCCTGAACAACGCACGACGGTTCGTGCCGTCGACGTGCGGGCTCGCTAAACATAAGACAAGAGTTTGGTGTCCCATAAGGATTCAAAATATTATGTAAAATTTCCCTGTGCATTTCTGTACATTTTCTTACGGAGGAAATGGTAAAAAGGACTTCGGTTTTTTTATTGTGTGTTTCTCATCTGTTAAAGGAATCTCATGCGTGAATTAATACCCCGAATCCCTCGACGACATAACTCCCCCATTTTTGTCCCTGAAAGATATTTTCACGGCGATATTCAAATTTTTTTGTCCCTGAAAGGTATTTTAAGCCTTAGATTTTTCTATATTTTAGCGGCTTTTTGACTCTGTGATGTGGAAGTATTATTAAATAAATGTTCTTTTCATCTATTGTAGTGCTTCTTTGGCGTCGTCTCGTATATCAGAGTGGATCGGAGGTGATCATGTGTGCTGAGAATAAAATTGTGTTTGTGAGTGTCCTGTCTTTGGTTGTGGCAGCTATTCCATGTGATACCTTCTAGCGACATGTGAGTACATTTCCTCGTCTTTGGCATGATAGCGAAAGTAACTATTGAATAAATCACTCATAATTATGCTGTTAAATCATTAAGGCGTTTGTGCGACAATGTGTAGTTCAAAATGATTGCTTTCGGAAACTTGGGATGAGTTAGTTGCATGAAGAATTTCATGTTCTAACCACATTAAGATTTAAATGGACGTGCAATTGTGACAGGTAATAATTAAAGCTCTTTTATTTCATTTACTTCGGAGCCTTATGAGCTGCAATGTGATCTCTCGTCGTTCATACACGAGTTTATATTGCAGAGCAGTGAAAGTTTTTCTTGAGCACTTCAGGTGGAAGTGCGAACTCAGTCCCACTGTATTTAATGCATTGACAACATGCGATTAGCATTGCATTCCTGTTTGTTAATGCTTATTTTATCGTCATTTAGGTTTCAGTGTTTCATATCAGAAAGCTCATTTTTTGGTTCATTTTCGTGCTAGTTGTTTACAGCAGTGGAGGTAGTCTATAATCTCATGGACTAAACATTATCGAATCTTGGTAGCAGAAATTGCTCTGTATTTTAAATTTCATGGAAACAAATGATTAAATCTGTTTATTGTTAAGGATCAGGAAAGCAGAGAATAAAGTTTTGTTATAATATTCCTAATAGATACGGGTTTTCAATGGTGAACTATTGAGTATTGGGGACTGTAGCGGCAACAGCGTGGTTCACCCTTTAGAAAGCGATGATCTGCGTATAATTCTGAATGGAAGATGAAGGGACGCATCTTAGAGATGTGGCTTCGTATAGCATACCCATTACGAGTTCGAGTCGTTTGTTGGACAAGGTGCCCCGTTTGTTTGAGGCGTGACTGCGAGCGGGTGTCGTCAGTCACTTGTCGTGTCGTCACCGCCCGCAGTCCAACAGCGCAGAGCACGCGATGCTTGAGTTCATCTCGAGGGATGGACCAACTTCGTCTTCCCCTCCATTCATCTCTCGGAACGTCTCGAGGTCAGTTATCTAATCCATCCCGCCGAAGCCACTCTCTCGCCCTCCCGCCCCTCCAGTTTCCCTATTCGGCGAGTTTTGCTTTGCGTGGTGGCGCTCAAACCTCAGCGTTGAATGGGCGTAACCTTCGCTTTGAACGTTTAGTGGGGCCGTACCCGGTTGCGCAATCATCCACTTAAGGATGGTCCTCCGTTAAATGAAAATTTCGTAGTTTTTTCGTAATCGTGTTGCTCCTGAGAAGCGCGTGCCCTCTGTCGGAAATCGCGCTCAAAACAGTACTTTCATCATAATGTAAAATAAATGGGTTGAAAGTAGGGATGAGTCGATTCCACTTTTTTTCGAATCCGATTCCGATTCTTTCCAATCGATTCCCGATTCTCGATCACGATTCCATCGATTCTTATTCCTAATAACAGGTGGGATATTGATATACCAGTAGCGTACGACTGTTATTTAAACTCAAGTATTGGCTGAAATGAAATAACATAGACAATGAAGTCGCTCAAAAAGTATATTTATTAACAAATAGCAAATGTATCCTCAGCTTATTGCGGTAAAAGATAAAAAGCACAAATTGATAGCCTACACCCAAAATTACTGAGACAAATATGATGTGATAAATGAAATTTGATTTCAATATTTATATATCTGGAATCCATGGAATCGGAATCGACTTTAGGCGATAAATTCTCGATACCGATTCTGATCCTGAGAATCGGTAGAATCGAGAATCGACATTTGGATTCGACTCATCCTTAGTTACAAGATAATATCACTTTTCTCGAGACCGCGCTGGTTATGTGTAATGCAGATACATCAACAAGTAGCAATAGCATTGTATCCGAATGTACGATGAGCTAGCTCACTTGAGCTGCGATTATTCTTAGACATTCATTTAAATTTTCTCCCAGCTGACTGGTAGGTTTTTGTACCACTACAACCATTATTTTAATCAAGAACGCTGAATAAGGACGGAAAAGTCCCATCTCGACTCTGTTGCCAGTGGAAGCGAAAGAATTGAAGTTCCACTTTTGGCCATGGGCTGCGCTGTTTTAGTTATCAAGGCTCATAGCAGACGTCTCTGGGCTAACTATACGTGTTTTCACGTCTCCATTTTCTCCGCCAGTATGATGATTTTTACTGCAAGTAATACTTTAAGGCATTGGACAGTAGATTTATGTACTTGGGGTACCGGGTCATCGACTAGAAAACTCTCCAGAGCGTCGCGAAATAAATCAATGACACCGAAGGCGTACAGAATTAGGTGATGTGATCGGTGGATTCGTATACCGATTTCCACCCTAAAATTTCTAATATATGATGTAAGATAAGGAAATAGAGTGCATTGAAATGATAACATACATACATACCAATCACGCCGTTCCCTTCCGGGGTAGGCACAGTCACTATGTTTCACTCATAAATACATATTTGTACACCTAACTCTGTTTCAATAATTTCCTCCACACTGACCCTATCCTTGCAAACCTCTTTTGCCTCATTTACCCCCATACACTGCTTCATACATGCCCTCCTGTTTTGAAGACTCCTAACATCCCTCCTCCTAAGAATTTCCTCAACCACATTCAACCACAACTTTCTCGGCCTACCTCTCCCTCTCGCACCATTCATTTCATTCTTGTATACATCTGTTTCGTTATTCGACTCTCCTCCATTCTCTCAACATGGCCAAACCAACGAAGCACATTCTTTTCATATATGCCCTTTACTGGAGCATCTTACCCATCTAATCCACAGGGACATTTTACATAATATTTTGAATCCTTATGGGACACCAAACTCTTGTCTTATGTTTAGCGAGCCCGCACGTCGACGGCACGAACCGTCGTGCATTGTTCAGGCTCTCAAATATGGACGGCATGAGACGTCATGTCCAATGAGACTACAACCCAATGACGGTTATAGCCGACTTGTCCGCTTTGTTACCATCGGCAACCAGACCATGACCTTGGTTGCATATTCTTCTCGGGTCATTTTCTCAAAGACAAGATTTGATTAGTGTCTCCAATTGCCGAAGTTTTCTAAGTAAATTAAAGCTCTCACCCACAAGAGCATTTGTTGCTTCCTCATAATAAAATCAGTTAAGTCACCATATATTCCTTAATTTAAACGATAGAGATGTGATTTTTACTGAAATGAATTGAAAAATAAATTTACCACAAGTTTTATTCGTATACATTTTTTGATATCTGTGAAATTAGGAGTGCTATCGTAAATTATTTGTTTTTGAAGAATAAGATTTGGACGAATTATCGAGAGCCATCTTGCAAATAAGATACCGTTAACATTGATGATAGCAGAACAAGAACAGTATATGTCTTATGCATCACTGTGAAAAGTTTCAAATCTCCTCAATTGATATTAGTCATTGAAATTGGGTGTTTTCATTGTGATTGCAGATTACTTCTGAAAAAATGTTTGCGTTGCCATAGCTCGGTAACTAAGGAGTTGCGACCCCATGTTGCTATGATAAAAATTGCTCGAAATCACCTCCCCCACCTCCTCCAGAAGTTTCGAACTTTCCTCCTGAAACACCCTGCATACCCGTCCTTAAATTTGTCTGCACTATTGGTTTCTTAATTGATAGGCGGCAGGTTGAAATCTTCTCTGATAATTATTACTCTATTCAACGTGTTTATAGCATCCATTCTATCTGGGAAATTGACAGAGAAATACCGGGCGTAATGTGGTTGAATTTAGTCTAATCTACATCCGGATCCTGCGCTGGTCCAGATGTCTTCGGAAGGCTTTTTAAATTTATATAATAAAAAATGAAAGTCTGTTTAAGGATGCCTACAAAAAATTGTCTACCATCTTTATATTTGAATGTAAATCAAGACTAAGATGTCCTCGAAGTACCTTCAACTGACATTCACCAAGTAAATGTATAGACCACCTCTTCAGGACATTAAGCAATATGCTGTTTATACATATAGTGATACGGCAATCAACCAAAATGTGCATGCATTTATTTATGTCGCCGTATTCCTATTTATTTATGGAATCATTAGCAGATAGTTGAATGATATTTTGGAGTCGGATATACCGTTAAAAGATTTGCAACGAAACGAAAAATCTCCGTTACGTAAAATTCTTAGGGTATTCCCTAACAATGGTACAATAAGGCAGGCATTCCTACGTAATTACGTTGTTTGAGGATGTAAGCCAAATCTTTGGCATTTTATCGTTTGGTGGGGGATTAACGGCTCTTACTAAGACCTCTGATATGGGACTATCCGTGTATTGAATAGTTTTATGGCCATTTCAATACCCTCGACCATTGTCGTTTTCTGTTGTCATCATTCGATTATGCTTCGATCTGATCTTTTGATCGATCTGATATTAATTTTCTGGACGTGAGGGATTGGCAAGTGTGAACCGACCGAAGCGGGGTTTACACTTGCCATCCCTTGGGTATCATGTTACTTTATTTTGCTCTTCCTTCAAGTCCCCGTATAAGGAGTCTCTTGCTTGAATTATTATTTATGCATGATATTTTTCGTAGTTTTCTATTTGCATAAAAATGACCCTCTATCCGCATAATCCACTCTCTTGCCGCCACGCGCTGTCGTCATTCATTCATGCAAGAAAGAAAGAACTTTCTAAACATGAAAGAATGTTCATATAGAACTAAATGCCATTAAATGAAGACACTCTCCCATCTTGTTATTTTCGTCTTCAGTATAATACAGCTCTTATTGAAGACTAATATAGTATTTGGTTAGTAAAGTCGTTGCGTCAGCGACGACGTGTCCATTGATTATGTTGATACGCATATCATTTGTATGAGCGTAATTGGATGGATAATTTTTTTATGGAAATCGTTGCGTTTTTCGTATATAGCGTCACGTGACAACCCTTCAAAGATAGACAGGTGACGGCTCATTTTTATCTCAAAACAAAAGCGCTGGCTTTCTTTTTATTTATTTCCTTGCTCATTTATCTTTATCTTCTTCTATACTCCCTTTATCAGCAATCATTCCAACCGTAGCATTGTTCTCGTTTGAGACTAGCGAGCATACTTTTTTAAATCATTTCTGTCGATGACAAAAGAAGGACGAGTGGCAAACTTTCCCGGCTGGCTGGACGTCTTCATCGTCTTCAACTCTCTGGGGGAGCAGGGGACGGAGACTGATTCATCGTGCGCAGTCGTGTGTCTCGGGAAGGGGGGGGGGGCGCTGGACGTCAACGTGACGCGACTTCTCAGGGGGCCGCTTTGAAAGGAATGGGAATACCCAGAAAGGAGGCAGAAGAAGGAGGTAGAAGAGGAGGAAGAATACTCAGTATCGCATCACGACGTAAATGTCGACTCGCAAAAGACGCGATGTATGGAAGGCTGCTCGATTTAAGGTAGTTTGAGCGAAATATCATTTTCTAAGAAATCAATGAATTTGGTCTCGTTTTAAAGAAAAATATCTCACCCTTCTAATGACACCAAAAAATTATCCCCTTACCACATTACTTTCGGATTTATTTGACAAAAATTCCAACCCTTTTACATGGGAAATGGTACGTGTATGCACTCCACAGAGACATTATTTACAAAATGAGGAATTTCTAACACTTAGATGTCGTAAAAAAAACTACCTGTGCGTAGTTTTTATGTTTTATCAACTATATTTGAAAATTAATCATATTGTCACCGCAGTAAGTTCTTGGGTATAACAAAAAAACCTTCCATTTTGAAGGAGTTTCAAACATGGATGCACCGCATGAAAAAAATGAGTCAAGTTAAAGACTTATTTAGATATTTTCATTTAATTAAATACAATTTCTGTCATATAAAACTATATTATTGCACCATTAATGATGCAATATTTAATTGATGTGTCCTACAGCTAGTGAAAGTAAAACGTATAATTCGAATATGGGCTCTATTATGACTAGGGATCTATGTCGCTCGGACTACCTTAAAGGCGGATTTTCAGTCATGAATTTGTATTTTCTGGGGGCAACGTTTGACGCAATACTTTCTGCTTGCGTTTGTGAACTCTTCGCTGTCAAAAACACTTCGCTATGTTGGGATTGTCCCGCATGATAACGTTTTCTGTGTTCGTTAATTATAATCTTGTTGTGTGAATAATCAGTAGTGTTGGTAGCATTAATCAGTGGTAGTTCTTGTGCCCTCGTGACTAGTGCTGCATTCTCTTGGTTTCTGGTTTGGCTGCACGTTGCCCGCATCTCTGGTTGGTGTGCCTCTCAAGACGCTGCACCGGGGGACAATGCTCACCTCTATCAGTCGTTTTGGTTTGAGAAAACAGATGAATTTTTGTTCCTGTGCCTATTGGCGATGTGTGCGAGACTCCACGTTCAACTGGTACTATTGTTGCGTGCCTGGGGTGTAAACATCCGGTGTCTTATTATTTATTTTCCACATAATAAAAAGATACACGTCATTAGCCGATCTCGCCGAATTTGTTACCTCGCCCACACCTCCCGTGTGCAGTCCTCGGGGGCGGCTGGTGGTCAAAAATGTCTTTGGTCCATTACATACACATAATGAGAATTCACTTAATAGTGTCCTAACTATCACTTTTATAAACACAAGCTAAAAATCGTATTAAAATAAATATTTACGGCCCTAGATGGAGGTGGCCTACTCTTAGCTGTACAAGGCAGCACAGCTGACAGAAGATGAGAAGCAGAGGCGATGCGCGCTAAAGAACGAAAGAACTTCGATTATCGTATCCTCGATCGCTGCTTTCGTGTCGATTATCATCAAAAGTGTCAAAAATGGATAGAGTAAAGTTTTCAATTTCTTCATGGTAACAGGCTTATGTTGTTTGATACGCATTTTGAACGAATCCGACAACTTGGCGCAAAAAATCGATAACTAACCGGAATAACCCCGAGAATCCACCTGTTGGCAGATTACAGAACATTTCGCCTGCGGGCATCCGTTCCACTAACGGTCATTAGTGAACGCCAAAGTACGCCGTGAAGTGCATCGAATCCGGCGAAATCCTGATCACTCGAACAGCGAGTGGAGACTAAATATTTAGACAACAACGCGTTAATTTTTAAAAATTAGATTTGTCCGAGATGAAGTCTATTCCACTCGTATCCTCATCAATCCCCCCGTCCCTTCTCACTGCCCAATCCGCTTGGGATTCCCCGTGGGATAGCGTACTTTGCATCCGTGTGCCACCAGCTTTTGCGATAGCCGTGCGAGAGGTCGAGAGGCGACTGCGAGAGATGGGGTGGTGGAAATAAGGCGATTCGATAATGGAGGAAGTCATCGTGTTTCGATCGAGTGGAAAAACGCCTGGGGTTTGGTCCATCATTTGGCTATTCACCTATTCGCCTGTTTGTTGAATGGGAGGCAACAGTGCGTCTTCGATTCCTCTCACTCGAGTGGACAGAATGAGTGTGCACCGCCCATTAAACGTCCATTCATTGGCTTAGGGTATCGAGCGAGGAAGTGAGGACCGATATACGATAAGAAAGGAAAGAATGTGGCCCAGTCATTCCCCCATGGGAAATCTTCTCATGCTTAACGGGTCGGAGTTCTACCATCGATTCGTACGCTTCTTGAAAATGTAATCTGGGATCCCCCTAGGTCACAAGCCGTGGAAAAATGTAAAAGTTCTGGAGGTGAAATGGTCACGTGTCCTATGTAGGTGTATTTGGAGGAGCTCAGTTTTTTCATTGTGTTCGCTTATTGTGCGCGGAAAGAACGAGTTACATGGACCTGAGGAAGCCAGCAGGACAGCCGGCGAAATATTGTCCTCAACATGAACCAACGCGGCGGAAAACCCGAAAGAAGGAATCAACCTCCATCAAAGCCCCGCGGAAGCCTTCATCAGAAAGAACGAGTATTTGTATCTATCTATTCGGCAGCGTATCCCTCTTATTTTGTCGCGTCTTTCAGACCTAGAGATGTAGTGAAGAGTCATGATAACATTCTCTATGTCGCTCTGAGAAATATCAGTTCTGAATTTATCAAGCAACGTAAGCCTAGCGTGTAGCCTCCGAGTCTCGAGGGGCTCCCACCTTTATCCCACTGAAGGTGGTGAGACACTATATGTACGCTCGTAGCAGTTTTTAACGAAGCGCGTATTTCATTAATGTTTTTGGTTGAATCTTTATGACCAAATAGGGTCCCAAATGCTCGCGGCGTATTCGAGGTGTGGCCTAACCAGAGCGAAGTAGCATCTCTCTTTGACTATTTCATCCGAGGACCTATTTCTATTATACGCTTAACAAAACCTAGTTTCTTTAATGCTGTGGGTTTGATTTCGATTCGAAAGAGAATTGAGATGGAGGCCTGGGTCTGTGTAAATAGTTTTAAAAAAATAGTACGTATTGATGTGGCCTAACTTTGTGGAAGCTCATCCTTATAAAAATTGCTATCAGTGATATAATCTGTACGCATGAAAGTGATTTCACGATTTAGGTTTCCCAGCGATAGAATCATAACCATCTGACCCGTGTGTTAATGATAATGTAGTACCTTTTGAATTGTTGAAAATAATATTACAAATTATACAATAAAATACCTACAAAATTTGTGAATAAAATAATCCACCAGTAAAGTAACGCTTACTGGGGTGGAGGCTGGTGCGATGGAGGTAGGTGACAAGGGTTGTCATTTTTGGTGCCCCGGCCAACCGTCCACCTCAAGCAAGGTGCTAAGTGTATCGGCATACATGCCTACTGGTTATATACATATATTTCCCAAGATAATTATAATTATTATTATCATTATGTGTTTCTATGTATTGTAGCACCCGAGAGAGTGAACTATTATTTTTTATCTTTTTCTTTCTTTTTTTCCATTCTCTTGTTTTTTCATTCGGTAGATTATCCACAGTGTTAATATTCTTAAATTTTTGTAATTGTTTTTCTGTAATTTATGTTAAAGTGATTGGCAGAGTGTATTTATTTCTAAAAATGTAATTTTGTTGAACCTAGAGTCCGATGGACTAGGTTCTTGAAATAAATTCTATTCTATTCTACCGTAACGAACTCTTTTTCGAAAACTCTTCATTCTGAGCATTCGCCCGCTAACCTCGCGTCTGACTTGATTTTATAAGCATTGTGGAGTAATCGTATTTAAAAGTGAGTTGACATTCAGCATCAAAAATTTTTTGGAACGCTCTTATGCAATATTTTAAATTCTGATTCATTCTTTTTCGCACGGTTTCTTTTACGTGAAAAAGCTCACTACGATCGCGCTATGGAATTCGAGAGTCATTCGTTTTTAGAATATTTTTACCCTCGAAGAGAATTTATTTTTCAAGTACTGTTGTCAGGGTGTTTTTCAATTCCGACTATTTTCTTTGTTTTGGGGAAAATTTGAAAACGAGAGTTTTTTCGTGCTGAATTAAAAATGTATGCGGCTTTAGATCAATTTTTTGAGTTAGGTACTTCAACTTCTCCGCTCAACCGTTGAACGTCGTTCTCTATGGCACCGTTAAACATAAGGATCAAATCCTGGGACAAACGCATTATCAGCGCCCGAGGAAGGGATTCGAATCCGCGGCCTTTTAATGGCGAAGATCATAACGATTTTGATACCGATGTCAGCTTAAAAAATATGGGGACCATATTCCGATCGCATTAGTAACCGCGTCGTGGTTACGCGGAAAAGGCCCATTAGTTGCTGTCGTGCCATTTGGAGGCTGAGAATACGTACCCTTATCCCTCCTCCTCCTCCTTACCCTCGAAATCTAACCTTGCCAGTCATTCAATTTACCCGGCTAGTCTAAATGACCCACAAATGGGGGCATTCTGGCTCACGCGTGCGTTCGCATATGAAAATTATTTACTATTCGATCGCTTTGGTTTTGCTATTTCCTCCTCCAAAAAAACTGTTGTGAAGATTTTAAGAAGAAACGTCTAATGGAGTATGCAATGTCGGGAACTCCGAGTGGGTGGATACGCTTGGAAAGGAGAGTCATCTGGGTTTCTATTACGTAACTTGCGATACGCTAGTTATCTTACGAAATGGTTCCTATCCTATGATGCGTGTGGTCCGACAAGTGAAATGCTATTACGGTTCACCCTGAGTACGATACGTACGATAAGTAAAGGTACGACAGCGGAGGAGTTATCGTACCATACGGGGAAAATAGGCCGATAAAGCTATTATGGTTCATCATATCGTGTGATAACCTCTTATCGATAGCACGATATCCTATGGCCGACTGCGAAGCTGCTATAGCTGTCGTATCGTACGTTAACGGAGTTCACTTAAGGTTTTAGTTCAAGGAAATAGGAAAATATATTGATGGATAATGCAGTCCAATTATTAAATTAGTATTATCGAGGAATGCACTTCAAACTGACGTATCTTTTGATGAAATGCGGTGAGAAGTTGAGATACGGTGAAGTGATGTTCGTTCTTCCATAGCAATGTACACGAATAATATGACTTCGCGTAATCCACCAAACACTCGCAATTGTTTACAGTAAAAAACTTCATTATCAATAAAGAGCGATAGTATTGAAACTATTACTATTGAGATTGTTTGCTATTGATTTAGTGGTATTGATACTCCGAAGTTAATCTTCTAAGTTCGTACGCCAAAGAGTCGAGGTGAGTTTTTTCACTAATTTACGGCTTATGGCAAGTTAGAACTACACCGACTAAGCGCAATAATCTCCTATCATAATAAGTTGTGACTTATATGAGTAATACTTAATTATCGTTCGCGAATGAGAAGTTAGAGGTGGTTGCTTCTCCTAACATTCTAGAAAGTGATTCCTATACGCCTTCGTATCTTTATAGATAACTCACTTTTACTCTCACACGGTCTATGTTCCGTCTCTCAAAATTACCGTTGCTCTGTTTTCCTTCGACATCTGTTACGATTCATGCGGAGCTTGTGTCGCCAACTTATGCTCTGAAGTCATTAATGTACGATATCCTCCGGAAGCAAGCCGAACGTAAACGTACCATATAGACACGGGAACCGTAATAGCACATTCGGCAACCTCTATCGTATCATACGATACGAAACAGCAGCGGTATAGGACGTTAACTCTTATCGACGGAAGTTCCGTAATAGACACCCTGATGGCGATATTTGCACCCTCTGTGGTTAGAGGAGGGGAAGAGAGGCGTTTTCAAGTCATTTGTGAGGATGGAGGTGTGATGGACCCAAATAAAGATAAAAGAAGAAGCTAGTCCTGTCGCGTTAGGGGGAGGGAAGGAAATTGGATATCGGGAGGAGAGAAAAGTAGGCGGGACGAAGAGCAAGTGTTCTAAGGGAGATGGAATAGAGAGAGTCGTCCTTGAAGGTTATATTCTGCGCAAGTCGGAAGTAGCAGTTGACAAGTAGTGCCTCTCTATGATCGAGCGATGCATTAAAAGTTTCGTACTCGGGTAGTTTTTTTCAATTCCGCTATTTATCCATGCATCGAGAAAGGTTTCGACGGGTAACTGTCTTCTGTCTCGAAAGTGTAAGCTATCCGTAGTCATCACTGTAGTTTAACGCAGTTCAAGTGCTAGCGTCATTTTGCACCCGCTGTCTGAAAATGTCTTACATGAGCCGCCGTATTTAGAGGAATTATCACAAGATAACCCATCCAAATTTCCGAGCCGAGCCTATCGTTGTGAGACTTGGACGAATGATGGGGAACAAGTGTTTGCATGGCGTTGCAGAGGCCGTGGCTCGCTGTCATCCATTGGAACCTGACTGACGATAATGGGAAAGGCGTGGAACAATATCACGTGCGCATTGAAGTAATCTGACCTTAGCATGGGTGAGTGGATCCTTCAAATCATACCCTGATGAGTGGGACACCAAATAATGATCCACACTTCTCTTCCTGGAAACGATGAGGCGATTAAATTTATGATAAAGAAAAATATGTGTTGCTGCGGATCGATGCTCGCCTGCTCTCGTGGCTCGTCATTTGCCTTGAAGATGGAGAACGATCAAATGTTACGTTGGACTTTCAATTGTATTTCACACGATGTAACTTGGATAAAGGGAAGGTTTTGGCTGTTACTCGAAAGTGGAGGTAGAAGATCTCTACGTCTACCCATAATACCCAGCTAGCCGCCGCATGGGCGTGTGGGAGGGGGTGTTAGGACATCTACTCGATCTCTTTCGGTGCGAATATTAGTGCTTCGGTGCTGTGGTTAAAGGGTTACGGAGGCGGACGGTGGTGAATTGTTCGCTGGAACGAAATTTTACGACACCGACATGCGGCAAAAATTCCTATAATATAAAAAGTGTGCATGGATTGTACGTTAATGCTATGGTATCTGTAGCGTTGGTAGCATACCTATAGTGTAGCGCGTTCTTAGTGAACGTTTATAAAAACTTTTATACTATAGTGCATGTTGGTGATAAATCACCCCCGTCAAACTTCCTCGAGGTGGCTTGCAGTGTAATATGTGAATGGAATAACCGTTCCAGGATATGTATGAGAACTGGAGATAAAACGTATGGATTTCCGTGGGAGTCGGGTTGGTGTGGTGGCCTTGAGTACTGGCTAACCATACAGGCGGCCAGGGTTCAAACCCCTACTTGAGTGTCTTGTGGAGGGCAATTCAAGTACGGTACTCCGTCTGTCGGATGAGACGTTAAACCGTGGTCCCCTAGGCGCCTTTCGTTAAGAGCAGGCTGATGCCGACGCCGGGTTTCTATCCACCCTTCCTACCTTGCCTATCCCCTTATGGCGCAAATGACCTCAGTCGTCAGTCGCCTCCCCAATAATATCCAATATCCCCAATCCAATGGATTTCCGATGCCATATGAATGGTTTTAGCCCCAGGCAGGCAGTGTAGGTGGTGATACATGAATAGCGATGTTTTCTCGGTGGAACTAGGATCGGAGAACGTTTAGGTGAGGGGTATGGAAACTTCTAGTACAACTTCTAGTTAACCTTCTGAACAAAAACGAGCTCTTGTTCTCTGGCGATGACATAACATTGGCGGGGAGAAGCTCACGTTAATGAAATGTGGGTGATGTTTGTTTACCCATCTCACCCTTTGATCCACTGTTCGGTTTGCTCGGAAAGGTTGACTTGTGCAACTTGATATCGTATGTTAATGGTTAAGTAAATATGCCGTGCACACGTCTTTAGTTCACAGTCTGTGAGTCTGATCCTCGTTGATCACCAGGAAACACTTGAAATGCGGCTTCACACGTTTCCTTTTTGATTCCGTGTTGTGTGTGTGTGTGTGTCTGCCTGCCTCTCTTCCCTCTCGTGATGAATCCGTCCTTGACACTATCTCATACGGGAAGCATTTCGAGTCTCGATGGACCAAACTTTTTCACGCGGAGGTTGCGAAACGAGAAAACTTGCTCTCTCCGTCCGATTACCCTGCCGTCTTGAGGAAAAAGTTAAAAAACATTCGTCTCTCTCTCTCTCTTTTCTCTCCGCTCTCACTTAAGCTACGTTTTCATTCACGCGTTAGACTCGGACGCGCGCGACGAGACGCGTCATTTCTTCGCGTGAACCGTTCGCATGCAAGCGAACCTACGCGTTGGAGCTTAACCTGCGCCACTTCTGGGCTTCTTTTTGTCCCTCACATACTTATCCCGGAGGGCTTTCCACCGAGCCGACACATTTTTTGCTGTAAATCACAATGATATTACCACCAATGCATCTACACATGTAAGCTTTGAGAATCATCGGAAATAAAAGTTGTTCTTATCTTCCACTCCATTGGATACCCCTATCTCCCTCCACGACTTCTCCCATAGGTTTCTATCCATTTATCGATAGTCCTTATAACTGTACAGGTACATGTACTTCTCTCAATTTTCGGAGATGATCATTTCATCCATGGAACCCGCACTTCGCCGGTCAGGCATATATGTGATTCTACGTGTTCCACGCGTCGAAAGTTGAAAATATTTCAACTCGGGCGACGCGACTCTACGCGAATGTACGTGAACTCACACGAAGAAATCTGGGCTTTTGATTGGCTGAAGATCTCGATTTCGTGTCTCTTCGTGTGAAACGCGTTCATGAAAACGTACCTTTATCGACACCCACCCACCATCTTTCGCCCAGCGCGTTATTTTTCGGCATCTTGATAAAGTCGGGAAAATCAACTGGAAAAGTTTCCAAGCCTGACATGGATGAGGAAATGATGTGGGAATGTCTGTGGTGTTCAGTGCAGAATCTGGATAATTCAGTGCTCAGTTACTATTTCAACCGTTAAAAAATCGGTTCCTTCGAAACCTGGGCCAATGTATCTCGGAACTTGTTCTGGGATGGGTCAACACAATGCTTTGTCTTCAGTCACGTTTCATGAATGCTTTTCCGCGTTTCATAATATGCGTTGGTTGTGGAAAGGGATTTCCTTAACCGGGAATCGAGCCGACGAACTTAGATTTTCCGAGGCCCGAGCCCAAATTTCATTAACCCAAAGATTAGGAGGCCGAAGATTCGATTTCCAGTCCAGAAAGAGAACCTTTTTCCTTTAATCGTTTCAAAAATGTATGATCATTGAGACGAGTGGACAATTAAGATTTAATTCGCGAAGTAAATAAAATACAAAGAAAAGCTGTATGCTTCGTCAAAAACTAATACGAGCAAATAGTGCAAATAGAAATGGTGTCACAGCTGATTACTAGACTAGGTTGGGAGCAGTTAGAGACTCGGAGGCAACAATCGCTAAGTGGATTGGATTAATGGAAAAATTCTGGTTTCTGTACGAGGTGGGGGATATCTCTTAGAACCGATCGGCGCGCCAAAAAAGAGACACCGACGAACTGATTGGTACCTGAATGCCTTGTTTCTTCGCACCATCAGAGATTGTAACGTGAATAGGGTGACACTGATGTCAAACATCATTTACCTACGATTGATTTCTGCCCTATACCCTTCTTTTTCCCGATTCCCTCTCCTTTAATGACTTCTGTTGTAATCCCTGTGCCTTCCGCCTCTTCCGCGGCTCGCTGGGTAGTATCATAGAGAAAGTATATATGTATAGAGTGGCAAAGAGATAAGAGAGATTCGGATATGAGTTTTTAAATAATACTTTAGCTGATAGATGGCACAGGTGCATCGAAGTTCACGACAAGCCATTATAAATGAGCTTTGGCACACGGCCACTTCATTTAGTGTCGCATCACTCACATGATGTTATTATGATGTTTTCGGTGCCTGGACGTTTACTAATCGACCTATAGCAACGGAAACAAATCTTTATTGAGTCGTCGAGACCAAATTAAACATGTATTTTAATGTGCCTTCAATGAGCGTCGTCTATAATGGATCGAATTCATTATGATAAGACACGTGATTACCAAACACGGAGTCAACAGTTTACCTATGTATCATAGGAACGACAAAAAATTGATACTCGATTAAAGGTACAGAACAGCCATGGTAAATCCACTCCTCTGTATGTTGCTTCAAAATTACGGAGTACCACTAGCGCTTCCAAGTGGCCTTCTCCGTAATCCAAAATTCTTCCTTCCCTAAGGTGGTGGCACCTGAGAAATCCTTCCCAAAGCTCTCAAAAATTTATGTCCAGTTTTTAGCATTGCTTTGCCACTCTATATAAACTTACTCTATGGTAGTATGCAGATATAGATCGTCGGCAAATCACTTGGTGCCGGCGTATCGAAGGATATCGGCAATACATTACTTTTCGGATATCTGTTGATCTGTGCATTATGCCGGGTTGCATCCCGCTTATGTTTTTCGAGTCTTGTGGTGAGTGTTTGCCGACGGCTCTTTCCCGTCGTCTGGTTCAACTTTCGCTCTCGTTGGATGCGATGCGCCTCCGTTTGTCTGTCTTCTCGTTTCGAGGTCGCTTCTCTCGGGTGGTGCCTTGGATGGGGTGCTGGCCGAAGGAGCGGTCTTGGAGGAGGAGGAGAGTCAAAGCGATTGAGAAAATTCAATCGATTTTGGAATGCCGGTCACGCGTGAGAGAAAGCGGAATTGGAAGCTGAGGGAAATTGAGGGGAAGGTGTGGAGATGGGAAATCTTTTACTCAATCTTTCCTTTGGACTTGATCCATTCCTTAGCGACCGCCTTGGAAGATTTCCGGAGACGGTATTCCTTCCGACATCAAGAAAGCCCTAAGCCTTTCATCAAGGAGAGAACGTTGAAATTGCCCCGTTGAGAATAAAACGTTTTTTTCTCTCTCTCTCTTGGGAACTCCTACGTATTACACCGCCGTATTTGCACAGCCCAATACAGCACTGGTTTAGGATGTAGACAGTCGCTTTGGTGGGACTTCTTTGAAGTCCTCTTCTCCCAGGCGTTGCCATCTTTGCTGGACCGCAAGGGCTCAAGATCTAGTTCCTTCGTTTTATCTAAAACTTCCGAAAGAATGTTGATGCCTTGGCAGCGTATTTGTCTGCGAATTGGCCCGTGGCACGAGGTCTGTGATTCGATTTCCGGGCCGGGCTGAAATTTTCTCGTGACAATTTCGGCAAGCTTGAATGACGTCAAGGAGAGATTTTGCCGAAAATGGCCCAATTAGTGTCAGAGAATACTGTGTGTTTTGAACCTGAAAATCGCTTTAAAATCAGTCTGGCTGGATGCGGTCTTTGACTGCGCTTCTGTCTATTCGCTATTTTGAACCCTCAAAAAACGCGGGAAGATGAAGCCAGCATGGGGACTTATGAGTGGCTCTAAGATTAATCCCCCGAAGCATATGTCGGTTGGAGTTAGTTCAAACAATACTTTCATATTCATCGTAACAATTTATTGTGAAATATTGCCGTTTGTGTTACGCTCGAGTGTATTATGCTCATATCAGTGAGTTTTGCCGTTACGTTGAGAGTAGAATATTTTAATATTTCATCAGCATACATTCACTTTGCAATCGTAATTGGAGTATTCGTTATCCATTTGTAGAATGGAGAATTTAAGGGAAAATATCTCCTTTTCCACTCACTGTTCGTGTCTTTCCCGTTTGGGATTGATAATGGTGGATTACGTCTACGTCTACGTAATACCCTGCGAACCACCACGAGGGTGTGTGGCAGGGAGGGAGGGAGTGAAGATCACCAAACATGCACTATTGACATGCAACTAGGATATTTAAGGGAGACATGCTAGATAATAGGGTCACAAGGTTAGTATCTACATAATAAGAAAGAAATTATTGGTTGTTATTACATGCGCCATGCACTACAGACTACTCTAACTATATTTCACCTACCTATCCCTTTGCTACGCTGCCTATTGCCGATACAATAGCCGATTGAGAAACAATAATGGACGCAGAAAAGAATGGAAAGAAATACATGGAAGGCCAATAATGGAATACACCACAAGTAATGTTTTCCACCTCTAAAAATGATCGTTGTGAAGTGTTAATTAACGTGTCAAAGTTTCGCTTCTCAGTTATTGATTGGGAAAGGGCCCAAAATACTTCGAAACTAAAGGTTCGGACCTCCATATGAGCTTCCCTTACTTGAATAATGTTGACTAGTATTCAGATTTTCACTATTAGTACGCATAGAAATTACTTCGCACAATATCACCGTTATTTGATACATTGTTTGTTTTCATATTCAAAAGCAACACGCCTGCTCAGCTCATGAAAGTTTACAACCATGGAAGAGTAAAGTTAGCTTTATCTCGAAGTGAATTGCTTTTAGTAGGGCATCGTTCTACTTAAGCATAATTTCCGTTATTTTTCTGTACAAACAAATTACTAGAAATGAAATATCAACATACCCTGCCGTTAATGATATATAAAGAATATCGTAGTGTCTACTTTAATTCCAACTGGTACAACACGGGTTTCAACTGACTAGCCGACGTCATCACGTACAACAATTTTCACATTTCAGACATAGGTGTACGATATATTCGCAACTCGGTGGTGGTGTGGGAAGGGGGAGGGTGAGGAAGGGGGGTCGGGAGGAAGGATAGGAGGGGAAGAGGGTCAAAATCAGGAATAGGAAAGGATCCTCCGTTCGTCAACTTCAGTCCACGTAAGTTTTTTGAAATTGTCTGGCCACGATGTGCCCTTGACGAATTCGGCGATGTAACCTTTATTGGGTGATCCATTCTGGCCCTTGAACTGCATGTTAAGTGACGCGATCGAAGTAAATGCGGTAGGATTCGATCAAATGTATTACTGTAGAGCGAGCTTGACTCGTAGTTGGCGCCGCGCATGCGCAAAGCGGGGTTGGTAGCGCACTGATCGAACGCGAGACATAAACTTTGTCTGGCCTGGTCAAGCCAGAAAACGGGCACTTACCATTATTTGTCGTTGAACAAAAATGAAGTATGCAAATTCCAAGTAAAAATTCAGATATGAGCCCTTATTTAACAAAAAGCGGAGTGGGATAATAAAGTTGGATGCGGAAGTATAAGGAAATACATGTAGTTGGAAAGTGAGTCTCATCCCTTATCGATTAGTAGCTACGACGAAATTATTGGGGAAACTGGTGAGACGGCTTCGGGAACTTCAGGGAATATGACGCAGTGTTCACCACTGCTTGCAGCGCAGATACGGCTGCTTATTCCTGCTCGCAAGCGCATTCACGTTGACACTCACGGCCAAGTCAATCAGACCTTCCCTCTCCCCTCACACCTTCAGCATGAGATCGTAACTTAATACATTATCATCATTCATCACTCGGGAGATAGGGTTTGTCACAGCTCGCCTCTCGGCCACTTGTTTCATTTCTCTCCCTTCTTTTTTGACGGGCATCCGGATTGCCCGGTGCATTCCTTCCTTTGTCCTCGATAGTGCTTGCCATTCACTTCTACATCTGCATAATACCCCGCGAGCCGCCGCTTGTGCGTGTGGCAGCGGGTGTTAGGTCACCAGCCGTGTAAAGGTGTACGTTTTTTTGGAGATGAAATGGTGACATGTCATTATAGGAGTGTATTTAGCGGAGCTCAATTTTTATTGTGGTCGCTTATTGTTCGCGGAAAGAACGAGTTTTTGTACTTATCTGTTCGGCAGAGTATTTCTCTTATTTTATCGCGTCTGTCAGACCTAGAGATGTAGTGAGGAGTCATGTTAATATTCTCCATGTCGAAACACATCGAAACACATCGGTTCTCAACTAAACCTAGCGTGTAGCCTCCGAATCTCTTGGGGCTCCCACCTTAATCCCTCTAACAGTTGTGAGACACTATATGTACGCTCGTAGCAGTTTTTAACGAAGCGCGCTGTTTTCCTTTGTATTTTATTAATTTTTTTGGTTAAATCTATCTGACCAGGGTCCCAAATGGTCGCGTATTTGAGGTGTGGCCTAACCAGAGCGAAGTATCATCTCTCATTTACTTTTTCATCCGAGGACCTTCCTGTTATACGTTTAACAAAATCTAGTTTTTTTAATGCCGCGCCACATATGTTCTGTATGTGTAATCCCCACGATATATCAGATGTTAAGGTAATTCCAAGATATTTTACTGTATCTGAAGATTTTATGTTTACTCCACCCACAGTATAGGTATGGCATTTTTGTGATGACTTTCGCAGGAAGTGGACTGTGTGGTATTTGCTGATATTTAATTCTAACCCCCACTCCTGGTACCACGAATGAACACTTCTCCTGCCGTTGTTTTTAAAAGTCCTTTTGGACGCGAAATGTTCTCAATAATTTGGTCTCATTTTATTCTTACAATTTTCATTATAATTCTTCTCTCCAATGCTTAATGGAACTTCGCTGGAGATTCTGGAGTGTTGGCTTTCGCAGCTGTTGATTGACATTGGCGAAGTTTTCGAGTGTTGGTCTGCGTCTCGAGCATTTTAGGCCCAACGTTTCGCCCGCGTTGCAGCGAGCGTTTTCAGGGGTGAAGTTATTTTTGCTGAGAAATCGCTGCCGTATGTATATCGTGGAGCTGCGGGGTCTTTTGTCGAAGAGTCAAAGTTGGTCACGTCGGAGTGCGCTGCGTCCGATTGTCCGATTGCCGGAAGGCATTTCCAAGAGGCGGAAAGCATCGTGGCGGTTGAAAGTCCTTGATCTCTGTGCGACCTCTTTCGATTCGCGGATATAGCGGGGCAGATAAAATTCTTTTTTATTTTAGGCATACCAGTTATTACAAATGATTCTTATGCACTGTGATGGATAGTGTGAATGTTCGTGGTAGTACATTAACATATAAAGATTTATAAGAGCTATATTTCATCTCTTGAAATCATGTGTTGTGACCGGCAAATATGTAGCAAGTGTCGGAGATGACTGACAACAGTCATTATTACGTTTTTCCCGCTAGTGTCTTATTTAAGATATGGTATGTATGTGAATCGAAATGAAGTTTGCGACTTTAAAGTGCTATTGAGTGGTAGGTGAGGTTGTTTGCGTCCTTATTGAAGGATATAGATCCTAGTGTTTCTTTAGCTTTATTCAGTAACTTGCCATGTAAAGAGTCATCTTTATATTGAATAGCGTGTCGGAATATCGTGTTCGTAATGGTTTTTGCTAATGTAATTAACCCATCCACGTTTAAGGCAAGTGATAACTATTCAGCTAGCAGGAGACATTTAGATTTGTCCATGAAAAGGATTATTCAATAATAATTTATATATCTTTTAAAAAGAGCTTGGTGATGGAATGGAAAGTTTATGGCCTGAAGTTTGCGGCACTGTGAATTATATTTGCTTTGGAATTGTGGTAATTTTCGCATAAGTTGGTAGTTCTATTCATTCGATGTAAGATGTTTCATTGTTTGTCCTTGGTTAGGCTGTGCCTCCTCAACATATTGTTCTTGGATTTATTAGTCATATTTTCATTAGCGAAGATAAAGATAATTCGATTGAGCGTAAGAGTTTGACATTGACATTTTTAGTGAACCGTTGAGCTCTAGCTGTCATTAGATAATGAAAAGCATCTGGTAGGATGTGGTGATATCCAAACTTAATGAGAACATTATTTGCTTTTTTCAATAAGTTAAGTTCAACTAGTTTGTTAATGGACTTTTGAAATAGCTGTTTTCATTGTCAAGACGATTAGAATTAATCTTTATTTACGCAAAATACGATTATATTATGATATGAGCGGAAGGAGAAGATACTGTCCCTCGAATACACTCTCTCCTCTGAGCGTTAATAATGAGTTCTTCATGAATTATATTCGCCGGTTTCAACAATTTGTGTTTCATTTTCCATTAAAGAAGTTAAAGGTATATACAATTACACTACGGTGGAGCATATTTTGTCCTCTTTCAATTTAAGCTTAGCGGATTGAGTTTTAGTAATATATATTAAGAGCCAAATAAAGCTGATATTTAGGTTTCTATCCGCTAAAGTCTTCGAATGACAAGGTATTATGACTTAAGTTATCAAATGAAGACATGAAGGGATTTTTTTATCACTCGCGAGGAAATGTAATTCGATTTAGTATGCATTTTATTTTTTTTTAAAGTCCTTATGCGAACCCAACAATATTCCAAGCAAGTGAAATCATTCAAAACTACGCTCATTGCGCGTGCATTCAAGAGAAACAAGTGAGTAATTTTCTGTACGACAGCGTAACATTCGATGGTCCGCTATAAGATCGCCCGTGTAAAATCGCTCTAAAGACTTCACTCGAATAGATGAAGTGACCTCGACCCCTAAGGCCGTTGGAACGTGAGTCATAACATCGGCCCCCTCGAAAGGGAACACTATAATCATGTGCCTCGTGATGTGGGCTGAATCAGCCCGATTGAAGAATCTTAGGCCGGTATTCATAGTCCTCAATAATTACAGATTCGTTTCAATCTATGATTATATCTCTAATTAATTACTGTTTTTTATTCATAGTCGTCAAAGAATTAGTGATTCGTCAATCGTTGATCTTGAATCAGAGGTTCATCAATCCCTGATTAATCTCTATTCATAGTAGTGCTGGGAACGGAGGGCGCCCTCCGGTGATTGAATCGGTAGTAGCGATTACAGCACTCCTCCGGTTGTCTCCGGTACTACCGCGGTTGTTAGCGGAGGTTACGGAGGAAACGGAGGTTTCGGAGGACGCCGGGGGCTTTGAGTGCTTGTAGGTGTTGAGAGACCGCTGAACTGTCTGCAATATGATTTTTTCGTGTAATGCCGTTTAATTTCATTGTTTATTAATCAATGATGCTTATTTAATGTGTAATTGTCAATCTGCTCAACCAAATAACACTCAAATTTCTTTAGGCTGTTTCGACGTTTGACTCAAGTAAACAATTCATTCAGTATTTTTCGCAGCATGAGGCTACTAATAATAGTAATGTTTAGTGAAATACGTACTTTCGGAAATTATGATTTTTACGTTTAATGACATACAAAATAGAAGAACATATCATAATTATCGAATACCATCTGGTATTTTTTATAAACATGCATGTGATACAGATCGCAGAAGATTCTAGTAAATATAATGGGATAGTCTCGGTGGTGATGGTCAATTTTACGAAGAAGCGGAGAAAATTAATCTCCACGGAAATTTTTCATTTCCCCATCTAATCTCATTGAAACATGGAACCCTATCTGGGCTCGAACCGAGGCCTAAATGTTGGGGTTTTCGTTTTTTTCTGATTCCTTTGACATTTAAGAACCTTCCATGAAAATTTCATTCCAGTAGCTTGAGAAGAATAGCTCAAAAACCATCCTCCTTAGAAACCGCCGTAACATTGCGTGACGTGGCGTTTCGGAGGTTTCGGAGCAATCGGAGGTACCGATTGGTTTCCAGTGAACAACTGCTCCCCTCCTACTGCTCATTTCCCAGCACTAATTCATAGTCGCCAAGTAATCATTGCTTATAGTTCTAGTATTCATAGTCAAGCAAACTGTAATTATTTGGCCAAATAATCATTGATTCGTGAATTAAGCTCTCGACCGTAATTAATTAGAGTTTCTCTTTGTTGGACGTCGGTAGTTCTGTGATTGTTTATGACATATTCGTGTCTTTACGTTCCAACTGTACAATTTTATACGGAGCTTAAGGCATAGAATACTCTATATGAACGTCTTGAATTGAATAGGATTATTGATTACCTTGAATTGTGCAATGGAAATTTTTTTTCCGTGCAATTTCCGTCCAATGGAAATTCGTTCCGATGTATTAGCGTATGTGATTGCTGATGACGATGTACCAGCGTATCACTAACGGCTGCGAAAAACACACATTAGGGATCCAACAAATCCAAATTACTCACATGGGGAGACTACGTACCCTGACTCGCCGATTTGAATGCCGTATTTCCTATGTCGTGCACGAGGTCAAAGGCTAGTTCGCCTTGGACTTCGTCAAACGTATCCTAGTTGTATCGTAGTTAACCAGTTTATAATCAGCAATATCCGCCCTTAGCATAAAAAAGCTGGGAAAATTTACCCACGCTAGGTTGGTCCGGAGCCTCACATCACCCGTCTCAATCGCCCACAAAGCCACTTTGCTTATGACTATAATTATCACTAACAATGTGTAACAGATCATCTGGTGAAGTGGTTAGCGTCGCGGCTTCGTAAGCGAAACACCTGGTTCGGGCCTTCGGGCAACCGTTTTTTTAACTTCTTCATATTCACGACCAGAGAGAAATTTTTCCTCCGAGTTACATGTCATATCATAGGACTTCACCTCGCCTTTTGTCTCGTGATACTTTCCACAAAATTCGTACTACAGTGTGAATCTTTAATGGCAAATGGCCTCGCTGGGGTCTGGTGATGGACCGCTTATGATATACGTCAGTCTCTGTTTTAAATCCATAATCTAACTTGTTGTGACAATAGACGTGAGTGTTGACAGACGAAGAGTTTAATAGAGGATACAGATTCTAAAAATCCGTAGTGATCGAGTATATTCTTCTTAGAACTAATGTTCATATATCGACACTTTCCGCGAGGACTGACAGTTCCTCTTGTGCTACTGTGGCTCATTGCTTTGACATTTTACGCTTAGGCATCAATATTGAATTGTTGAAATCATATTAAAAATTAAAAAAACATATCACAGCGGTTTTTAATCACGCAGTATTTTACAAAATCTCCATGCTGAATTTAACCTCGGCCGAAATTGCCATGAATGTTTTACTCGTAAGCTATCATCAATTGCTACTAATTACTTATTTCAAATTTTCTTTATCGGTATTGATCAGTTATAAATACTGCTACTGCTACTCTTCGACTTCTTTGGTGTTATACGTACATATGCAGAGATTGCTAGTTCTGTTTCGCAGCCAACGGTGTCCAGAACTGTGAAACATATAACTAATCTTTTGGCCGTCCAAATAGTTGACACCATCAGACCGCCTGTTTCTTATGATGCTCCGGCGACGAATTGGTGTCTCGGGTGTCTCTTTGTGAGAATAGAAAAAAGAGGAGACCACACTTATGGTCGAACAATTCCTGACGTTAAACAGCACACGATACATCATCAACACTTGCCGGAATACGAGATTACTGTTTGTTGATTTTCCCTAGCAACGTCTTCATTAGTCACTATTTACACGTTCCAGTTTCCTTTCCATTCCTGTCCTATGACGCGTCCTGCGCATGCGCTCTAATCTATTCCGGGTGGCGAGACCCGGAATAGATTAGAGCGCATGCGCAGGACGCGTCATAGGACAGGAATGGAAAGGAAACTGGAACGTGTAAATAGTGACTTAACGTTGAATAACCATAGGCAATAATTCTAATGTAGGCACGGCTAATTCATTTTTATCAAAAAAATATTGCCAATCCATTTCTAATGTTCTTTTTCAATATGCAATTAATAAAATTATAACCTCAACTTGAATAAAAATTTAATGATACCAACAAAATGTTTTGCCATCTTCAATTTCTCATACCACTCAAAAATAAAGAAACATCCAATCTGGAATTCACCAATTACAGATTATCCCAAATAATTAGAGATTCATGAATCAGTGATTCATGAATTGGAGATTGTTTACTGTCTATAAATACATAAATCAAATAATCAATGATTGACGAATAATCGTAGATTCAGCAATCATCGATTATTTATCCCGTCTATGAATACCGGCCTTAGTGCTGACTCCCAATTTTAGCGAATAATTTTTTTCATTCAGATTTTGCACGTTTGCGTGTCTCCTGAATGAATGACTCCCGTGAGAGTTACAATGTCGTGTGGAAGCTTACCCCTTTTTCCCTTGGCACAAATGGAAGTGTCCGAATGACGTCATTGTTGCTATACGTGAACGTTGCTATCCCGGATAGCGTTAAGAATTTTTTTCACTCGATGACGGCAATAGGTTTAAGTATTTCAATGGCCTAACTTTTAAGACGTCGTAAATGAAGTTCCAGAAGCGTCTTTGTCGCTCGGGAAATGTGGTGGAATAAGTAGGAGAGTGGAATTCATGAATCAAGTAATCAAAGACGCCAAAGGACGAGAAAGAAATGCTGTGTATGACGGAGTAGTTTGCGCGGGAGAGCCGAGTCCTTTAGCGCTCATCTCCGGGGAGCGCCATTCACTTTTATTAATGCGGGTGGCGTTGCCGAGGTCAAATTAGTGTGCGCACGCCACGTGACTAATTCTCTCGAACTAAGCGACCCGTCTCTCTTCACAGAGCACTCAATTCCCTCTCGCCAAATTACGCTTCCTAAACTACGGAAACTTTTCCTCCTCCCACTCAGCGACTTGCGCCTCTGCCCTCGCTTTCTTCCCTCCGCGATTCCTTCCCTTCTTTGCGAGAGACCTAGTTACGCTAAGCGGACGTGTGCCATCAAGTTCTGCGTCTAATTATATTTGTATCAACTAAGTGCCGTGCAAGACATCATTAGCAGGGTGGCGATCGTCAGGGAAAACCGTGAAAATCTGGAATTGTCAGGGAATTTTGAATTTCTGGGAAAGTCGGGGAATTCTCGTAAAAGTCAGGGAGAAACTGGAATAGGAAATCCTCGTTATTTTTCTACCATTACGTTTATCGGCCAAGTCTTTCACCCATCACGAAAACGTAAAATCATGCGAAGAGGGCAGTAGGCACTTCAAGCCCACAGAGGCCTTCCTGTTTTTCCAAAAATATTCTTCGGGTTTCGTTGCTAATCACACCTGAAGATGTTGGAAAGATTGGGAGTAAATTTAGGTCATAAGAGGTTTCTGTAATGTCCTCAAAGGGAATACGAGCTAGAAGATCAAGAACTTTTCAAATCGTCGACCGTGGAAAAAAATCGCTTTCTACACTTTCTTATTAAAGAAGGTAATCAAAAATGATAAATGAAAGCAGTGCTCCCGCCTGGCTCATCCAGGTGATTACAGATAAAACGTCCTAAAACCAACGAATGTACGGTGAAATCATTACTTCGCATTTCTTGTACATTTATTTCATCATTGTAATTTGCTTAATATTTTTGTGAGGAAAACGCTATAACAGGGTAGGGATCGTCAGGGAAAACCGGGAAAACCTGGAATTGTCAGAGAATTTTGAATTTCTGGAAAAGTTAAGGAATTCTTGTAACAGTCAGGGAGAAATAGTAATCCTCGTCATTTTTCTACCATTACGTTTATCGGCCAAGTCTTTCCCGCCCTTTATTTCACCAACTGAAACTAATGTCCGTCGCTGACGTGCATGGAATAAGCACCATCAATTCGTGGAGTATTCAATTGTGAATGTTATTAGTTGTGAATCATGGTTATTTAGTTGTGCATCAGACGTACAGTGCATCCCTTTTGTATATCCTTATTGCAATTTTTGCCTAGTTGAGTTAAAATTCATGATCACTATGTATTACGCTAGGTATCCGAGGCTATGTTGTTCGGAACATTTTACCTCTCGTTTGGTATTTTAAATTCCGAAATTCAGGTCGAGAGGTAACTGCTGGAGCACACTAGCTTATGGTTAATACATGCTTGCAGTTCGAAAAATACGAGAGGAGGATGAGGAAATTTAAAAGCTGCCGTAGAAAATTCAGTTCAGGAGAAAAAATATTCCAATAATATGTGACCTTTTGGCGATCGGTCAGGGAAATTGGTAAATCCATCGGTGAAAAGTCAGGGAAAGGTCAGGGAATTTGAAAATCGGATATCAGTAGCCGCCCTGTATAAATAATAAATAAATACTGTAAATATGTATTATTCAATTTAATTTTGCTTTGAAGTTAGTTGCGAGACGGGAAACTCGAAGTGTAATGACTAAAATAGGTGGAATAGCTGCGCAATAGGTGTAAAGTTCAACAAACCTGTCATGCATTATGCCCAACCACTGAGGACCGTCCAGCATTTTTGTACACCCATTATTTCGGTCATATAAAAGAGAAATTTATTGGTGTTTTATCCTTGCAAAATGTCCATTTGTTTATCGAGTATGAAAGAAAAAAAATTCTCAGCCTTAAAAAGTGAAAGTGTGGCTCTCCAGCGGCATGAATTGCGAGCTCCAAATTTTATATATAGCACATATGTGTCAAAAGTAAATAATAATTTTATATGTAGCATATATGTTGAAATGAATAACTTTGTAAATTTCCCACAGGTCACTTGAATAACGACCAGTTTCGTCGCTGTGCGACATCATCATCAACTGATCATCAGGTCTTCATCATCGACGAAACTGGTCGTTATTAAAGTCACCTGTGGGAAATTTACAAAGTTATTCATTTCAACATTAAGCAATTTCACCAAGTCACGCCGCAAACCATTTAATAATTTGCTTCAAAAGGAAATAATTTTAGCTTCAAGACTTCTTAAACTCGAAAAAAAATGAATATCAGGGAATTTCGGCCCACTCTAGCCTACATAGTCTTCAAACGTTTACGCTTCGCCTTGTCAAGAGTGACGGGGTATTTTAAATGCTTGATTTTCTCAAATAGCAAATAATTCAGTTTCTCCGCTTCTTTTATTAATTCTTGCTCGCGGTTTAAGTCCATAACCTGCTGCACCCGCTAGGCTTTACGCACCCAATTAAACTAGGGATTGTATTTTACGTTCATTTTATTTATATAGAATAACAAGAATATCTGTCGCGACGATCAGCGAGGTATCCAGAAGGATATTACGTTAACTTTGCGACAAGCACCCTCGAACCCAATTCGATCAAGGAGATAGCCAACCGTTGGTCTGCGTACCACTGGTGGTCTCTGAGAAAACCTTGGCCGTATTTGGAAAAATATTATTTAGAGCTTTCCATTGAACGTGTTGAAGTTAGCGCGATTTGGAAGGCATTAGCGCATTTAAGGTTGTGTGAGCGAGGTGTATCCCTAGTCATTATGGAGACCATGTCTATGTTTATCTGTTAATTTTTACTGAGTTTAAGAAGCGTGAATTGGAGATTGTCATATCTATAGCACCAAAAACTCCTCTTTCAGTAATTAAATTCTCAATAATTAACTAAGAATACATGTGTAACGTATTGAATAGATCCCTATTTTTCTATGTCGTACTCTGAGGACGCCTTCACACCCTAAGAATTTTATGCAATTCTGAAAAAATTACTGTTGTGAGGAAATGAATTGATTAAAAAAATAAGTTGTAAATTTTTCAAACTACGCTCTTTTAATAGCTGACGAGATTTTTGTGTGAGATCTCTCGTTTATTTTTAAGTTGTCTCTCTGGAGTGCACAGCCGTACCAATTCCCATGGGCAATGGGTGGTATTTTTTTGGGCAAATATCGTGAAACTTACCAGTGCTTGTGGGTAATATTTTGTAACCATTGTAAATATGAGATCTTATTTTTATTAATGAGGGTCCGATGTAATGTGGAGTGATATCCCGCTCTACTAGTAAATGCCTATAACATTCACGGATGATGATAAATGACACGATGTACGCAGGCAAAGCGTTCAATAACCTGGCGGTAGGTAACATTCTTATAGCCATGACCAAATGATTCGTGCACAGAGTTCAAATTCGTTCAAGATGCGTGCTTAAAAACGCAAGTTTCGTACTACTGGGTAATGTAAAACTTTCAATTATCAATGTTTGACGCTTGTATGGAAAATCAACGTGAACACAATCATTTTGGAGGCTATTATCGAGTTTAAAAAAAATTATTTATTGCTTAACGATTTTGTTCTCCATTTTTTTTTAAGTGCGCTTCCCAGTGGAAACGAATGGTAAGCAGGTACGCGGTTGTGCTGCTATGCGAGACGCAAAATTGGGAGGATGCTGATCTCCCTTGGATGTACTAAGCTTTTTTTTTCAAAGAAAAGCATGTCAGTGGTTTGCCGTTTTGAAAAATACGAATTTAACGGTCCATGACCTCCGAATGATCGACTAATCTGTCTGACTTAATGGTATGTCTGATCTCAAAAGCGTTCGAGACGGCTTTTATTTTGATCGCTCCGGTAGTCGTCGTAATGAATCCGAATTTCAGCTAAGAATGAGACTTCCGTTGGAAAGAATCGCTTTCTTCCGTTGCAATCGTTCATCGCTTTCTTTTCCTGTGGTTTCGGAGGCTAATACTTTTCCTTAGTCTGTTCCGGAAAGATTCATTCTTCCGAGATTTCTTTTCGCCTCTCGTCGGAACATATTTGCGATTACGATTCGCAGAGCGGTGCTTAATTCTTCAGGCGGAAAAAGTCTCGTCCATACGAGTGCAAGGTTGTTTCAGTCAATGAAAGTACTCGGGATTATGTGTGTGATAGGCGTAAACATGACAAGACAAGACCGTGGAAATCGTCCATTGTTTCTCTGGAATTCATTTTTTGCCGTATGCTTGTCTTGTCACGAGTTTGCTAAATTATCCTGATATGTAAGTCCAGTCACTGTCGTAAATCCAGGGTGGCGATCGTCAGGGAAAACCTGGAATTGTCAGAGAATTTTGAATTTCTGGGAAAGTCAGGGAATTCTCGTAAAAGTCAGGGAGAAACTGGAATAGGAAATCCTCGTTATTTTTCTACCATTACGTTTATCGGCCAGTCTTTCCCGCCCTTTATTTCACCAACTAAAACTAAAGTTCGTCGCTGACATGCATGGAATAAGCACCATCAATTCGTGGAGTATTCATTTGTGAATCTTATTAGTTGTGAATCTTAGTTATTTAGTTGTTCATCAGACGTACAGTGTATCCCTTTTGTATATCCGTATTGCGATATTTTCCTAATTGTGTTAAAAATCATGATCACAATGTATTAAGCTCATCACAAGGAATTCGAGTCTATGTTGTTCGGAAAATTTTACCTCGCGTTTAATTAACTTCCGAAATTCAAGTCGAGAAGTAGCTGGAGCACATGGAGCTCGTATTAAATATATGCTTGCAGTTGTAAACAGACGAGACGATGATTAGAACGTTATTTCTTCGTTCAATCTGAAGTGGCCAACCAGCATTATTCCATTTCCACCGGTTCTAACAATAACTCTCAAACTTTTGATGCAGTATATACAGTTAGTACAGTTTCCTGATACACACATAACCATGTTCATCATTGGTCGTTCAATCCTAAGAATGTTTGACTGCGGCCCTCCGTTCTTCCTTTATTTAATGCAAGTTCCATTACATCCGGGTAGCTCATCCTCTCTACTTACCTCTTTATTATTCTGTATAGAGTCTTCGCCTGGTGGAGGGGGGGATTTCCTTCTTCCTATTTTGCCTTTAATTGTGCTCTTCACAGAAACCCATTGTCTCAGGATGTGTCCAATGGACCTGGTTCTTCTTTTCTGTGTGGTGTTCCACATGGTCCTTTCCTCCTCTACACTTCTGTAATCTTCATCATTTCTTATTTTTTCCGTCCATTTTACCTTCAGCATCTTCCTCCAGCACCAGGTTTCTAAGGTTTCTAGTCTGTTCTGGTCTGCTTGTCCAATAGTCCATGCTTCCGATCCGTAGAGTGCTACGTTCCACACGAATGTTTTTCACATACTGCCTATTGGTTTGTAGTCCTATCATCTTTGAGCTCAGAAGTTGTCTAACTCCCATGAACGCCTTCTTAGCTAGGGCTATTCTCCGCTTGATGTCCGTTGTACTTCTTCCGTCCCACGCTGTGGTACTTCGGAGATAGGCGAAGGAATCCACTTGCTCTAATTTCTCTCCTCTCTGGGTTACTTATACATTCAGCTTCTCTCTTCCGCATACTATAGGGATTTTAGTCTTAGTCTTATTTGTTTTCATGTAGTATTGTTGGATAACTCGGTCCATTACGTTTAGTGACCTTTGAAGATCATTCCGATTCCTAGCTATGAGTGCGATATCATCTGCGAAGTGGAGCATATTTATTTCTTCACTGTTTACCTCATCTCCGCTCAGTCCTATTTCTTGTGCTTATCTTATGGCCTCCTCCAAGTACGTGTTGAACAGTGCTGGAGAGAGGTTGCATCTTTGTCTCGCTCCTTTCTTAATTTAAACTTCTATCTGACGGTCGTCTCTCATTCGCATTGTGACGACTTGTTTCTTGTATAGATGGTAGATAATTCATCTGTCTTTGGAATTTATTCCGAGTTTTTCTTGCAGTCTGAACATCTTGTCCTACTCAAAATTGTCGAATATTTTCTCCAGGTCCACGAATGCAACATACAATGGCTTGTTCACATGTATTGATTTCTCTACCATTACTCTCAGGCAGAGTATGGCCTCCCTGTTACCCCTGTTCTTCCAAACTCGTGTGTTATTGATCCACGAGACATTAGACTCAAGGCTTGGTGCTCCTCAAATCTCTCAGTTCTTGTTTTCATCGGTGTTGCAGTCATTACTCTACGTTGAAAGTCCTATGGTAGTCTTCGGTTTTGGTAGCTATTTTTGATTATCTCGTATGTTTTGTCTTTGGCTTTACTTCTGCGCCCTGCGATGATTTTTGCGTTAATGTTCTCTGCTGTAGGCACCTTGTTTTTCGTGTGATGTTTCAGTACTCTATCAAATTCGCTTCTCAGTATGTGTGGGCTCTGATCTTCCTCGTCAACCTCGCTCTCGTCATTCAATGGGTGTTTTTCAATCAGCTCCGGCCCTTCAAGTTTGGAAGTTCTTCGATGAAATTCTTCCTTCTATACTTCCCAATCCTTCCTTCAATCTCTGTCTGTAAATTCCCGTTTAAAATGCCTATTCGTTCGCATTTAATCCGGAGTCTGGACGTTCTTCTTGACACGGGAAGTGATCCCGGGCCCACAGTTACTAATTTGTCAAAAGTTTTCTTAAAATAGTGCTAGTGCTTTCTAAAGCACATATTTATTCTTAGTAAAGATAAGGCGTTCATTTGAAGATTGGTTTAACGCAGGTGTACATTCTATTCTCCTCTAATCAAACCGTTTCGTGTCTGCGCTGTCTTTATTTTCGCGCCCTTCGTATTATGCCCGATGTGTTGCTTCCTTTGACTACCTTTGATTCTTCACATTCGTTTCTCTATCCGACTTAAAAGTGCTTTACTTTTTGGTACATAATTATGTCACAGCAAGCGCTTTTCGTGGGATTACTGAGTTAGTGTGGGCGGTAGTGCTTCGGATTGTACTTCTTGGAAGCTACAATTCTGGAATATACTCTGTGGTTTCAGGCTTGATGGAGGGGAATCGGAACATAACAAAGTATGAAAAAATTGGCAACTTCCACTGTGATCAAATTTATTCCGACCGGTTTCGCTTTTTACGGCACCTTCAGGTACGAAATATCAAGTGTGCATAAGTACTATATAAACTTATGCACACTTGATATTTCTCACCTGAAGGTGCTGTAAAACGTGAAACCGGTGGGAATAAATTTTATCACGGTGGAAGTTGCCTATTTTTTCATACTTAGCTACAATTGTAGCCTGTTGTGTTGTGCTTGTTTTCATCTAGATTGTGTGTGATGAAGGATTTTTTTGCCTTTTTTTCTGACATAATAGTGTGTCTCTCTTCTTTTAACGCTTCTGTCAGCTAAGACATGCACTGAGAGAGATTCAAGTGGCTATCCTCATCTGGCTAGCCTCAAATAGCTATCCATCCACCGAGCTAGGTCGAGCTAAGTTGTTGTAAGTTATTTATGCCGAGTCGTATATTTTTTCTCATCATTATTTCAAGTAGGATTATAAATCTTCTAATTAAACACTTTACGGTTGTTTTCCCCCCTCTTTCATTTTTATTTACGGCCTTATTCTCTCATTGAGCCCACTTGCGTTCGTCTTTAATGCTTCTGACGACTAAATGCTGCCTCTGGTTCCCTAACGTTTGCTTTGTTATGAAATTGAGCTGCAATTCTTCCCCTGGCGTGTTTTCTTAACTTAACCTTGAAATGTCTACGTGGCTAGGAGACATCCCTCTTTAAATTCAGCTTTCTATTTGCTCGAGGGAAATCTTGAGTATAGGCATTGGCGTCTACGCTCATCCAAATCGTAATGATGCAATTCGACTCTCGTCGGCTTCGTTTTTATCTGGATTTTTACGGCAATTACCGTGCACTAGTCGTAAAAGAATTTTAACTTTCTCAGCATACGCAGTCGTTCGTTTGAGGATTGGTTTAAGGTAGTCCAAGCGAGATAGTTCCCTAGTCATAATAGAGACCATATTCGAATTATACGTTTTAATTTCACCAGCTGTGAGACACACGAATTAAATATCTCATTATTAAAGATGCAATAAGATAGTTTTACACAACAGAAATTGTAAGTAATCAAATGAAAATATCCAAATAAATCTTTAACTTCACTCATTTTTTTCACGTGGTGCGTTTGAAACTCCTTCAAAAGGGAAGGTTTATTGTGATCCCGAAGAATTACCTGCGGTGACAATATGATTAATTTTCCAAAATAGTTGAAGAAACACACAAACTACACACTGTTGATTTTTTTACGACATCTAAGTGTAGGGAATGCCTCATTTTTATTATAAGGTCTCTCTGGAGTGCATGCACGAACCATTTCCCATGTAAAAGGGCTGTTGTATTTTCTGGCAAATATCTCGGAAAGTAATGCGGTAAGGGTTTTAGTTATTGGTGTCAATGGAAGGGTGATATAT
Source organism: Ceriagrion tenellum (assembly GCA_963169105.1). Taxonomy (NCBI): domain Eukaryota; kingdom Metazoa; phylum Arthropoda; class Insecta; order Odonata; family Coenagrionidae; genus Ceriagrion; species Ceriagrion tenellum. The sequence continues at coordinate 6,697,465 of OY720644.1, forward strand.
TATTCTTTAAAATGAGACCAAATTCATTGATTTCTAAGTAAAATGATATTTCGCTCGGACTACCTTAACGTAGATGTTCATTCTATTCTCCCCTCATCATGCCGTTTCGTGTCTGCGCCGTCTTCATTTTCGCGTCCTTCGTAATATGCCCGATGCGCTGCTTCCTTTGACTATCTTTGATTCTTCACATTCGTTTCTCTATCCGGTACTGTTTTCAAGAGCCTCTTATGTTTCATATATTGCCTTAGTCACAAAGATTTAATTCTCGAAGTAAAAACAGTACGTTGGAAAGCCGCTCGCTTTTTTAAATGCTGCGTTGAGCAAACAGAAATTGTTGCTCAGCTGATTAAAAGCCTAGGGATCGGGAGCAGTTGGAGACACGGAGGAAACATACGCTTGCCCAGGTTACTTGAAAAATATAGGTCGTGCAAGTCTTAGTACGAACCGGTGGGTAATATTTTCTCCCTATATCTCTCTCTCCCTATCTCTTTCTATCTCTATTAGAACCGATAGGTGCGACAAAAAATAGAGAGACACTGACGAACTGATGGGTGGCTAAAATTTATTTCCACGCGAAACTTGTGATTATTTAAAAAAAGCGTGGCATTTAATAATAACAATATTTATTGGTCCCGGGACTATTGCTTTTACAAGTGTGGGTCAGGTCAAATTACAAAGGGAATTGAGGAGTCAAATAACACTTCAGTCAATTGTCAATTAGTACAAACAAACAATAAAAGAAAAAAGAAAAAATGTTACCATTATGAATTTACAATATACACATATGACCCAAAACACAATCTATTAAAGTACTCGTTCACAGAGTAGAGGGCTCTGTCAATCGGAAAGCATTTTAACCAGTTTTTTAAAATTGTTGTATACATTTGATTGCCTTAATCTCTGGTGGTAGGAAATTGTAAAAGAACACACCGGCATACAGTGGACTTTTGGCATATAGTGAGAGGTTATGTGGGATGACTCTGAAGTCTTTGTTTTGCCTCGTATTGTGGTTGTGAATGTCCTTGTTCACTAGCAGATTGAGAGAGGTATGCTGTTCCTTTACATATGTATATAGCAGAAGAGTAGATGTAAATACAAGTGAGTGTTAGGAGGTTTAGCTCCTTAAAATGGTTTCTGCAGCTACATTGTTTTCCAACACCTGCCAATATCCTCACGGCCCATTTCTGTAAATGGAAGTCTCTGGGTATGTTGGGAGTGACCCCATGCTGCAATACTATACTTGAGCCTGCTGTAGATAGATACATGATAAACTGATAAGGCATCAGCACGAGGTGCATCGTGAACACACAACTTACCTCTCTACTCTCCTCATTCCATTCCTCTCCCCTTTCACGGCTGATGTCCTAACAACCCCTGCCTCATGCTCCCGTGGTGGATCACAGAGTGGTAGATAGAAAGAAACATATATATATATATATATATATATATATATATATATATATGTTCAATAATTCGATCAGTCTCTGCTTAGGACTATTTATCGATTCTCGATCGAGGCTATTCTCTCCAAAAAATTTATTTTCATCAATCTTCTACAGATTGGATTTGGATAGGATATTGGGGGAGGAGACCGACGGCTCAGTTCATTTTCGCCATAGGGGACAGGTAAGGGAGGAAGGGTGGATAGAAACTCAGCGTCTGGTATTAGCCTGCTCTTCTCATCTACAGCTTCCGTCTTCTCATTGCTTCCATTCGTGGGCGCAGCTGTCCTTTTCAAGCATCACAAAAAAATTAAAGCATGCTTCGAGAGTATGTTTTTATTGTTGGCTTTCTTACCGAACAAACAACTATGCGGATTTTACCTCAAATACGCCGCGAGCATTTGGGACCCTAGTCATAAAGATTTAACCAATAAAATTAACAAAATACAAAGGAAAACAGCACGCTTCGTTAAAAACTGCTACGTCCGAACATAAAGTGTTACACAACTTTTCGAGGGGTTAAGGTGGGAGCCCATAGAGACTCGGAGGATGCACGTTAGGCTAAGATTGCTTGAGACATTCAGAACTGGTTCACTACATCTCTAGGTCTGACAGATGCGATGAAATAATAGAGATACTCTACCGAACAGATAGGTACAAAAACTCGTTCTTTCCGCGAACAATAAGCGACTACAATAAAAACTGAGCTCCTCCAAATACACTTCCATAATACATGTCACCATTTCACCTTTACACGACTGGTGACCTACCTTTTTTTCGCTGGGAGGTGACGAGCGAGGTCTTTGTGCCGATCTCTGGTATATTGGGACCGCATCGTGAGAGATGCATCCGACTTCGCAGATACAAGTAAAACGAGGACACCAGCAACAAACAGAGTAATGACGGGGGCTGCAGGAACGACTCTTTATTTATTCATATATAAAAGCGTATCAGGCTCAACTTTGTGGGAGTAATCGATATTGATATCCATTTCAAAATGAAAGACAATGGTAACTTTCCCCACAGCATTCATACGTACATACCCATCACGCCGTTCCCTTCCGGGGTAGGCACAGTCAAAATGTTTCACTCATTAATACATAATTGTACACCTAACTCTGCTTCAATAATTTCCTCCATACTGACCTATCCTTGCAAACCTCTTTTGCCTCATTTACCCCCATACACTGCTTCATACACGCCCTCCTGTTTTTAAGACTCCTAATATTCCTCCTCCTAAGAATTTCCTCAACCACATTCAACCACTACTTTCTCGGCCTACATCTACCTCTCGCACCATTCGTTCATATATCTGTTTCATAATTCGACTCTCATCCATTCTCTCCATATGGCCAAACCAACGAAGCACACTCCTTTCATACACGTCCATTACTGGAGCATTTAACCCACATTCATTCATGACCCACTCATTCCTGACCCTATACATCCTACTTTTGCCGCAAACATTCCTCAGATAACTCATACCCACGGCATTTAGTCTACTCTTATGTCCATCCTGTTATTTTTAATAATTAGCATTGTTGTGGTATGAATTACATTGGTCAAACAGGCAGAAAATTTAAGGGCAGAGTGAAGGAGCATAGGTTAAGTTTCATGAATTGTTATGATAAATCCTGTTTTGCTAAACATTTGTGTGATTTTAATCATTTTAGTAATTTTGACGTGACTGTTTTACACCATTTTGACAAATGGGCTAAGTTGGATTTCTTTGAGCGATATGAAATTGCTCATAGCCCGGCTTATGTTATGCAATGTTGCAATTTTAAGTTAAGTTATGCAATGATGTGGTTTTTAATGACAGGTCACCTCTGTTGAACCTTGTTCTTCCTTGTGCCCGACAACCCCATGATAATGCTGCCTGACCTTCGCCATCGACAGCTTTTCTACGTCTCACTTCCCTCCCCCTACCTAAACCCCTCACCCTCTCTCTCTCTGACCCCCTGCCCTCCCCCCATTCAGTTTATTCAGCGGAGTGTTTGGAAAAATTATGTCTTGATAATTTCAGCACTAGGTGCTGAAACCATGGTCGGTAATTATAAAAAAAATTCCGTGTGGAAAGTTACCGTTGTCTTTCATTTTGTAATGGATGTCAATAAAATTGTAGTGTTTATACATCCACAGTAAGAGGTTAAAGAATAATCTTAGTTTTTGCGATATATGTGGAACTTTTCTATCTTTTCCAGATGCTTACAAAAGTGCCTTCCCACTCCAAATCAATCATATTTAGACTTCTCCGTTGGGGGAACGCATTACATCGGTCAAGGGATTACACAGATATTTAAATTTACTACAAAGGTTAAAAAGTCAGAGTTTGAGATTCTATGCGCAAGAGAAATATTCGGTCGGTAATTAATAAAAATTCTGTGCGGAAAATTACCATTGTCTTTCGTTTTGAAATGGATATCAAATATCTTATTTATTCAATGAAATCGGATTGAGTCAGCATGATGGTATACCTGCCTCTCCTCATCGGCGAATTCGAGAAAGGGATTACGTGAATTCTGCGTGTGCGACGGAATGGTGGGCCGGTGCTCCTTTTTCATTAAATATCTGTTCCGTTCACTCGTTCTCCGCTCTGAAGGTTGAGGCTGATGTGTTTCGCAACTGCCTCGGCTGTCTGAAAATTTAATTGGGGACTTTTCTTCCATCACGCTCTCCATTCTTTTCATGGCTGACGTCAATATAACACAGGTCTGCAAAATTAAATTTTCAAGAGCTGTTTTAATTATTCCACGTGATCTTTATGCTTTTGGGTGCGCTGAATTTGAAAATGACCTCCGTTTTGTCCTAGGACATCACGTTTTTTGACAATTTAGGTAACTTTGAGAAAAAAGGTAATACCTAAAAATAATTGAAAGTAGTCTTAAATTAATTATTTATCATATTTATCAAAATGATCAAATTATCATGGGAAACACGTTCGTGGATTAGCAGTGCCATCCAGTGTTAGGAAATTCTAATTTGAACCGACGAAAACCAAGAAATGCGATTGAATCGAGCCTTGGCTCATCAGATCTCGCGCGTTCAGATTGCAATATGTTGATGCGGCTTTCATTAGCACACCCTGAAAGTTATTTTCTATGAAGGTTATATATTTTGGCATAGTATATCTTGAATGCACTGATGTGAGTTAACTAACAGCAATTTTGGCTTAAAATTTGGTTAAAAACCCTTAGATAAAAATACCAAAAATTGAGAAATATTTACTGAATTCGAAGATAATTTTGCATTTTTTTTGGCGAATTCTGAGGTCCAGGATTTTTTCCATTATTTTTTTCGTTTTCAGCTCACCAAAATACATGGGAAATAGCTGAAAATAATCAAATAGCTTTTTGGTTGTATACCTGTGTCATCAGCCTTCGGAGGCGCGCTTTGTCCGCTTTGATTTGAAGGGCAAAGGGCGTAATCAAGGGTGAATGGTTTCCCTTATCGGTGAATTTCACATATCGCGAGTTTATATTTGTGTCGATGGAATCGTCGAGAGGGCCTCGGATCAATTGTCCTTTACGTAACCATGGTGAAGAAAATGAGAAGAGTCGTGCTTGGTGAGCGTAGTCAATAAATGCCCAATGCTCGTGTCTTCTCTCTCTCTCTGCGTTTTATTGATTTACGACTCTGGATTTGCCACAGCCATGCCGTCAATCGTAGGAATGTGATCACTTTTTGGTAGGATTTTGAAAATATATTTTACATCATATTCTATTTGAACCTTGCTACTTTTTTATTATTCTCTTTGTGTTTTTTGCGAATCGGTTTTTCTTCAAGGATGCTTCATTTTTCTCCGCAAATTGTGCGATTATTTCTTCATTGTGGCGTTTAGCATTTGGAAACCGTTGCTAAAAACAATCTGAACGACCACGTTTTTCATTCTTGCATATAGTTTCAATGACCCGTTCACATTTGGTTGTCACGATCAGTAAAGGCACCGTTTCAAGTAAGATTACGACGTTAGTGGATACAGTTCTTGGTTATTTTTTATTAGATCATAAAAATTCTTGTTTACGTTTGAATGTCCTGTTTTTATGTTAGTATTTAGACATCTGTGAGTGAAATTATTCCTCTCATGCCGATTTTTGCTCGTGAGAAATTTTCCGTCGCTGCTTCATGAAATGTAATTATGGCGAATCTTCACTTTGGTGGAAGTGAGTCTTTTAAGCTCATTGGAAACTGGTAGTGTTTTATTTACTGTTGTAAATAAAAAATAGTTAATTTAACTTTTGAAATCGTCTGAATATTGGGCAAGTTATTTGCTCGCGTATATCTAACGAGCGTCGCGATTTTCAGGTTGAAAATAAGATCCGTAAATGTATTCTCTTGCTAACTGACATCTTTGTACTTTTTAAAGAGTATGACAATTTTGAAGTACTTTTAGAGAAGTAAATAATAATGATAAGGAGAGCCAAAACTCAAAGTTCGTTTGAAATAATTTAGGCCCAAATGTGTTCAGTTTTGGTCGTGGATTTAATATTTGTTGGGCATTTAGCCCGACGTATCTGACCCCGCTCCAAGACAAAGAAAGCGAAGCTTGTGATTAAAGTTGGAGGACACAAACTAGAGCAAGTAGAACAGTTTAATTACTTAGGTAGCACGCTAGAGGAAAACGGGCAAAGTGGCAAAGACATACGGAAGGGAATAGCGCTAGCTTAGGAGGCGATTAGTAATAGAAGAGAGTTGATGACGGTGACAATGGGTAAGGATGTGAAGAAGAGGATGGTGAAGAGCTTGATATGGAGGGTAGCGTTGTATGGGGCAGAAACGTGGACCCTGAGAGAGGAGGACGAGAGTAGGCTGCAGGCATTTGAGATGTGGGTGTGGAGAAGGATGGAGAAGGTTAGGTGGACGGAAAGGAAGACTAACGAGGAAGTGCTTGAGATGGTGGGCGAGGAAAGGAATCTTTTGAATGAAATCCGGGATAGACAGGGTAGATGGCTGAAGGATATAATGAAGGTTGATGCGTTGCTGAAGAGTGTGATAGAGGGAAGGATGTTGGGCAAACGGGGAAAGGGAAGAAAGAGAATAGTTTTCACGGACGGGTTGAAGAAGGGTAGATCTTATGCCGAGGCGAAAAATGATATACTAGAGAGAGATAGGCCCCTGAATGTGTAAAATACTGGGAGGAGATTCTTTGACATTCAACAAACCCTTCCTTTACCAGTAGACTACATTATAATAATAATCTTGCCCCGCAGGGTACAGGGCTGGGTACTTCAGCGAATTATATCGAGTAATATTCACAGACTTCCTAGTCGTCTGTCGTGTGCCCTGATCCATCAGCGGCACAAAATTATTTTCATAAAGCTGATTCGATTGTAATTTCCTGTTTAAATTCACACCTTCAAAAAATTCAGTGGCCGGGAATTTTCAGTTGCCGATCATATGAGACGTGAGTACGGATTTATAATTCTTCTTACCTGGTCTCTTTGCATTGTTATCATTCCTCATTTATTAAGCTGTGTTTACGTCGGTAAGTTGGATTATAAAATCTTCAGAATAATCTTGGCAATGCCTGCATGTGAACTTAGCGCACTCTGAATCCTTGAAATATTTCAAGTTACAATTTCCCTTGCTCTCTTCCTCATCTGTAATATAACTACGTTGCTGAATGTTCAGTGAACTATGCAGCCTTAAATAAAAATTGTAATATCACGCTCCGTTTCTTTTAAATGCACGATGAATGTTTGGAATGTTCAATTATCCCTTCCCACTATATATTTGAAGTATATCATACTCATGAAAATATTGTTACAAGTTTGTGATTACGTGTTCAGAATGAAATATTCGGTTAAAATCCCCTTGTCGTGTTTTTTAGACGATTCGGGAAAGAAAGACGGCATAGATTTCTGTTGGTTTCGCAACTGCTTGACCCGAGGTTGAAAATTTATCTTTTCTTTTACATTTAGCTCTTCTGGGGGACATTTCTTAATGGTACCCACGAGACTTCCTCTCGGACTCTATCGAGGATATATAACTGTCGGTGTACACTGTCCTCTCACGTTCTTTTTTCCTTCATTTCACGCACTAGAATCATACCGGCGTCGGTGGGGTGACGGCTTCATAACTTTTCGTGCGGAAACGAATTACGTAATATCTGGCCCTTTCCTCTTCCCTTGCCGCCTGTGGCGCACTTAAGGCCCTTCACCACGAAACCACCCAAGTGAATATTTTATTATTCCACCGATGGGCGACTGCCTACTTGGAATGGAGACATCTCGTAGCACAGTGGTCCGAAATGGAGTGGTCCTGGAATACGAACAAAAGTCCAAAATGGATTTGTCGTGGCAGATACTTAAGACTTGGCACATTTACTCAAAATATGCTTGCTGATCATGGATTGGTAAGCTATATGTCTTAGATCGTAGCCGTTACGTAGATACGGAGACTTAAACATGACCTAATTTCCAAGAAAACTACCGTTTTCATTTTCCTTCGAAAACCTTAAAAGCTACGCAGATGGTGTGGAAGAGTAAGTATTTCTCTTAAATAAAAACATTGCAGTCCATCTACATGTTTCTTTACGTGTATTTTTCCTAAGTTTCAGAGATTTTTTTCGATTTTTGTATGCCATTACGTCACATAATGCCGGACACTTTTTCTTGGAAAAAATTTACATAAAGTAGTAATTACCTTTGGCTTATGAAATATAAGCAGTGAGATATTCCATTAGAGTATTAATTGCATATATGTTAACGTTATTTTGTATTTATATTGGAAAAGTGTTCGTCACCGCGAAAGTAAATTGGATATTCATATCGCGCGTCGCGGCCCGGCATCACGCTGCGGGACCATGAAGTGTTGATTCCGTTGGATTGTTGAAGTTTAGTGGACCTTATGGTAGTCAGAGCGAGATAGTTCCCTATTCATAATAGAGACCATATTCGAATTATACGTTTTAATTTCACCAGCTATAGGACATATCAATTAAATATTGCATTATTAATGGTGAAATAATATAGTTTTATATGACAGAAATTGTCAGTAATTAAATGAAAATATCTAAAGAAGTCTTTAACTTGACTCATTTTTTTCGCGCGGTGCGTTTGAAACTCCTTCAAAACGGAAGGTTTTTTGTGATATACCCAAAAACCTACTGCGGTGAAAATGTTTGATTTTAAAATATATTTGAGAACACGTACAAACTACTCTCTGTTAGTTTTTTTACGACATTTAAGTGTTAGAAATACCTCATTTTGTAAATATTGTCTCTCAGGAGTGCATACACGTACCATTTCCTATATAAAAGCGCTGGTATATTTTGGCAAATATCTCGGAAAGTAATGTGGTAAGGGGTTGAACTTTTGATGTCATTGGATAGGTGAGATATATTTCTTTAAAATGAGACCAAATTCATTGATTTCTAAGTAAAATGATATTTCGCTCAATCTACCTTAACTCGTCGAGTTCTCCAAATTCAAGCTATGCATGTTATCCCTGATTTCCATATGTGTTAACATTGGAAATACTGCGAAAATATCGAGTCTGGCGAATGGATAAGCGGACGCGTGCATAGCAACTCAACAACCAGTTACGCTACTCGCCATTCAATCTTATCTCGCCCGCGGAAGTAGTTGTTCTTTTGTACGTGGTCTTTTCGCTTTCGTCTTTCTTTTAACATTTCTCGGCGATAAATTCGAAGTGTTCCTTTGGTAAATGAACGATCATTAAAATATCCTTTGACTTTTGAACCATCCAATTTTTCATTAAATATTTTCGTCCATGTATTTATTTCTTTTAGCTTAAAATATTGTACTAGTACCATGTATAATAGACCCCCGAATTACGTAGGGGTTCACTCCACGATGGATTCACTTTGCGATCTGCATTTGCTATTGCGCGCGAATTTCGAATTTCATATGTTACATCCATAATTTATTAGACATTTCTTAAACATTTTCACCCCTTTATGTTAGCGGACTGCATTTTTTTACGATGGCAACGTATTTATATTTACCGAAACGTGAAAACCGATCCCTAGGCCGGTTATATGCTGATTCGCTTTACGACGGAATCCACTTTGCGAACGGTCCCGTGGAACGGATGAATATCGCAAAGCGGGGGTCTACTGTATTGTGCGTAGGCCGCCGGCAGCTGTGTCGATGGCCTTCTTTAGTTTATTATTTATTCCACTGGTAGTTTTTTTCCGTTGTTGTCCGTGCTAAGTTAGATAAAGGAAATACAGTCGTGCACCCGGTAGTTAAATCGGTCAGATTTGCCGGTTTGTAACTACCGGGATTTAAGTAATGGTGTAGAATGAAGTCACGCATCAACTATGCGGTCACCGGCAGAAGAGAGACTTTTTCTCTTCTTGAAGTCAACTTCCATGGGTCAACCTTCCGCCTTTGGGTGTGTGGGATATGTCGCATTTTACCGTCAGACGACTTGTGATGTAATACCATACCACATGATGTTTAGTAATAAACTGTACGGTATGCGTCAAACAGACTACGTTTATTGCGATGATAATGTTACTATTGAAGTACATCAATAGAATTTGAATACCATACACTCATAAATAAGGCTTAAATTTCATGAAGGAGCGTCAAGGAAGTTATATTCCATGTTGAAAAGACGCTTCGTACTTATCCACAATTATTTTATTATATTTGTACAACGCGTTTCACAGCTTCTACATCTACATAATGTCTGCACCCGAGAGAGTGAAACTATTATTTTTTATCTTTTTCTTTCTTTTTTCCATTCTCTTGTTTTTTCCATTCGGTAGATTATCCACAGTGTTAATGTTCTTAAATTTTTGTATTTTTTTTCTGTAATTTATGTTAAAGTGATTGGCAGAGTGTTTATTTCTAAAAATGTAATTTTGTTGAACCTAGAGTCCGATGGGCTAGGTCGTTGAAATAAACTCTATTCTATTCTACCTGACCATAGACCGAGGATGTCGTCCTCTTATCTCAACCAGTATTTTGCAAAGCAAGTGTACTGGTCACCGGAATCGAATAATACGGGGAAGAACCTACTGCGGTGGCAATATGATTAATTTTCAAATATAGTTGAGAAAACATACAAACTACATGCTGTTAGTTTGTTAACGACATCTAAGTGTTAGAAATACCTCATTTGGTAAATAATGTCTCTCTGGAGTGCATGCACGTACCATTTCCCATGTAAAAGGACTGGTATTATTTGTCAAAATTCTCGGAAAGCAATGTGATAAGGGGTTGAGTTTTTGATGTCAATGGATGGGTGAGATATATTTCTTTAAAATGAGACCATATTCATTGATTTCTAGGTAAAATGATATTTCGCCTAAACCACCTTAATTGCGATCATTTCGGTCGTCGATGAGCTTGGGAACTCGCACTCCGAAGAGCGTCGTTGTCGCGAGTCGATTGCAATGCGAGTATCTGTAGGCCGAAATGTGACTCCCGTCGATGGCCCATTCGAATGCAAACCGCTCCCTTCGCTGTGTGTGTAGTAGGTGGGATGGCGGGGAGTGGGCGTGCGTAAATGCGGTGCAGAAATAGATCTCTCAAACCTGTCTCCTCACTCTCCCGCTCCTTCTCCGCGTGTTTCCCTTGCGCTTGGATTTTCTTTTGTTCTCTTCTCGCTCCCCTTTAAGACGACAGACGTATGAGACGGTTTCGAACACCGTGCTCAGGAATCTGTCCATTCTTTCGGTGAATTGGATATTTCTTCAGGGCAACATTTAAGTATTACTTAACATGTTTCTAAACATGAGCTAAATATATAATGCTTAACCAAGCCGCATCATTGTTTGCCCGTAGACCGTGGTGGGTGGGATGATTACACAATGGCCTCACAGCCTGGAAGTCCGGGGACCATATTCCGTTCTAAGTCATAAAAGTCTTTTTTCCCTTGACGTGCGATGCCTTGGTAATAGCAGCATTTTAAACCCAAGCCTGCTACTGCCACTACAATTTGCTTTAAATTTATTGCTAGAGTAATTAGCTATTGACTGTGGAGCTTGGTGGTGTTAAGCTCAAGCGTGGCAATACTAAACCGTTCAGTTTAGTGCTACTATGTGCTGAAATAGTGGGAGATAGATTCTTTTCTTTAGGCGCAGAAGGTTGAAAACTCATGCGGAGTAACTTGTTTTAGCCTTTCTCGTCATTAAGTAGTTTAGCCTTGTAAAGGGTTTGTATCTGATGATGTCGCGGAGTCAATTGTTGTGACGCAAGAATTAACATTGTGTGCAACGATACGTGGAGCTCTTATTCAGAAATATGTAAAGTGTGGTTAAAAAAGAAATGTTGCATCAATCGGTCGTGGTTCCAGCTATTGTTGAGTTGAAATTAGCAATGAGTAAACCGGAAAGAACTCTGACAGGGAACCGCAACAACTTAACTTGGCAACAACAAGGCCCCGTTCGCAACAACTTAACTTGGCGCGACTGAGGAGTTGAGTCTGTGGCGAGGCAACACACTGGTTCACAACAACTTAAAGTGGCTTAACTCGACTTGGCGTAGTCTTGGAGTCGAGCATTTCTCAACTTTCTCTTAATTCTAGCCAATAGCAATGCCTGGTTTACTATCGATAGTGCGGAAGTAATCGATCGGTGAATTCAAGACAAAAGTACTCGGAGAACAACTAGAGGGAAATCCGAAATCATTTTGGTCATATGTTAGGGAAGTACAGGGAACTAAAAAATCAACTATTAATTCCTTGAAAAACGATAGAGGCGAAATAGTAACTTCCAGTTTAGATAAGGCTAATTTGTTGAATTATTTTTTTCAGAGCGTTTTTAATCAATCTAAGCGTAGTTTCCGCAAAACCATACCAGACCGATTTCAACAACCAATGATCGATCGATCGATCTTGACGTAGACCGTAAGATAGTAAGATCGTAAGATAGTAAGATAATAAGATCGATATATCTTGTAGCGGAATTGTATCCTTACTAAGTAACGTTAGCCCGAACAAGTCCTCGGGTCCTGATGAAATAGAATAATGATAGATATTTTATTTTCTTTGATACAATAATTATTCCGGGGAAAGCCATTCTTTTTCGAAAAGTTCATTATCGCGCATTTCCTTTTAAGTAAATTCGAAACAGAGTTGTTCACAGATGACATTAGACATATATTGAGAACCCCTGCGTTTTATGCTAGGTTTGACCATATTAACAAGATTAGAGAGATAGATTGGCGTACCGATAGATTTAAAATGTCATTTTTCCCTCGCACTATAAGAGAGAACAATAGGCAGCGTAGCAAAGGGATAGGTAGGTGAAATAGAGTTAGAGTAGTCTGTAGTGCATGATGCATGTAATAACAACCAACAATTCCTTTCTTATAATGTAGATACTAACCACCTAGCTTCATTTGACCCTGTTCTCTAGCATGCCTCCCTTAAATATCCTAGTTGCATGTCAATAGTGCATGATTGGTGATCTTCACCCCCTGCCACACACCCTTGTGGTGGCTCGCAGGGTATTACGTAGATGTAGATGAATACTGAGGGAGGTCGAGTTAAATGCTTCAAGTTGGAAAATTCCTGGCTTCTTAATTTTACGACTGCAGAACCGTATCACCCGTCTCCCTGGCATCTATTCTACTTGCGTATTTATAGTCCTCTTGTCCTTTGAGGCTTCCTCTTTTCCTCTATGTTCTAACTATCATCCAAGTGGCTTGCCAACTCATCTTTTTAAGTCTTCCTCAGGCACATTCGAGAAAACAGCTGAGCTAAGGCTTAATCTTGAGCAGGTATGTACGTACATGCTTAAACTGGGATTTGGAGTATCGAGAGAAGTATCAATTAAAATCCAATAACGCACACTGTGCATTTTGGCTCAAGTATAATTTTTTCAGAAGTATTTAAAAATGCTTAAAGAATTTCAAATACTACTCAGACCTGGGTATAACCACTAGATTCTGATTGGACTGGAATGAGTGCTGCATGCCTGGTGTGGAATCACCCCGTGCCACACACCCTAGTGGTGGGTTGCACGGTATTTCGTAGATGTAGATGAAACCATACATACATACATACCAGTCACGCCGTTCCCTTCCGGGGTGGGCAGATTCACAAAATTTCACTCATAAATACATATTTGCACACCTAACTCTGCTTCAATAATTTCCTCCACACTGACCTACCCTTGCAAACTTCTTTTGCCTCATTTACCCCCACACACTGCTTCATACACGCCCTCCTGTTTTTAAGACTCCTAATATTCCTCCTCCTAAGAATTTCCTCAACCACATTCAACCACTACTTTCTCGGCCTATCTCTATCTCTCGCACAATTCATTTCACTCTTATATATCTGCTTCGTAATTCGACTCTCATCCATTCTCTCAACATGGCCAAATCAACGAAGCACACTCCTTTCATAAATGTCCATTACTGGAGCATCTAACCCACTCCTTCCTGACCCTATCCATCCTAATTTTGCCGCAAACACTCATTGAGTTTTTTCATGGCGAATTTCACCCCTGGTGTATAAGCACTCGTGCGAGTCACTTCGTAACCACATCAGTTGTTAAATGCAATGATTGGAAATTTGTCAATTTCGTCGTTTTAATAACGACAATGTTGGGTTTATCCACCGCGACAGTGGCTTTGTAAGCACGACTTCGTCTTATGTGCTACAATATAGACTTGAGGCCTGAACAACTAGTTCGCATAAACCCCCATCGAAATTCGCCTTGAAGGAAGATGGCTTGGTGAGGTTACTGGCTAGCACACCTGACCGGCAATTGGGAGATCCGGGTTCGAATTCCGGTCAAGTCAAATGATTTTTTTCATGGCGAATTTCAACCCTGGTGTATAAACACCCGTGCGAGTGACTTCGTACCACATCATTTGTTATTTGCAATGAATTGGCAATTGGAAAATTACTCTCTTTAACCTAGTGTTGGTAATTGAGAGTGATTTATGACGCCAATTGTCGTTCCGAATTGCTTTCGATGTCGACCTCGTAGCACCCTTGAACCTCCTTCCGACCGAAGCTCTCGGGGAAAGCCCCGCCCTTGCAGTCATCGGTCAGCCCCTCGAAATGCAGTGTGTGCGGAGGAGTTGAGGTCTTCTGATGGTGCGCGATGGATGACATCAGCCACGCGTCTCTTCACGCCACGCGTCACTCTCCATCTCTTGGGATTCCCCAGTGGTCGTCGTCGCCGCGGCTCTCAATTAAGAGGACGCATCATACCCTTCGGTAAGGAAATGTTCTGTCGAAAATCCACAAGATGGCGTCACTCGCACCCGACCGAGGCGTTTTGGCGTCAGGGATCTCTTACTCCAGGATAACTCTCGCACGAGGCAACAATCGTCGGTAAGTTGTAGCCAAGTCTCCGGCGCGTAAGTACAGGCAGCGCCGACATAAGACCTGTGAGAGAAGACTGAATACAGAGGTGCATACGTACGAGGCATCGCAGAAGGTAGCGTGCAGGATATTTGAGCATACCCAGCGAGTTTAGCATAGATGGTAGGCAAGAGAGTAGGTCAGTTAGTGGGGGCGAAATCAGTGCTTTTCCGGAAAGTCAGATAATAAAGAGTACACAAAGCTTAGTGCCTAGGAAAATCTTAATAGATAACAATAAATTAGAAATATTTAGGGAAGAGAGTAGGACAAATAGTGGGCCATTAAATAACATGCCACTCACCAGGATAGCAAAGAATAACAAGTTGACCAGACAGCACAGTATAGGTTTATCGGGACGGAAGAAAGCACAGAAAAAGGAAAAACGTACAAATCAAAACAACACCCATGAATTTCCAAACTGTAACTTTCCCAATAATTTAGAAAACACGAACCCCACAAATACAATAGGCAGACATATTAAAATAGAGGAATTTTCATTAGTAGTAGTTAATTGTCGTAGTTTAAGAAGCAAGATACCTGAATTTCATCACCTTATAGAGAGTACTAATTCTGACATAATTATAGGAACGGAAAGTTGGTTAACAAGCGATATTGCTGATAGTGAAGTTTTTCCAGTAAATTTTAGGGTATACAGGAGAGATAGAGAGAGTCGACTGGGAGGCGGAGTATTTATCGCAGTTAAGAACACAATAGTCAGCAAAATAGAAGTGATTCCCCATAATATAATAGAAAGTGTATGGTGTTCCATTCAATGTGCTAATTCGAAAGTAATATATGTTTGTGCCTACTATAGACCACCCCATTCCGATGTACACTCAGTATTAGAACTCGAGAAACAGATCAGGTCCATTAATTGCCATAGTAACGAACGACAGATAATTGTAGGTGGAGATTTCAATACACCATCAATAGATTGGAAAACATGCAGTCATAAGTCTGGAGGTAGGGACAAAGAAATCTGCGAGTCATTGCTTAACCTGTTCGCATCACACGCACTACATCAAATAGTAAATTTGCCTAATAGAGGGGAAAATGTTCTCGATTTACTTGCCACAAACATCCCTGAAAAAGTTATTAAAGTTGAAAATGTCGATGGAATAAGCGACCACAAGGTAGTATACGTAAAATTTTCCCTCAACACTGAAAAAAATTTTAAATTAAAAAGAAAGATTTACCTTTTTAGTAAAGCAGATTTTAACGGATTTAGGCTTGACTTAAAGACATCTTTTGAAAAATTCGAGAACATTAGCAAAAATAGCGATACAGACAATACATGGAAAGAGTTCCTCCAAATTACACGGTCACTTGTCAACAGATATATACCTCATAAGTATAAGAGCGAGAATAGGGAACCAAGGTGGTACAACGCGGAGGTTAGAAAATGTTTAAAACGCCAACGAGTTAGCCACGCGAAGCTAAGAAAAATGAAGAAAAATGTAGCTAATAGCGACCTAAAAAATACCATCGAGCATTATAAAATTTGTAAAGCAGCCGCAAAAACAGCCCTTAGAAAAGCGTTTAGCGCATTCAAGAGAAAAGTACTAGGAGAACAACTAGAGGGAAATCCGAAAGCATTTTGGTCATATGTTAGGGAAGTACAGGGAACTAAAAAGTCAACGGTTAATTCCTTGAAAAACGATAGAGGCGAAATAGTAACTTCCAGTTTAGATAAGGCAAATTGTTTGAATTACTTTTTTCAGAGTGTTTTTAATCAACCTATGCATAGTTTCCGCGAAACCATACCAGACCGATTTCAACAACCAATGCCCCCAATCGATATATCTTGTAGCGGAATCGTATCCTTACTAAGTAACATTAGCCCGAACAAGTCCTCAGGTCCTGATGAAATTCCAGCTCGTGTTTATAAAGAATTAGCTCTCGAAATGGCTCCGTATCTTAAAGTAATATTTAACAAATCCCTCGAAGAACACGCGGTTCCCAAAGACTGGAAGATAGCAAACGTGACCCCAATTTATAAAAGCGGAGATAGGGAACAGCCATGTAATTATAGACCAATATCATTAACGTCACTATCATGTAAAATTATAGAGCATATAATAGTTGCATCAATAATGGGACACCTCGACAGCCAGGATTTATTAATAACAAACCAGCATGGGTTCAGAAAAGGACGGTCTTGCGAAACTCAATTAGGTCTTTTTGTTCACGATATTTTAGTTTCCGGAGAAGGTAACGTACAGGTAGATGCAGCGTTTCTTGACTTTAGAAAAGCTTTTGACAAGGTTCCCCACTGTAAGTTACTCGCGAAGTTAGCATCATACGGAATAGACAGTAATATAGTAGGCTGGATAGGAGATTTCTTACAATAACGCGTTCAAAGGGTGGTATTAGATGGTGTCAGCTCAGGCGAAGTAAAAGTTACATCGGGTGTTCCCCAGGGAAGCGTGATAGGCCCAATTTTATTTCTTCTGTACGTAAACGACTTGAATAGTGTAGTAAAAAATAGCAAGCTCCGTCTTTTTGCCGATGATGCAGTAGTGTATAAGGAAATTAGAAATGAAGAGGACAGACAGTGTTTAGCTAAGGATTTAGATGCGATTGATGATTGGTGTGATAGATGGCAGCTAGAATTAAATTTGAAGAAATGCGCGATTATGAATTTTTGGAAAAAGAATGGCCTTCCCCGGAATAATTATAGCATCAAAGAAAACAAAATATGTAACGTAGAATCAATTAAATACTTAGGCGTCACCATCAGTGAAGACATGTCATGGGGGAAACACATCAGGGAAATAACTAGTGTAGCAAACCGTAGATTAGGATTCGTAAAAAGGGTTCTAGGCAAATGCGATGAGAGAGTCCGAGAAAGAAGCTATTTTACACTTGTCAGGCCTCATTTAGAATATGCCGCTAGTATATGGGATCCGTACGAGGAAGGTATGATAAAAGAATTAGAGCGCGTGCAAAGGAGATCTGCTAGGTTTGTTAAATGTCGTTATGATAATTGTATTAGTGTTACGAGTTTAATAGAAGAACTAGGATGGGAATTACTATCAGAACGCAGGTTAAAATTTAGGTTAAACCTTTTAAGTAAATTCTAAACCGATTTGTTCACAGATGACGTTAGATATATATTGAGAACCCCTGCGTATTATGCTAGGTTTGACCATATTAACAAAGTTAGAGAGATAGATTGTCGTACCGATAGACTTAAAATGTCATTTTTCCCTCGTACCATAAGAGAGAACAATAGGCAACGTAGCAAAAGGGATAGGTAGGTGAAACATAGTTAGAATAGTCTGTAGTGCATGATGCATGTAATAACTACCAATAATCCCTTCCTTATTATGTAGATTTTAACCTGTACTATACCGTAGTAACTAATATCCTATTGTAATAACTACTACAATTACTTGCAATAACTATTAATGTACTGTAGTAACTAATAAACTATGACCCTATTTTCTAGCATGTCTACATTATATATCCTACTTACATGGCAATAGTGCATGTTTGGTGATCTTCACCCCCTGCCACACACCCTCGTGGTGGCTCGCAGGGTATTACGTAGATGTAGATGTAGACTGAACTAATTGCGTCACCGTCCGAGCACATCATGGCCGAAAACTATTCAGGTAGCTTGTCGAAAGATACCAATTGCAGATTCTATCTCACAACGGTGACGGCTGTTAATTAGCATTCCGATAGAAGAGGGATTGATATATCTCCATTAGTTTTTGATATGTCAATCATAATAATAATAGTTTTTGTAAAAATGTTCCCTACGTCTTGCCGATTTCCCGATGGTTTAATTATGCTTCGGGATAAACTTTTCAAAATTCAGATACGAGCCTCCCTTGGCAAAACTATAAACAATTCAAGTTGATGACTTAAGACTTTAACAAAAAATCTGGGGTGGGAAATCATCACAAATTCGAGCGGTAAGATGCGTTGCCGACCGAGGGAAGCCACCCAAACGGGTGCGTGGCAGGGATTGAGTTTTCACCTATATGCTCTACACTACGTTCTGCTAAACTAATGTAACGACAGAGCAATGAAATGATACAGAAATGCTTGTGCGAAATAACTGCGAGTAACTGCCAGGATATGAAAATTCGCCAAAGTGCTCTACACAGAGGTCCTACTTTAATTTTTGCTGCTCTAATGAGTAGTAGTAAGATTTGAAACGAGATTCTTTTCAATTCATAATATACCGTAATACACAGAAGCCATCAGGCCCCTGCTCAACGAATTTTGTGTGTAGCAACAGCGTGCGGGATTCTCGAAAAGGAGACCAAATTCATTGATTTCTGAGTATAGTGATTTTTCGATCGGACTACCTTAAGTACGTGAGCTTCCCTGATAATTTTCTTCGTGTAATCCATTCTTTATCTTCATTGGTTATTCATTCCACGTTTATTTAAGAGAGGCTGTACTGATCAGAATACGTGTCCGATGACTTTTTCCTTTCTGCCTTGTATTGTTGCCGTTAAATTTATTTTCTCCCTGCTGGTATAGGATTTATTTACCAACATGGGACTGGAAAAAAAGAATTTATATCTATCCTTATTCCTCTTGTTTTCCCTGGCAAGTTCACTTCCCGCCCTTCCGTGAGAGTCCTTCGATGGTGCAGGCGAACGCCGGACTGACCCTCATCGCGTTGGGCAGAAAGAACTTCCCCCTCAACTCCCATCTTCCGGGCGTCTCATTTCATCCTCTCGGACGAAAGTCGAGAATACTTTTCCGCTCAATCGCAGCCTCATTCAAACGTCCGAGGATCTGTTCATGGGTCAACGATCTCAATGTTCCAGAGAAGCGGCTCCCAAGCCTTCTCGGCCGCGGTGCCGTTTACGAAGATAAGGTTTCTCGTGGAACCCTTTTGTAGGCAACAATTTGTGCTTATCTTTAGCCGTGTCCCATGTACAAGGTGGCGATTGTCAGGGAAAACTGGGAAAACCGGGAATTGTCAGGGAATTTTGAATTTCTTTAAGTCAGGGAATTCTCGTAACAGTCGGGGAGAAACTAGAATAGGAATCCTCGTTATTTATCTACATAACGTGTATCGGCCAGTCTTTCCCGCCCTATATTTCACCAACTGAAGCTGATATCCTTCGCTGACGTGCATGGAATGAGAACCATCAATTCGTGAAATATTCAGTTGTGAATCTTAGTTATTTAGTTGTGAATCAGACGTACAATGTATCCCTTGTGTATATCCTTATTACGATATATTCCTAGTTGTGTTGAAATTCACGATCACATTGTATTACGCTCATCACGAGGAATCCGAGGCTATGTTGTTCGGAACATTTAACCTCGCGTTCTTTTTTTAACTTCCGAAACTCAGGTCGAGAAGTAGCTGGAGCACACTAGCTCGTAATAAGTACATGCTTGCAGTTCTAAAAATACGAGAGGATGATTAGAAAATTTAATGCTGCCGTAGAAAAGGTAATTAAGCAGAAAAAAAATATTCCAATAATGGGTGACCTTTTGGCGATCGGTCAGGAAATCGGTAAATGCATCCGGGAAAAGACAGGGAAAGGTCAGGGAATTTGAAAATTGAATATCAGTAGCCACCCTGCATGTATATATATCTAGGCCCAACGTTATTTCGTAATTATACGTAATTATACGTAAATGACTTGAATGCAGTAGTAAAAAATAGCAAGCTCCGTCTTTTTGCCGATGATGCAGTAGTGTATAAGAAAATTAAAAATGAAGAGGACAGACAGTCTTTAGCTAAGGATTTAGATGCGATTGATGATTGGTGTGATAGTTGGCAGCTAGAATTAAATTTGACGAAATGCGCGATAATGAACTTTAGGAAAAAGAATGGCTTTCCCCGGAATAATTATTGCATCATAGAAAATAAAATATCTAAAGTTGAATCTATTAAATACTTAGGCGTCACCATCACTGAAGACATGTCATGGGTGAAACACATCAGGGATATAACTAGTTTAGCAAACCGTAGATTAGGATTCGTAAAAAGTGTTATAGGCAAATGCGATGAGAGAGTTCGAGAAAGAAGCTATTTTACACTTGTCAGGCCTCATTTAGAATATGCCGCTAGTACATCTACATCTACATCTACGTCATACCCTCCAAGCCACCCAAAGGGTGTGTGGCAGGGGGTGCTTTCGCACCAGGCATGCATGAATGATATGGTAGAACACCGACATTACATTAAAAACCCGCGTACCACACATGCAAAGCGCCAATTACAAATCTAATACCCAAGAAACATTCTATCTCCAATCGTTCTAACATGCAAGGGATACAAAGACTACTACTACAGATTCAAAATATCATGCATAAATAAGAACATCATTATTTACATCATGCATAAATAAGAAAGAGGAGAATATAATGAGAAAGGTTAACTGCCTGCCTATTGTCAATACTCGAACTATTCATGACGACGATCACAGCTGTTATGGTCCCGAATGGTACGCGGAAAAAATGACATTTTATACCTATCGGTTCTACAATCTAGCTCTCTAATTTTATTGGCGCGATCGAATCTGCCGTAGCACGAAGGGGTTAATAGTATGTTTTTTCCGTCGTCAGTAAAATGATTTTCCTGAAATTTATTTAGGAGGTTAAACCTATAATTTAATCTACGCAGTGATAGCGATTCCCATCCTAATTCTTCTAACAGTCCAGACAACCTAGCCAACTTATCGTAGCATCGTTTCACAAACCTCGCTCCTCTTCGCTGGACGCGATCTAACTCTGATATCAACCCCGTTTCGTATGGATCCCATACACTAACAGCATATTCCAGATGAGGCCTAACAATTGAAAAATAACAACGTTCTTTCACTTTCTCATCACATTTTCCGAGTACTCTCTTGATAAGGCCTAGCTTCCTATATGCTTGATCGCATATTTCCCTAATATGTTTTCCCCAAGATAGGTCGTGACTAATTGTGACCCCTAAGTACTTAACAGACTCGGCGTGAATAATTTCCGTATTATTAATTCTGTAAGCCCTACCTGGCCTATTTTTCTTTTTCCAAAAGCTGACTGCTACGCACTTTTTTATGTTTAGTTCCATCTGCCACTTTTCGCACCAAGCATGAATATCAAGTAGGTCGATTGTTAACGAGTCGCTATATTCGGAATTGTTAATATCCCTATACACAACCGCGTCGTCTGCGAAGAGTCTAAGCTTACTTTTAACCACGTTGCTAATATCATTTATGTACAAGAGAAATAAATGTGGACCAATTACACTTCCCTGAGGAACACCCGATGTAACGCTAATTGTGTTTGACATGATACCGTCTATGACAACCCTTTGTTCCCGCCCATGTAAGAATTGATTAATTCAACTAATAATGTTTTTATCTATTCCATATGCTTCTAGTTTTGAGAGCAACTTAACGTGAGGTACCTTATCAAAAGCTTTCCTAAAATCGAGGAATATCGCGTCAACTTGAACATTATTTTCACCCGAGAGCAAGATGTCATGAACGAAGAGGGCCAATTGGGTTTCGCAAGATCTACCCTTTCGAAATCCGTGTTGGTTATTTATTAATAATTCCTCCCTATCTAAATGACTCATAATGGAGCTTACGATTATGTGTTCAAATACCTTACAGGAAATGGATGTGAGAGAAATAGGCCTATAGTTACTAGGGTCTTCCCTGTCGCCGCTTTTGAATATAGGTGTGACATTTGCTACTCTCCAGTCCTTAGGCACTACATGATCTACTAAAGATTTGGTAAATATTAATTCTAAGTAAGGCGCTATGTCTGATGCCATTGTTTTATATACGCGAGCAGGTATTTGATCTGGACCGGGGGATTTGTTGGGGTTGATATTTTTTAGCTGCTGTTCTATGCCGCGACAATTTATAATAATTTCAGGCATACATTTTTGGGAACGAACAGGCTGAGGATCGAAAAGATGTGGTGTATAAGTACTGAAAATGCTTTTGAAGAATGAGTTTAACGAATTGGCTTTTTGTAGACTGTTGGTTAGCTTTTCCCCATTGATATTCTTAAGCGTGTGTACTGTTGATTTATTTCCTTGAGTGTCCCTAACATACGACCAAAATGCCTTGGGATTATCGTTCAATTGTTCTCCCAGTAATTTACTTTTGAAATCAGCTAACGCCCTTCGGCACGCTTTTTTTGCTAAGAGTTTAGATATTTTGTAATTTTCGGTGACTGTGTATAGTTCTTCGGAGGATTTGTTAATTTTTGCCCTTTTTAACCTAGCATGACATGTTCTCTGGTGCTTTAATGTTTTTCTAACCTCCGCGTTATACCACCTAGGCTCTGCATTGGCTCTATTCCATTTACTTGGTATGTATTTGCTAACTACTGATCGTGTAACGTTGAGGAAAGTATTCCACAAAACCTCAGTATTACTGTTGATACTTATTTTTTGAAAATTAGTAAATGACTTTTGCAACTCTCGTTTCATGCCTTCGTAGTCAGCCTTATTAAACAAGTAGATTTTTCTTTGTGGATTATGTTTCTTGATCATGCTCACGGAAAAATTAGCTTTAACTATCTTGTGGTCGCTTATTCCCTTATCCGTACCTATGTTTACAACCATGTGTGGAATATTTGTCGCTAAAAGATCAAGTGTATTTTTCCCTCTAGTTGGAGCAGTGACTAATTGATGTAGTGAGTGAGATGTGAATGTATACAGGAGTGACTCACAAAGGTCTTTGTCTTTCCCCCCAGTGATCTAACTGTAAGTGTCCCAGTCTATGGACGGAAGATTGAAATCCCCACCGATTATAATATGACAGTCGTTTTTTTGAGTGGTTAATTTACTGAGTTGACTTTCTAGTCCTAATATTGAGGTTATATGGGTATCTGGTGGTCTGTAATATGCGCACACATAGATTGTTTTTGCTTTAGGATTTTGAATGGAGCACCATACGCTTTCTACCTGGTCGTCGGAAAATGACTCCCTCCTACTAATATAACAATCCTTCACTGCAATAAAAACTCCTCCCCCGGTCCTTTCCACTCTATCTTTTCTATAATCTGTGAAATTTTTTGGGAATACTTCATTATCTGCGATTTCGTTACACAACCAACTTTCCGTCCCTATAATTAAGTCTGCGTCAGTAGTTTCAATTAGATGGTAGAAGTCAGCTACTTTATTCCTTAAGCTACGGCAATTTACTACCACGACAGAAAAGGATTTATCAGTGAGCGTATTCCCGGAATGTGTATTCTCATTACAACTCGCTTTCTTAGGTATATTCAAAGTTACATTACTGTAGTATATGAGATCCGCACGAGGAAGGTATGATAAAAGAATTAGAGCGCGTGTAAAGGAGATCCGCTAGGTTTTTTAAAGGCCGTTATGATAAATGTATAAGTGTTACGAGTTTAATAGAAGAGCTAGGATCGGAATTACTATCAGAACGCAGGTTAAAATTTAGGTTAAACCTTTGAAGTAAATTCGAAACAGAGTTGTTCACAGATGACGTTAGATATATATTGAGAACTCTTGCGTATTATGCTAGGTTTGATCAGAATAACAAGATTAGAGAGATAGATTGTCGTACCGATAGATTAAAAATGTCATTTTTCCCGCGTACTATAAGAGAGAACAATAGGCAGCGTAGCAAAGGGATAGGTAGGTGAAATATAGTTAGAGTAGTCTGTAGTGCATGATGCATGTAATAACAACCAATAATACCATCCTTTTTATGTAGATACTAACCACCTAGCTTCATTTGACCCTGTTCTCTAGCATGCCTCCCTTAAATATCCTAGTTGCATGTCAATAGTGCATGATTGGTGATCTTCACCCCCTGCCACACACCCTCGTGGTGGCTCGCAGGGTATTACGTAGATGTAGATGTATATTCCGCACAACACGTAAGCTCTCAAGCGAGTATCCTTTAAATATATTCGAATTCCCCAATGAGAAATGTTAAGGGTATAATGGCTTAATTTTTAATGGAACTCCCAAATGGATGCATCAGTATTCATTTTGTAAGGGCATCGAAATCCTTTTGTTGACATAAACGAGACGAATTTGGCCCTGTCGTATGTCGGAAGAAGATAGTCACGTCAAGACGGTACCGTATTTAGAGGTGTACTTGTGAGGCCACAAGTACTCAGCCTTAGTAAAAAGTTTTATTTTTTATTTTTGCTCTATCTTTTATGTGTTTGGATCTAAAATGGGGGCTACCGCGTGAATTTTTTAAAAATAATTAGTGGAGGCCTGCAATGCGTAGCAGAAAGGAAGTTTTTAACGCTAGAAGGTCTAGGCTCACGTTAATGTGTTTAGATATAGAACTATTTATTTATATTTATTAAAACAACTCTGTAACAGAAAGCTCGTGAATTTATTGACCCAATTATCCACGCGATCAAAAAGTTAATTGTCCATCAGTTGAAAACTGCGAGTACTCATTTAACTGCCCTTTTAACTCTTTACTTTGCGTGTCCCATCTTTGTCTACGAACTGCATGGCAAAGCGTAGAATGTGTTTGGAAGTGACTTGGAGTTTTTCCGTCTGTTTTGTGAGCTTGAGCAAAACGATTCTGAACAGAGAGGGCGCTGTAGCAACTCGCGTTTGTGAGTTACTTCATTTAGCGATCACGAGAAGAATGTCCGGCATCAGAATCGAAGTATTCCTTTAGAACTCCCAGCGTACTCGCGCCGTCAGCGTCGTGGAAAACTCAAGGAGGGTTTACATCTACATATAATCTACATCTACGAAATACCGTGCAAGGCACCGCTAGGGTGTGTGGCACGGGGTGATTCCACACCAGGAATGCATCACTCATCCCAGTTCAAATCAGAACCACGCGCGTTCACCCGAATGCCAGGCGCAGGCCAAAAGCAGTCAGGACAACGGCACGCAGTCAGACCAGAAAGTAGGAGAGAGATACGTATAAGAATATGCTACCATGCAGCATACTACTCAAGATATAACAGCTGGTTAGTATTATTAATGAGACAAATAAATAACACTAAAAGGTACTAGGACATTCAAGAGCATATCATGACGTCGATTGCATACGAGATTGGTATCTACAATTCATGTTAAGATATTTAACTCAACTGAAATAAACCTATTTAACCTAATAAGTTTCCTAGAACTGATCTATCGTAACTATTATGGTCCCTTATTTTACGTGGAAAAAATGACATTCTAAATCGATCGGTTCTCCAGTCTATTTCCTTAATCTTATTCCTGTGATCGTTCCTACCATAATAGTTTGGCTCTAACAAAATATTTTGAACGCCGGGAAAAAAATAGTCTACATCAAACTTCGTTTCTCCCTTCGATTGGGTAGAGGTTCCCAACCCAATTCTCGCAACAACTTAGTAACACTACTATGTTCATCATAACAATTTTTAAACAAATCTAGCTGCCCTCCGCTGTATTCGATCTATATCTGAAACTAGTCCTACTTCATAATGGTCTTATATACTAGCGGCGTACTCCAAGTGAGGTCTCACGAGAGAAAAGTAACATCGCTCCTTTACCTTCTCGTCACAATTTCCCAGTATTCTTTTAATAAATCCTAATTTACGACTTTCCTCTCCACAAATTTCTTGTATATGCTTCCCCCACGACAAGTCCTGAGTAATGGTCACTCCTAAGTACTAAACTTTCTCTACATTTATTAGTTCGGCTTTATTGATTGTGTACGTCTCGTTGGTTAAGCGACTCTTCCTCCAAAAATTCATAACAATGCACTTATTATAATTTAATTCTAACTGCCAAGTGTCGCAAAGAGAATGAAATCATACACGGTACACGTATCGTGCGCTTTAGCGTGGCTTAACTCCGCTGCGGCGCCAACACTTCTCGGGGATAAGGAAAAATAAACCGCTTCAGTAGAGCACGAGGCCGACTTTTATTTTTGTATGACTTCATTCTCTTCGCGGAAGTTGTTTAGGATTCTGTTCAAATTGTGTACGCAAACAGCGACTCCTTTGCTTAGTCTTTGCTTTGGGAATGAGGGCATTTATGAGCGTCCAAAGCCTCCGGTTCGCGGAAGGGACAACGTGATCAGCTGTCAAAATAGCACGTGGAATATTCACTGATAAGAACCGCTTGGATTTCCCACTAGCATGGGATCATCTCGTCGTGGGAGGACGGGCAATAGTTTCGGAGAAAATGATCTTCTTAAACTCGGTGAATTGAGACGTGGAATGAATTCTGTGGACAACGAGAGGAAGATGGACAAGTGGGAAGAAATTGAGATTAGAAAGAATTTGAAAAATGAACATTTATTGTGAAATAGCTCTCTTCGCACATCCAGTCTCAACCAGGGGTAAATTGAGCCAACCACCCCAGCTTTGAACCTCTCCTCCTTCCCTCCCCCCCACCACCCTGTCGACCTGCCCGCCTCATTGTGCAAACACCACTTGACCACACTCCGCCCTTCCCACAGTCCGCTCAAAAAATAAAAAAATAGAACCCAAACCCGCCTTCTTCCTCTTCATCTACATCTACGTAATACCCTGCGAGCCACCACGAGGGTGTGTGGCAGGGGGTGAAGATCACCAAACATGCACTATTCCCATGCAAACATGCACTATTGCCATGCATTGCTTCCTTTCACTCTATATTCCACCCATTCCACCGCAAAAGTAACTAGTCGCACCTATTAAAAATTCTGTACCATTCCGCCTAGTGTTCTCTCTTGCAAAAACTAGGATAGGAATCGCTATCAGACAGTCGATTTAAAATTAGACTCAATCATTTAAGTAAATTCCAAACCGATTTATTTTCAGAACTTTTCCATATCTTACAAATTCCAACGTACTATGGTAGATCAGATCATGAGAATAAAATAAGGGAAATAGATTGTGGAAGAGATAGGTTTTTAAATGTCGTTTTTCCCGCGATCGATAAGTCTCATTGGCCGCCATTATGGTCTCTACTCCATCCCGTAAAAAAGATTTTTTAAACCTGTCTGTTTTGCAGTCTATTTTGTTCTCATGATCTGATTAACCGTTTTATATTGGAGTTCGTAAGATGTTACTGTCGTCATCAGAAAAGATATTGGTTTTGAATTCACATAAAATATTGCCTAATTTTTAATCGACCGCCTCTAAGCTATTCCTATCCAAGTTCCTGTCAAAGGTCCGTAACGCCAACAAAGCAGATTACTGCACAGTAGCCCTAAGCTCTCTTAGGTTCATTAGATGTGGTAGGATACAGTGTGTTACATGTTGCTGTTAGGCCACTCCGTGCCACACACCCTTGAGGTGGCTTACGTAGTATTATGTCGATGTAGATATATACATGTGAGACACCACTTGGAGTACGCCGCTAGTACATGGGGCCCTTACGAAGTAGGATTAGTTTCAGATGCAGATCGAATGCAGCGGAGGGCAGCTAGATTTGTTAAAAATTGTTTTGATAAACATAGTAGTGTTACACGTTGTTGAGGGAGTTAGGGTGGGAACCTCTATCCAATCGAAGGGAGAAATATAGGTTAAATCTCTTACGAAAGTTTAATGTAGACTATTTTTTGCCCGACGTTGAAAATATTTTGCTAGAGTCAAACTATTATGGGAGGAACGATCACAGGAATAAGATTAAGGAAATAGACTGCAGAACCGATAGATTTAAAATGTCATTTTTTCCACGTAAAATAAGGGACCATAATAGTTATGATAGATCAGTTCTAGGTTACTGATTAGGTTAAACAAGTTTTTTTCAGTGTGCTAAATATCTTAACATGATTATTAGATACGTCTACGTAAAACCCTGCGAGCTACCGCGAGGGTGTGTGGCAGGGGGCGAAGATCACCAAACATGGACTCTTGACATGCAACTAGGATATTTAATGGAGACATGCTAGATGATAGGGTCACATGCTAACCTCGCATGCAATCTACGTCATGATATGCTCTTGAATGTCCTAGTACATTGTAGTGCTATTTATTTGTTTCCTTAATAATACTAATCAGTAGTTATATCTTGAGTAGTATGCTGCTGTTAGCATGTCCTTCTTCGTATCACTCTCCTGGTTTCTGGTTAGACTGCGTACCGTGGTCCTGACTGCTTTTGGCCTGCTCCTGGCATCCCTGGGAACGCGCGCGGTTCTGATTTAAACTGGGATGATTGCTGCATGCCTTGTGTGGGGTCACCCCGTGCCACACACCCTAGTGGTGGCTGTCACGGCATTTCGTTGATGTAGATGTAAGATATTCCTATCCAAATTGCTGTCAAAGGTCCGTAACGTCAACAAAGCATGATACTGAACAGTAATCCTATGCTATCATAGGTCCATTAGATGTGGTAGGATAGAGTGTGGTACATGTTGTTGTGAGGCCACCCCTTGCCACACACCCTTGAGGTGGCTTACGCAGGATTATGTTATGTTGGAAAGATGGACGATAGAATGTTTCTTGATTAGTAGATTTTTAACTGGCTCGTTGCATGTGTGGTACGCTGGTTTCAATGTAGTTTCGGTGTTCTGCCATATTATTGATGCATGCGTGGAGGAACCCCCTGCCACACACCCTTTGGGTGGCTTGCAGGGTATGACGTAGATGTAGATACATAGATATGTAGATGAGTGCCGAGAGTCGAGTCTGCCAAAGGCTGGCCGTGGAGGAGGGATTCCCATTCGCCCCATGGCCACCTCCCACCCCTCCCACGCCATCTTCCCCCCTCCCCTCCCACATCTCTCCCCCAACCCCACCTCCTCTCCCACCGAGCACGCTCTCCACCCCCAAGCTCACGCGCCCGAAGTTATTCATCTCCCGCCAAGGGAAGGAAGACTGAAAGTACGGCGTCGGACAGGTCTCTCCCGCTTCCTCCCCACCTCTCCCGCTCCACTCCCTCGCCTTCCCCTGCGCTTCGCTGCGGGGAGCGGTAATCGCGGCTCGTTGAGCGCACGCTTGAATAACTGTACGAGAACGTACCCATAAATATTACATTTGACGTGAGTATATCTGTTTATTCGGTGAAAAACGCCATGAATGTAGTAATATAAATTATGCACGCACTTATGTAATCAAATTTTCGCCTAAATTAAAGCATTTTTATGATTAGGGTTTACGGCTCGGAACCCGAAGTTTACGCGAATTCCGTGTGTATGTACGTGTTTTTTTATCCGGCGTGATTTGTGTCCCCTGGTGGCGGCGGGGATAAGTCCTCGCCTGCTAACCCGAGGGTCCCGGGGTTGAGTCCCGCCTGGTTAGAATACATCTACATCTACGTCATACCCCGCAAGCCACCCAAAGGGTGTGTGGCAGGGGGTGCTTCTACACCAGGCATGCATGAATGATACGGTAGAACACCGAAACTACATTGAATATTATCTGCCCAGGACATCTACATCTACGTAATACCCTGCGAGCCACCACGAGGATGTGTGGCAGGGGACATGGGTGTTTATGTCCCGTCTGTTGTTACTGTTATTCTACCGACGTAAATAGCCCATTGTGCTGCATTCGGGATAGTGAAGATAAATGAAGAAATAACTTCTTATTTGCTTGGCAACGTTTATAATAATATGATACGTATTATTTCGCGTACAGGAAAATATCTTAACGCATTCTATGGAGTTCCTTTGAAAAATAAATGCAAAGTGACATAATTTTATGTGTTAAAATAGCGTTGCCTATAATCGAAATCGGTAACATGATTTTTTTTTATTTTTACCCATACGTGTTGATTGTAAATAAACGTATGCAAAGTTTCACGCAAATCTGTCCTTAAACAAAAATCGTTGCCATCACTTTAAGGCAGTTGGAGCGAGATCTCTTCACCTACATCTAGATAATACCGTGCAAGCCACCACCAGAGTGTGTGCTACGGGGTGATACCACACCAGGCATGCAGCACTCATCCCAGTTCAAATCAGAGCCTCGCGCGTTCTTCCGAATGCCAGGCGCATGCCAAAAGCAGGCAATGTCTAAAAAAGTTTATGTATAAAAAAGTCAAGTTAATTATCTTCTCAGGATTGAGAAAAGAAATGGCTGCTGCGAAAGATTTTCCACAAAAAGTGTTTCTCCATCCCTTCGCAAAAGAAACCCTAAAACGCTCTAACTTCACGGATGTTGCGAGATAACTACACGGGTCGTAAGAAAATATGACGGATGTCGGAGAACCTGAGTACGAATACTATCCCACCACTGGAAGTACCCGCTCCTTCTCTCGCCAGGAATCTATTTTTAGATCAGGGTCACTTAAACTTTCACTCTTTCGCGTGGATATTCGGCCAGCCGATCCCCAAAACGGCATTCTTTCTCGGCTGGGCAAACAAACGCTCGGGACAAGAAACAAACGATAGGGTCGACCCGTTCACGAAGAGAAAAGCGACGACGGCGGATAACCGCTCCCACTATTAGCATTCCAACTGGAAGAAGAGCGCTGACGTGCACACCGCATCCTCTCCGAGACGCTTCTCCAACTGGAAAACAAATCGAACGCACCAAGGTCAAGGCGAACTGCCGCCACCCTGCTTCATTCATAGATAGACAAGGTGGCGATCATCAGGGAAAAACGGGAAAACCTTGAATTGTCGGGGAATTTTGAATTTCTGGAAAAGTCAGGGAATTCTTGTAACAGTCTCGTAACAGTTGAATTATTTTTTTCAGTTCGTTTTTAATCAACCTAAGCTTAATTTGGACGAAACAATACCAGACCGATTTCAGCAACCAATGCCCCCGATAGATATATCTTGTAGCGGTGGAGCATGAGTTAAGAAAAGGACGGTCTTGCGAAACTAGAATTAAATTTGAATAAATGCGCGATTATGAATTTTTGGAAAAAGAATGGCTTTCCCCGGAATAATTATTGCATCAAAAAAAAAGAAAATAGTTAACGTAGAATCTATTAAATACTTGGGCGTCACCATCACTGAAGACATGTCATGGGGGAAACACATCAGGGAAATAACTAGTGTAGCAAACCGTAGATTAGGATTCGTAAAAAGGGTTCTAGGCAAATGCGATGAGAGAGTACGAGAAAGAAGCTATTTTACACTTGTCAGGCCTCATTTAGAGTATGCCGCTAGTATATAGGATCCGTACGAGGAAGGTATGATAAAAGAATTAGAGCGCGTGCAAAGGAGATCCGCTAGGTTTGTTAAAGGCCGTTATGACAATTGTATAAGTGTTACGAGTTTAATAGAAGAACTAGGATGGGAATTACTGTCAGAACGCAGGTTAAAATTTAGGTTAAACCTTTTAAGTAAATTCGAAACAGAGTTGTTCACAGATGACGTTAGATATATATTGAGAACCCCTGCGTATTATGCTAGGTTTGACCATATTAACAAAATTAGAGAGATAGATTGTCGTACCGATAGACTTAAAATGTCATTTTTCCCTCGTACCATAGGAGAGAACAATAGGCAGCGTAGCAAAGGGATAGGTAGGTGAAATAGAGTTAGAGTAGTCTGTAGTGCATGATGCATGTAATAACAACCAATAATCCATTTCATATTATGTAGATACTAACCATTTAGCAGCATGTGACCATATTATCTAGCATGTCTCCATTAAATATCCTAGTTGCATGTCAATAGTGCATGATTGGTGATCTTCACCCCCTGCCACATACCCTCGTGGTGGCTCGCAGGGTATCACGTAGATGTAGATGTAGTTATTGAAATCTAACTTAATTGGTTTGAAAAAATACTTTAATGTTTGAAAACGTCAATATTTTGTTTGCATACGTATATGACCGTTAACAAGTGACGTGAGTTTAAACTGCCATTGTCGAAACGGAAGTTGTGGACGCGTATCTCGGCTATTTAATTGAATCGTTTGAAGGATTTGTAGAAGAAGAGCGAACAACTCTTTCTGGACGGTGGCTCCAAGCGCACACTTTCACTCTGGAGTGATACGACCGGCAAGTTTAAACGTCTACAGCCTTTAAAGCCCACCAAAATCCTCTGGACGTAATTTCGCCTCGGTATTGTTTAAAGCACATGCGGTGATATCGAGGGATCCCGATCCCGAATCCCGATCATGATGACGAATGGTTATTCCTCTGTAAATTTTTCGCACCAAAGTGTACTTGCGGGTGATTTCGCGAAGGCCATTTACAATCAACAAGGTTAAAAAGGGCAAAAATTAACAAAATCCTCCGAAGAACTATACACAGTCACCGAAAATTACAAAATATCTAAACTCTTAGCAAAAAAAGCGTGCCGAAGGGCGTTAGCTGATTTCAAAAGTAAATTACTGGGAGAACAATTGAACGATAATCCCAAGGCATTTTGGTCGTATGTTAGGGACACTCAAGGAAATAAATCAACAGTACACACGCTTAAGAATATCAATGGGGAAAAGCTAACCAACAGTCTACAAAAAGCCAATTCGTTAAACTCATTCTTCAAAAGCATTTTCAGTACTTATACACCACATCTTTTCGATCCTCAGCCTGTTCGTTCCCAAAAATGTATGCCTGAAATTATTATAAATTGTCGCGGCATAGAACAGCAGCTAAAAAATATCAACCCCAACAAATCCCCCGGTCCAGATCAAATACCTGCTCGCGTATATAAAACAATGGCATCAGACATAGCGCCTTACTTAGAATTAATATTTACCAAATCTTTAGTAGATCATGTAGTGCCTAAGGACTGGAGAGTAGCAAATGTCACACCTATATTCAAAAGCGGCGACAGGGAAGACCCTAGTAACTATAGGCCTATTTCTCTCACATCCATTTCCTGTAAGGTATTTGAACACATAATCGTAAGCTCCATTATGAGTCATTTAGATAGGGAGGAATTATTAATAAATAACCAACACGGATTTCGAAAGGGTAGATCTTGCGAAACCCAATTGGCCCTCTTCGTTCATGACATCTTGCTCTCGGGTGAAAATAATGTTCAAGTTGACGCGATATTCCTCGATTTTAGGAAAGCTTTTGATAAGGTACCTCACGTTAAGTTGCTCTCAAAACTAGAAGCATATGGAATAGATAAAAACATTATTAGTTGAATTAATCAATTCTTACATGGGCGGGAACAAAGGGTTGTCATAGACGGTATCATGTCAAACACAATTAGCGTTACATCGGGTGTTCCTCAGGGAAGTGTAATTGGTCCACATTTATTTCTCTTGTACATAAATGATATTAGCAACGTGGTTAAAAGTAAGCTTAGACTCTTCGCAGACGACGCGGTTGTGTATAGGGATATTAACAATTCCGAATATAGCGACTCGTTAACAATCGACCTACTTGATATTCATGCTTGGTGCGAAAAGTGGCAGATGGAACTAAACATAAAAAAGTGCGTAGCAGTCAGCTTTTGGAAAAAGAAAAATAGGCCAGGTAGGGCTTACAGAATTAATAATACGGAAATTATTCACGCCGAGTCTGTTAAGTACTTAGGGGTCACAATTAGTCACGACCTATCTTGGGGAAAACATATTAGGGAAATATGCGGTCAAGCATATAGGAAGCTAGGCCTTATCAAGAGAGTACTCGGAAAATGTGATGAGAAAGTGAAAGAACGTTGTTATTTTTCAATTGTTAGGCCTCATCTGGAATATGCTGTTAGTGTATGGGATCCATACGAAACGGGGTTGATATCAGAGTTAGATCGCGTCCAGCGAAGAGGAGCGAGGTTTGTGAAACGATGCTACGATAAGTTGGCTAGGTTGTCTGGACTGTTAGAAGAATTAGGATGGGAATCGCTATCACTGCGTAGATTAAATTATAGGTTTAACCTCCTAAATAAATTTCAGGAAAATCATTTTACTGACGACGGAAAAAACATACTATTAACCCCTTCGTACTACATCTACATCTACATCTACGTAATACCCTGCGAGCCACCAAGAGGGTGTGTGGCAGGGGGTGAAGATCACCAAACATGCACTATTGCCATGTAAGTAGGATACATAATGCAGACATGCCAGAAAATAGGGTCATAGTTTATTAGTTACTACAGTAGATTATTAGTTATTGAAAGTAATTGCAGTAGTTATTACAATAGAATATTAGTTACTAAGGTATAGTACAGATTAAAATCTACATAATAAGGAAGGGATTATTGGTAGTTATTACATGCATCATGCACTACAGACTATTCTAACTATATTTCACCTACCTATCCCTTTTGCTACGTTGCCTATTGTTCTCTCTTATGGTACGCGGGAAAAATGACATTTTAAATCTATCGGTACGACAATCTATCTCTCTAATTTTGTTAATATGGTCAAACCTAGCATAATACGCAGGGGTTCTTAATATATATCTAACGTCATCTGTGAACAAATCGGTTTCGAATTTACTTAAAAGGTTTAACCTAAATTTTAACCTGCGTTCTGATAATAATTCCCATCCTAGTTCTTCTATTAAACTCGTAACACTAATACAATTATCATAACGGCATTTAACAAACCTAGCAGATCTCCTTTGCACGCGCTCTAACTCTTTTATCATACCTTCCTCGTACGGATCCCATATACTAGCGGCATATTCTAAATGAGGCCTGACAAGTGTAAAATAGCTTCTTTCTCGGACTCTCTCATCGCATTTGCCTAGAACCCTTTTTACGAATCCTAATCTACGGTTTGCTACACTAGTTATTTCCCTGATGTGTTTCCCCCATGACATGTCTTCACTGATGGTGACGCCTAAGTATTTAATTGATTCTACGTTACATATTTTGTTTTCTTTGATGCTATAATTATTCCGGGGAAGGCCATTCTTTTTCCAAAAATTCATAATCGCGCATTTCTTCAAATTTAATTCTAGCTGCCATCTATCACACCAATCATCAATCGCATCTAAATCCTTAGCTAAACACTGTCTGTCCTCTTCATTTCTAATTTCTTTATACACTACTGCATCATCGGCAAAAAGACGGAGCTTGCTATTTTTTACTACACTATTCAAGTCGTTTACGTACAGAAGAAATAAAATTGGGCCTATCACGCTTCCCTGGGGAACACCCGATGTAACTTTTACTTCGCCTGAGCTGACACCATCTAATACCACCCTTTGAACGCGTTCATGTAAGAAATCTCCTACCCAGCCTACTATATTACTGTCTATTCCGTATGATGCTAACTTCGCGAGTAACTTACAGTGGGGAACCTTGTCAAAAGCTTTTCTAAAGTCAAGAAACGCTGCATCTACCTGTACGTTACCTTCTCCGGAAACTAAAATATCGTGAACAAAAAGACCTAATTGAGTTTCACAAGACCGTCCTTTTCTGAACCCATGCTGGTTTGTTATTAATAAATCCTGGCTGTCGAGGTGTCCCATTATTGATGTAACTATTATATGCTCTATAATTTTACATGATAGTGACGTTAATGATATTGGTCTATAATTACATGGCTGTTCCCTATCTCCGCTTTTATAAATTGGGGTCACGTTTGCTATCTTCCAGTCTTTGGGAACCGCGTGTTCTTCGAGGGATTTGTTAAATATTACTTTAAGATACGGAGCCATTTCGAGAGCTAATTCTTTATAAACACGAGCTGGAATTTCATCAGGACCTGAGGACTTGTTCGGGCTAATGTTACTTAGTAAGGATACGATTCCGCTACAAGATATATCGATTGGGGGCATTGGTTGTTGAAATCGGTCTGGTATGGTTTCGCGGAAACTATGCATAGGTTGATTAAAAACACTCTGAAAAAAGTAATTCAAACAATTTGCCTTATCTAAACTGGAAGTTACTATTTCGCCTCTATCGTTTTTCAAGGAATTAACCGTTGACTTTTTAGTTCCCTGTACTTCCCTAACATATGACCAAAATGCTTTCGGATTTCCCTCTAGTTGTTCTCCAAGTACTTTTCTCTTGAATTCGCTAAACGCTTTTCTAAGGGCTGTTTTTGCGGCTGATTTACAAATTTTATAATGCTCGATGGTATTTTTTAGGTCGCTATTAGCTACATTTTTCTTCATTTTTCTTAGTTTCGCATGGCTAACTCGTTGGCGTTTTAAACATTTTCTAACCTCCGCGTTGTACCACCTTGGTTCCCTATTCTCGCTCTTATACTTATGAGGTATATATCTGTTGACAAGTGACCGTGTAATTTGGAGGAACTCTTTCCATGTATTGTCTGTATTGCTGTTTTTGCTAATGTTCTCGAATTTTTCAAAAGATGTCTTTAAGTCAAGCCTAAATCCGTTAAAATCTGCTTTACTAAAAAGGTAAATCTTTCTTTTTAATTTAAAATTTTTTTCAGTGTTGAGGGAAAATTTTACGTATACTACCTTGTGGTCGCTTATTCCATCGACATTTTCAACTTTAATAACTTTTTCAGGGATGTTTGTGGCAAGTAAATCGAGAACATTTTCCCCTCTATTAGGCAAATTTACTATTTGATGTAGTGCGTGTGATGCGAACAGGTTAAGCAATGACTCGCAGATTTCTTTGTCCCTACCTCCAGACTTATGACTGCATGTTTTCCAATCTATTGATGGTGTATTGAAATCTCCACCTACAATTATCTGTCGTTCGTTACTATGGGAATTAATGGACCTGATCTGTTTCTCGAGTTCTAATACTGAGTGTACATCGGAATGGGGTGGTCTATAGTAGGCACAAACATATATTACTTTCGAATTAGCACATTGAATGGAACACCATACACTTTCTATTATATTATGGGGAATCACTTCTATTTTGCTGACTATTGTGTTCTTAACTGCGATAAATACTCCCCCTCCCAGTCGACTCTCTCTATCTCTCCTGTATACCCTAAAATTTACTGGAAAAACTTCACTATCAGCAATATCGCTTGTTAACCAACTTTCCGTTCCTATAATTATGTCAGAATTAGTACTCTCTATAAGGTGATGAAATTCAGGTATCTTGCTTCTTAAACTACGACAATTAACTACTACTAATGAAAATTCCTCTATTTTAATATGTCTGCCTATTGTATTTGTGGGGTTCGTGTTTTCTAAATTATTGGGAAAGTTACAGTTTGGAAATTCATGGGTGTTGTTTTGTTTTGTACGTTTTTCCTTTTTCTGTGCTTTCTTCCGTCCCGATAAACCTACACTGTGTTGTCTGGTCAACTTGTTATTCTTTGCTATCCTGGTGAGTGGCATGTTATTTAATGGCCCACTATTTGACCTACTCTCTTCCCTAAATATTTCTAATTTATTGTTATCTATTAAGATTTTCCTAGGCACTAAGCTTTGTGTACTCTTTATTATCTGACTTTCCGGAAAAGCACTGATTTCGCCCCCACTAACTGACCTACTCTCTTGCCTACCATCTATGCTAAACTCGCTGGGTATGCTCAAATATCCTGCACGCTACCTTCTGCGATGCCTCGTACGTATAATGGACACCCGAGCGGTTTAGTGGCACCCGACACGAATTCAGCACCGGCCTGAGATCTAAGAACTCCGCTCCCTCGCTCCCACAGACTTCACGGAGTCTTTGGTTTATGCCTTCCACTCGGCTCCAAACCATCGAACCCCGATCCGTCCTAGGTACCAAGCTGCATATGGTAAGCCTCATATTGCGACTCGACCCTCCGCGAATACGGCGGAACTCGGAGCATAGATCTCTCACAGAGTCTAAAATCTCCTCTGATCCCACATCCACGGCGTCATTGGTCCCAACATGGGCTACCACATCCAACTTAGAGCAGCCCTTGTCCCCGACCGCCGCCTTCATCGCCTTCTTCGCCTGTGGCACCATTCCTCCCGGTATACACCAGGAGGTGACCCGTGCATCTCCTCTCTCCTTGCGGGCCTTTACACGCAGTGGAGCCGCTATACGCCGGACATTCGAGCTACCTATCACTAAGATTCCCTCCCTTCCCTCGTCACTCCCTCTCGGCAACCCACCTCCCAGCGCTAGTTCCGATGGCGTAGCCTCCGCCAGCACATCGAACCTATTGCTGACGGGGATCGGCTCAACCTCCGCACTTGCCGTTCCCCGTTTTCGGAGGGTGACCCCATGGCTACGCCTTGAGGCCACAATCCATGCGTCCGAAGCAACGGAGGGAGACTCCTCCGGAGGCACAGAAGTCTGGGGAAGTTCCTCCACCCTCCATCCCGTGACAGTGCCCGAGCTTCCCCGGACCTTGACACGTTTGGAGGGTGTTGGGCCCTCCCCATTCCCCCGCGACCTTCCAGGACTTGCCACCAACCGCTCCACCATGGCACGGAGCTCGTCCACCGTCCTCTCAAGCCCAGCGATCCGAGCCCCTAAGGACTCGCAATCGGGTGAGCTCCTGAGGAGGTTAAGAGCAGACCTAAAGGAAGCCATCCTAATCACAAAACCTTTTTTTTTTTTTTTTTTTTTAATTTATGCTGAAGGCCTAGCAGATAATTTCCTGCAGGGAGTGGCTAGGGAGCTGACAGCGGGAGGTAACTGACTTTCACTTTTAGGACGCTAAAGATAGGGGAGGAAGGACAGGTGATGTAACGCAAGTGAGCTATGAGGGGTTGAAGCACTGACGAACAACGCGAGAAAGATCTGTGTTTTTGGATTCAACCTAACTAAATGTTATTATATTAAATAAGTGCAAAAGTAGTAATTAAAGAGGCTTTAACTGGCTATATGTATAAATTACAATATCAGTCGATGGTTTTACAAACGGTCTTAGGTAAAGGTTTTTTTTTAATAACGTTATATATACTTTATAAAAAAGGGAGATGGAGAGTAAACTATTTAACGACTAGAAAAAAACAACTATCAATCAACAAGAAAAGAAATGTAGTTAACTATTCAGTATCAGTAGACTAGGCGTAAAACTAAAAGTTCAAAACAAAAGTTCTAAACTACTAAAGTTAAAACAACTTCACAACTAAAATAAACAAAGAGTTTTCAATAACGATGATAAAAAGAATATTAAAGACTCAGTAATAAAATATATGTACTTAAGTAAGAGTTAGGTTATAATTAAGTTCTATTCTAATAAGATTCTCTTACTACCCGAACACCAGAATCATAAACTAACGATATGCAATAACAATTTACGTACAATAGTATGAAAATATACGTGAGGATAAACAACAGAGATAACAAACTACAAAATTAAGATATGATAATAATTTGGCTTCTACTTATACTTATCACTACCAGCAAGCACTCTCGACAGACACACTCGGCGCACGAACCGGGATAACACGGCAGTGAAGAGATTCACTCACACACACAACTCACTCTTAACTAACACTAACAGAAGACCTACTATATAACGACCGAATAAGTGAATAACGATGCGATAAATAAATAACTTGGAATATATAGCTAGGAGAAATAGAATTCACTACGGCTAATATATATATATATATATATATATATATATATATATCACTACACTAAGGTTGCAGCTTCAAGGCACTGAGCAGCAGGTGCACAGCGAGCAGGTAGGCAGCCGGGAACCGGATTAGGGAGCGCTCCGAGAACACGTCCGTACCCTTCAAGAGCAGGCGGGAGAATACTACGGCAGATTAGATCGCGCCAATAAAATTAGAGAGCTAGATTGTAGAACCGATAGGTATAAAATGTCATTTTTTCCGCGTACCATTCGGGACCATAACAGCTGTGATCGTCGTCATGAATAGTTCGAGTATTGACAATAGGCAGGCAGTTAATCTTTCTCATTATATTCTCCTCTTTCTTATTTATGCATGATGTAAATAATGATGTTCTTATTTATGCATGATAATTTGAATCTGTAGTAGTAGTCTTTGTATCCCTTGCATGTTAGAACGATTGGAGATAGAATGTTTCTTGGGTATTAGATTTGTGATTGGCGCTTTGCATGTGTGGTACGCGGGTTTTAGTTTAATGTCGGTGTTCAACCCTATCATTCATGCATGCCTGGTGCGAAAGCACCCCCTGCCCTACACCCTTTGGGTGGCTTGCAGGGTATGACGTAGATGTAGATATAGATGTACGTGTCTGTCCCCTGTATCCACGAGCATAGTGATCGAAAAAATTTGCCACTGTCATTAAAAATCATTTTCCTAAACTTTCCTGCTGGTGCTGTTGATGAATATTTGGCGTTTAAAAGGTTATTAGGTGTGCAACTTGTTGAACCAGTATTTACAAAAGTTGCACTACTGCCCTAAACCTTTGGAAATGAAGGACAACAGTAGAATCATTAATCGTGACTCAATAGCTCCTTGATCGCATAATTAACTCTTGGAGTGGTCCATCGCATATCCGTCATCTTGATTGCTTTGTGGAATCCTAGTATTCGACTTCACTTCCTCTGGCCAAAGGAGTTATTAAAAATATGAAATTTATCGAGTGTTTCTGCTTTAGGTACTCAGTGAACTAATTCTTTAACTTATGGACGTCATGGCTCATTTTGGTGCCCACGTGTTTAGTTATTTCAACCCGTTTACTTTCATACAGTCCCTCGTAGATTTTTAATATTACAGTATTCTTCGGTGTAATCATTGCTTATCGTACGTAAGATAAAATTTCACCAATTAAATCGTATGTGAAATTCTGCTTCTATGATGTGCACTCGTCCCTGAATCGATTTCATTTCAGCTTTTACTGTTTTCGTTTAGCCATAGGTAATTGGCCCTTCAAAATCCTATTACTCCAGCGGAAACAATATGTTTTTCATTATAAGACGGATTTCCGTTTGGATCATGTTCTGTTCAAGACAAGAGTCAGTGCACTTCTCTGTATACACGTGCAAATCAAGCCATAAGTGAATATGGAATGCCCGGATTGCGCAACCGAGGATTTTTTTTCAGAGTTCTCGTAACGATTTTTCTCAGGTTAGGTGTTCGTTGATTCGTCATGCACTCTTGGCACGGGATTTTCGCTTACTAAATTTTGATTCCTGGAAAGCGTGGTAGATGGCAATGCATGCCTAAGACGCTCGAAATTATGGGTTCGAGTGCCTGGTCTTACGCCTTTCCACCTCCGATATGACCCAATTCTGTATCACATTTAATCGCGTTTGGAATCCAAGCGTGAAAATAATATCGCAGAGAAATAGTTTTGATTTCTGTGTCGAGGCGATGGGAAAGCATAGAAAAAACCGAAAGGACGGAGATATTGGCATTCGCAAAGAAACATTCCGTTGAGAGAATTTGACTCCAATGCCTTTTGGTTTCTCCATCGTTGCAGCACGGTAACCGACCGACCTCACCTGAAATAATTTGCTCGCCTAGGTTTTATGGGCAATTTATTAAGGGTTCGATTATTCTGTGAATATTGAAAGGATGGGGACAAACCCGGCGTCATTATCGTTGTGGTCTTAACGATGGGCGTCTGAGGTCCTCAAACATAAGGTCCCTCTCCAAGGTGGCCAATCACGCAGAAATTCGGGGAAAAAATGCGTGGAATAACCTTGAATTTCGCTAAATTGCTGGAATAGTGATGACGTAGTCAGCTTTTTTGGCTGTCGTGCACTTATATTCTACCTTCTCCTCTTGCAGTTACAAGCAGGAACGCCTATATAATTCTGATATTTAATGTTATACCATAGGCATACGGTGAAATGTCCCATTTTATGAGCTTG
Source organism: Ceriagrion tenellum (assembly GCA_963169105.1). Lineage (NCBI taxonomy): Eukaryota > Metazoa > Arthropoda > Insecta > Odonata > Coenagrionidae > Ceriagrion > Ceriagrion tenellum. Next base: position 6,739,593 of record OY720644.1, read on the forward strand.
GATATGAAGTTCAGAAGAAGTCTACGTAATTTTACAAATTATAAGTTAACAGATTTTAACCTATCCGGGACTAGCCACGGAGTTCTACTTTAACGGAGTCGCCCGCAATGCACAATTGTGGGAAATTCCACAGAGATTCCCTCAAGGGAAGAGGACGCGGTAGCCTTACTGGCTAAAGCACTCGGTCGGAAATCGAGGGATACGGGTTCGAATATCGGCTAAGGCGAATGATTTTTCTCTGTGGAATTTCGCAAAATTATAAGTTCCTGATAGTAATAAGCCGAACATTAATTCATTAGGACATTGTATTCTCTTTTCCAATTGGAACGCATGGATATAACCTCATAACTAATCGTAAAATAATGTTGGGAAACCAAAATAGTCTCCAAATAATTAATTTTTGTGACCAGAAGATCACCTAGCAACCGACCCGAAAGATGCAATTGCATGCTGCACTTTTGCGTGTGCTCTCAAAATTGCGGCCGAAATTTCACCGTAAAATCTCCATCGTTGCCGGCACTAGAACCATGGTCTATGGGTTGGGAATTAAACTCTCTTATATAGCATGATAACCACTTTTACCTTAGTTTTACGAGAAATTACGTTGAACTCGTGATACAAGGGTGGATCAATTAGTAACGCACCAGGTTTTTCATTTATTGCATGTATACAATTAAAGTAGTGCTAAGACACTCGCACTGGTGCGTATTCTCCAAGATATGAAATTCGCCGTGAGAAAATCATTTGACTTGACTGGGATTCGATTCAAGATCTCCCAATTTTGGGTGCGATTGGCCGTTGCACCACCAAGCCATCCTAGTTCAAGGCGAATTTCGAATGAGGTTTATGCGGGCTAGGTGTACGCGTCGAAAGTCCACAAATTAGAACAGAAGACGACAGTCGTGCTTACTGAGCCACTGCCGCGGTGGTAAACCCAACTATGTCAAGTTAGTCGTTATAAAAACGACAATCTTGGGTTTACACACCGCGGTACATAGTGACTTAGTAAGCACGACTGAGGCGGACTTTTAGACGCCAACACTTGGCTTGGCCTTCGATATTCGCCTTGAAGGATTATGGCTTGGAGCTAACTCCCCGAACCGGCAACTAGGAGATCAGGGTTCTAATCCCGATCAACTGTAACTATTTTTTCTTGTCGAATTTGATCCCTTGGTGTGCAACGTACAGCAATTTTAATTGGAGGAAGCAAAATATGTAATAAGTTTCACCTTATTATCAAGGAAAGGCGTATATTTTATTTCCGACTCGCAGCTAATTCTTTATGTAGCCAAGTCTCTCAACTCATTTTTCGGTAAATGCCACAAGTTTGAAAATACCTTCTGCAGAGCTAAGTGTTTATTTCTACGTTGAGTCAACTTCGTGTTTCCCATGTGATTTCGGCGTCAGAAGTGAAATGTTTTCCGTGCATTTCTTCAATATTCTTCTCTCACGTATGAAAAAGAAACTGCGATTGTGCGGTCACTTATAACTACCAAACCACTGCACGGAATGATGTAAAACTTTGTAACATGATTCATTATGTCACTCGAAAGGTTTATGGCTACTTATTGAGCGAAGCGAACTTGGCCCACTAATTTTTTTCCCACTAAATGAAATCGGCAGTGCTGCCAACAGTTAAAGTTTCGTAAAAATTTAAACATTAATATCTCCTAATCCCTCATTAATTTCTTTATGAAACTTCCCAAAATTATTACATATACATTTACCTATTACATAAACGACTCAAAAATCGTAAAAACAACGTAGTTTAGGAATTATTTAATTACGAACATTGGAAGAATAATCGTAAAAAAACACCACATTTAAAACGTTCATTACTCCATAACCACTCCTACGATTTTAACGAAACTATCACATTTTGTTTAAAATAGTACTACCAGTACAACATAATAAACATCATTTCTAAGCACGGCCTCGTTTAGGAACTGTACCGATACAAACACGGGACAAATTAGTGGGGAAACGCGCCTTTGGAGGAGACTCATTGCCGCGGATACATAACTTTTAAAAATTTATTTCTTCCAAATGGAAGTGTGTTATTTAAATGAAACTAATGCATCTCACTCTGATAACCATTACTAATTACGAGCTATAATCAGCATCTCTATGCACGACTAGGTTTAGGCACTGAAATATTACGAACATGAGATAAATCATCAATGAAAACACGCCAAAGTTTAAACGGCAATTTCTCCATATCCACTCCTACGATTTTAACGAAACTATCACATTTTGTTTAAAATCGTACTACCAGTACAACATAATAAGCAGCATTTCTAAGCACGACTTAGTTTAGGAACTGTACCGGTACAAACACGGGACAAATTAGTGGGGAAACGCGCCATTGGAGGAGACTCATTGCCGCGGATACATAACTTTTAAAAATTTATTTCTTCCAAATGGAAGTGTGTTATTTAAATGAAACCAATGCATCTCACTCTGATAACCATTGCTAATTACTAGCTATAATCAGCATCTCTATGCACGACTAGGTTTAGGCACTGAAATATTACGAACATGAGATAATTCATCAATGAAAACACGCCAAAGTTTAAACGGCAATTTATCCATATCCACTCCTACGATTTTAACGAAACTATCACATTTTGTTTAAAATCGTACTACCAGTACAACATAATAAGCAGCATTTCTAAGCACGACTTAGTTTAGGAACTGTACCGGTACAAACACGGGACAAATTAGTGGGGAAACGCGCCATTGGAGGAGACTCATTGCCGCGGATACATAACTTTTAAAAATTTATTTCTTCCAAATGGAAGTGTGTTATTTAAATGAAACCAATGCATCTCACTCTGATAACCATTGCTAATTACTAGCTATAATCAGCATCTCTATGCACGACTAGGTTTAGGCACTGAAATATTACGAACATGAGATAATTCATCAATGAAAACACGCCAAAGTTTAAACGGCAATTTATCCATATCCACTCCTACGATTTTAACGAAACTATCACATTTTGTTTAAAATGGTACTACCAGTACAACATAATAAACATCATTTCTAAGCACGACTTAGTTTAGGAACTGTACCGGTACAAACACGGGACAAATTAGTGGGGAAACGCGCCTTTGGAGGAGACTCATTGCCGCGGATACATAACTTTAAAAAATTTATTTCTTCCAAATGGAAGTGTGTTATTTAAATGAAACTAATGCATCTCACTCTGATAACCATTACTAATTACGAGCTATAATCAGCATCTCTATGCACGACTAGGTTTAGGCACTGAAATATTACGAACATGAGATAATTCATCAATGAAAACACGCCAAAGTTTAAACGGCAATTTATCCATATCCACTCCTACGATTTTAACGAAACTATCACATTTTGTTTAAAATGGTACTACCAGTACAACATAATAAACATCATTTCTAAGCACGGCCTCGTTTAGGAACTGTACCGGTACAAACACGGGACAAATTAGTGGGGAAACGCGCCTTTGGAGGAGACTCATTGCCGCGGATACATAACTTTTAAAAATTTATTTCTTCCAAATGGAAGTGTGTTATTTAAATGAAACTAATGCATCTCACTCTGATAACCATTACTAATTACGAGCTATAATCAGCATCTCTATGCACGACTAGGTTTAGGCACTGAAATATTACGAACATGAGATAAATCATCAATGAAAACACGCCAAAGTTTAAACGGCAATTTCTCCATATCCACTCCTACGATTTTAACGAAACTATCACATTTTGTTTAAAATCGTACTACCAGTACAACATAATAAGCAGCATTTCTAAGCACGACTTAGTTTAGGAACTGTACCGGTACAAACACGGGACAAATTAGTGGGGAAACGCGCCATTGGAGGAGACTCATTGCCGCGGATACATAACTTTTAAAAATTTATTTCTTCCAAATGGAAGTGTGTTATTTAAATGAAACCAATGCATCTCACTCTGATAACCATTGCTAATTACTAGCTATAATCAGCATCTCTATGCACGACTAGGTTTAGGCACTGAAATATTACGAACATGAGATAATTCATCAATGAAAACACGCCAAAGTTTAAACGGCAATTTATCCATATCCACTCCTACGATTTTAACGAAACTATCACATTTTGTTTAAAATGGTACTACCAGTACAACATAATAAACATCATTTCTAAGCACGGCCTCGTTTAGGAACTGTACCGGTACAAACACGGGACAAATTAGTGGGGAAACGCGCCTTTGGAGGAGACTCATTGCCGCGGATACATAACTTTAAAAAATTTATTTCTTCCAAATGGAAGTGTGTTATTTAAATGAAACTAATGCATCTCACTCTGATAACCATTACTAATTACGAGCTATAATCAGCATCTCTATGCACGACTAGGTTTAGGCACTGAAATATTACGAACATGAGATAATTCATCAATGAAAACACGCCAAAGTTTAAACGGCAATTTATCCATATCCACTCCTACGATTTTAACGAAACTATCACATTTTGTTTAAAATGGTACTACCAGTACAACATAATAAACATCATTTCTAAGCACGGCCTCGTTTAGGAACTGTACCGGTACAAACACGGGACAAATTAGTGGGGAAACGCGCCTTTGGAGGAGACTCATTGCCGCGGATACATAACTTTAAAAAATTTATTTCTTCCAAATGGAAGTGTGTTATTTAAATGAAACTAATGCATCTCACTCTGATAACCATTACTAATTACGAGCTATAATCAGCATCTCTATGCACGACTAGGTTTAGGCACTGAAATATTACGAACATGAGATAAATCATCAATGAAAACACGCCAAAGTTTAAACGGCAATTTCTCCATATCCACTCCTACGATTTTAACGAAACTATCACATTTTGTTTAAAATCGTACTACCAGTACAACATAATAAGCAGCATTTCTAAGCACGACTTAGTTTAGGAACTGTACCGGTACAAACACGGGACAAATTAGTGGGGAAACGCGCCATTGGAGGAGACTCATTGCCGCGGATACATAACTTTTAAAAATTTATTTCTTCCAAATGGAAGTGTGTTATTTAAATGAAACCAATGCATCTCACTCTGATAACCATTGCTAATTACTAGCTATAATCAGCATCTCTATGCACGACTAGGTTTAGGCACTGAAATATTACGAACATGAGATAATTCATCAATGAAAACACGCCAAAGTTTAAACGGCAATTTATCCATATCCACTCCTACGATTTTAACGAAACTATCACATTTTGTTTAAAATGGTACTACCAGTACAACATAATAAACATCATTTCTAAGCACGGCCTCGTTTAGGAACTGTACCGGTACAAACACGGGACCAATTAGTGGGGAAACGCGCCTTTGGAGGAGACTCATTGCCGCGGATACATAACTTTAAAAAATTTATTTCTTCCAAATGGAAGTGTGTTATTTAAATGAAACTAATGCATCTCACTCTGATAACCATTACTAATTACGAGCTATAATCAGCATCTCTATGCACGACTAGGTTTAGGCACTGAAATATTACGAACATGAGATAATTCATCAATGAAAACACGCCAAAGTTTAAACGGCAATTTATCCATATCCACTCCTACGATTTTAACGAAACTATCACATTTTGTTTAAAATGGTACTACCAGTACAACATAATAAACATCATTTCTAAGCACGGCCTCGTTTAGGAACTGTACCGGTACAAACACGGGACAAATTAGTGGGGAAACGCGCCTTTGGAGGAGACTCATTGCCGCGGATACATAACTTTAAAAAATTTATTTCTTCCAAATGGAAGTGTGTTATTTAAATGAAACTAATGCATCTCACTCTGATAACCATTACTAATTACGAGCTATAATCAGCATCTCTATGCACGACTAGGTTTAGGCACTGAAATATTACGAACATGAGATAAATCATCAATGAAAACACGCCAAAGTTTAAACGGCAATTTCTCCATATCCACTCCTACGATTTTAACGAAACTATCACATTTTGTTTAAAATCGTACTACCAGTACAACATAATAAGCAGCATTTTTAAGCACGACTTAGTTTAGGAACTGTACCGGTACAAACACGGGACAAATTAGTGGGGAAACGCGCCATTGGAGGAGACTCATTGCCGCGGATACATAACTTTTAAAAATTTATTTCTTCCAAATGGAAGTGTGTTATTTAAATGAAACCAATGCATCTCACTCTGATAACCATTGCTAATTACTAGCTATAATCAGCATCTCTATGCACGACTAGGTTTAGGCACTGAAATATTACGAACATGAGATAAATCATCGACGAAAACACGCCAAAGTTTAAACGGTAATTTCTCCATATCCACTCCTACGATTCTAACGAAACTATCACATTTTGTTTAAAATCGTACTACCAGTACAACATAATAAACATCATTTCTAAGCACGGCCTCGTTTAGGAACTGTACCGGTACAAACACGGGACAAATTAGTGGGGAAACGCGCCATTGGAGGAGACTCATTGCCGCGGATACATAACTTTTAAAAATTTATTTCTTCCAAATGGAAGTGTGTTATTTAAATGAAAGTAATGCATCTCACTCTGATAACCATTGCTAATTACTAGCTATAATCAGCATCTCTATGCACGACTAGGTTTAGGCACTGAAATATTACGAACATGAGATAAATCATCAATGAAACCACTCTAAAGGTTAAACGGTAAATACTCCATTACGACTCCTTCGATTTTAATGAAGCTATCACATTTTGTTTAAATAACTATATTCAATACAATGTAATACAAAGCATCTAAAAGCTCGACCTCGTTTGGGAACTCTAGCGTTATAAACACGGGACTAATTAGTGTGGAAACGAGACTTTGGAAGAGACTAATCTCAACAGAGACTAATTAAAAAAATATTTGTTTTCCCAAATGAAATTATGTGATTTAAATGAAAATACTTCAATATACTACAAGGTTTAAACGTTCATTTCTCCATATGCTCTCCTACCATTTTAATGATACTATTAGATTTTTTTAAAAATTACTATTCCCAATACAAAGTAATACAAAGCATCTAAAAGCTCCACCTCGTATTGGAACTCTAGCGTTTCAAACACGGGACTAATTAGTGCGGAAACGCGACTTTGGAAGAGACTAATCTCAACAGAGACTAATTAAAAAAATATTTGTTTTCCCAAATGAAATTATGTGATTTAAATGAAAATACTTCAATATACTACAAGGTTTAAACGTTCATTTCTCCATATGCTCTCCTACCATTTTAATGATACTATTAGATTTTTTTAAAAATTACTATTCCCAATACAAAGTAATACAAAGCATCTAAAAGCTCCACCTCGTATTGGAACTCTAGCGTTACAAACACGGGGCTAATTAGTGCGGAAACGCGACTTTGGAAGAGACTAATCTCAACAGAGACTAATTAAAAAATGTTGTTTTCCCAAATGAAATTATGTGATTTAAATGAAAATACTTCAATATACTACAAGGTTTAAACGTTCATTTCTCCATATGCTCTCCTACCATTTTAATGATACTGTTAGATTTTTTTAAAAATTACTATTCCCAATACAAAGTGATACAAAGCATCTAAAAGCTCCACCTCGTATTGGAACTCTAGCGTTACAAACACGGGGCTAATTAGTGCGGAAACGCGACTTTGGTAGAGACTAATCTCAACAGAGACTAATTATTTTTCCCAAATGAAAGTATGTGATTTAAATAAAACTACTACTGCTCGTTCATATAATCTTTACTTATATCAAGCATTAAATTATTTCTTACCTTGTATGTATCCATATTCTTTCTTCCTTACAGCACTTACTGGTTATTCCACGTCACCTTAGAGGTTACCAGCTAGACGCGTTTCTCTTTTTAAATGGTTTTGAACCAAACGGATAAGAGATCCCCGGTAGGCCTATGAGAAACCGTTTTGACGAAATCACTCACAGCCCATGCCCTGAGTGTGAACACATTCGGGAAGAATCAAGACGAAATCTGCCTTCCTCCCGTATTATGTGCTCAGTTTCCCTAATCCTTTGTCTCTATTATTTACGGAGCCTTTGTTGCATATTTGGCAAGAAGCAAGATGAAATCTCCTTCTTCTCTCACAATGTATCTAGTTTACCTATTTCTTTTATGTATTGCTTATGAATGTCATGTATTCTTGAAGTTATAGGCGTTATTGCATTTAGGGAAGGGCTGGAGAAAGTTATGTATACATAAATGACGAACTATCTGTTAACGAAGATGACACAGCGCATGATTCAGGGGGAATGGTTGTATGTGAAACACTGTGAAGCGGCTTTATCATTAATTCTATGTCAACAGTCAGCCGTGATTTACTTTATTCGTTCTCCAATCCGTATTTTACCATTCCATACCATTTACACTGAGGCCTAACATTCTTTGTATTCTATGTCAAAGACCGCGGTAGTTGTTTGTCGAGCAATCTTCCTAGTTGTGAATCGAAGAGTACATGTTAAGAGAAGTGATAGTTATGTATCTAGGGTATGTTATTAAGGTTCACCTAGCCAAAGAGCGCATAAGGCGCACGCCCAAGGTTTCTCCTCAAAATCTGTCCTATCCTGTCCTTTGCCGACGCATTTCATATGATGCCACCTATTGCAGACATCACACTGTACCCAATCCAACCTACCATCCTCATGACTTCGGTCGCACTTCGGGCAAAGGTGTGTCCTATCAATTCCCTTCAAAACTGTTTCCCTGATTACACGGCGAAAGGAATCAGGTTCAAATTCTTTAGCACTGTCTTCTCCCCGAAGAATTTGATTAATTAAAAAACATACATGTACCCCACAATTATAACCATCCCTTTGAAGTTGGTATCTATGGCTGACTTCCACCCACCCATCTAAACTAATGCACTCCTCACTCATTGTGTTACGTTTACGAATGAAATCAAAAAATTTCATGGTGTATATCCTACGATCTATATCTGTATCGCGCAATGGGTCGAAATAACTTACTGTTTTTTGGGGGAAATTTACTAAGTAGAGGCACCAGTGGTTACCGTCTCTATTAAAGGGCATTAAAACTTTCTTGTCTCCTAGAGTGTCATTTGTTAGCTGGAATTTTACGTTAAATTGAAGATTAATGGCGATAGTGCTGAGTTCGCAACCTATGTACATTGTAGAAGTCTGTACCGTGTGTTTTAATGTGGTGGCAAAAACATCTATAATGAAATTATTTAACCATTGCCTTCCGTAAAGTGTCTGAAAGTCGCCTAGATATACGCGAGTCTCACCTACATGTCCTAACACGTCCTCCGATGCTGAACCTTTACCATGTCTGTAGTAACCATCCTCCGCGACCATACCGTTATTGTAGAATGTGAGTTTTTTTTGACCTATTGCTACCTTCTCGCCTTGGTAACGCCATTCTTGTTCCTGAGATAATTGAACAGTTACGGCCCTATTCTGTATTATTGTTTCCTTTTCTTCTGACTGCGACACCTCCTTGACTTCGTACTCTGTGATCCCGGACGTTGAAAAATACTCTTCGCTACGCCTACCAGCAACTTTACTTCTCTTTGCCCAAGATTCCTCTACGTCTAGTGTATCCCTGTCTTCATTTCTAACCCGCCTCACGCGCTTTCTATCTTCTCTCGGTATATTTAACATAATTTCCTTAGCCCTAGACAAAATGAAAGGTTTCATTGCTCTTAGGAACCTACCTGGACGTTCGTGTAATGTGGAATTTAGAATGTTACGTTTAACTACCCCGAACCAGCACTCGACATTCGCGTTGCTGTATCGCCTACCAAACGTTTCCTCCTGATCCTTTCCCTTGATTATGTTGGACCACAGCGGAAGGTATGGAATGTACCGTTTCAACAAAACTGAAAGAAAGTATGGGGAATGAAATTCATTTACCACTCCGGTGGCATCCAGGGGGGCAGTATCCGCGAGTTTCTTGAAATTAATGTAAAAGGGGCTACTCTTGTACAGTCTATCCTTATGGCCACTTGGCTCTGGGAAATCATTGCGCTGGTCATTTCCGGACACGTTGGTGCTCCCTTGAACGATTTCCTTCAATTCTGTCATCGCCTGCGCTACAGCTTCTCCTTGGAACTCACTTTTCAGGATCGTTACCAACAACCGGAAAACGTGTTCAATGGTAAAAACGGAGTTAGCGCGAATTAAAAGACTAAATGCCGATTTCAAAAATTTCCGGACTTTCTTTCCACTGAACTCCTTGGCTAAACATCGTCCAACCAAGTGCATAAAATGAGCACAACATAGAATGATGGGGGTATCGACAGCTACATTACTTTTCCCGTAAACAATTGCGTACGTCATTTCAAGGTATCCCAGAAGAGAATTCGCGGGGGACCACGCACGTACCGCGGCGTTTATAAGGGCGAAGCTGAAATCGCAGACAATGGCGGAAAAAAAAGGCATTTTAATTTTCCCTTTCGTAGCAGCAAATTGGTTGAACTTAATGAGGAAGGTCAAAATGTTTGCTGCATCGTGCGAGTCCGTCAAGAGCTCCATGACAGGCAGAATGATTTGGTTTACTTTAATGACACCAGCGTAATACAAAATGCGTTTTTGGGACGAGGGTAGGCGTTGCACGACAGACCCCGTGGCATCAAAATACAAAACAGGTTTTTCTTCGTTCTTAAAATTACCTAGTATATGTATTTGCTCCTCAGAAAAACAAATAATCGCCAAGGGAAGACTAACCTGTTGGATGTACGTGGAACCTTCTTTGCGTTCCAAGTGGTACATTGCCGAAATGTCATCCAAAGAATCTTCAGCAAAATCTTCGTCGGATTTCGCTTCGGCGCGCGCCTTCTGCAACACCCGCAAAGAATGTATGCCCACGATATGCCCTTCCGTAATGGCATCAGAATCCGCCAAGTTAATTGCCCTACTGCGATATGTTAAAGGTTTCTCCACTCTGAGCGCTTTCTTTGCCGCGTCCCTCACCGACCCTGCCAGCGGACGGCACCTTTTCGAACCTGGCTTATGATTGTGGTCACGCCAGCTATACACCCGGACAGGTACCCTATCTGAAAGCGTAGAACTGCTAATAACGAAATTAAAATGCTTGCAGCCCTCATGTCGGCAGGATCCCCGAACCACTATGTTACCATCCTTCCGAGTCCTTTTATCCTTAACCGATAATACGCATGACTTATTGAGTAGGAAAAATTTATCTGCCAATGCGTGCGTCCATTTTTTTGCAATGAATGAGTTATTCTTATTTATAGCAGCCCATTCCAACATACTGAAATGAAATTCACCCTCGTAAAATCCACGCTCTGGCTTCTTACGATGGAGTTTATCACTTTTACCGACAACTTTAACTGCGGCTTTAATGTCAAGCGGCTTTATAGGGGCATTTGCAACGGAAGGAACGCAAGAATTAAGCATTGGCGGACTTCCGGGTATCATCGGAGGCGGTATCTGTGGCAGCACGTCTTCACTAGGGACTACCAGGGGAAAAGCTTCACGTGCATCATCCTCCGAAGACGTACGGAGACCTTTAACTTCTGTTTGGTGCCATAATAGCCTAGCCCTTATTTTGGATGATATTCTCCTCCCTTTTAGGACTTGCGAAAGCTTGCCATCGGGCGACACCGCACCGGCTAAAACTGAGGAATAAAATTTCTCCTTCACAAGTTTCTTAACTTCTTTGTTAGTACGCCAGAAATTGTAGACTGCCTTCCGCTTTCTGAAATCATTACCGCCGAGGAACTTCACGGCGGCGTCAGCGAAAATACTACTTTCACTGTACCCTGCGCAACTGATAGCCTGTACATTAAAGCCTCGCGTAACGAAGAACTCACTTAAGGAGAAGGGAGTAATTACCTTTCCCTCCACAGTCATTGTGAAATGAGCAAAAACACGTCAGGAAAATATTGAGAAATGTTTTCCGATGTACTTACGCACAAATCACAGTCAATGTCAACAGCTGTCACAGCTACACCACCCCACCACTCTCTGCTGTTTCTATGTAGGCACCTGAGATGCAGTCAATGCAGGTCAGAAAGAACCAGTCACCCAGAAATCTGGTAAACTAGTGACCAGTTGTCGGACGTTGTGGAGTGGGCTGGGTCCCTGATATCCTTCCAGGGTGAATATTTAACGTCGGCCAATGGGAGCCCGTATCTCAATTATCTCCCCTTCCACCGGTCCAAATGCGCGCTTCCCGACAAATTAGTCCCGTGTTTGTACGGTACAGTTCCTAAACGAGGTCGAGCATTTAGATGCTTTGTATTACTTTGTATTGGGAATAGTATTTTTTTTTAATGTGTTAGTTTCGTAAAAATCGTAGGAGTGGTTATGGAGTAATTAACGTTTAAACTTAAGTGTTTTCCGTTTACATTTAGCGCATGTTCGTAATAGTACAGTTACTAAACTAAGTAGTGCATAGAGATGCTGATTATTGCTTGTCATTATTAGCTATCATATGAAAGAGCAACTGTAGTTTAATTAAAATCACATACTCTCATTTGGGAAAAATAAATGTTTAAAAATTACTCTCCGTTTAGATTAGTCTCCTCCAAAGACGCGTTTCCCCACTGATTTGTCCCGTCTTTGTACCGGTACATTTCCTAAACGAGGCCGTGCTTAGAAATGATGTGTATTACGTTGTATTGGCAATAGTATTTTAAATAAAGTGTGACATTTTAATTAAAATCGTAGGAGTGGATATGGAGAAATTACCGTTTAAACTTTAGAGTGTTTTCATTGATGATTTATCTCATGTTCGTAGTATTGCAGTGCCTAAATTTAGTCGTGCATAGAGATGCTGATTATAGCTAGTAATTAGCAATGGTTATCAGAGTGAGATGCATTGGTTTCATTTAAATAACACACTTCCATTTGGAAGAAATAAATTTTTAAAAGTTATGTATCCGCGGCAATGAGTCTCCTCCAAAGGCGCGTTTCCCCACTAATTTGTCCCGTGTTTGTACCGGTACAGTTCCTAAACGAGGCCGTGCTTAGAAATGATGTTTATTATGTTGTACTGGTAGTACCATTTTAAACAAAATGTGATAGTTTCGTTAAAATCGTAGGAGTGGATATGGATAAATTGCCGTTTAAACTTTGGCGTGTTTTCATTGATGAATTATCTCATGTTCGTAATATTTCAGTGCCTAAACCTAGTCGTGCATAGAGATGCTGATTATAGCTCGTAATTAGTAATGGTTATCAGAGTGAGATGCATTAGTTTCATTTAAATAACACACTTCCATTTGGAAGAAATAAATTTTTTAAAGTTATGTATCCGCGGCAATGAGTCTCCTCCAAAGGCGCGTTTCCCCACTAATTTGTCCCGTGTTTGTACCGGTACAGTTCCTAAACGAGGCCGTGCTTAGAAATGATGTTTATTATGTTGTACTGGTAGTACCATTTTAAACAAAATGTGATAGTTTCGTTAAAATCGTAGGAGTGGATATGGATAAATTGCCGTTTAAACTTTGGCGTGTTTTCATTGATGAATTATCTCATGTTCGTAATATTTCAGTGCCTAAACCTAGTCGTGCATAGAGATGCTGATTATAGCTCGTAATTAGTAATGGTTATCAGAGTGAGATGCATTAGTTTCATTTAAATAACACACTTCCATTTGGAAGAAATAAATTTTTAAAAGTTATGTATCCGCGGCAATGAGTCTCCTCCAATGGCGCGTTTCCCCACTAATTTGTCCCGTGTTTGTACCGGTACAGTTCCTAAACTAAGTCGTGCTTAGAAATGCTGCTTATTATGTTGTACTGGTAGTACGATTTTAAACAAAATGTGATAGTTTCGTTAAAATCGTAGGAGTGGATATGGAGAAATTGCCGTTTAAACTTTGGCGTGTTTTCATTGATGATTTATCTCATGTTCGTAATATTTCAGTGCCTAAACCTAGTCGTGCATAGAGATGCTGATTATAGCTCGTAATTAGTAATGGTTATCAGAGTGAGATGCATTAGTTTCATTTAAATAACACACTTCCATTTGGAAGAAATAAATTTTTAAAAGTTATGTATCCGCGGCAATGAGTCTCCTCCAAAGGCGCGTTTCCCCACTAATTTGTCCCGTGTTTGTACCGGTACAGTTCCTAAACGAGGCCGTGCTTAGAAATGATGTTTATTATGTTGTACTGGTAGTACCATTTTAAACAAAATGTGATAGTTTCGTTAAAATCGTAGGAGTGGATATGGATAAATTGCCGTTTAAACTTTGGCGTGTTTTCATTGATGAATTATCTCATGTTCGTAATATTTCAGTGCCTAAACCTAGTCGTGCATAGAGATGCTGATTATAGCTAGTAATTAGCAATGGTTATCAGAGTGAGATGCATTGGTTTCATTTAAATAACACACTTCCATTTGGAAGAAATAAATTTTTAAAAGTTATGTATCCGCGGCAATGAGTCTCCTCCAATGGCGCGTTTCCCCACTAATTTGTCCCGTGTTTGTACCGGTACAGTTCCTAAACTAAGTCGTGCTTAGAAATGCTGCTTATTATGTTGTACTGGTAGTACGATTTTAAACAAAATGTGATAGTTTCGTTAAAATCGTAGGAGTGGATATGGATAAATTGCCGTTTAAACTTTGGCGTGTTTTCATTGATGATTTATCTCATGTTCGTAATATTTCAGTGCCTAAACCTAGTCGTGCATAGAGATGCTGATTATAGCTCGTAATTAGTAATGGTTATCAGAGTGAGATGCATTAGTTTCATTTAAATAACACACTTCCATTTGGAAGAAATAAATTTTTAAAAGTTATGTATCCGCGGCAATGAGTCTCCTCCAAAGGCGCGTTTCCCCACTAATTTGTCCCGTGTTTGTACCGGTACAGTTCCTAAACGAGGCCGTGCTTAGAAATGATGTTTATTATGTTGTACTGGTAGTACTATTTTAAACAAAATGTGATAGTTTCGTTAAAATCGTAGGAGTGGTTATGGAGTAATGAACGTTTTAAATGTGGTGTTTTTTTACGATTATTCTTCCAATGTTCGTAATTAAATAATTCCTAAACTACGTTGTTTTTACGATTTTTGAGTCGTTTATGTAATAGGTAAATGTATATGTAATAATTTTGGGAAGTTTCATAAAGAAATTAATGAGGGATTAGGAGATATTAATGTTTAAATTTTTACGAAACTTTAACTGTTGGCAGCACTGCCGATTTCATTTAGTGGGAAAAAAATTAGTGGGCCAAGTTCGCTTCGCTTACTTATTGTTTACCTAATTGTCTCCGGTTCGACTCCAGACGAGTAAAAGCGTTTCCATAAGAAATACACGTAAAGTTCGTTGTTCTTGCATGCATACCTTTTTTATTTTGCATATTTGAATTAGAAATAATGGTCATACAAAGTCACAACAAAGACTGTCGGAAAGAATAATAAATAAACCTTCTCATTATTGCAGTCGATTTTTGTTTTTCAAGTAATTTACGTTAAATTCTGGCAAAGCAATCATAAAATTTGGTACGCTGTCCCCTGGACGACCGATAGCATTGTTGAAACCGAACCTCATATGAATATATGGTGAATATAGGCCCAGAACGTATCAATTGAGATAGAAGAATCCAATAGAAACAATAAGAAATATATTGTACGCGATATATATCGATTGCTATCGATATTATTGATCACGTGAATCGATTATTCAAAATAGCAGTTGTCATGGTCCACCAACAAGCTTCACTTTGTACAACGAAATCCAAACATGGCTCGAAAAAGAAAGGTGTCAATAGGTAGGAGGGCCTTCTGCGGCCTAGGGATCGAGTACATAATGAAATAGCGTAACTCCCCATCAACACGAGGAGAGGTCTCTGACCAGCAATCAACGGCAACGGCAACAACGAGAGAGAGGAACGATGAACCCAGGAATCGCGAAACTGCACGGCCACGCTCAACTCCAATGGAACGTAATCGTAAGGCAATTCTTAATTCAGGGCGAAGAGCGGAAGTCGATTCGCAGAAAGCACCGTTCAATTACAACCCTGAAGTGGATTATCATTCACATACAAATAATTGACGATATGGATTCGATTTGTCAAAATTGTGACGCTATAAATTTTTCAAACGAACCTGCAGGAATATGCTGCAGCAATAGGAAAGTCTCTCTTCCATCACTATGAGAATCTACAGAACCAAAATGCTAGAGGAGGCAACGAGGGAGTGAAATATAGGAACCAAACTAAATCGAACTAGTATGTAAAAATGGAATGGTGTCTGTGTGTCTGTCACATAGTTCACGTCATTTCACACTCAAGTGTTTGCCAATTACCAGAGCGAGGAACTACCCCTCTGAGGACGCCCTCTGATGTCGAACTGTGCCCCGCGATGCTCAACTTCAGCTGCCTAGCGGATAATATACGTCTACGTAATACCCTGCGAGCCACCACGAGGGTGTGTGGCAGGGGGTGAATATCACCAAACATGCACTATTGACATGCAACTAGGATGTATAATGGAGACATGCTGGATAATAGGGTCACATGCTGCTAGATGGTTAGCATCTACAAATAAAAAAGGGATTATTGGTTGTTATTACATGCATCATGCACTAAAGACTACTCTAACTATATTTCACCTACCTATCCCTTTGATACGCTGCCTATTGTTCTCTCTTATGGTACGCGGGAAAAATGACATTTTAAATCTATCGGTACGACAATCTATCTCTATAATCTTGTTAATCTGATCAAACCTAGCATAATACATAGGGGTTCTTAATATATATCTCACGTCATCTGTGAACAAATCGGTTTCGAATTTACTTAAAAGGCTTAACCTAAATTTTAAGCTGCGTTCTGATAGTAGTAGATATAGATAGATAGTAGGTATACCGGTGCTTCCGTCCCAGCTGGCCGATGTCCGTGCTACGATGTGGAGGGAAATGAGCATTCTGACTAATATCGTGAATGTGAAGAGTATTTTTAATGATGACAGTAATTCTGTACTCATTTAAACTGGTCTTAGTGAGTATAAGTGATTGCGACCACCCAATTTTGAAATATAATTTGCTAGGAGAAGAGAGGAAAGAGGTTATTGGAAATGTAACAAAACACGTACCATTTGAGCGTACACTCCATCGTTTTTGATTCAAGGAGTAGTTGGGACGATTTTTTCGCTGGTGGCGTGCATGGGCGGCTCAATTATAATACAAAACAATAGTCGGGTGAGAATATGGGCATTTTTTTATTATGACACTTTTTAAAAAAAGATAAAAAGCCACTTAGTTTATGTTAGGTTTAAGGAGTGTTGGCCATTATTTAAAGCAATGGGTTTACAAGGAAAACCTATAGTCCCCTTCGTTCCATTCCGTATTTACTACCAGAAAATGATATTATACCCAAAATAGACATCATGATGCCTCGATTGTAGAGCTGGAAGATTGTTTTTAATGATGAAAATTTATCAGTTGCGTCTGCAGGAATTTAAGCGGCCAGAAGTTTACGCCTACCTACGCCTTATACTTAGAACCCTTTTACTATGACTGGAAGTTATTTCAAGAAGCGAAATAGGAAACTCTACACTGATTCAAATGTTTTTAAGGGGTCTTTTTTTTGGGTCCTGGGGTCCTTGATGACCTGAGAAATTTTTTATAGTCTATAGCTGCACGTATAAAATCATTTCAGGCTTCATTTTGTGGAACTTGTGTGTCTGCATATTGCATTGAAAATGTTGGTAATAATTCCACACTAAACATTGATTGACATCCGACCATGGTTTCGACACAAAGTGCCATTTTCAAGGTGAATAAAACTTACAAAGTCTCAGCTATACGTACAGTCAGAGAGGACAAGGGAGAGGGGGTAAACAGGGTGGGGGAATTCTAGAGGGAGAAAATTAATTTGCTGAAGTTATCATGTAAGCTAGAATCATGCAAAATTTCAGTAATTTTACACAGGAGTGACGAACATACAGACACCACTCCATTTTTATGCGAAGTGCAAATAAGCCATGATAGGCCATGGGAAATATTCCATTTAAAGGCATTCCTCAGGTTGCCAAGAAAAGATGCTCTTGTTGGAATCGAAGAAAAGTTGAAAAGTTTCGCATGAAAAACGTAATTTTTAAGCAAACAAGAAACGTAGATCAAAATTGATTACAATAATTAAATTATCATTCTCGCAGCCATCGTAAGTTTTAAGTTTCAATCATATATCTTGAGTAGAAATCATTTAAAAATGCAAAAAATGACCCTCTACAAAAACTCCAATGCTTTTTTTCTGGGAGTAAATATTGAAGGCCCGTCCCAGGGTCCCTGAGGCCCTGAGACATTTTGCGAACTTTGCGAAAAGGTAGCGCCAAAATGTTATATTTATTATAAAATCGAGTTTAGGAGACCATTTGTCGGCGATGAGCCAGATTTTTCAAAATAAAAAGCGGACAATTAGAAGAGAGATCAGATTTAAAGAAATACTGCAAAGGATCCTATTTGTCTATAATATGGAAATGTATAAATTAGCGTCATTTGAAGGTGGAGCCACCATTTGGACACATGAGCGTAGTTTTAGTGTTGCAAATGGAGGGTGGGCGGGGGGGGGGACAAGGATTATCGAGGGGTGTTGCGATATAAGGAGTGTCCTCCAGTCCAACGCTGGGGGTCGTCTTCCCCCTCCCCTCCAAAAAAAATTGAAGTAAAATGGTAAATTCTTGGTAGGATTTTATAGAATGGTAGGTTTGCGGAAATAATTTTCGGCCCCAAGATTACGGCAAATATCATCTATTTTCCCTCGTTTATTCTATGTAAACCGCTTTAATTAGAAAAATTCACTTAGTACATCTACATCTACATAATACCCTGCGAGCTGCCGCACGGGCGTGTGGCAGGGGGTGGTAGATCACCAGCCGTGTAAAGATGTAAGTTTTTGGGAGGTGATATGGTGACATATATTATAGGAGTGCATTTAGTGGAGTTCAATTTTTATTGTGGTCGCTTATTGTTCGCGGAATGAACGAATTCTCGTACCTATCTGTTCGGTAGTGTATCTCTCTTATTTTATCGCATCTGTCACACTTGAGATGTAGTGAGGAGTCATGATAGTATTCTCTATGTCGCTCTGAAAAATATCAGTTCTGAATTTATCAAGCAGCCTAAACCTAGCGTGTATCCTCCGTGTCTCTATGGGCTCCCACCTTAATCCCTCTAACAGTTGTGAGACACTATATGTACGCTCGTAGCAGTTTTTAACGAAGCGCGCTGCTTTCCTTTGTATTTTATTAATGTTTTTGGTTAAATCTATTAGACCAGGGTCCCAAATGCTCGCGGTGTATTCGAGGTGTGGTCTAACCAGAGCAAAGTAGTGTCTCTCTTTTACTTTTTCAATCAAGTAAATCGAGTAAATTAAGCAGAGCATAGAGAATGTAAGATTTGCCTTTGCAAGAGTGATTCGAAATCCAGTGGAGGGTGTGGTACAGAGGAGTCGTCGAAGGCGGAGGGCACGCCATCCGTCGCGACTGCCCGGTCCGCTCCCAGAGGAAGACGGGGGTTGGGGGGGTGGGTTGTGGTTTAGGGAGTGTGGAGGGAGAGATGTTGGTTGGGAGGCCAGTAAGAGAGGCGAAGTGAGTGTTCGGATCCCTCGGATCGATATGTGCGGCTGCCCAAGTGCGCCACTCTGTTGCGAGTTCGTCCCTTTCTTATTCCACTCCCCGCCTACTATACACTCCTCTTTGCTCTACTTCGAGGCGGGTTATCATTATTATTCTCTAAGTGATCTACCGGTTAAGGTAGTCCGAGCGAGATAGTTCCCTATTCATGATAGAGACCATATTCCATTTATACCTTTTAATTTCACCAGCTGTAGGATACATCAATTAAATATTGCATTATTAGTGGTGCATTATAATTTTATATGACAGAAATTGTAAGTAATTAAATGAAAATATCTAATTAAGTCTTTAACTTGACTCATTTTTTTTGCGCGGTGCGTTTGAAACTCCTTCAAAACGGAAGGTTTTTTGTGATCCCGAAGAATTTACTGCGGTGACAATATGATTAATCTTCAAAAATAGTTGAGAAAACATATAAACTACAATCTGTTAGTTTTTTTACGACATCTAAGTGTTAGAAATACCTCATTTTGTAAATAATATCTCTCTATAATGCATACGCGTACCATTTCCCATGTAAAAGGGCTGGTATTTTTTTGCAAATATCTCCGGAAGCAATGCGGGAAGGGGTAAAACTTTTGGTGTCATTAGAAGGGGGAGATCTTTTTCTTTAAAATGAGACCAAATTCATTGGTTTCTAAGTAAAATGATGTTTTGCTCGGACTACCTTAAGGAGGGTTTAATTGGAAGTTTAAAATAAAAAATCGTCTTGATTTTCACATTTGCAGGGCCCTCAATACCGACACTTTTTTTCATCTCCGCGTGCGTCCTAACCTTCTTCTTCTCGTCCATAAAACATTCCCTTTCTTCCCCTTCCCCGCTTGCCCAACGTCCTCACCTCCATGACGTCCTTAAGCTAGGTAGTGTTTTGGAAAAAGCATCTTAAAACTTTCGGATAGAACTGAACAGAATTTTTGGAAGGGCTGAAGGGGGAGTTCGGAGGGAGGATGTGTGTGCGGAGAAGAGATCGGTTAAAACCCCGACTTGGAAAATGACACTGAATGGGTCGGAAACTTGGTTGTTGTGAAGAGTGGATGTATGTGCGTAGCAGAAGACGTTTGAGGTATGGGCTGGCTAAAGAGGATGACCTGGGGGAAGACGAATAAAAAAGAGTATAATGCGGAGGTTGAGGAAAGGAAACTGTTGGCGGAAGTGTGGTGATATGAGAGAACCTCGAGAAGAATAGGAAAGAGGAATTGCAGAGCGATGTGATGCTACGAGCTACGTGATGGCGACGAAGAGTGAGAAAGAAAGTGAAGCGGTGTGATGCGATACATTTTGATTTCTGAGCAGGACCTGTCCAAAACCTACCCATCAGTTGGTGGAATGCCCTCTGAAGAAATCAGGAGTACGATATCCTCCGCAAGGCTTATGCCCGTATTCATAGTCGTATTCGTAGGGGTTACCTGGGTGTCCCCCAGCCAGGTAACACCTAGGGGTCCCCTACGCGGAGAGCTTCATAAACCTTACCTGGGTAACACCCAGTCAGGGGACGCCTGGGTAAGAGATTTGGCAACAATCCTGCGGGAAAATACATATGAACGGTTCCCCTGAATGGTTCTCGATGTTTTCGATGCTCATTTTTCACCGTGACCAAGCACGCTATAAACAATAATATACTATACTGTCACACGATGTTGATGAAAAATATTGAAGGATATGAGAGAATGTCTATAATATTACTTAAATATTTTTGTAGTATGAATGGTGAGGAATACGAGAATTACTGAGAACTGCCATTAGTGCAGAAGTATCAATTCGTCCCACGCGTGGGCAGTACTGCGTTAGGGGAGCTTTGGGTAAGCTTCATGCCTTACCCAGGAAATCGACGGCCTGGGGGAGGGTTAGGGGACGGCAGTAGTTCCCTGGGTAACGACTATGAATACCATTTCTGAGCCAAGGGGTTCCCCCACACCTGGGGGACACCCAGGTAACGACTATGAATACGGCCCTTAATATCGAACAAGCATCTCCCTCCCGATTCTCTTTAGTAGATAATCCTCACTATGGGTCGCTCCCCGAGTTGCAAAATTTCTAAAGCTGGACTTGCCCCCCAGTGCTCGCTAAACTTTGGCTGGAACGAGAAAACTTTTACCAAAAATCTCAAGAACTTCGCGTGTCATTAGTAATGAAAGTGTGGTGGAAACCCGCGATGTGGAAAAATCCAACAAAGTGGGGAGAAGAAAATTGGAATTGTGAGCCGTAAGTTGAAGAAAAAGAAAGACCTAGATTGAGTGTTCCTGAAACCAAATGTGCTCTTTTAAATGAGGCATTTGGAAGGCGAGACACCGAGTTCACGTTGTAAATGGCCACCTTATTGTGCCGCTGTTAAAGTATTGTCGATATCTTTGTAATGCCAGAAGATTCGTCTTACGAGATATTGGCATTTTATATTTCGTTATGAATAGTGTAAAGTTTTGATGTATTTACAATGCTTTCGACAGAAGAATATTGAAATATTAGGTGTCTTCTGAAAGGGTCCTCATTAGTGGGTTAGCTTTGGTGCTCTTAGAAGCATAGCAGATCAGATAAAGGGAGCTCTTACATTTTCAACAATTAGGTTCAGTACATTAAAAAATGTGAAAATGATATTTTCAAACATACAGGACAAAATGTTCATCCGCCGTCGTTCATCTTGATGTTTCTAGTTACCCGCGCTTACACAACACGGCACTTTGTCAATGCCAGACTGCTGGACATTCGGCATGGGCGATATCTAATGCATTATTCCTCATCATGCCCCTCTTTTACTGGGGAGAACGTTTTATTTTGGAATCGCTAGGCATGCCAATGCGACGAGATATAAGTTCCTGCACCGTAAATGAATGACTAGTTTCTGATGCTCAACTTCGACGATAAATCTTTTTGATAAATCTGTTTATCAATTAATTTCAGAGTTCCATGTATGTTACTCGGTCCTCCTTTCTTTACAGTAATGCGTTATAGTCAAGGATGGCACTGTACAATAAGAATGTCGCTTCACCGATGCAGATGTTGTTAATGTACAGAAGACCCGATATGGCCGACAGCGCGTGTCACTCCTCAGAGGAAATCTGTTACCCTTAAAGCAATAAAAACCAAAATAAATACAGATAATATAGACACAAAAATGTCGTAAACGAACGATATTTATTAAGTATGATATCATTTGTTTTACTTAATTGGTGGATAGCCTAAAAATATTGTTACCCATGACATCGATTCAATATCCATTGCTGGTATAAACGACCTTAAACATAATTAAAACATTCAAAAGGATGTTTTCTCCTCATTTTGTGGCCTGAAGACTTATTAACTTTCACTCTGCTCCAATTTCAAAATTTTGAAAACCTTAACCACCTCCTTGCCACCGATAAAAAACTATTAATAAGGAGAAAAATGTATCAAGTATAACTCTTCAAAACGTATTTCAATCTTAAATTATATTCGGAGAGCAATGGAATTGCTACTGTTGTCAACTTGTTAAAGTTGCTACCTTAGTTATTCTAATTTGCTAATGTATTGAATCCTCGCTCCTCTCCATTTTTTTCAATTGGATGCGAGGAGTATTTTTTAAATGTGAAATCGAATGAAGACCCAAAATAATTGGGAGGTCGTTATTCGAAGCCCGTTTATTCCATATGTTTCAGAATCGCAGTCCACGTTTTAAATAGTATTATAATGGACATTGATTATAGGGGCTCATAAGCGTAGACTCTGATGTCGCGGAAAATCATAGGTATGAGGAGCAACGTATTCAAAACGGTATTGTGGCGAACAATCAAAGGAAAAAACGGGCGATGCGCAGGAGCTGATCCCACTTCAAACATTTTCATTGCATACCTTTCTATGGACATATATTCTCCCTATTCCCTGCGTAAGTCAATACGTACTTACCCAACCAAAGAGGATTACTGTTTTTCCTTTTTAATGCCTATGATGGATGAAGTTTCGCTTGATTTCGATATTTTTCAGGAAGAGCTCCAGAATGCTCATTTGAAATAAGCCCTATTTAATCCCTCAGTAATTGCCTCGTATAAGTCTTTCCCGGATGATGGTTACTTATCATTTCGTTGATTATTGTGTAGTACTAAAAGCTTCTCTTCTCATCAATGCCTAGAATTGCGAAAAATGAGACATATCTTGGGATAGTTATTTGCCCAGAGAAACTTCAACGGGAAGATTCAAACTCTGGGAGTCTCAATCTAAACTGGATAACATTCTTCTGCTTACTTTACACATAGAGACGTCTTTAATGCACTAACGACTGCTGAATTGGCACTGTTTACTATCAGAAAATAGTATAACTCCTGTTTTTCCTATCGAAATCATGAAATTCGTGTAGGAATTACCTGAAGTCATCCTCGCTTTTAGATCAATAAGACCCCAGCTGCATCAGAAATTATGGCATAAATTATTTTGTAAACGATGCTAAATGGAACAGAATTAATCACAGTACATTCAGTCCCTATTTTTCGTTAATTTTGGAGCTACTCATTACCTGATTATGGTATTATTTGCGCTATTTACGGAAGGTTGCGAAGTTGGCGAGGGCAAAATTATTTGAGAGAGAGTTGCGAAAATCTTGGCATCAGCATTAACCTATGCATAAAGTAGGGGATCGAGAAGTCAGCAATTTAACGTTTCATACGAAGGACGGAGTACTGAACGTTGAAGTTCTCTCCGAAGACCATTCAAATCGAGGTCATGGACCCACTGAAAGACATCCGATTTGAATTCGAATCCTCGGAACGAGAGCACAGAACTCCAAACGTCAAAATAATAGCTTCATTCAGCCTACTCTCTCCTTCAGTTTACTATATAAGTAGGTATGCGTGTAATATTCCGTTGAAAGAGCTAAGGAGACTGAGGAAGTTTGAGGAAGCCCGACTTTGAAAATTATTTATTCACTTTGTAGTAAAAATCTGCGTGCTCCTTTTCAATTATTTTCATTAATTGACGTGCGACTTTTTCCGTAATGTTTTAAAGCGATGTAGTAACTGGTAAGGTAGTTTGAGCGAAATATCATTTTACCAAGAAATCAATGAATTTCTTCTCATTTTAAAGAAAAATATCACCCTTCCGTTGACATAAAATATTAAACCCCTCAACACATTACTTTGTGAGATATTTGCCAAAAAATAAAAACAGCCCTTTTACATGGGAAATGGTACGTGCATGCACTCCAGAGAGAGCTTATTTATAAAAAATGAGGCAATTCCTACACTTAGATCTCGTCAATAAATCAACAGTGTGCAGTTTGTGTTTTATCAACTATTTTGGAAAATTAATCATATTGTCACCGCAGTAAATTCTTCGGGATCACAATAAACCTTCCGTTTTGATGGAGTTTCAAACATACCGCGTGAAAAATTGAGTCAAGTTAACGACTTATTTAGGTATTTTAATTGGATTACTTACAATTTCTGTTATATAAAACTATTTTATTGCACTATTAATAATGCAATATTTAATTCGTGTCTCTCACGGCTGGTGAAATTAAAACGTATAATTCGAATATGGTCTCTATTATGATTAGGGAACTATCTCTCAAATCGAATCGTAAAAACAGCTTCCCATCCTCATAGAAGTCTGCCGCCTGATTTGACAACCACTGCAAACGGTAGTTTTGACCTCATTTTCGTCGTCGTGGCGCTGACCACCCAGTTGCATCTTCAAATGCAAAAACAGGTGGTAGTCACTGGGCGCTAGATCGGGACTGTACTGAGGGTGATCAGATTGTTCCCAGCCAAATGATTCGATGAGATCTTGAGTTAGATTAGCGGTGTGTGGACGGGCATAGTCATGGAGCAAAACGATCCCCTTACTCAGCACGCCACGCCTTTTGTTTTGGATTCTCTAAAATCTCTAACCCGTTTCCCTAACATTCCATCACGCATAATGTTTTTTCCATAAACTTCACTGATATGACGATGAATTTCAGACGATTTCACTTTAGCACTAAGAAAATGAATCACAGCGCGTATTTCATAGTCGGCGGGATTCTCAATCGGCGGAGGCATTTTCAATACTCACAAACAAACGTAAACACGGTCGCATGTTTCCGTAATGGCGTCTGTGGCTTCCTAACAGATGTAGGTACACAACGCTCATGCGCCACATGCCGACCGCAGCACTGCAGTGGCCGAATTTCAAAACGGTACTTGGAAAACATGCCTCGTACATGTATTCGTCTACTCGGGTTTTTCATAATTTCATGGTTTACTTATATTTTCATTCTGTGGTTATCTCCGTCATTTCTCCCGTAATTCATTGCTTCCTGGTTCTCTTTATATTTACTATTTCGATAATTTCCGTTTGTGCCATGGGAGATTTTCCTTTGTTTTATACGAGTTTCCATCCGTTAATATCTTTCAGAAAGTGCTTGGTAAAAAATGCTGGTATTTCCTTCTCCTTTTATCATTTGGATTGAATTTTCTCTCCCTTCTTCTTATCATTTTGTTAATTGCTTGTGGCTATTGATCCTGGCTTTAAATGCGATCAGAGTGTTCGTCTACTCGCGGTGCATTGCGGAAATAGACGATAGCGATCCTATGGTCAAGTGAAGTCGTCGCATAATACCAAACTTATACATTCCTTAACACCTGTCATTACAACGTGCCCCTTTGCATTTGATCTCATCTGAACCAATCGCGGGTATGCGTGATTGAAACATAAACTGCGTCAACACTGAAATATTTTCTCACACTTAGCTATCCTCAATTACCATGAATTGTTTTCTTCCATGAGATACGCATCATATTTCCCATACGGGTATTACCCCAGATACGTCCGCAAAATTACAGCTTTCCGATTGCTATGTATGATTTAACACTTTCCCGGCGAATAACATTAGTGTACATTTCTCGGGCTCGCCACCGGGTAAGATAGTCATAGGCAGCCGACGTTTCGGGTTCCGACTCGTTACCCAGTAGCCTTGAGAATGGGTAACGAGTCGGAACCCGAAACGTCGGCTGCCTATGACTATCTTACCCGGTGGCGAGCCCGAGAAATGTACACTAATTTCCGATTGCTGCTTATTGTCTGCAGACAGATGTATTCTATGACTTCTTCTCCATATTTACGCACTAATTACTGAAAGCATTTGGTAATTTTCTAGTTAATAGTAGTATCAATTGTACTGGTTTTGATATTCCCTCCTTTTTATCACGCTTGCTTACTACCATATACATCTCTACTAAAATTGTGCTCCTATTGCGTGGTAAATGCGCTGCACTTAGAGGAGCAGCAACTCTCCCAAATTCCTTAGTTTTTTCTTTGCCCTTTAAAATGGTCCTCATCGTCGTCGCCTGAAAACCTAGAACTCGGCCGATCTCCACAGCAGTTGCATTTTGTTCACATAATGTCAACTTTTTGTTCTAACGTTACCGTTTTTCGTTTTTTCTTCACCTCCGATGGTACGCCAGGATCGCCACTTCTCTTTGTGGACATATTTTTTTTAGTCACTTGCAAATATATCAGATATAAAGTAAATAACGGGATAATTATTCGCTCAGGTGAACCTTTTACACACGCTATGAAGAGCAGTGCCAACCTTTTCCGCTGAATGGAAATTATGCATCAGACTAGCCAAATTCCTATTCGCTATTAATTTTTTTGGTCGCGCATAATTAGAACAACGTTATTGCGAAACGACGTTAAACGGGACAACGTTAAACGAGGATACTCTGTGCCACTATTTGAATATCGAAGCCAGCCTGCAATACATGAATGTTAAGTTCAATATTATCGAGTGTTTTTCCTTTGTTAAACTAGTAATTCGACGGAGACCCCTTAGCCTCCCTCATAGTTCGTCCAAAGCCGTTTCCTTTTCCTATATGACGCTTGTTTCATTATTTTTCGGCAATCATACTTTTATGTAAAGTTTGCGTTTTTAATTCAGTTGACTCATTTCATTGCCTCCTCTTTAGTCTCAGAAGGTATGGTGTGCACATTAACGCTGAGTACAGCGACACCAAAAAAAAGAAAGCCGAAATAAGTATTGACTCCTTCAAATTTAGCTCGACCGGACTACCGTAAGGTTGCCAAGGTTAGATAGAACCTCAAACCTCAAAGTTGTTGAGTCCAGTTTTTTTGTCTAGCCAGTCTAATGACGTGCCCTTTAGAAATGGTCTAGTCTTTGGTCAAATGGTCAAAGTCGTGCAAGTGATTCCACACTTGTAATTACGACAAATACATGCGTACGTATCGTAAATACGTATTTTAGCTGCTCACCAAAACTATATATAGTATAGTCACACCTTCATTTTTGCGCTCTGCTAATGACAGAAAAGATAAAAATGTGCAAAATAGTAATTAGTGAAAAAGATTACATAATTTTCAATTGTGCTCATGTAACGTTTGATAAATAAGTATATTTGTTCATAATTTATCACTTGATTGGTGTAATTTAATGTAGAGTTTGAATTATTATTACGTGAACCATGCGCCTTTGTGTAAGACGCCATTGGAAGTGTTAACGAAAACGATCGCGAAGAAAATTATTCGCAAAATTTTAACGAACTTGTAAATGCGGGAAAGTGGGCAATAGCAGATTGGCTTGATGGGAGGTTTCCACTGACTGAGTCAGTAAGAGGCAAAAAAGTCGACCTTATCGTTTTTATTGTTTAACTATAACTTCTTTTACTGAATGCATGCTTTAAATAAAAAAATAACAAAATTAAGAAACCGGTAATGCTGATTATAGAATAGAATAGAATTTATTTACTTTCATTTAAATTGCAATAAATTAAGAAACAATGAAATTAACAATATGAATGAGAGCTCTGGGTGGGCTCCAAGGTTGAAACCTGATCTGAGCCACCAACAATTTGTATAATGTTCCCTTCATATGAGCTGCAGTGATATGGTGTTATTACAAATTAGTAATACAAAATCATAAAAATTAAATTAAATCTAAACATAAAAACACAGCCTTTAACCATCTTTAAATTTTTAAAGTGTTTTTGTTTGGTTATGAATAACGGACTTTTTAGAGTGAAGAACAAAATACAAAAAACAGCTACAGTATTTGAACACATTCAACGTTTTCATTAAACAAAAGAAACTATCTTAAACATTTTAAAAAGTTCGATAATAATATTTGGAGAAAAATGTACATTTTTGTATAATATTTATCACTTAATTCACGTAATCAAACCCATTCACATTATCCATCGAATGTTTTTGATGATTCATTCATCTGTACTGTCCGTGGTTTCAAGGATTTTGTAAGTGAGTTGGTGTTCCGTGGCCTTCTCAATAGTGTTTCTTTTACTTACTTGACTCCCTGACGTGGGATGAGGTCGCCGCCCCGCTCCACTGGGGTCAGACGCCTTTGGCAGCCACCTCGCTGAAGCACTGGAGACGCTGCGTGCTCTTGCATTCGTCCGTCTCCTAACCTTCGACCTATCCGGCGGTGGTCCTTTTCCTTACGGAAATAGATATGAGTATGTTGGGTTCTTTCTTTTAATGGCTGTAAAATAACTTCCCTCTCATGCTTTTATTATTTTTATTTTCAGCTATGAACTTATTCTTCGGGTTGCGTGGGATTCTTTGTACAAATCATCTGCGTCATTCGGTAAGTTAATTTTTCTCTTTATTCTACTGAATGTAATGCCTCTCTCGTAGTGAATCGTACCTCTCATACGTTTTCGTCGCACTACTTTCATTATTTTTCATTGATTTTCTGGAGTAAACGTAACTTTTCCTGCGTTGTGCCTTGGGCGGAGAAAAAGTTGGGATCTTCTCATCATAGCTTTAAGTCGTGTTTTGTGTCTTCATTACTTGGAAATATAACGGGTAAATAATAATTGACTCCGTTTTTGTTGCTCCACTGTGCCGTGGTTTCGTGCCACAAATTAAAATTTATGCTCTCAAAGTACAGCCCTGTGTCCTTGCTGATGGAAATATTAAGTTTGATCATATATTTTGCTTTTTTTGTATTTTGGCAATGTCTTTGTTTTAATTTTTACATGTATGTATGTTGGGATTTGCTCGGTTCATGCCGATCTGTGTTACCACCGGACCATATGGTCTACTTGTAGCTATTTCTTTAATAATAATAATATATGATTATTAATTTAG
Source organism: Ceriagrion tenellum (assembly GCA_963169105.1). Taxonomy (NCBI): domain Eukaryota; kingdom Metazoa; phylum Arthropoda; class Insecta; order Odonata; family Coenagrionidae; genus Ceriagrion; species Ceriagrion tenellum. Next base: position 6,769,251 of record OY720644.1, read on the forward strand.
GAGATATTAGGCCCTAAACATGCATCAAAATAAAAAAAATAGGAAAAATTAAAGTCATCTAGGAGCTCAGAGTATAGGTCTAGGAAGCCAAGCGTTGATAGAAAACACATATTAATGTCTTTTAATTACAAAAATATCATTATTCATATGACGATCGTCATAAGATCGCTAGATCGTCATTTATTGGAGATCTGAGCTGCGGCGCGCCAATTTGCGCTAATTTGTGATAATTGAAGCGTCATAACATTAATATTTATTATTACAGAAGACTAATATTTGGCAAATCGTCATTCCTCATTGTACTCACGATTTTTGGCACATTGCTATGTGCCAAAAATCGTGAAAATCGGAGATGGTCGAGGAACGGACTTGGTTGAGTTTTGCGTGGAATCGCCCGTATGAAAAAAACTGATTTTTTTCAAGAATCGCCATTCACCAATTATTTTTTTATTGGATCATTTCACATGGAATGACCCGAAACATATTATTTCGTGTTAGGGTAAAATCTGCTCTTATGTGAACGAATTATTTCGAAATTCATGTCGTGTATTAGGCTACGTGTTTTAGTAGCATGAAATTCCAAGGAACCAAATGAGAAGCATTCAACTTTTTCCACCTCTATCCTCTAATTTTAGTATTAAGTTCTCTTATGCAGTGTATCTGCGTGCGTATTTAGAGCAGGTAAAACGATTCAAGTACCTGGGAACCCAAGTGACGGAGGATTGGAAGAGGGAAATGGAGATAAGAACTAGAATTGTTATGGCTAAGGAGGCATTTAGGAAGAAAAAGGCTATACTAACTAGTAAAATGGAGCTGGAACTGAAGAAAAGAATCGTCAAGTGTTTTGTTTGGAGTGTGCTTTTGTATGGTGGGGAAACATGTACGATGACAGAAAAGGATATAAAAATGATAGAGAGTTTAGAAATGTGGATTTGGAGGAAAGTGCTTAACATCAGGTGGTCTGATAGGGTTAGAAATATAGAGGTGTTGGAGAGAATAAAAGAAGGAAGAAAGCTCTTAAAGACCATTGAAGATAGGAAGAAGAGCTGAATGGGACATGTACTGAGAAGGAAATGTTTTTTACGAGACGTACTGGAAGGAATGGTGGATGGAAACCGCAAAAGAGGAAGAAAGGAAAGAAAGATGGTTGATGACGTGAAGGATGGAGGGAGTTACAGAGAGTTGAAGAGGAGAGCAGAGGACAGAGGGAGAGAGAGAGAGAGAGAGAGAGAGATGGAGGTACCAATGGACCACTTGCGAAAGCAGACAACTAATGATGATGCAGTGTTACGCGTAAATCTGCGTGTAAATAAAAATCGCTCCGACCTCAAGTTTTGCGACGCCTTTATTCGTGTGTCATCGGCACTTCCTTTGCCTCACTTATTCACTGGAACTCTGTGTGTGTGTGTGACCCACTCTTGCTTTCCCAAGCTTTCCCTTTCTCTTCTTCATTCCCTCGATTGGAAAAGGCGACCTTCGCCGCCGAATTATCTCGTGTGCGCTCTCTTGCAATAAGTGCGAAACATCCTCCCTCCCTTCGAGGAACTCATGTCCGCGAGACCTTGACTCCTTTCCATCTCACATCCAGTGGTGTCCGAAACGTGTTGGAATCGAAAGTAATATTCCGTTGTCTCGGGCGTGACTTCGTGGAATTCGCTTTACATTGTAAATGAATAATATAACTCGTCATAAGCAAATCAGCTCGTCATCATCAGGTATCACCTGATGATGACGAGCTTTGTCGGAACCTAGGTCGTCCTGTTAATCAATCTATTGGAATAACTTATATTAATAAGTTATATTTTTCATTTACGAAAGGAATGGTTTTCCGGCCACTCATTCTAGCCCATTACTTGAGTGAAAGATCCCAGAGAGTTCGTAATCATTGCTGACTAACTTTCAGTTCCATTACACCCACTCGTCCAATTCAACAGAAGAACTGTCCGTGGTTTGGTGTTATTGTTTCTCATGAATGGAGGCGAAAAGAATGTTGAATCTTGCTAAATCACCAAACCTTGCACTATAGAGCGTAAGGATTTTTAATGTCCTTTGAAATTCACAAGCGTGATGGTTTTTGTATAATTTTTTTTGTTAATATTCTTTCTTCTGCATGTATCAGGCTGGAGTCGATTTCATGAATGAGGAACGAAAGAGGGCATGGTATTTCATAACATACCCTGAAACTAAACCTTTCATATCTACTTTTTTCTTGGCTTTTTTCATATGCGTATTTGAATCATTCCCTTCCGTACAGTGAGGATTGTGCTTTGATTAATTCATTTCCTGCTTATTATGTTCTTGGTCTTTCTCTTACGTTTTATAGATTCTCCTTTGATACAGGACGTAATTTAGGTGAATAGTCCTTTCTAAGGAATAATTTGAATGGTCAAGTTTTCTAATATTATCTCCTGTTGTTCCTGTGATCATAGTAAACTTTGTGATGAATATTTTTCATTTTCGTTTTTCTCCTGCAATCAGTAATACAGAAATTCTTCTTGTACTATTACTATATGGTCAGATTTTTTTAAAAAACACAGTGTAATATTTTTCATTCTGGATAATCATTATTTTAAAATACTAGGATTTATGATTCATCTAATGATGAGTGATGTGTGAGAGATTTAAAATACTAGGATTTATGATTCATCTAATGATGAGATCAGAAAATTTAAACACGCGTCAGTCCTCTGCAAAGCAAATTCGCGTTATAAATTAAGGTGACTAACCCATGGGAGAATGAGCCTTTTTGGGCCTGGTTTTATTCTTTTTGCTGCGGTGGGCATTCTCTGAGGACCTGACCCTCGTAAATTAAGTGAATGACCGCGTATTACTCCCCAGCATTTCATCTTAGGGTCTCAAGATAGCGTAACAGTCTCAAGAGGCTGAGACTGCTAGGTTCCTTCCAAGGACGTTTTAACGAGATATTTCTGCGTACAAAATTAAATGAACTTGGCCAAATTCTGAAGAAAATGAATGATCTCTTTACTCTAACGATGCAAAAATATCAGTTATTTACCGAGAAATTATTTATGAAATTGTCTGCTTATTATGCGTGTATTACTATACAGGTAATCTACGTTATTATGAAATTATTTACGAAGACAATCAGCATTAAAAACAAAGTGAACAACTTAACAATAACAATAAACCAATTCTGTAAGATTTCATAAAAACAAAGTTTGCGCATAGTTCTGATTTGTATAATTGTTTCATGGTTCTTAAAACTGCTGAAATTTCATAAGATTATTGGAACGACAATGGAAAAATGTTGCTCATACTACCTTCAACTGTCGGCGATGGCGTTTCGCCTTTTGCATGTGTTTTTGATGAGAGGGAAGGGGAAGTGTGTTTCAATTACGACACGGACGGGCCACAAATATTATTTCTAAAGCGAAGGAGTGGTCACTCCCTGCTTCGCAAATGTTTATGGGCTTCAGAGAAGTGGAGGGGGGAGGGGCTTGAAGGGTCGGAGGAGAAGGTGAGAAGTCGCGCGTTTACCAAGTCCCCCGCTTGTGTTGCGCGTCGTGTCGTCTCGATGGAAGGCGGGCGATAGATAGTAGCAGTCGCCAAGGGATAACGGAATCCTTCGGTCGATCGGCTAATCAATTTCTCTCGTTCAACGGGAAGTATAAGGGAAGGGACGGAGGCAGTCCAGGGGACTGCAACGAAAACGTTTCGATGGTGCAGTGGACCCTCCAGTAAGTCGAACGAAATCCATTCCTTATAGAGATGGGCGCCGCACCGTGGTCCCAGTATATGGAAAAATGGGACATGGTGAGAAAAATAAAGTAATCAGGTAAATCTTTTGTGCGGTACGTTTGGATAGAGTAAGTGATGATGCATCAGAATTCGAAGATCCTGAACCGGTATCACGCACCTTTACTGTTGGAGGTAATATTAGAGAACGCTCAGGTAAGGTATGCATTCTATTAATAATCGAAAGTCAAATACGCGTTAACTTCGGAGTCGCTTACATAGAAGACACTTGCATCGATTGTAATTCAAATAACTAGATTCATCTCCGGAAAGTATGTACTATTTAAGTAAAAATTTATTGTTTAGTTGTCATTATATGCGATTTCAAATTGAAAATCATGAAAATTAGAGAACTTTAATCCGCGAAATATTATTAAAACGAGCGTGATGCGCCCGCTCCCAGCGGGCTTCATCCGTGGAAATATTTAAATGAAATAGTACTTCATGGCGGCCCTGTCAAAGTAAAGGAAACATTTAGACCGTTGAAACATCAAGGTTAGACGCACATGATGACTCATACTTACGTATCAACAGGAGACTTGAATGTGGAATAGGCCGCATTTTGATAAAAGTTATTTAAAGAATGCGAGATATTGTTGCAAATGAACAAATGTATCAGTTTGTGCGCCGTTAACGTCAGGAATATTTACCGGTTTACCTCTCGAACATTCCACCATAACCAAGACACGAAAACAAAGAAAAGAGGGTGCCAGAGAAAGAGAGACAGAAAATGGTTCGCCATAGACTGAGTACGTGTTGAGTCCAAGACCTTTCTGTGTTAACTTGAAATAATATGTTGAAAGCGCGTTATATTGCAAAAAATATAATAATATGTATCTGAAACTAAATTGGTATCAATTAAATATCCTGAAATAAAGGTTTGCTCTGCACCATGGAGCAAGTGCGTGACGTCAAGATGGCGGATCGCCTCATCCCCTAAGAGAAATATCAAGGGCCATTTTTTTAAACCAATTTTAGGAAACAATAGCAATATTTAGGAAGTACGATATGCCGTCGCATGTTCTCTGATAAATTCTGTGCATTTTGGTACCTCATTTGTAGAGTTTGGTTGCGTATAAGTTGAGAAAAAGGTATCTATACAGTAGAAATAATATAGGAGATTAATGAAAAGTTCACTGATTCCATGAGATTCCATTAAAAAATCTATTGGAAAGTGTAACTAACATCACTAAGTATACAAAAAACTCACAAGTGTCTGCCGACATTTGCCTATATTAATTTTATTTGTTAATTTGGTCCCATTTGCACTAAATAAAATTATTCGCACAAATATTGCAAAAAATGAAATCCGCAAGTTTTCACATTTAAAGGAAAAATTCAATTGTTTTGGCATCATATTCGTATTCAGCGACCCCGAAAACCTACGGACGCCAAATTTCATCTTGATCTGAGGAAATCTTTTCATGTCCCAGAAATACATGGGCCGAGGACCACTGTGCGCCGCCGTCTTGATTTTGGTCGGCGGCGGCGTGAAGGCGCGAACGCCGAGCGTTTGATCGGCGGCGCGGCGTGTTAACGTCTGTTCGTATACGAGTGGAAAAAAAGGGAATAACTAGAAAATCTCAATTCTGGATCCGATTTTCAGTCTTTTGAAGCGTGTGTTTGAGATCAAAAATGTTTGTATTTTTTATTTTTACCTCTCACAAATATTGAGATAACATTAATTGATTAATTTACTAATTCTTGGAAGGAATAAACTGGTGGTGGAAGCCAGTAAGTTTTCAGCACACTTATTGCAAACATTGCCCTTTTCATTTACTACCATAACTACTTGGAAGGATTTTTTATGTGTACCTTACGTGGCAACTAAATGTATGAAATCCAAAATGTTAATTCATCTCGTAATTTATGGAACCATCTCGTAAAAATGCATTCATCTTTGCCGCTTAATCGTAAGGTGCTCAAATTTTTTTGTACATCGCCAATTTTCCTATTGGTTGACGCTACACTGTCTTTTTTCGTTTTTTTCCGACAGCAATTATGATACGCAAAGAATCTGCCAATGAGAGTGACAGTGACAATGAGAAACAGCATGACTCAGTGTATTACACCGGAAAGACAGAGAGAAATGGGTCTAGGAAAATGTGTGAGTTTTGCTTATGGGAAAAGCAGAACACTCTGTGTAATATTTTCCAAATGCATTTGCAGAGAGCTCTCCGTCACAACTTTTCTTGGTTTCGCTGAAGCTGGAGATGACAGTGAAAAGGGAGAAGAGGAAGAACAACACGTTTAGGAGGATGATAAATTATTTCTAAAGTCGGTGTCCCACGGTACATTTTTTCGTAAATTTATTCATTAATACTCTCTGAGTTACACTGCCCATGCGCACGCTTATATTAGATATATTTCTATAAAAACGAAAACTCCGTAAATCCTTCATGAAATTCGATCACTGATTGGCTTTTCTGCGCGCATGCACTTCGACCACCACCATCACTGTTTCATAGTATCTCCCCCCTCGAATATTATAGGTACTATTATTTAATGAATAGGTAATTTTTTGACGTTGGAACTGCGATTATTGACACACTTTTGCTGTTTTGCTTTCAATTAAGAAATGTATTTGTAGACTATGCATTTGTAGACTTTCATAGTCAAAATTAACGATAAAATATGTTTTATCGACGAGAGGGAAATCCCTTACTTCGTACTTTCTAAAGAACTTTATTTTAGGTTACTTTGACATAGATTGATGATTTATGCATTAATATATTTAGTTGGTACCGTGCTTGATATATAACAAGCGCCATTTGTTCGCTCAATACATTCGTTGCTTCACTCAGAAACTTTCAGAGCGGTAATCTTGTGAGGAGCGCGCTCGCCTTGCGTGTGAAGGATCGTGGTTTCGATGCTCCATTGGAGAACTTAATGATGTACGATTTTTTTTAAGTCACAACATTTTTAAAAAACTCAGTAATTGTAATATTTTCTTTAACAGTGATGGATAGTCTTGTCAGATCGTTATTTCCATCCCTAATTTTGGACTTTTTTACGGAGAAGGTAGTCTCGGCGACTCTGCGCTGGGGAACTGCCTCAAACTGCGACCGAGAGCAACCGCTGACATGCCAGTAGCCCTCTCGACTTTGACTCGACTTATGAAGCAAAGAAGAGTTCATTTGGGCAAATTATAAACGAATGCTACGATTCTGTTCCATCGTGAGGAAGCATGCATGTTCTTGCAATTCTTTCAGTTTATACGCATGGCTAAAGTAATTCCCGTGTAAGTACAGCAATAGGTGTGTGCTATTCCATATCATGACTCGTAAGTCCCGCAAAAATATCTTCTCTGCTGGTTCTTTTCGTACAGTACAGAGAATGCAGAGAATACACTATTGATGGCAGCACGAAAGGTCCTCTTCTCGACCATCAGCCGATTCAGCGCCCAATTCATGAATTTTTCCTGCTCGTGTGACATGGGGTCCAACAGTTCACGAAATTCTATTCATGGACATGGAATTCATTTAAAAATTTCCAAAAAAAATTACCGTGGGACACTGGTTTGATGCGTTTCACATTATGAAAAACTTGCGCTTTCAACTTTTAATGTTCTACTATTTAATACAGCGTAAATTACAATAAATTCGACCTCAACTTTACCGTCTAGCAAATATTTACATTTCAGTTATATGTATCAAAACTATGAAACAAAAAAGTTATTATGTATTATCAATGATAATTCATGTGGCTGCATTGTTAAATTTCGCATAAAATATATTTTTTCAAATTGTCGTCAATAATGTTAGAGGTCACCTTCAGGGTCCGTCGAGGGTCAATTAAGGGAACGACACTTCGGAAAAAGGCGTTTATTCCGCGCAACCATTCACAATCACTACCTTGATGATAAACTCGCCTTTTCAAGGCAAGGCCGCTCATCCGCTTCTTCTTCTTCTTCCTCGTGACCCAGAAACCATGGCTTGGCGTCCCCATGTGACCACCCTGTGTCCATCTCATTGGTCACCAACAGCCTCCTCAGAGGATCCAATATCAGCAGTTTCCCACGGACTGCGTATTGCCAAAGGCGACTCCAAGACCCCTGTCTAAATGAAGCCCAGTGAGCTCAGCAATATTAAAAGACCAGATAACAGCCTCCGAAGAGGAGCACCCACACTATGGTCCGAGAAACCCGCTGAGCTCATTTCAGTAATCTAAATGGCCTCATGTCATTCTTCCCTTGGGGAACAAATTAACAGATAAATCCAAGGGAATGGCTCTTGCCAGCCATGGTCTCAGTTCACTCAGAAATTTCACTTAAAATACGGCTATTTAGACCGTGCGCAACCACTGACATGCCAGTAGCCCTCTCGACTTACTAAGGTTTAAAGACTTATGAAGGATTATATTTCATTTTGGCAAAAAATAAACGGATACTACCGTCGTGATTTCACATTTTTACTTTGAGCACAAATTTTGTTGATTCATACGTTTTAATTTTCCCTCCTTTTTAAACAATATGACGGAAATATGCTATCCTGAGGATCGAACGCACGTCAGTAGACATAAAGCCACTCTAGTCCCAAGAAATCGAGCAAACTTTAATTAAAATACAAATCTAATCATCCACTCGGCTACGTTTTGAGTTCGCAGCTATTTCTTCCTGCGTACTCTGTGACTCACCACTACGCCTCACCTACATTCCTTTTTTGTTCGGCAAAACTCTGGTGCAAAATGAAACCTATCGAAACCATGCTCAGCCAGGCAGCTGAGGGGACATAGGTATGAGGCTGGCAGTGGGAAGGGAGAGGAAAGGTTGACAAGACGAACTAGCGTTGCTGCGGAAATCAATCCAAATCGCATCTGCTCGAACCATTAGGCAAAACTTTTTCGACCGTAGGACTTGGTACTAAAATCACGGTCGCGCCGCGCCGCCGCCGCCGTTAAAATGACCGGCGGCGGCGCGCCGTAGTGTTTACCTCGGTGGCGGCGGCTTGCCTTGCATGGCCGGAGGCGCGGCGCCCATCTCTAACTCCTACTGCTAGTTCGACTTTCGGGTTCAATTTCCCCGTTCAATTTCCTGCGAAAGTCATCACAAAAATGCCATACCTATACTGTGGGTGGAGTAAACATAAAATCTTCAGATACAGTAAAATATCTTGGAATAACCTTAACATCTGATATATCGTGGGGATTACACTTACAGAACATATGTGGCACAGCATTAAAGAAACTAGGTTTTGTTAAACGTATAATAGGAAGGTCCTCGGATGAAAAAGTCAAAGAGAGTTGCTACTTCGCTCTGGTTAGGCCTCACCTCGAATACGCCGCGAGTATTTGGGATCCTGATCAAATAGATTTAACCAAAAAAATTAATAAAATAGAAAGGAAAGCAGCGCGCTTCGTTAAAAACTGCTACGAGCGTACATGTAGTGTCACACAACTTTTAGAGGAATTAAGGTGGGAGCCCATAGAGACTCGGAGGCTACACGCTAGGCTTAGGCTGCTTGATAAATTCAGAACTGATAATTTTCAGAGCGACACAGAGAATATTATCTTGACGCCTCACTACATTTCTAGGCCTGACAGATGCGATAAAATACGAGAGATACACTGCCGGACAGATAGGTACAAGAACTTGTTCTTTCCGCGAACAATGAGCGACCACAATAACAATTGAACTCCACTAAATGCACTCCCATAATTCATGTAACCATTTCATGTCCAAAAAACTTGCACCTTTACACGGCTGGTAACCTAACACACCCAGCCACACGCCCGTGCGAGGGCTCGCGGGGTATTATGTAGATGTAGATGCATATGTATGAAAACTTGTAATCAGAATAAATCAGTTCCTGAGTTAATGATTCCGTTGCTCAATAAGGGAAAGTGTTAGCTGTGGAATGAAGCATATCAATTGTTAACTATGATAAAATAATCGTATGTTCGTAAAGAATTTATTATTATTTCCCCCGATTAGTGATTCTAAGCGATAGTGGTGCCAAGTTTATCTTAAGAAAATGCGACCTACGTGTAGAAAACTGGTCGGCCTGTGTACATACCAACCGGAGACTAGGAGAGCTCAGAGGCGGTATCCTTCCGCGGTTTGTCATTTTACTTTTTCGAATCCATTACTTGGCACTGTTAAAGATGTAGTCCTTGCATGATCCGCAATTTTTCATTTATTCTACGCTCTCGCCGTTTATCTCAGGAGGATAAATCCCCTAGAGCAGGGGTTCCCAACCCGTGGTACGCGTGCCACTGGTGGTCCCCTAGAACGTTTCAGGTATTATTATACATATATTTCTATATATTTTTAAATAAAAATTAGTGAGAAAAAATTGAAAAAAATCTGTGTATATTTATTGTTGTCTTGATAAAGGGTTGAAAAAACCGAAATACAAGTGCATTAATAATTAAATATGAAGTTTTCTCAGTAATTTAATTAAAATAGAACAGGCCATCGGGCACTTTTCCGACTGTAAGTATATGTTTCTAAAAAAATATAGGACTGTTGGTTCGCCAAAATTTCTAAACATTTAAATTAGTTCGCAGTTGCTAAAGGTTGGGAACCTCTGCCCTGGAGAATAACGCGATGACGTGGACCGTTGTGAGTTGCATTTAAAAAAGTGTGGAATCCTCGGCGTCCATTTCTTTAAGAACGTTTTTTCTTTAAGAACGTTTTTTTTTTCTTTAAGAAAGGCATTGGTAGAGCCTGCAAGGGATGACCCGTTGTCGGAAGACGTGGAGGTGCTTAAATGTGTCACCCACTCACACCTTCAGCGAATATCTCCCCCACCCCACCCGTGTCTACGAGTGACGGCTAGTAGATGTCGAGGTGAGGTGTCCTGCGTCTTCCATTATTTTTCTCTCCGTTCTGACTGCCGCGTTTATGTGAATCGAATTCTTTACTATAGTTCGACCTTTAGAGGCTCGCGCAAATGCTCCTCCCCGCGGCGTGCGCCCCTCTTTTGTTCCTCGAATAATCTTCCCTTGATGTGTGTACCTTCCTCCTTTTGGGTGTAGGCTATCAATTTGTACTTTTTATCTACCTAAATAAGCTGAGGATACATTTGCTATTTCTTAATAAATATACTTTTTGAGCGACTTAATTGTCTTTGTTATTTTATTTCAGCCAATACTGGAATTTAAGTAATAGTCGGACGCTACTGGTATATCAATATCCCACCTATTACCAGGAATAAGAATCGATGAAATCGGAATAGAGAGTCGGTAATCGATTTGAAAGAATCGGAATCGAACAAAAGTGGAATCGACTCATCCCTAATCGTTATTAATCACTTAATTTTTTGTTGAAATTATTGCACATTCTGGAGTGTAGACTTTCGCTGTTGTTGATAGGTATTGGCGAAATTCTCTATATTGACTGCGTCTTATCTGACTGATGTTGCACATAGATTTCTCCGGGAAACCAAATTTTTATGTAAAGTTTTGGCCTAAGTAATATTTTTTACGACGGGAGTAATTGTATATTTTTCGAATTATCACCCATTTTTGGCATTCATGCTTACGACATTCCCGGTTTAATGAGTTAGATTAATAACTGAAAAGGTAATGTTTATTAATTTATATAAAAATGTACTCCGCTTGATGATCTCATAAACCACTGAAGATGATATAAACAGGAAGCCCAAGTCTTTGAAGCCCAAGGCGAGAAAAGAACGACATCATGGGGGAGTGAGTTTATTGTCGACTGGCGACGGATGAGGATCGAACGTTTTATCGAGCGATCGGTTTGCGGAAGCAGAAGAATTTGAATCAGTGAGTGTTTTCGGAGGGGAAGTACTTTGCTGACGCTATCTAATGACAAAGTGTTCTGTTTGTTGAATAGAACGAATTCTATATAAGGTGTTGTATTTTGGTCCATTATATGAACTTAGCTGACGTTATAAAAGGTGCTTCCCGAGATTATACGAGTAAAGAGCGAATACATTTTGAAAACGTAAACGACAAAGCAGACGAGCGTCAACCAGCATCAAATGGCTGAATATTAATAAAGTAATATTCAAGAGATTTTGTTAAGGCTCAATATTTATTATTTAACCAATTCTTACATAATTAAATTTTTTGCTGAAAATCGCCGGTTCTTTAAGTGTGAATGAAAAGAATTCTTTTTGAATCTTCGCTTACTCATTTGGGTGTCCCTAATAAGTCGGCTCCATATCCATATTGGTGTGTTGCGTCACAGTGGCTGATTATAATTTTAGCTTTTTTCTTTTGTCCATCGTTATTCATATTTGCCATCATTTATCATGTTTGATTTTCCTAATCCGATCCTTCTTGTTATCTGTTACCTGTTTTTTGATTTGTATGGATGCATTGGTGTAAGGTTGGTGCAGCTGTGTATGTTTTCGTCACATTATATCAGAATGACCCGCAACTGCTGTTACAAATTTCCTCTGCTGAACAATTCGGAGGCAGGTATTTCTTATGCCTTCCTTGGCTTCCCTCGCCGTTCGATTCCTCGAGGTCCTGATTCAGCGGTAAACGTGGTGATGGAAAGGTTCCGTCCTCTTAGGGTTTCTATTGGCGACGATAAATGCTTTTTAGATTGTTATTCGTAAGGCTCACCTCTCTGACGTTTTCACCCTTTGCGTGTGTTCTTTTCGTGTAATGTAAATGGATATGATCATGATGTTATCTGATATTCGAGTGCCCTGAAAAAATGCATCTTTTCAACGAGAGTGATTTTTTTGTCCAGGTTATTGTGGGTAAACCAAGAAACAGCTAATGGCGTATTTTACCAAATATCGCTGGGGGAGAGGAGGGGTAACATTATAAAATTTTTATTTTTGAATGGAGATGACTGTGCAAGTGATTACCGTGGTGCGCATTTGCCTGCCTCGGATTCTAACACGTTACACCGCGTACGGACTTTAGTAGCGTAGCGATGGTTTAAGTGCTTATGACCGAGCGAAACCTTAATGAATCTAAATACTTATGGCTGCGGTCTAAATGGCTTTCGCGTTCGCCTTCCTTTTAAAGAAATAAAGCCTCCCTCCTGCCGTCAATGGATCTTTCAATCGTTCTTTTCCATTTTAATACCCGGCACATCGTGCGTTACGATTACTTCATCCGATTCAACGATGTGTCCGAAATTCTAACAGTGAGGTGATTTTTTTGCCATTTTCGCCGTGCCCTATGCGTATGTGGAAAGATGACGAAAAATCACTAATGTTTAACGTAAAATGACTGTAAATTTCTTTTGTGATTCTTTGTTATTTTCCTTATTTAGACGCTTCGTTCAGCTTATCGGCCGATTATTTCTTTGATATCGGAAAATATTGAAATAATGATTCAATGACAAAGAAAAACTGCAAAACACGGCTTTCGCTCTTCCTTCATGACATCCAAAAATCAGGTGAATCGAAAGAGTAGTTGGCGCGATATTCCTTCGTTTCAAGAAATCATTCGACTAGGTTCCTTACAAAAAACTCATCTAACAGTTGCATTCATGCGGAGTAAATAAAAAATAGTCAATTGGATAAGGGACTTTCTCAATGATCGAAAACAAAAAGTAGTTATCGACTGTGTCAGCTGTGGTATGGTCGCAGTATCATACTGTGTTCCTCAGGGAAGTGTGATCGGCCCTCTTTAATTCATTATTTATATTAATGACCTAATTTCTAGAGTTAGCAGTAAATAAAGATTATTTGCAGACGATACAGTAATCTACCGTGAAATAGGCGAAGACGCGGACTTTGAAGTTCTGTCATCTTACCTCAACAACGTTCATTCGTGGTGCCAGGGGTTATTAAATATCAACAAATTCACCACAGTTGAATTTCCTGCGAAAGTCATCACAAAAATGCCATACCTACACCGTGGGTGGAGTAAACATAAAATCTTCACATAACAGTTAAATATCTTGGAATAATCTTAACATCTGATATATCGTGGGGATTACACTTACAGAACATATGTGGCACAGCATTAAAGAAACTAGGTTTTGTAATACGTGTAATAGGAAGGTCCTCGGATGAAAAAGTCAAGGAGAGATGCTACTTTGCTCCGGTTAGGCCACACCTCGAATACCCCGCGAGCATTTGGGACCCTGGTCATACAGATTTAACCAAAAAAATTAATAAAATACAAAGGAAAGCAGCGCGCTTCGTTAAAAACTGCTACGAGCACACATATAGTGTCTCACAACTGTTAGAGGGATTAAGGTGGGAGCCCATAGAGACACGGAGGCTACACGCTAGGTTTAGTTCAGAACCGATGTGTTTCAGAGCGACATAGAGAATATTATCATGACTCCTCCCTACATCTCTAGGTCTGACAGATGCGATAAAATACGAGAGATACACTGCCGAACAGATAGGTACTAGAACTCGTTCTTTCCGCGAACAATAAGCGACCACAATAAAAACTGAGCTCCACTAAATACACTCCTATAATACATGTCACCATTTCATCTTCCAAAAGACTTACACCTTTACACGGCTGGTGACCCCCCTGCCACACGCCCATGCGGCGGCTCCCGGGATATTATGTAGATGTAGATGTAGAAGGTAGTGTGATCGGCCCTCTTTTATTCATTATCTATATTAATGACTTGAGTCCTCAGATTTGCAGTAAGCTAAGACTAGTTGCAGACGATAAGGTCATCTACCACAAAATTAGCGAACCAACGGGCTCAGAAGTTCTATCATCGGGTCTGGAAATCGTTCATTCTTGGTACCAGGAGTGGGGGCTACAACTTAATCTTAGTAAGTACACCACAGAACAGTTCTTGAGAAAGTCATCTCACAAACTCTATAGAAATGAAATTGTCACCATCAACTATCTTCACTGCGGGTGGACAAAAATCTTCAGATAAAGTCTATATCTTGGAATTACTTTAACTTCAGGCATATCGTGGAGAACACATACAAAACGTATTCGGTACAGCATTGAAGAAACAAGGATTTACCAAGCGTATAATAGGAAGGTTGTCGAATGAAAAAGTAAAAGATAGATTTTACTCCGCTCTGGTTACCTCGGATACGCTGCGAGCATTGGGGACCCTGGACAGAAAGATTTCACCAAAAAAATAAGTACAAACGAAAGCTTCGTTAAAAACTACTGCGAGCGAAAGTATAGTGTGTCATAGCTTTTAGAGAGATTAAGGTGGGAGCCCCTAGAGACTCGGAGGCTGCACGCTAGGCTTAGACTGCTTGAGAAACTCAAGAGATGTGTGTTTCAGGGACACAGAGAATATCATTTGGATGCCATACTACATTTCTAGGTCTGACAGATGCGATAAAATAAAAGAGATACATTGCCGAACAGATACCTACAAAAATTCGTTCTCTCCTCGACACTACGTGACCGTAATAAAAGCTGAGCTCCACTATAGACACTCCAATAATACACGCCACCATTACACCCCCAAAACCTTATTCCTTAAATCTTTACACCGCTGGTGTCGTAACACCATCTGCCACACGCCTATGTGGTGGCTCAAACGGTACTATGTAGATATAGAAGTGTGCTCATACGGGTAACCCTCAAGAGATAGTTAGATAGATAAATTTAGTGCTCCACTTAAAAAAAACAATACAGAAAAAATTTAGTAATACAACTGTGGGGCTTTAGGTAGATCAATGGTTTGCACCAGTGTAGAACCTACCAGCACTTAATAATGCGTTCAAAATATATCATTGAAAAATATGGCAATAGCTTTTTTGACAAGACATGAGCAAAAAAAAATAAAAAATAAACCAATAAACGAGGGCATACAAGGATAAGAATAAGCTGCTTACAATGTATTAAGAATGTTGGAAATTTAAGAGGCAAAACAAATTACATTACAATTTTTTATACAATGCACAACCATAAATCATAATAAAACTGCTATATCATTATGAGATAATGGCCAATTTCTGACCTTTTTACAAAAAATATATTTACTCTTTACTTCCTTAATGTCACCCGGTAAATTATTAAAAGTTTTTGGCCCAATGAACAAAAACGACCTTTTGAGTAATGAGAGATTTGGCTTTGAAATATGAAATTAAATGCTTCTGCGTAAGTTATAACATTTTACTGTACAAGGCCTTTCCGGCAAATTACCACTTCTTAAAAAGAATTGCTTTAAGACCTTTAAAACAAACATATATCTCAATGGCAACAACTTCAGGCTAACAAACAAGGGGTGGGAATGCTCAAAGCGCTTTTTATTAGTAATGATTCTCACTATATGTTTTTGGAGAACAATTGCAGGGTGCGGTGCCGTCTTGTGGGCTCCACCCCAACATATTAAACCGTAATTTAATTTAGCGCCCACTAACGCGTCGTACAAAATTCTTCGAAAATTGTAAGGTAATAGTAAATAGAATAATAGTCAATATTAAAGTCTCATGCCGTGTAAACGTTATTTTTCCTGATGGAAGGGTTAAAAGAGGGATTTGTTGAGAGATTTACGGATGATTACTCCGCTGTAGGGATCATTTCAGCAATGAGGCATGTTCACTTAGCCCAGGTACGGTAATTAATCGCTCTACCGGTCATTGTTTTCCTGACAAGGAGGTGTAATGGTGACCGAGCCTCGCGAGTCTCTGAGTGCACATTTTCATGTCTTTTCAAGTAAGTTTCAATAAAGTCTTGGGCCACATATCACATTGGCGCATCTGGGTGTCCAGTGGAAATCATCGTGTATGTAGTGATACAAATGTTGCCAGGGTTATTTTTTAACCACTTTGCCTTCATTAAAGCATTGTTATGTTTATGGCGTGGAATGTGGGAAAGATACGTGCGTGAATAGTATCAGAAACAAAAACATATGCCCTAAGAACTGCAAAAAAATAAATACAAATATAACGTTAGTGTTTATTCGTGATGTATTCGTCGTCGTTTCTTTGTGTGCCTCTCAGCCGAGATTGGTAGCCATCAAAGACTTGGGAGGATAGGCTCACATTTCTTGAAGAATTCAAACCAGGCGAGTTTCAGTGCGACTCGGCGGGTATTTGTATGACTCCGAGCCTTATCCCTAGAATTGATTGATGTGACCAAATCATGAGGATGCTCTTACCAACTGATGGCACCACCCCATCTTTCCGCGCCACATTTGTGATATTAACAAAAGCGGAGCGTGACGCCTTGAACATAAAACGCCGATCACATACGATTCGCTTCCCATCTCGCCTCCCACCTTCTCTCTTTCCTCTCCCCTCTATTGCTGGGTGTCCCCATGCCATCCACCTCTGCCGCGGCGCGCTGGGTAGTAGGTGGATGAATATTCTATCATGTTTTTACCTTTCGAAATGGAAAGAACGGTGTTGACCACGCCTTGCCACGGTGGAAATATCTCGTTCTCTGACTGTCACCGAATTTCAGCATCGCCGAGGCTCGGGATTGGATATGGTTGAACCGCCGATATCTCCGAATGTTTTTGCCCCTCTCGGCTCGTGGAGGGCAGTAATCTGTGAAATGACCTTAAGGTAGTCCGAGCGAGATAGTTCCCTAGTCAAAATGATTTACATGACATGAATTGTAAGTAATTAAATGAAAATATCTAAATAAGTCTTAATTTGACTCACTGTTTCCGCGCGGTGCGTTTGAAACTCCTTCAAAGGGGAAGTTTTTTTTCCGATACCCAAGAACCTACTGCGGTGACAATATGATTAATTTTCAAATATATGTAGGTGAGAAAACATACAAAGTACACGCTGTTAGTTTTTTACGACATCTAAGTGTTAAAAAGACCTCATTTTGTAAATAATGTCTCTCTGGAGTGCATGCACGTACCGTTTCCCATGTAAAAGGGCTGGTATTTTTTGGCAAATATCTCCGAAAGTAATGTGGTAAGGGGTAGAATTTTTAATGGCATTAGAAGGGTGAGATATATTTCTTTAAATTGAGACCAAATTCATTGATTTCTAAGTAAAATGATTTTTCGCTCGGACTGCATTAAGCCGTCGAGGCACGGCGAACAAAGATACTATACTACTACTAGGAAAGTTTTCTCATGATTTGGTCCTGCACGGTTGATGATTATAACGCTAATGTATAAACAATCAGCAAAGTTAGCGTTTATCGCGGCCTTTTCTTGTCGTTTTTTATTTACATTTTGATTACGTCGTGCGCTCGTGGCTTATTTCCCAGCCGTGGGAAGTATTTCCGACGGAGTGGGACGGAGGTCAGGGCGTGTGTGGACTGGACATGTCTTAAGGCACTCGGACGCGCGACGGCGACTAAGAATTAGGCAACGGCTTAATGGTTTTTCCTGCCGATTACTCCAAGATGCTTTTTTTTTAACCGAGGAACTTTCTCCATCCGCTCCGCGTATATGTCTTTGCAGAAGGCACTCTCTCGGTTGTGAGAGCCTCAGGGAATGTTGGACGTGTTGCGTATTTGGTTGACCATTATGGGTGATGTATTATTGCCATTCGGGGGAGAAGTCTTCCGACCCCCTCCCACCCTCATCCTCCACTTCTCCTTGCGTGTCTGTACTCGTATCCGCGAATACTCCACGCCCCCTGGGGCAGCTGTCCATTCGTCTCACCATTCGAAGAGCCGTTTCTTCCGCAGTGTCCTCATGTGCGTATCCGAACGGGCGGTATTGGAAGGGAGGGAGGGAGGTTATTGGGAACGCGGTATTGCGTAAACCGTCTGTGCCGGACTAGCGTTGAAATTCTGTCCGCAGAATTTCAACCTTTTCGTTATCCTTGAAATTGGAGATTTAAAAGTAGAGATTTTGTAGCGCTTCTTAAGGTAGTCCGAGCGAAATATCATTTTACTTAGAAACTTTACTTACTCAATGCACTTGGTCTCATTTTAAAGAAAAAGATCTCCCCCTTCTAAAGAGACACCAAAAATTCAACCCCTTACCACATTACTTTCCGAAATATTTGCCAAAATATACCAGCCCTTTTACATGGGAAATGGTACGTGTATGCACTCCAGAGAGACATTATTTACAAAATGAGGTATTTCTAACAATTAGGTGTCGTAAAAAAACTAACAGATTGTAGTTTATATGTTTTCTCAACAATATTTGAAAATCAATCATATTGTCACCTCAGTAGGTTCTTGGGTATCACGAATAACCTTCCGTTTTGAAAGAGTTTCAAGCGAAACGCGCGACAAAAAATGAGTCAAGTTAAACACTTATTTAGATATTTTCATTTGATTATTTACAATTTCTGTCATATAAAACTACATTATTGCACAATTAATAATGCAATATTTAATTGATGTGTCTCACAGCTGGTGAAATTAAACCCTGTAATTCGAATATGGTCTCTATTATGACTAGGGAACTATCTCGCGTGGACTACCTTAAAAGAGCTCAAATATTATTATCATGTGGAAATTTACAAAGGGTTACAATCATTAATCATGAAGTAACTCCATAAAGGTACGCCTGAAACCATAGCGCATCCGAATGATTTTTAATTTCAATTTAATCTTTAGTAGTGACAATTGTAACTGTGCTTTGACAACCACAGGTTGTCTCTTTGTCGAAGAAGTGCAAATCGTAAATTAGGGTTAATTAAAAGAATACTGGGAAAGTGTGACGAGAAGGTAAAGGAGTGATGTTATTTTTCTCTCGTGAGACCCCACTTGGAATAAGCCGCTAGTATATGGGACCCTTACGAAGTAGGACTAGTTTCAGAAGTAGGCCGAATTCAGAGGAGGACAGCTAGATTTGTTAACATTTGTTATGATAAACATAGTAATGTTTCAAAATTGTTGAGGGAATTAGCGTGGGACCCTCTATCCGATCGAAGGGAGAAATATAGGTTAGATGGAAGGGAGAAATATAGGTGAAAATAGGTTGAAAGTTTGATGTAGACTATCTTTTTCCAGACGAAAATATTTTGCTAGAGCCAAACTATTATGGTAGGAACGATCACAGGAATAAGATTAAGGAAATACAAGTCCCCCTAAAATATAATGTAATATGATATGATATAATACTGTCTATCCCGTATGATGCTAACTTCGCGAGTAACTTACAGTGGGGAACCTTGTCAAACGCTTTTCTAAAGTCAAGAAACGCTGCGTCTACCTGTACGTTAACTTCTCCGGAAACTAAAATATGAACAAAAAGACCTAATTGAGTTTCGCAAGACCGTCCCTTTCTGAACCCATGCTGGTTTGTTATGAATAAATCCTGGCTTTCGAGATGTCCCATTATTGATGTAACTATTATATGCTCTATAATTTTACACGATGGTGACGTAAATGATATTGGTCTATAATTACATGGCGGTTCCCTATCGACGCTTTTAAAAGTTGGGGTCACGTTTGTTATCTCAAGGTAGTCCTTTCAGAAGGGATCCTAGCTTGAGTAGAATAGTGAAAGTGGGCCTAGGGTATTACTATGCTTTGGTTTCTCTTGTGGCATACTGACAAAAATGTGCCAAAGGTGACCGGAACAGCGCCCTAACCGTTCTCAGGGGAAGCTGCACGTGGTGCGGGTACTGCAAAGGCTGGTAACCTTGCATGCTCTATTACAACTTACTCATGTGAGTGACAGAGTAGCCTCGGACGGCCGAAGCCACGATGGGAGGCGGGAGCTGAATAAGGTTGGCCCATCAAAATACGGACTTACAAAATACGATCTGGACTATCGGTAGATTCTTGGAATGTGAGAGGAGCATATGGAAAGGAGCATGAGTTGTTGAATGAAATGACAATGAGACGAATGGATGTTTTGTGTGTAGGTGAAACTAAGCGGTAGAGGCGGGATGTTGTAACTGTAGATGGCAGTGGTCTGGCACTGTGGTCAGGAGTTGACGATTATGTACACGGCAGTCAAGATGAAGGACTCATTCTTAATGAGAGAGCTAAGTTACTGGTAAGGAAGTACGAGTTAGTATGCCCTAGGTTTTTTTTGGGTTCGCATGAAACTAGGTATTGGGAGAGTTGTGGCGTGTAATGCACCAGTGGATGGAGAGAGTGACAGCGTGAAAGATGGGTTTTGGGAAAAACTGAGAGAGGTATTGAATGAATGTGACCCTGGTGAGAGAATAATTGCACTAGATGACATGAATGGCTGGGTTGGTGTAAGGCGGGATGCATCTGAGAGAGTGGTTGGGCCATCTGGTGACCCCCGAGTGAATGATATAAGTGAAAACTCGGTGAGTGTGTGCTTGGAGAAAGGATTGTTGGTGTCGAATACATGGTTTAAACGTGTGAGAATACATCTCTATACTAGGCAAAGGGGCGATGGTAAAAGCATGATGGATTTCGTTGCGTATGACGAGAGATTGAGGGAGTTAGTGTGGGACACGAGAGTGATGAGGGGTGCTGAATGTGGAACAGACCACTATTTGGTACTCTCCAAAGTGAACCTGGGCAGAAAGTGGGTGTCAAGGAAGAGTTTTGCGCGTAAGCAGTTGAGAGTAAAAGTGGACAAGTTGCTAGGCAGCGAAGTAAGAATGCAGTATGGTTGCATGCTTGAGGATGCTCTTTCCTTGAAGCAGAGAGAATGGGACGAGTATATCAGAAACGAGAATATGAATGATGCGTGGGAGTGTTTAAAAGGAGTGATTGTAGATGTGCTGAAAGTGTTGTGGAAAAGGAGTGGTAGGAAGAACAAAAGGTGATGCTTGGTGGAATGAAGAAGTGAAAATAAAAGAAAGAGGCGTACAAGAATATGATTGCTGCCAAATCTGATTGAGGAAATTCTCAGGGGGAATATTACGAGTCTTAAAAACAGGAGGGCGCGTATGAAGCAGTGTATGGGGGTAAATGAGGCAAAAGAGGTTTGCGAGGATAGGTCAGTATGGAGGAAATTATTGAAGCAGAGTTAGGTGTAGAAATTTGTATTAATGAGTGAAATATTGTGACTGTGCCTACCCCGGAAGGTAACGGCGTGATTGGTATCTACATCTACGTCATACCCTGCGAGCCACCCAAAGGGTGTGTGGTAGGGGGTGCTTCCACACCAGGCATGGATGAATTATTGGTATGTGTGTAAATGATGACATCGTTATTTTTTGGCGATGTGATCTGCTCTGTTTTGAACTTCTTCATTTCATTTATTTTTGCTCATACTTGAATCCAAGATTCATCGGACCACCTATTCATTCCGTAAGGTTCATTCCATCACTTATTTATTAAGGCAAACAATTTTGGACCATTGTTCCCATGTCCATTCTTAAATTATGGAGTCGGAGGTAGATTTTCAGCATCCCTGAAGTCGAACGGGAGGCCTCAGGCCGGAAATCCAAAATAATTTCCATGATCCTCAAGCATTGTCTGTCAACTCTGAGTGTTTCATAGTATAGCCTAAATAATTCAGGGAAATATACGTCTATCTTTGTGCACATGTCTTCCATTCATTTGCATGCACATGTTTGGACCCGCCAATAAGTCTTTCAAAATGGTGGATTATATTAGGGACGTGCCATGACCGGGGTATAAGGACCTTGGATAAACGTATTCCTTAGGTTTACCTGGTGGGTAAGATAACCGTCGGATAAAATCGGTCTACCCGGATACGGATAAACCGGCCCTTAATCGCGAATACGAAAAATGATCTAAATGCTTGAATTTCATCTCCGCTCCGCCTACATTTGCCTGAACAGCAACCCATTCACTATTCTAGTGCATTCACTGGCTACAGATGGCCCGCCCACGTCACCCCCTCCCAGCATGATCGCATTTCAAACATCAAATTCCCCGTGAAATCGCCGGGTCTATTTTTAGCTCACACACACACACACACCATGCCATCGTGGAACGGGTGGAGTGCCATGTGTTCCGTAGGTGTGTGTGTGTGTGTGTGAGTGGCCAACAAGAGAGTGGTATGATAATCGAAGATCGGAGCGTATACACAGCGTGCTTAACATGGGGAGTGTGGGGGTAGGGGGAGCGAATGGTTTTAGAGTGAGGAGGACGGGAGGTCGCGGAGGAATTACAAGAGTGGAAGAAAAGGCTCGTCTACATCAACTACATACATCAGGAGTCACCTTGAAGGTTTGTGGCCGTGATTATCACCGACATGCATTGAAAAAACGCATCTTAAACTAATGTAACTGAAACCATAGTTGCATTGACAACAACCTGTATCTTGGTACAGAGGCTTCCGCGGTGATTTACTGAGTTCAGATTTTTCGAGTTTTTCCCGCGTTGCTTCATTTTAACGGACAACAGTTTCGCTAACGTTACAGCTAGCGTCGTCAGGTCCTGAATGGGCTGCAGAGATTCATGTTCCTTTGTATACCTAACGTCTGAGATAGTCAGGCGCACGTTGATTGGCCGGCTGGACCTTTGAATCAAATTGTTGGAAAAGACGTTTAAACGTGGAGGAGAGAGGATAACCGTCTTCCCTGTTGAAATTTTCTTGGTGTTTGGCTATTTCAATCGCCTCTCGTATTAGCCGAGGGAAATATCAATTTTCTCTGGCGATGATCTAACATTTTTCGAAGTTTATTACGTGGCCGGGTTCTGACCAGACGTGCTCTGCCACCGCGGAGTGGCGAAAATTTTTCATTTGGTCGCCCTTTGGTGTTCCTCCATTCTACATTTTCTTGCTAAAACGTGTCAGGAAGCTAAATTTCTCAAATGCGCGCCACTCCGTGTCAATGTTCTTACAACGACGCATATGCACAGACATAAAATGGTTACATCGCACACAAGCACGGCGTGCTGTTGGTAGTGGCGGTCTCCCCGAAGGTTGTGAAGAGGAGGAATAGGAGAAGGGGTTGTTGGGAAAAGAATTGTGCTCTAAGGTGTGGAGGGCTCGTTCGACGTTTTTTACTGCTGAAATAGCCGAAAGCGTAAAACGGCGTGATGGGAATGTCGGCCCACTCGCATATTTCCCTCGCTCGCCCAACTTTCTTTCCTCAGTGCCCTTCACATGAATATTCACCTCATCAATATGTCCTTCACTAACTACCATCGACACATAACTCCCTATTTCCCATTTGTTATCCTCTCCACGTAAGTCTTATCCAATCACTATCCCCAGCAACAATGCAGCCGAATTGGAGTCGGAAAATCCTATTCTTCGTATTAGGGTTTTTTCCAACATATTATTGATTTCCTCGCTCGAATTTTTCATCATTGATTCCCTATTTTCGTTAATTCATCCCCCGCTGATGCAATCCTTCGCTTTCATAATCTACACAATACCCTGTAGTCATAAGTCTGGGGGTAGGGACAAAGAAATCTGCGAATCATTGCTTAACCTGCTCGCATCATACGCACTACATCAAATAGTAAATTTGCCTAATAGTGGGGAGAAATTTCTCGATTTATTTGCCGCAAACATCCCAGAAAAAGTTATTAAAGTTGAATATGTCGATGGAATAAGCGACCACAAGGTGGTATACGTAAAATTTCCCTCGATACTGAAAAAAATTAAAAAGAAAGATTTACCTTTTTAGTATAGCAGATTTTAACGGATTTAGGCTAGGACTTCTTTTGAAAAATTCGTGAACATCAGCAAAAGTAGTGATATAGACAATACATGGAAAGAGTTCCTTCAAATTACGCGGTCACTTGTCAACAGATATATACCTCATAAGTATAAGAGTGAGAATAGGGAACCAAGGTGGTACAACGCGGAGGTTAGAAAATGTTTAAAACGCCAATGAGTTAGCCACGTGAAACTAAGAAAAATGAAGAAAAATGTAGCTAATAGCGAACTAAAAAATACTATCGAACATTATAAAATTTGTAAAGTAGCCGCAAAAACAGCCCTTAGAAAAGCGTTTAGTGAATTCAAGAGAAAAGTACTCAGAGAACAACTAGAGGGTAATCCGAAAGCATTTTGGTCATATGTTAGGGAAGTACAGGGAACTAAAAAGTCAACGGTTAATTCCTTGAAAAACGATAGAGGCGAAATAGCAACTTCCAGTTTAGATAAGGCTAATTTGTTGAATTATTTTTTTCAGAGCGTTTTTAATCAATCTAAGCGTAGTTTGCACAAAACCATAACAGACCGATTTCAGCAACCAACCCATCGATATATCGTGTAGCGGAATCGTATCCATACTAAATAACATTAGCCCGAACAAGTCCTCAGGTCCTGATGAAATTCCAGCTCGTGTGTATAAAGAATTAGCTCTCGAAATGGCTCCGTATCATAAAGTAATATTTAACAAATCCCTCGAAGAACACGCGGTTCCCAAAGACTGGAAGATAGCAAACGTGACCCCAATTTATAAAAGCGGAGATAGGGAACAGCCATGTAATTATAGACCAATATCATTAACGTCACTATCTTGTAAAATTATAGAGCATATAATAGTTACATCAATAATATGACACCTCGACAGCCAGGATTTAGTGAAAACAAACCAGCATGGGTTCAGAGAGGGACGGTCTTACGAAACTCAAATAGGTCTTTTTATTCGAGAGTACGAGAAATAAGCTATTTTACACTTGTCAGGCCTCATTTAGAATATACCGCTAGTATATGGGATTCGTACGAGGAAGGTATGATAAAAGAATTAGAGCGTGTGCAAAGGAGATCCGCTAGATTTGTTAAAGGCCGTTACGATAATTGTATAAGTGTTACGAGTTTAATAAAGAGCTAGGATGGAAATAACTATCCGGTTAAACAGCAGGTTAAAATTTAGGTTAAACCTTTTAAGTAAATTCTAAACCGATTTGTTCACAGATGACGTTAGATATATATTGAGAACCCCTGCGTATTATGCTAGGTTTGATCATATTGACAAGATTAGAGAGATAGATTGTCGTACCGATAGATTTCAAATGCCATTTTTCCCGCGTACCATAAGAGATAACAATAGGCAGCGTAGCAAAGGGATAGGTAGGTGAAATATAGTTAGAGTAGTCTGTATTGCATGATGCATGTAATAACAATCAATAATCCATTTCATATTATGTAGATACTAACCATCTAGCTGCATGTGACCATATTATCTAGCATGTCTCCATTAAATATCCTAGTTGCATGTCAATAGTGCATGTTTGGTGATCTTCACCCCCTGCCACACACCCTCGTGGTGGCTCGCAGGGTATCACGCAGATGTAGATGTAGTGAGGTGACTCTGTGTCCGGCAATTTCTCGGCTAACGTTAATTAAAGCCTTTCGGATGAAAGTTTTCTCACTCAAATACCCATAAATTCCATTAATGCGTCAAAATAAGCTCAAATGCAGTTTACGTGCGATAACGTGAGAACGCCATCGACCGCCGCTCCACGAACTCCTTTGTTTGTTTCATCAGGGCCGAAAAATCATTGCTGACTGTTCTCTGTTGGCTCGGCTATATTTTGAAATGATTGTTGAGGTGACTACCAATCGATGTACCTTTTTAAAATAGTTGAGTAAGCGTGCCGACTAACCATTGTTTAATTACTGGAGAGATTTATTCGTGAGAAATTTAAGCGAGGTATCTCTGGAGTGCATACCAGTACTTAGATGCAGTTCCAATGAAAAGCGGCTGTTATTAATTTTCTCAATATCTCGATAAGTGTAGTGGTGGTAAGTGGGTGATATTTTACCATCCTTGGAAAGATGAGACCTATCTCTTCCTGATGAGGCCAAAATCTTCGAATCCAACGCGTAGTTATATCTCTCAAATGGCATTCATTAATCATGCGACAGTGAAGACTTTTCGGGCTCTCTTCCGTGCATTTCCATTCTCGTCGACGACAGTTTCGACAGCGTTGCAGTTGTCTTCCTCAGGTGTAAAAAAATCGTCTACTACAGTGGAAATACGCGGAAGAGCCTTCACTGTCATATGAACGAGTCCGCGGAAGCCTTCGAGTTCTTAATTAATCATCTTTCGACGATGATAATGACACTGAGAACATTGAAGAAATACGCCCAAGAAAGTGGAATACATATAAGGAAAAATTGACTCTGTTTATCCTTTTTAGCAATATTTGACGCAATTCTTTGCTTTTCAATGGAAGGCAATATATGGCATGTATTTCCTTCTACCTTATTTCCCAGAGATTTTTACTTGGCTAAATATTTCTGTTTTTTTTTCGGGAATGTTAGAAATTGTCATCGAGAAAACTCTCGCATGGCATTTTATTGAACTTCTTTTAATAATAACCGTCGAAAAATAAAATCAGACGCGAAAATCATTAATACTATTAAGTCAAATGTCGTTTTTTTCATCCGTTTGAGCGAAGAGAGACGCATCCATGTATGTACCAGCGAAATGAGATACACGAGCCACAGATCACTTCTTTCATCTGTTCTCCCAACTAGCCAGTCATAGGATCCTTATATCAATAACCCTGCCTATGTGGCTTGCACCATCAATTTGATTTGAATTCACTTTTGAGGAATACTTTCAGTTGGCAAAGCCAATATGCCCGTTTATTTTCTAATAATCTACATCTACATAATACCCCGCGAGCCGCCGCTTGGGCGTGTGGCAGGGGGTGTTAGGTCACCAGCCGTGTACAGATGTAGGTTTTTTGGAGATGGAATGGTGACATGTACTTTAGGAGTGTATTTAGTGGAGCTCAATTTTTATTGTGGTTCGTTATTGTTCACGGAAAGAACGAGTTCTTGTACCTAACTGTTCGGCAGAGTATCTCTCTTATTTTATCGCTACTGTCAGACCTAGAGATGTAGTGAGGAGTGATGATAATATTCTCTATGTCGCTCTAAAAAAATATCAGTTCTGAATATCTCAAGCAACCTAAGCCTAGCGTGCGGCCTCCGAGTCTCTAGGGGCTCCCACCTTAATCCCTCTAACAGTTGTGAGACACTATATGTACACTCGTAGCAGTTTTTAACGAAGCGCGCTGCTTTCCTTTGTATTTTATTAATTTTTTTGGTTAAATCTATTTGACCAGGGTCCCAAATGCTCGCGGCGTATTCGAAGTGTGGCCTAACCAGAGCGAAGTAGCATCTCTCTTTTACTTTTTCATCCGAGGACCTTCCTATTATACGCTTAACGAAACCTAATTTATTTAATGCTGCGCCACGTATGTTCTGTATGTGTAATCCCCTCGATACATCAGATGTTAAGGTAATTCCAAGATATTTTACTGTATCTGAAGATTTTATGTTTATGATAATGATCAACAACAACTCTTAGCTTCTCCCTGCAGTCCGTGTACAGAAAGGGACTCGGTTTTTATTCAAACCCGCATTCGGTTCACAGAGAATGCTCTCTTTGGCTTGCAGTCTTTAATCCGTGTCTACGCCCATAGGTGGGTTTAATTTAGAAACAGGTGGTTTCCCAATTAGCGCATTAATGACTCAATTATGACTCCTTAAATCCTTGCGATACAAGAACCTTGGAAGCGTCCCGCAATGAAGTGGCAGTGTTGTTATAAAAACGGTCGATCTTCTAATGAATTCAGCTACAAAGCATTGGTCGTGCGAAATGTTTCTCAAAGCATTCGATTGAGTGAAACATGCGGTGAAGTTTATGTGTGTGACTCCACGCGACCATGCTTGCGACCGGACCGGGAAAAGTTGTGGCTGTATGTTTGTTGCTGAGGGTGGGCGTCATTTTGCAGTATTGGAATGAAGAAATGTTCGAGGAAATGTTTACGGCTGTGCGCTCGTATTTTTTCTTTTGGAAAAACCCTGTTTTTTTAGAAATTGATTCGCGCTTTCGAAGTATTTACTGACGAAAAGAATCCCATCCCTGTATTAAGCATTGTAATAAGCTTTGTTAAGGATTTCTTCATAATGGGATAAAAAATTATGGAGTCGTGGTGGTGATATTTATACTGAAATACCTTCTTCCACTCTACTTATATTCTGCTGATACTTACTGAAATGATGCAAACAGAGCGGCACGGAATTCATGCATCTGGGAATGACTGCTTACAGCGTTGTGGAAGCTTTCAGATAATTATTGCTGGTTTGTTGACAAAGTAGCAGCGGACAAAATTGTGATTTCTCATGTCAGGAGCAGGTGAGGCAACTGATTGCCTTTGTTAATTTTGTTGTTGCCACAGGTGTTGTGGACGGTAAATTCACATGATAATGATGTATTTGTTTGCAATTGGATGTATTTTACATTTCCATTCGTTTCGAAGGAGTCAGTCCTGACTGAATTTCATTGTACCCTGAGGAAATATCTTCGCAAAACGAGATAGCATACACCTGCCGTACTCCCACTTATTTGCTTCGTGCTTATTAACCGTGAACTTGCAAGTTTAAAATTAAGAAAAAGATAAGATGCACAGTACCGATCTTAGTAGAAAATTTTGGTTTTTCATTTGCTCTGTAACGAGTGGTTTGTGTAATGAGGCTAAAGCCTCATGGGAACACTTTTCTATTTTCGCTCCGTCGTCAACCTAGGAATTCTATTATCGCGTAATTTCATCGTGTACTTCGACTTTGCCAATAGTTCAGTTCTACAGCCAAATTCAAGTCCAATATTCGTACCTTATTTCTGTTTACTTTAAAATTTTATTTGTTATTCCTTTTCTCCATTATTTTCCTGCAGTTTTCGGATTTTCTTAAAATTATTGCTAAACTCGGTACCTTTGGTTTGCCTCCTCTTGTGATCTACCTCCGTGTTAGATTTTAATTTGAGTAGGCCATTTTGAGAGGCTTGTAAAAATTAAAGCGAGAGCATTTGTTCGAACTATTATATGAAGGTTAATCACTTTCAACCGATGGAAATACTAGATATCCCTCTTTAGTTCCCAGGCTCACAGTATATAATTACGTGGTGTTTGCGTCGGTTTTTTGTCTTCTCTCCGAAGTCGGATTATTTTCCTCTCTCGTTAGTACGTATTATTCTCGACTGGTTTTCCAGTGAGCGTGATGGGATTCAGCTCGTAGAAGTTATCGCAACTTTAAGTTGGCGAAAATGCCAACCGAATGAGTGTACCAACGTTTTATGTGTTAGAATCGTTTCGCTTTTGATCAAAGCGACTACTATTGACAAACGTTCGCGGACCGAAACACAAGGCCAGAGCTTGTGAATGGGAGGATATTAATTGAACACAGAGCATCGTGTGGTCGTTTTTTGTAGATGTTTAGCTGTATTTTAACATAGTTTCTTGTCACTCTGAAGCAGGAAATTTTGAATTTTTAGAGGAAAAGTCACGACAAATCGCTCTGAAGAGATTTTCACCATCCGTGAGTGTATCATCTGAGTCTAGAGCAGATGATGATGGATTACACCCTTCGACTTGGGAGTTTCGAAAGCAAGGCGACATTATCGAGCATGAGTGCAATCCTATGTGAGCACAGGCTAATCAAACATTCTTCATGTCGTCGGGAAATGGTCTCTGTTTAGAGTGATTGAGATTTGGTCTTGAGTCCTGTTTTTAGTCGCCACAACCATGAAAGATTTTTCTTTTTGCCAGATCAGACAATTAAGTATGTGATGTGAGTAGATATTTAACAAGCGAGAGAGGTAGGAGGGAAATACAGAACAGCAGGGGCTCAAGCTATTGCCTCGGAAAACGCCACGGTGGTATGTCACCAACTCTGTCGAAACCGCCCGCTTGCCTGCGGTCAGGACGAAGCGCGTTCTCCAGGGTGGTAACAGGTGTTGGATACAGGACACAACCTCTGGGTGGACTTTCATCAAGTTCAACATGGCTATAATGGGCTCATGTGAAGTGGTGTCAAATGCCTTCTGGTTGTCCTCCCAGGCCATTGATAGGTTACGCTTACGCTGGATGGCATCCTGACATATGCATCCATCAATGAGCAGGTTGTCATTACATCCCGCGATTCCACGCTTTGAGCCCCTCTGCTCGTACACCTCCTCCCAAACCGGCTGGGCGTGGTGGAGGATAAGGTCGCTCAAGATGGAGGTGAACGCCTTGTATACAGGTGTTCCGGCTCTCGCCGCAGGATTAAAACTGGGACTGGAAGCTTTCGCTTATCTCCAAGGGAAGGAAGAGGTGGGAAGGAAGAGATGGGAAGGGATGGTTAGCGAGCCACAACAGCCTCTTCGAGGCCGACACCAATGAGGCGGATTGAGTTCAAAAGGACCTCAATTGGGCCTCCACCCCCCTAAGTGCTCGTATTAGTTTGTTTACCCAAACAACTGAGACGAGTAGCCGTCGGTCTCGCTTTCGCGAAAAACCTACCGCACATCGTTCAGAACCGGAAGAAGTTGGCCAAAAATTTGGGATTAGGCATCTAGGATTAGGTATCTCCCTGGCTCCCTTTCCGGGTTGACGCCGTGCGGTCTGCCGGAGTACGTCCTCGAGTCGGGGACCACCATGAAGGGTCAATTCGGACCAATTATGGTCAAAGCGTGGGTAAAGCCCTTCTCTCAGTAGTCCTCGTCAACCCTTCGCCTTGTATACAGTGTTGAGGCAGGTTATAGGGCGGTAGTTCTTAGGATTGGACAAGTTACCCTCCTTAGGTATTAGAACCGTGCGTCCCTCAATCAGCCACGGTGGAATTTCTTTTCTACCCGAGAGAAAGGACGAGAAGATTCTGTCGAGGTGTTGGTGGGTGGAGGTTATTATTTTATTATTGTTATTAATCATTTTTCTCAGTGATTTACTTATTATGAAGCGGAAATTAATTATCAGAGCGAAAAAACTTGTTAACTCACTATGATTTTATCGAAAATTTTATGGCTTTTTCTATCTGGAAATGTTGGCATGCATAGAAACCAAGGTGCGTAAATGCGTTTGAGCGAGAATACAATTTGGAGGCTTCGTCCTGCTATTGGTTATAGTAAATACTTTGTTACTCCTTATTTCTTTAACAAGTCTAGATTATGATTGCCGAGTTTGTCACAATCTTGGCTCCATCGACTCCCAAGTTTCATTCCGAGAAAGCGTTGACAACACGGGGAGCGTATCGTCGTTGGTCTCCCTTCTTGGGCAACCCGCCCTGCAATGCAATTCGTCGCCTGACGAGGAGACATCCTGCCCTCCCAAACACCGCCCATCGGATCGGCGAGTATGGCGACGATTTCGATGGTCGATTTCCCTTCAAATTCCCTAAAATCAGCATTTTTTTGGGTTTTTGAGTGATTGGTTTGAAATAAAACAGGGCAGGGTAAAGCAAGGAACCGTAATGTCACCATGGCTGTTTAATGTATTTTTGGATAAATGTGTTAGAAACACATGTAGTGAAAACGACGGTGTTTTGATTGGAAACGTAAACGTGCGAGTTCTACTCTATGCGGATGATGCTGTTTTGACCTCACAGAGCCAACAGAGATTACAGAAGCTCCTAGATAAGTTTTGTTAATCAACAGAGAGAATGAAATTTAGGGTAAATGTGTGCAAGACTAAAGTAGAAGTTTTTGATAGGGAGAATGGGGAGAATAACTGTATGATGAAGTAATTGAACAATTGGATGATTTTTTTGTACTTAGGTAAGATGTTTGCGAAAGATGGACGGATAGATGAGGAGATAAAGAGACTTAAGAATGCTGGAAGGAAAGTGGAGCATGTGGAGCACATCAAGGAATTAGCGCCTGTCTAAGGAAGCGAAAATCGCCATGTACAAAAGTGTACTTCTCTCCACTTTGTTGTATGGTGGTGAAATATGGGTATGTCAGGATAGACATAAGAGTAGACTAAACGCCGTGGGTATGAGTTATCTGAGGAGTGTTTGCGGCATAAGTATGATGAATGGGGTCAGGAATGAGTGAGTAATCAATGAATGTGGGTTAGATGCTCCAGTAATGGACATACATAAAAGGAGTGTGCTTCGTTGGTTTGACCATGTTGAGAGAATGGATGAGAGTCGAATAACGAGACAGATATATGAGTGAAATGAATGTTGCGAGAGGTAGATGTAGGCCGAGAAAGTTGTGGTTGAATGTGGTTGAGGAAATTCTTAGGAGGAGGAATATTAGGAGTCTTAAAAACAGGAGGGCGTGTATGAAACAGTGTATGGGGGTAAATGAAGCAAAAGAGGTTTGCAAGGGTGGGTCAGTATGGAGGAAATTATTGAAGCAGAGTTAGGTGTACAAATATGTATTAATGAGTGAAACTCAGTGACTGTGCCTACCCCGGAAGGGAACGGTGTGATTGGTATGTATGCATGTATGTTTTAGAGGTCATCTGAAAAGACAGTCGAAATCCGATTGGTCGACGCTCCTACGGATCTGAAAAGAAAGCTCCGAGTTAGGAGGCATTTGAGTTAAGCCGCAATTATTTTTTTTATGAATTGTTGAAAACTCCTCTTACGGAATTCCGTGTTACGCGCTGTAAATTGCCTGGGAACTAACATAAAAAAATCCAGTGTAAATATAAGGGCGAGGAGAGGAATCCTATATGGATGAGGTGAAGAGGAGGCAGGAGAGTTGGATTGTGGGAGTAGTGAGGGGGGGGGGGGGGCATTGGTTTGCCCGGCACCGTGGCAAGAGGAAGGATGTGGTAAATGGGAAAGGGGTAGAAAGACAATTAGGTTCATGGACAGCATGGAGAAAGGTGGTTCTTATGTTAAGGCGAAAGAGGAAACATTTGGGGTTGATTGGACCTTGATAGTGTAGATAATTAAGAGTTATTCTTACTTTCAAGAAAACCTACGGTTATCCAGTAGAATACCTAAAAAAAACTTTGTACTAAGTATAACTGCAATGGTTCGCAGGCTGCCTTTGTGGAATTTAGAGTTCATATTGAAGAGTAAAATTGAATAACCTTTGTATCTTCCTCTGTGTTTATTCGTGGATCCCGGCCGATTTCAAGAAGACACATACGAAGTATTTTGGCGAGTTTGCTGGACGACTGCCTTTTACCAGTTAACCCTATCGGGAAATATTCGGTGACGTCGACATTGAGCTGTGTGCTTCCTCCTCAGTCTCCTTACCGTAATAATCCTTATCCGCTACTCCATGCCCCTCCCACCACCATCAGAAACAGGATATAAATACGAACACGCCCAAAGGTTTTTTCTTTATTTCCCTGTTTGTGTCTCGCATTTTTGCTCTTCAAGGCTGTTGAAACACCAATCTTAATTCATTGAGAGCACATATTAATAACTTTTCATGAAAGTCTAAAAAATATTCTCGAACTACACTTTTCTAATGTACATCGCTATTATTACGCCAAACATGGAGTAATATAATTGATGAAAGTATCATAATTTAAATGCTTCGCCTTAATGGATGATTTCAAAAGTGACCTCAAGTGCCGCTGGCGCCAACGGAAAAAATTGGTCCATCTACATCTACGTAATACCCTGCGAGCCACCACGAGAGTGTGTGGCAGAGGGTGAAGATCACCAAACATATACTATTACCATGCAAGTAGGATATTTAAGGGAGACATGATGGAGAACAGGGTCACATGCAGCTAGATGGTTAGTATCTACATAATAAGAAAGGGATTATTGATTGTTATTACATGCATAATACAATACAGACTACTCTATATTTCACCTACGTATCCCTTTGCTACGCTGCCTATTGTTATCTCTTATGGTACGCGGGAAAAATGGCATTTGAAATCTATCGGTACGACAATCTATCTCTCTAATCTTGTTAATCTGATCAAACCTAGCATAATACGCAGGGGTTCTTAATATATATCTAACGTCATCTGTGAACAAATCGGTTTAGAATTTACTTAAAAGGTTTAACCAAAATTTTAACCTGCGTTCTGATAGTAATTTCCATCCTAGCTCTTTATTAAACTCGTGACACTTGTACAATTATCATAACGGCCTTTAACAAATCTAGCGGATCTCCCTTGCACACGCTCTAATTCTTTTATCAAACCTTCCTCGTACGAATCCCATATACTAGCGGTATATTCTAAATGAGGCCTGACAAGTGTAATATAACTTCTCTCTCGTACTCCCTCATCGCATTTGTCTAGAACCCTTTCTACGAATCCCAATCTACGGTTTGCTACACTAGTTATTTCCCTGATGTGTTTCCCCCATGACATGTCTTCAGTGGTGGTGACGCCTAATGATTTAAAATATTCTACGTTAGATATTTTATTTTCTTTGGTGCAATAATATTTCCGGGGAAAGCCATTCTTTTTCCAAAAGTTCATTATCGCGCATTTCTTCAAATTAAATTTTAGGTGCCAACTATTACACCAATCATCAATCGCATCTAAATCCTTAGCTAAAGACTGTCTGTCCTCTTCATTTCTAATTTCCTAATACGCTACTGCATCATCGGCAAAAAGACGGAGCTTGCTATTTTTACTACTGTACTCAAGTCATTTATGTAGAGAAGAAATAAAATTGGACCTATCACGCTTCCCTGGGGAACACCTGATGTAACTTTTATTTCGCCTGAGCTGACACCATCTAATACCACCCTTTGAACGCGTGCATGTAAGAAGTCATCTATCCAGCCTACTATATTACTGTCTATCCCGTATGATGCTAACTTCGCGAGTAACTTAGTGGGGAACCTTGTCAAACGGTTTTCTAAAGTCAAGAAATGCTGCGTCTACCTGTACGTTACCTTCTCCGAAGACTAAAATATCATGAACAAAAAGACCTAATTGAGTTTCGCAAGACCGTCCCTTTCTCTACCCATGCTCCACCGCTACAAGATATATCTATGGGGGGCATTGGTTGCTGAAATCGGCCTGGTATGGTTTCGTGCAAACTACGCTTAGATTGATTAAAAACGCTCTGAAAAAAATAATTTAACAAATTAGCCTTATCTAAACTGGAAGTTGCTATTTCGCCTCTATCGTTTTACAAGGAATTAAACGTTGACTTTTTTGTTCCCTGTACTTCCCTAACTATTGACCATAATGCTTTCGGATTTCCCTCGAGTTGTTCTCCGAGTACTTTTCTATTTAATTCACTATACGCTATACTAAGGGCTATTTTTGCGGCTGCTTTACAAATTTTATAATGTTCGATAGTATCTTTTAGATCGCTATTAGCTACATTTTTCTTCATTTTTCTTAGTTTCACGTGGCTAACTTGTTGGCGTTTTAAACATTTTCTAACCTCCGCGTTTTACCACCTTGGTTCCCTATTCTCACTCTTATACTTATGAGGTATATATCTGTTAACAAACGACCGCGTAATTTGGAGGAACTCTATCCATGTATTTATCTGTATCACTATTTTTGCTGATGTTCACGAATTTTTCAAAAGAAGTCTTTAAGTCACGCCTAAATCCGTTAAAATCTGCTATACTAAAAAGGTAAATCTTTCTTTTTAATTTAAATTTTTTTCAGGATTGAGGGAAAATTTTGCGTACACTACCTTGTGGTCGCTTATTCCTTCGACTACCTCTCTCTCTGTAGTCTCTACCACTCTACTCTCTACCACTCTCGGTACTTTCGGGACGAACAATGCCATTCTCAGCAGTTCTCTTGAGTGGATAGGACGGGTTCTGAGACATTTTTATTGATTCGGCGTGGAGATTTTTAATTGAAAAATAATCTGGGCAATGTCTAGTACAATGTCCTTGACGGAGGAAGATGTGCCGGGAGCAAAATTTATTTTCCATAAAATTGAAGACCATTCTGTACACCAGGTATGCAGATGGCTGTAGTGCCAGGGTCTGAAGAAAACAGGCCTAAAGAGGGAACTGGTGGAAAGGTATGAGAATTTATTTTATTCACATGTCAAAGTAGCGATGATAACTTTATAGGAGGTACTGACGTAGTGTCGTAAAATATTCAAGATTCAATATTGACTTGTGGGGTGCACGAACTGCTATGAGAATATTTCACCTGGATTGGGAATCGATCCAAAGGCCTTCGGTTTTCCTAGCTGATGCGCAAACCACTACGCTACTCAGGATTCTCAGTTCTCTCGGCAATTTTACGAGGACTCAAGGAACTTATTGAACAGTGGCGGATTATGGTGGGGGGAGAGCGCAGAGTGCACCGCCCCATAATTCCCGAGTAAATCACTAACGTTATTCTCCAACGCAAGATTTTATTTCAATGTTTTACGTACATGCGTTTCCTGTCGTTTAGTTTTCCGAAAGAATTCATGCTGTACCCTGTTTGGTTGAGAGGTATTACATACTCCCTCAAGCACCTCGAAAAGTGGTGAACCGCCCACCCCAAAACAAAGACCTTAATCCGCCCCTGACTCAGAGTAGATTTACATTGGCGATGGAAACTACAGGAGTGAATAATTATAACATCTTTTTAAGGTGCATTAATTGTATAAATCCCGGCCGTGATCAAGAAATAGACATCAGTGTTGATGGAGGGCACTGGCACGACAAGAAATGTGGCGGAGAGAAGGAAATGATGCTCAGGGCATCGCCATCTTCAGCATCTGGTACTTCTGGTAGAGATTTTCTCTCTGTCAGCATCCCTCAATATTTTAATAGAGGGCATATACATTCCTACTTTGTGGAAAGTTCCTTTATTGCCGCACCCTCAAGCTCAGATGAAGATAATACAGCCACAACTGAAAAACCATTTAGGAGAGTAATACAGTATTGTGAGAGCGGTTATGTCACTAAATTAATGGAATGGGATTCTGAGGGTACCTATTTTTTTAAAGGAGTAGTCAAATCATCTTTCAGACAAATAATTATTCTGTTCAATGCCCTATATCTACAAAGTCATCGCACATAATTTCTGCGACTTGCTAATGCAAGCAGTCGGCTTTAGGGCGCTCTAGTCACATCATGGCAGTTTTATTTTTGCTGTTGGATCATGTTGAGGAACATGGTTATGGAGCTGTTGCATGCACCAGTAGGCCTAGAATATGGGGTCTTGGTTCTAGAAATAAGAACCCTGATAGTATCCTATTTCACCTTGTAGGTGTTCGGCCTCAATGTATTCGTCATCGACTCACCCGAGTGATAGCGCGTAGAAGGATGAGACTATTATGTCAAAGTGAAAGCCAAACACTGAGTACGCGAGATTATGGCAACTGCTTTTCGGGATAGCAATGGTATCCCATTGGTCAATTTTCACGCAAAAGGCGCTACAGTTAGACCTTAGGAAAAGGTGTACAGTTAGACCTTAGGAAACTTGGTTGTGTCGTGTGCAGATTAAGCGACGCGGCCTATGATAATTTTAAGTATTGTTGCTGCGTGACAATGCACGGTATCATCCCGAGTCTCAGACTCAGGAGTTAACGAGATATTTTGGATGGATGCGAATACATCAACCACCGCACTGCCCAGGCATTGCGCTGGTAGATTACTACTACTGCTAAGCTATACTTGGCCATTAAAAAACTAATACAACTCTATGATAAAGTTCGACCCAACAACGATACTGTGTTGAAAAATAGCTTAATGTCTAAGGAGTGGAAGAAAAATATCTTCATATATTTTCTCGTGTATTTTGTACTGGAAAAGCAAAAAGAAATAACCTTGGTGTATATATGCATACGGTTTGTTTGTCCCGATAGTTACATCCTCTACCGACGGCGCCACCATAGACCTTCAACTCCGAAATCGTCCATTAAAGCATTTTAGGTACATGTTTTTACGGCATGGTATTCGAAATTGAAGCGTGAATTGTATGAAAGCACGAATGTTTTACTCGGCATGATACCTTTTTGTTTGATATTTGATAGCAACCATTGGAATTGAATGTAAGTACGTATGCAATCGAATTATGATGAAATGTACCTCATGTTTGACTATAGAACAGAAAGATAGATTATAGAACGGATAGGTTGTAGAATAGAAAGGTATAAAATTTCGTTTTTGCCGCGAACGATAAGAGATCATAATGGCTGCTCTTAGACTATGAATTAGGTTGGTTGACAGGTTATGTATCTGATTTATTCATATGCACCATGATGCATGTTTCTAAATCGGCCGAGTAGTGTTTTCACCATGTTTTGCACGGTCCCTGCACAACTCTTTTGTCACGTTTTCATAGTTACACTCTGGATTATTTTAGTAGTTTCTGTAGAATTTTTAGAATACCCAGAGTGCATTATGGTGAAGGTACATATTATCTTTTCTGTCGTTCATGGTGGTGATAAGTCACCCCTTGCCAAACACACTTGTGGTGGCTGACAGAGTAATGAGTAGATGTGCTACGAGGGTATGTGTCAAAACGGCATTGGATGACAAAATAAAACAAAACAAAACGGTGAGATACAATTTTTTCACTCTAATGTATTGACATCACTAATGGAGAATACGTTTGCAAAGTTTCACTCAAATCTGCATGTAGGCAGAAATCGCTCCAACTGTCCAACAATCGCCCGTGAAGGTAGTCTGAGTGAAAATTCATTTAATTTATAAATCAATTAATTTGGTCTCATTTTAAAGAAAATTATCTCACCCGTCTAATGAAACCAAAAATTCAACCCCTTACCTCATTACTTTCCGAGATATTTGCCAAAAAATACAACAGCCCTTTCACATGGGAAATGGTACGTGTATGCACTCCAGAGATGCATTATTTACAAAATGAGGTATTTCTAACACTTAGATGTCATAAAAAAACTAACAGCGTGTAGTTTGAACGTTTTCTCAACTATATTTGAAAATTAATCATAATGTCACCGCAGTAAATTCTTCGGGATCACAAAAAACCTTCCGTTTTCAAGGAGTTTCAAAAGCACCGCGTGAAAAAATGACTCAAGTTAAAGACTTATTTGGATATTTTCATTTAATTACTTACAATTTCTGTCATATAAAACTATATAATTACACCATTACTAAATTGATGTGTCCTACAGCTGGTGAAATTAAAACGCATTATTCGAATATGGTCTCTATTACGACTGACGAGGGAACTATCTCGCTCTGACTACCGTAAGTCCTTCGTAGCGTTTATGTTGGGGGGGCTGACACGCATTGCATTGAGGGAGTGGAGAAGTCCGAATGGATGTCCGCTGCCTTCGAGGAAAAGAATGGTCGGAGAGGTAATGTGCGGAGGAGGGAGTGGAGGGGAAGAGAGGGGAGAGGGAGAGAGAGTTTCGAGTTGGAGGGGAGGTTGCCGCCCCCCCCTCTCTCCTCCTTCCCCTACTTCCCCTCCACTCCCGACCACCGAGAGTACAAGCGCCGTCGATTAAGTGGGACAGCATCAGTTCCACTCTGAGCGGCGGCGTTAAAGGTTCGTAGCGGACGAGAGAGAGTGTCTCACAAGCCATAGCCGTGAAGGAGATCGCGTGCAAGCGTACGCAACCCTGGATTTTCCCTTCGGCTCGCGCTCTGAATACGGAGCGCCCCGCATCGTACGGCCCAGAGTCTGCTCGATACTATATCCCCCTCCCATCTGAGTCGGTCCCGCGCCTCACCCCTATCCACGTACTATTCAGTCTCGTCTTTCACCCATCGAGGCAGCAGCGTCAGCACACCTGTTTGTCTGTCCTCTCCCTCCCTCCCCATCACTCCTTCCTCTCACGACCGAGCGTTCTTCCTCCTCTTTGCCGTGGGACACACCGTCTGCCCCGCTGGACCAGTTCTTCTGTTCGTCGGGAAAAGGGGAATATTACGGGGGAAGAGATTTTTCACTCTCTCCCGAAACTTCTTCGTGAAAGGTTGTGCCGTGTTCCTCCTCCCGTTGGTTTTGCCCGCCCGGAAGGAGGACTTCATTGCGAGGAAAGCGACGAATCCTGCCGACGTCTGCTCATCTTGTTTGCCCGCCCGCGTGTTGTGTGTGTCTCCTTACCCCGGTGCTGCCTGCCGCGCGTTCGGTGCGCGGATTTTCAACAGGTGAGTAGTAGTGTGCCTCTCTGCTCCTGCTCCTCTTCTCTACGTCTTTGCGTGCACCGTAGGGGACTAGCGTGTGTTTGTTTGTGATTGTATGCGAGCCGGGACACCAGTGGTGGGATTTGGAATGGGCGAAAGGTTGATGAATTTATTCTCATGATCTCACTTACCGTATTATGTTGGAGTTCGTAGGATATTAATATATTCGTCAGAAAATAAAATGGCTTTAAATTTACATAAGAGATTGTGTTTAAATTTTAATCGACGGTCTGGAAGAAGTTCTCATCCCCTTTGTTGCTAGAGATCAGTAACACTAAAGGGACGATCATTACGGCCTTTTACGTATATTGCTGATTTTCTCCCACTCTGTTTTAAGTGTAAATTGAACGGGATGCTCCATTTTATCCACGCGTTAATTCCAACCATTCGTTTTCTTTTATTGCATTTGTCTCCCATGTATGCACTGTGCCGCACGTTACATTCATTACTGGCTCAATGGGTTTGACGTAAGTTAAATGTATGTGCCCAAGCTTATTCGGATAGCCGACGATAATACGACGATAGCTGGGATACCAGTCGTGGGAAAAGGATTTGAAATGGACACCCTGCTAAGAAATTCTGTTTAGTTTCCTTATAAATACTTCTACAGAATTTCTTAAAAAGTTCTGTAGACATTCCTTAAAGTATTGAAACGCCATTTTACGGAATTCCCTGCGACGTTATGCAGAATACCTTAGGACGTTCCGCAGATTTCCTTAGATCGTTCTGTGGAGTTCCCCACGACTCTCCATATAGGTCCTCAGAAAAGGAACTGGGTCAACGGAAACCTCACATATTTCCGTAGAGTTGCTGAAGTTCTACAGAACAGCTTGTAAGGATTTATTTCGCTCTGCAGAAAATTAGGCTCTCATGTTCCGTACAGATCCTTAGCAAAGGAAATAGTTCTGAAGAAAAAGAGTCAATTTCTGTAGAATTCCTTATGTTCTACAGAACAGCTTCTAAGGAATTTTTTAGCAGGGCGAAATGGCAGAGATTATGTTGACGGAGAGAGACGGTGTATCGCCGTGTATTGTTGTCGTGAACACGTACCCGTCTTGTTTGGATGTAGATGGTTGTTGAGGTATCTTACGCGTGACGCAATAAAGGCAGTTGTCATAGATATCAACGGTAATGGTCATAAGTTGTTTTACTCCAGGATCTACCTTCAGCATATAATTTAAAAAAATAAAGAATAAAAGAATTTCGCCTGATAAACTCGAAATATATCACTGTTAATGGCATTTTTCCTTTAAATGGTTGATGGTAAATGTCTTTGTTGGCTTGTCTGTCCTGGTTTAAAAGCTATGAAACGATTGGACTCGAAAGTGTTTATGTTGCAAGGGCAGTGGGAGTTTCTATACACATCAGTACGGCCGCATATCTCCCTTATATGGTCTCTTCTATAAGTTAAAGATATATGAAGTAATGAGATTGAAGTAATATCTAGGTATTGTGCTGGTGTAGAGACCAGAGTATTGGCTTTCAGTCTCTTGGGCACGAGTTCGAAACCCGGGAATGGTGATTATTTCTAAAATGTCCTCTCCCGATCTGTGCGTAGAGCGCTCTTTTAGGTCTGTATTCCGTCCGTCGCTTGGGACGTTAAACTGCTGTCCATTTGGTGCAATATACGTGTTTGAGTTGTATGAGTTGGCTAATACCGACGCCGGGTTTTTCTCCATCCTTCTTCCACTTCCGTCTCCCCTGCTCACTGCAGATAACCACCCACTTGTGCGCAGTGGTTTGCGTGGGAACTTTAGTGCGTGCTAGTTCCACAGTATTTACTTCATGTATTGTCCCTTCTGTCGGGTCCTTGCTACCAACCTTGAACTCCAGCGGTTTGGATTTTTCTGATCCATTAGTGCTTCCGAGTCACTCGAGGCTCCCATTCTGTCCGTCAGCTGTGGCATGCCCGGCGGCTATATTGCGGACTCTTGTGCCCGTTCTTTCCCGGAAATTTTGTCGTCCGTGTTTATGTTTTGAATGAGTTCAGTTTTTAAAATCCATCCTGGGAGGTGCATGGCATAGCAGTGCTATAGGTATTTAAGATTGAAGAGGTTGAACTTATCACGTCTACCTGCTCACCATACACCCGAATTAATTCCTAATGAGGGCATATATACATCTAGGTTGTATTCTGCGGGCTGCCGCAGGGGTCTGACGCAATGATGTAAGGACGCTAACCGTTTTTGCGCTACGTAAACGAAGAAAGTGTTTTAATATTATATGTTACGGTATTGTCTTTGAGTTGTGTTCGGTTCGGTTGTTAGTCATGTTTTTTTTCGGGCACGAATTGTGCGTAGGAGAAAGTAGAAGTTGGCAATTACAGCCTTGTGCCTATGTACTTACTTATTTACCTGGATTATTAGGTTCGCCTGTGCAGTGAAGGAGTAAAAAAAGCCTTAGGTTTCGTTCTTATGTTTTCCGTAGATTGATTGGTACTTTCCATGGTTTTCTTGTGTTCACGAATATCACGTATTGCCCATAAGACTATCGGAATGTAGAGAAAATCTCAGGTCGCGATATTTCTTAAAATGTCTGAGAAACTCAATCGCACCCTATTTACGATTACGAGTGGGATCATGTTGGAATGTTTGCGGATTTAAAACATCGCGAATCTCACTTTTTTCGTTTTACGCGCGGCAAAGTAACGAAAAAATGTAATTAATGATTGAGACTTTGTGAAAGACTCCATGTACCATAAGAGAGAACAATAGACAGCGTAGCAAAGGGATAGGTAGGTGAAATATAGTTAGAGTAGTCTCTACTGCATGATGAATATAATAACAACCAATAATCCCTTCCTTATTATTAGATACTAACCATCTAGCTGCATGTGACCCTATTATCTAGCTTGGCTACATTAAATATCCTGTTGCATGTCAATAGTGCATGTTTGGTGATCTTCACCCCCTGCCACGCACCCTCGTGGTGGATCGCAAGGTATTACGTAGATGTAGATGTAAAAGAGCTGTTAGTGCGTTGAATCGAAAATATTTTATCGGCATTTTTCGTTGGGCATTTGTCTTCCCTGTGGATTTATTACGCAGGCTGCATTTTCTGATTTTTGAGCCGCGGTGCGAAAGCCTGCCGGTCGTCGTCGAGGAGAAATTTATACTCGGTCGCCTCTGCTTATTCCTAGAGGGTGTTATCCCGCTCGCTCAGGACGAGAATATTCATCGCGGCATGGCGAATTTCTATGATCACAAATCCTTCCGAATGTTTACCCCTGAATCACGCGTGTCATTGACCTCAAACCCTGCCGCTGTTTTATCAATATACCAAAATTAAAGAGGAGGATAGTCATACTTCAATTGGATTTCACCGCGGTGGAGTGCGTGCGAATACATCTACATCTACGTCATACCCGGCAAGCCACCCAACGGTTGTGTGGCAGTGGGTGCCTGCACACCAGGCTTGCGTGAATGATAGGGTAGAACACTAGATCTTAGGCCCTTGCGGTCTATCAAAGATGGCAACGCAAGGGAGAAGGGGACTTCAAAGAAGCCACAACCAAGAGTCAGTATCCTTCTCCAGCACTTATGCCGTGCTCAGCCATTTGAAATTCAAGCAAGGCGGGTGGATTTTTTGAAGAAATTGCCGTGAGAAAAATTTTTCTCATGGTAATTTCTTAAAAAAAATATTCACCCGCCATGTTTGAATTTCAAATGCTAGGGATACAAGGACTACTGCTACAGATTCAAAATATCATGCATAAATAAGAACATCAATATCTACTTCATGCATAAATAAGAACGTAGAGAATATAAAGAGAAAGATTTACTGCCTGCCTATTGTCAATACTCAAACTATTCATGACGACGATCACAGCTGTTATGGTCCCGAATGGTACGCGGAAAAAAATGACATTTTATACCTATTGGTTCTACAATCTATCTCTCTAATTTTATTGGCGCGATC
Source organism: Ceriagrion tenellum (assembly GCA_963169105.1). Lineage (NCBI taxonomy): Eukaryota > Metazoa > Arthropoda > Insecta > Odonata > Coenagrionidae > Ceriagrion > Ceriagrion tenellum. Next base: position 6,813,344 of record OY720644.1, read on the forward strand.
TAATCTGCCGTAGTACGAGGGGGTTAATAGTATGTTTTTTACATCGTCAGAGAAATGATTTTCCTGAAATTTAGTTAGGAGGTTAAGCCTATAATTTAATCTACGCTGTGATAGCGATTCCCATCCTAATTCTTCTAACAGCCCGGACACACTAGCAAACTCATCGTAACATCGTTTCACAAACCTATCTCCTCTTCGCATCTAACTCTGTATACCTACCGTGGAGGAAGATGATGTAACCTTAAATCATCCGAATGCGGATGATGGTGCCGAATCGTATGAACTCGCTTTAAGCTAATGATGGACTGTGGTTCGACTGAGAGGTGGAGAGTGATTTTGAAGGCCCATTCATCGACGTCTGATATTTGGCGGTCACTTTGTGATCGAGCACGAGAACAGGTGGGCTGTGTCACTGGGCTCTTGACCCTCTCCTCCTCCGAGCTGAACGAATGGTGATGCGGAGGTTAGCCATACGAAGGGAGCGGAGTCTCCGAAGGATTTAGGTATATACTTAGGGATCGCTAACTGTGTTTGACATGATACCGTCTATGACAACCCTTTGTTCCCGCCCATGTAAGAGTTGATAAATCCAACTAATTATGTTTTTATCTATTCCATATGCTTCTAGTTTTGAGAGTAACTTAGCGTTAGGTACCTTATCGAAAGTTTTCTTAAAATCGAGGAGTATCGCGTCAATCGAACATTATTTTCACCCGAGAGCAAGATGTCATGAACGAAGAGGGTCAATTGGGTTTCGCAAGATCTACCCTTTCGAAATCCGTGTTGGTTATTTGTTAATAAATCCTCCCTATCTAAATGACTCATAATGGAGCTTACGATTATGTGTTCAAATACCTTACAAGAAATGGAACCCTTATCAAGTGAGCACGCTATACTTCGGGCCGATAGACGCCGGGACGACCTCTTGAAGCCCAAAATAAATCTTGCGGCCTTTCTTTAGTCGGACGGTTGCGTGGTCTCCCGCGAATAGCGTCGTTATTCAAGGGAGGGCCAAGTGGACTATGTGGCCAACGAGCGAGATCGAGAAATCGTGAAATGAGTCGTTCGGGGCGCAATGTGAGTCACCCGCCACCTTATGCAGCGGGGAATCTCGAAGAGCGGTAAACGGAAGATTTAATCCCATAATCATAATTTTGGTGCTATGCCTTGTTGGTGAGTGCAGGGGATAGATAACAAGCTGCGACATTGCTCACCCTTCGCTCAACGTCTGTTTATCGTCTTTGACGTGTCTTAGACTATCGGTAATGATTTGGTTTTCTGCATGATTAATACCTTGTGATTATAAGTGTGTATTAATGTCTTCGTAGCAGCCCTCTCCTATAGTTTGTGGTTTGACCACTCAGTGTTCTACTGACTGCTTCTCGGTCTGCGCCTCGCTGCCGGGAGATTTTGCGAGGTTCTGATTTGAACTGACATACACGTAGTCACGACTATTAACGGTTGTCAACTTGAAGTGTTATTGATTCTATCAGTTGGATCTCTACTAAGTATGCATTTTCGGGCGCTGAGTTTTCATTAAATCATCGCAAAAGTCCTCATGCTGAATAACGCACATACACTGAATACGCATGTAGGCAGCATGAAACGTACGCAAATGAGTGAGGCGTATTTTAAAAAAATTTTTTTATTGGAGAACATTTCGGTAATACCTTTGGAAAACCGGCAGGTTTCCCAGTGGTTTCTTTGTTAACCACGATTAATATATACGTCTTCAGGATGTAGAGCTCTCGGGTTTCCAACCAAGTGGTGGAAGTCGGACAGCTCTACATGCTAAGCATTCTACGGGAATCCTGATATCTTACATATGAATCTTAAGGTTGTGAAGATCTTACTCTACGACATCGTGGACCAAAGTCTTATTAAGCTATACAATTTATATTTGGCATATCTGCCTGTAGATTATCGTATTATTATCTTGTAACGCCTCTTCAATTTCATTCAAGGAGAGAGGTAGGTTGGGGAAATCGAACAGCATGCTTCGACGACGGTCGTTTCGCCATGTTGACGATTGCTTGCGCTTGGGCTCGAAGCGCCAGTGGGCTGGGCGCGCGCTGTTGTATAACTTTTGCTCTCCCCGCTAAGGGACACGCCATTCTGCCTCGCATTAGGTCCCGTTTGGTAATCGGCGAGTGGAATCCAGAGTGGAAAGTGGTCGCGTTCCGTCTCTCTCTGCCATCCGCGCGTGAATCAGAAATGGTGAGGTGGGGTCCCAGACTGCTTGCTTGAGGCCGCTATTCGGAACCGTAGAGAAACGAGGGGATTATTCGAAAATATTAATTAGTTAATCGGATGGTTAATGGATTGAAAAGTGAGTGTGGTGGCTTGGATATATGCAACTGAAAAATGGGGATATTCCACGTAGGCATAATCATTCGACTTGACTGGGACTCGTGCACCAATCCTTCGATTTCCTGACGAGGGCATTAACCACTTAAGCTACCGATGCGTCCTTCTCTTCCGCTGTGGATATCCTTTGGCTTCTAAGGTTTTTTCAGTAGTACTAAATATCTTAACATGCATTCGTGGTTCATTGAGTGCACACATTAATAACTTCCCAAGTAATTTAAATAAAAACTTGCACCGCTCTTCGTTGGCGTATATCCGTTAAGCCGGTGCGATTTAAATGATACAAGAATTATTTTTGTAGAAATTCTTCTGAACTCGGCCGTGTTGTGATGGGTTATCGGCGCGGAATCCGAAATCCTTGCGGATATGGCATGTAAATACCGTGAAACGGGGTGAAGTCGGTAAGCGGGGTGAAGATGGCACGAAGGCTAAAATTTCGAATCTGGAAGAAATTGGTGGACTGTCGGAAGAGGGTGGTAGACGACGACGGTGGTTGGTCCATGAACTGGACACCTGTTGATATCTCCAGAAACCAGTGCTTGCTCTACGATTTCGAGATTCATATCCATTTGGAAACAATCTTCTTGTGTCTTCAGTGTTATGATGTTGTCACTACGACATCACTGAGACATGATTCCTTGATGTTTGTTAGCAACCATTATAATAATATGAAACGTAATTTTCCGTTTTCAGGGGAAAATTCTTTTCATATGCTATCGAATTATTTAAAATATATGTCAAGTTCCATTAGGCCGCGTGAGAAAAAGCATTTTATTTCCGAGAAACCAAATTAGTAACGTATTGATTTTTTTTACTTTTACTGTTCTCGTATTAGTAGTAAGTAATCGTATGTCGCGCTTGAGGTAGTCCGAGCAAAATATCATTTTATTTAGAAATCAATGAATTTGGTGTCATTTTAAAGGAAATATCTCACCTATCCAATGGCTCCAAAAATTCTACCCCTTACCACATTACTTTCGGAGATATTTGCAAAAAAATACCATCCCAATTACATGGGAAATTATACGTGTATGCACTCCAGAGAGACACTATTTACAAAATGAGGTATTTCTAACACTAAGATGTCGTAAAAAAACTAACAGCTTGTAGTTTGTATGTTTTCTCAAATGTATTTGAAAATTAATCATATTGTAACCACAGTAAGTTCTTGGGTATCACAAAAAACCTTCCGTTTTGAAAGAGTTTCAAACGAAACGCGCGACAAAATGAGCCAAGTTAAAGACTTATTTGGATATTTCCATTTAATTACTAACAATTTCTGTCATATAAAAGTATATTATTGCACCAATAATAATGCAATATTAAATTGATGTTTCCTACAGCTGGTGAAACTAAAACGTATAATTCGAAAATGATCTCTATTACGACTAGGAAACTATCTCGCTCGGACTACCTTAAACTACCTGAAAGTAGAGTTTGGAGGCGGTAATGACAGCTTAAGATGAACAAAGCAAGCAGGACTCCCGTGGAGGCGATGGATTTCTACGCCCTGACCGAACCTTGACCTTGGGACGGAATATTGGCAAGGCCGTGCTCCATACCGCGATCTCTCGGCTCGGCTGTATGTGCTAGGGGAATATGAATGAACTATCTTATTCTCCCCCCCCCCCCAGCCTCCCTTGGTCCCCGATGAACGTGAGCGGTTTCTCCGTGCAATCGGATGAGAGGGGGAGATTCGGCGCCGACCACGCTCCCTTGTAGGTAGTCCACTTAAGGTAGTCCGAGCGAGATAGCTCCCATTGTCATAATAGAGATCATTTTCGAATTATACGTTTTAGTTTCACCAGCTGTAGGAAACATCAATTTAATATTGCATTATTATTGGTGCCATAATATACTTTTATATGACAGAAATTGTAAGTAATTAAATAGAAATATCCAAATAAGTCTTTAACTTGGCTCATTTTGTCGCGCGTTTCGTTTGAAACTCTTTCAAAACGGAAGATTTATTGTGATATACCCAAGAACCTACTGCGGTGACAATATGATTAATTTTCAAATATAGCTGAGAAAACATACAAACTACACAATGTTTGTTTTTTTCGACATCTAAGTGTTAAAAATTCCTCATTTTGTAAATAATGTCTCTCTGGAGTGCATACACGTACCATTTCCCATGTAAAAGGGCTGTTGTATTTTTTGGCAAATATCTCTGAAAGTAATGTATTAAATGGTTGAATTTTTGGTGTCATTAAACGGGTGAGATGTTTTTCTTTAAAATGAGACCAAATTCATTGCTTTCTAAGTGAAATGATATTTCGCTCAAACTACCTTGATCACCAATGGAAATGTTTCATTTGTTTTGAAGTCGGCCCAGACTTCGCTGTTTTGTCGAGCCTTCAGTTTAGGAAAATGGTGTCAGTTGGGGGAGGTCGATGGCGTGGGGGCGGGTCGAGAGCGAGTTGCGAGGGCGAGATCAAGTGTCTTTGCCTGCCCTGTCTCCTGCTACCCCATTCCACCTTTTCCACCCCCTCCCCGTCCGTCAAACTCCCTGCCTCTCGGCCTCCATATCCACGAGGCAAGCATTCGCGGCTAAGACCTTTCACCTTGATAGCGTCTTGCCAGGACTGGAGCCCCGGAAGTTTCCTCTGTTATATCGAAGTGTGCAAGAAGTCGTTCCCCCCTAAACTTTACTTGATTTCGACAATACGAATCATGTGAATGAGTGATTTTGTGGAGGAATAACCTCAGCTGTGATGCACATGTATTCATTGTTTCAAATGGTGATATCATCCTTTCACCTTGCCAGTGTTTGTCAAACTATGTCTGGATTGCCTCTCTATTACACGCAACATATATTATTTACGTATTTTTAACAATCTTTATGCTTTGGTATTTTGCGTCATAAAATAAGTTGGTGCTTGAATCGGCAGCAAAATTTCGCATTTTTTTCATCTTCATAAGTTGTTTTTGGTGCTTTATTTTTGCATTATTCTGTGGCGTGTTTTGTAGAAATATTGAGCTTTATTTCATATCAAACTGTTTTACTTAAGGTTTAACCTACAATCCTTCAATATGAAACTGTGAATGCCGTAGCAATGTATTATTATATTTTGATTCGGTGATTGGATCAAATTGTTTTGCAATCAGTACTACTCACGTTAGGCAGTGGTTATCAAAAATCTTAAGAGGCCCTGGAATATTCCACATTTGGTGGACAGTTTTCGCATCACGGAGAACGCTGTTGTCAAACTTATGCCTCGTTTGCTCATATCTACATCTACGTCATACCCTGCAAGCCACCCAAAGGGTGTGTGGCAGGGGGTGCTTCCACACCAGGCATTCATTAATTTTACGGCAGAATTCCGAAATTACATTGAAACCAGCGTACCACACATTCAACGCGCCCATTAAAATCTACTAACCAAGAAACATTCTATCGTCAATCGTTCCAACATGCAAGGGGTACAAGGACTACTACTACAGATTCAAAATCTCATGCATAAATAAGGCATCAATATTTACATAATGCATAAATAAGAACGTAGAGAATATAAAGAGAAAGATCTAAAATCTAGCTAATCTCACTATTTGCAGTATTCATGACGACGATCGCAGCTGATATGGTCCCAAATGGTATGCGGAAAAATGGCATTTTATACCTATCGGTTCTACAATCTAGCTCTCTAATTTTATTGGCGCGATCTATTCTGCTTATGCAATACATGAAGGCTTCACTTTCTATCTTCGCGCTCTATCTCTTCTAGGTTCTTTGGAGAATAGTATTGACATATTGGAATACTCATATATGTACATTTTGTATCTTAGGAAGCAAAATCCGAAATTTTCCTTCTAATATTGGAAACATCGCAGCAACAGACTTGTGGATATTTGCCCGGGAAACCAAGCTCAAGAAGAGCTCATTCTCTCTACTAAATGTGGAACGTTCCGCATCTACTAGTAGTTACTATCTCGTTCCCTCATATCCGCGAATCAATCTCGAAATCTTACGTCGATATCTCATGGATATCGACGTAAAGTAACATCATGAATCTCGCAATTGGTTTCATGGCGATATAAGCCACAGTTAACGGGAGTGCATCAACGCTTCCCACGCCTCTGCAGGAGTCTTTGTTTATTTTCCTTTCCCGATTCTGCGTCGGGCCTCCAGCTGAGCGACTCAAGTTTTGGCGTCAGGAGGAACTGGAGCTGTTTCTCTTCCAGCGTGCCCAGCAGGCGTCTGGCCGGATGCTCCCGGTTTTTGTCCTCCCACCACACTGCTCGCTCCTTCGTGGCGCCACCAGCGTTTTCGCCTCCTGTGATTTCGTTTGATGATTTGTAGAATTTCATTGTTGCCGCCACATTCACTTCTGCTCCGTTTTGCTTCCGTCGCGGAGGAAAAAACGATACGATTCCGTTTTCCAGGCTCCTGTCTTTGTACGATGTGCTCTTGGCGACGTAATGGCGTAATCCACAGAGATAATGGTAAGCTTTCGGCGAGAAATGGCGAAATTTGTGTACCACGTTCACCTGTGGGATTTCGATTTTCCGAGAGTTCTCAGTTGAGCCTTCATGCGAGCGCTGCGAATATTTACGAGATCAGCGAGACCAAGTGCGACGTTAAGGAGTCAATTTTACCCCTAAACTCTTACACGTTTGTGACAAGGGGGTGAAGTTGGACTTCATGGAAAATTTTGAAATTTTGTCATATTACAATGTGCGTGGTGATAAACTACTCAATGACATAATCCCTTTCAAACGCCTCACACCTTGTTCTCTGTGCCACTACATCTACATCTATGTCATACCCTGCAAGCCACCCAAAGGGTGTGTGGCAGGGGGTGCTTTCGCACCAGGCATGCATGAATGATATGGTAGAACACCGACATTACATTAAAAACCCGCGTACCACACATGCAAAGCGCCAATTACAAATCTAATACCCAAGAAACATTCTATCTCCAATCGTTCTAACATGCAAGGGATACAAAGACTACTACTACAGATTCAAAATATCATGCATAAATAAGAACATCATTATTTACATCATTCATAAATAAGAAAGAGGAGAATATAATGAGAAAGGTTAACTGCCTGCCTATTGTCAATACTCGAACTATTCATGACGACGATCACAGCTGTTATGGTCCCGTATGGTACGCGGAAAAAATGACATTTTATACCTATCGGTTCTACAATCTAGCTCTCTAAATTTATTGGCGCGATCTAATCTGCCGTAGTACGAAGGGGTTAATAGTATGTTTTTTACGTCGTCAGTAAAATGATTTTCCTGAAATTTATTTAGGAGGTTAAGCCTATAATTTAATCTACGCTGTGATAGCGATTCCCATCCTAATTCTTCTAACAGTCCAGACACACTAGCCAACTTATCGTAGCATCGTTTCACAAACCTAGCTCCTCTTCGCTGGACGCGATCTAACTCTGATATCAACCCCGTTTCGTATGGATCCCATACACTAACAGCATATTCCAGATGAGGCCTAACGATTGAAAAATAACAACGTTCTTTCACTTTCTCATCACATTTTCCGAGTACTCTTTTATCCTTTTTTAGGATAGAGGGTAGGGCAGAGAGTAGGTCAGCTAATGGGTCGAATCAGGTACCATCGCGAACAATATTTAATAGAAAAAATATCCAAGAAAGTGTTAAGTCTAAAGAGAACAGTAAGAGGCCAGTTTCAAAAAATAGCAGTAATGTAACTTTGAATATACCTAAGAAAGCGAGTTGTAATGAGAATACACATTCCGGGAATACGCTTACTGATAAATCCTTTTCTGTCGTGGTAGTAAATTGCCGTAGCTTAAGGAATAAAGTAGCTGACTTCTACCATCTAATTGAAACTACTGACGCAGACTTAATTATAGGGACGGAAAGTTGGTTGTGTAACGAAATCGCAGATAATGAAGTATTCCCAAAAAATTTCACAGTTTATAGAAAAGATAGAGTGGAAAGGACCGGGGGAGGAGTTTTTATTGCAGTGAAGGATTGTTATATTAGTAGGAGGGAGTCATTTTCCGACGACCAGGTAGAAAGCGTATGGTGCTCCATTCAAAATCCTAAAGCAAAAACAATCTATGTGTGCGCATATTACAGACCACCAGATACCCATATAACCTCAATATTAGGACTAGAAAGTCAACTCAGTAAATTAACCACTCAAAAAAACGACTGTCATATTATAATCGGTGGGGATTTCAATCTTCCGTCCATAGACTGGGACACGTACAGTTTTATCACTGGGGGGAAAGACAAAGACCTTTGTGAGTCACTCCTGTATACATTCACATCTCACTCACTACATCAATTAGTCACTGCTCCAACTAGAGGGAAAAATACACTTGATCTTTTAGCGACAAATATTCCACACATGGTTGTAAACATAAGTACGGATAAGGGAATAAGCGACCACAAGATAGTTAAAGCTAATTTTTCCGTGAGCATGATCAAGAAACATAATCCACAAAGAAAAATCTACTTGTTTCATAAGGCTGACTACGAAGGCATGAAACGAGAGTTGCAAAAGTCATTTACTAATTTTCAAAAAATAAGTATCAACAGTAATACTGAGGTTTTGTGGAATACTTTCCTCAACGTTACACGATCAGTAGTTAGCAAATACATACCAAGTAAATGGAAAAGAGCCAATGCAGAGCCTAGGTGGTATAACGCGGAGGTTAGAAAAACATTAAAGCACCAAAGAACATGTCATGCTAGGTTAAAAAGGGCAAAAATTAACAAATCCTCCGAAGAACTATACACAGTCACCGAAAATTACAAAATATCTAAACTCTTAGCAAAAAAAGCGTGCCGAAGGGCGTTAGCTGATTTCAAAAGTAAATTACTGGGAGAACAATTGAACGATAATCCCAAGGCATTTTGGTCGTATGTTAGGGACACTCAAGGAAATAAATCAACAGTACACACGCTTAAGAATATCAAAGGGGAAAAGATAACCAACAGTCTACAAAAAGCCAATTCGTTAAACTCATTCTTCAAAAGCATTTTCAGTACTTATACACCACATCTTTTCGATCCGCAGCCAGTTCGTTCCCAAACATGTATGCCTGAAATTATTATAAATTGTCGCGGCATACAACAGCAGCTAAAAAATATTAACCCCAACAAATCCCCCGGTCCAGATCAAATACCTGCTCGCGTATATAAAACAATGGCATCAGACATAGCGCCTTACTTAGAATTAATATTTACCAAATCTTTAGTAGATCATGTAGTGCCTAAGGACTGGAGAGTAGCAAATGTCACACCTATATTCAAAAGCGGCGACAGGGAAGACCCTAGTAACTATAGGCCTATTTCTCTCACATCCATTTCCTGTAAGGTATTTGAACACATAATCGTAAGCTCCATTATGAGTCATTTAGATAGGGAGGCATTGTTAATAAATAACCAACACGGATTTCGAAAGGGTAGATCTTGCGAAACCCAATTGGCCCTCTTCGTTCATGACATCTTGCTCTCGGGTGAAAATAATGTCCAAGTTGACGCAATATTCCTCGATTTTAGGGAAGCTTTTGATAAGGTACCTCACGTTAAGTTGCTCTCAAAACTAGAAGCATATGGAATAGATAAAAACATTATTAGTTGGATTAATCAATTCTTACATGGGCGGGAACAAAGGGTTGTCATAGACGGTATCATGTCAAACACAGTTAGCGTTACATCGGGTGTTCCTCAGGGAAGTGTAATTGGTCCACTTTTATTTCTCTTGTACATTAATGATATTAGTAACGTCGTTAAAAGTAAGCTTAGACTCTTCGCAGACGACGCGGTTGTGTATAGGGATATTAACAATTCCGAAGATAGCGACTCGTTAACAATCGACCTACTTGCTATTCATGCTTGGTGCGAAAAGTGGCAGATGGAACTAAACATAAAAAAGTGCGTAGCAGTCAGCTTTTGGAAAAAGAAAAATTGGCCAGTTAGGGCTTACAGAATTAAAAATACAGAAATTATTCACGCCGAGTCTGTTAAGTACTTAGGGGTCACAATTAGTCACGACCTATCTTGGGGAAAACATATTAGGGAAATATGCGGTCAAGCATATAGGAAGCTAGGCTTTATCAAGAGAGTACTCGGAAAATGTGATGAGAAAGTGAAAGAACGTTGTTATTTTTCAATCGTTAGGCCTCATCTGGAATATGCTGTTAGTGTATGGGATCCATACGAAACGGGGTTGATATCAGAGTTAGATCGCGTCCAGCGAAGAGGAGCTAGGTTTGTGAAACGATGCTACGATAAGTTGGCTAGTGTGTCTGGACTGTTAGAAGAATTAGGATGGGAATCGCTATCACAGCGTAGATTAAATTATAGGCTTAACCTCCTAAATAAATTTCAGGAAAATCATTTTACTGACGACGTAAAAAACATACTATTAACCCCTTCGTACTACGGCAGATTAGATCGCGCCAATAAAATTAGAGAGCTAGATTGTAGAACCGATAGGTATAAAATGTCATTTTTTCCGCGTACCATTCGGGACCATAACAGCTGTGATCGTCGTCATGAATAGTTCGAGTATTGACAATAGGCAGGCAGTTAATCTTTCTCATTATATTCTCCTCTTTCTTATTTATGCATGATGTAAATAATGATGTTCTTATTTATGCATGATATTTTGAATCTGTAGTAGTAGTCTTTGTATCCCTTGCATGTTAGAACGATTGGAGGTAGAATGTTTCTTGGGTATTAGATTTGTAATTGGCGCTTTGCATGTGTGGTACGCGGGCTTTAATGTAATGTCGGTATTCTACCATATCATTCATGCATGCCTGGTGCGAAAGCACCCCCTGCCACACACCCTTTGGGTGGCTTGCAGGGTATGACGTAGATGTAGATGTACTCTCTTGATAAAGCCTAGCTTCCTATATGCTTGACCGCATATTTCCCTAATATGTTTTCCCCAAGATAGGTCGTGACTAATTGTGACTCCTAAGTACTTAACAGACTCGGCGTGAATAATTACTGTATTTTTAATTCTGTAAGCCCTAAATGGCCCCCACCCCCACCTCCATCCCCTTAGTCCTTGAGCGTGGCGTCAACATCTATTTATTCCTTCCCCTTCAGTTTTGCCTGCCAACACCCTGCGAGCCACCACGAGGGTGTGTGGCAGGGGTGAAGATCACCAAACATGAACTATTGCCATGCAAGTAGGATATTTTAGGGAGACATGCTAGAGAATAGGGTCACATGCAGCTAGATGGTTAGTGTCTATATAATACGAAAGGGATTATTGGTTGTTATTACATGCATCATACACTACAGACTACTATAACTATATTTCACCTACCTATCCCTTTGCTACGCTGCCTATTGTTCTCTCTTATAGTGCGCGGGAAAAAGGACATTTTAAGTCTATCAGTACGACAATCTATCTCTCTAATCTTATTAATATGATCACACCTAGCATAATACGCAGGGGTTCTCAATATATATCTAACGTCATCTGTGAACAAATCGGTTTCGAATTTACTTAAAAGGTTTAACCAAAATTTTAACCTGCGTTCTGATAGTTATTCCCATCCGAGTTCGTCTATTAAGCTCGTAACACTTATACAATTATCATAACGGCCTTTAACAAACCTAGCGGATCTCCTTTGCACGCGCTCTAATCCTTTTATCATACCTTCCTCGTAGGGATCCCATATGCTACCGGCATATTCTAAATAAGGCCTGACAAGTGTCAAATAGCTTCTTTCTCGTATTCCCTCCTTGCATTTCCCTAGAACCCTTTTTACGAATCCTATCTACGGTTTGCTACACTAGTTATTTCCCTAACGTGTTTTCCCATGACATGTCTTCAGTGATGGTGACGCCTAAGTGTTTAATTGATTCTACGTTACATACTTTGTTTTCTTTGCTGCAGTAATTATTCCGAGGAAAGCCATTCTTTTTCCAAAAATTCATGATTGCGCATTTCTTCAAATTAAATTCTTGTTGCCATCTATCACACCAATCATCAATCGCATCTAAATCCTTAGCTAAAGACTGTCTGTCCTCTTCATTTCTAATTTCCTTATACACTACTGCATCATCGGCAGAAAGACGGAGCTTGCTATTTTTTACTACCGTATTCAAGTCGTTTACGTACAGAAGAAATGAAATTGGGCCTATCAAGCTTCCTTGGGGAACACCCGATGTAACTTTTACTTTGCCTGAGCTGACACCATCTAATACCACCCTTTGAACGCGTTCATGTAAGAAGTATCCTATCCAGCCTACTATATTACTGTCTATTCCGTATGATGCTAACTTCGCGAGTAACTTACAGTGGGGAACCTTGTCAAAAGCTTTTCTAAAGTCAAGAAACGCTGCATCTACCTGTACGTTACCTTCTCCGGAAACTAAAATATGAACAAACAGACCTAATTGGGTTTCGCAAGACCGTCCCTTTCTGAGCCCATGCTGGTTTGTTATCAATAAATCCTGGCTGTCGAGGTGACCCATTACTGATGTAGCTATTATATGCTCTATAATTTTCATGATAGTGACGTTAATGATATTGGTCTATAATTACATGGCTGTTCCCTATCGCCGCTTTTAAAAATTGGGGTCACGTTTGCTAGCTTCCAGTCTTTAGGAACCGCGTGTTCTTCTAGGGATTTGTTAAATATTACTTTAAGATACGGAGCCATTTCGAGAGCTAATTCTTTATACACACGAGCTGGAAATTTATCAGGACCTGAGGACTTATTCGGGCTAATGTCATTTAGTAAGGATACGATTCCGCTACACGATATATCGATGGGTTGGTTGCTGAAATCGGTCTGTTATGGTTTTGTGCAAACTACGCTTAGATCGATTAAAAACGCTCTGAAAAAAATAATTCAACAAATTAGCCTTATCTAAACTGGAAGTTGCTATTTCGCCTCTATCGTTTTTCAAGGAATTAACCGTTGACTTTTTAGTTCCCTGTACTTCCCTAACATATGACCAAAATGCTTTCGGATTTCCCTCTAGTTGTTCTCTGAGTAATTTTCTCTTGAATTCACAAAATTCTTTTCTAAGGGCTGTTTTTGCGGCTGCCTTACAAATTTTATAATGTTCGATAGTATCTTTTAGATCGCTATTAGCTACATTTTTCTTCATTTTCCTTTGTTTCGCGTGGCTAACTCGATGGCGTTTTAAACATTTATAACCTCCGCGTTGTACCACCTTGGTTCCCTATTCTCACTCTTGTACTTACGAGGTATATATCTGTTGACATATGACCGCGTAATTTGGAGGAACTCTTTCCATGTATTGTCTGTATCACTATTTTTGCTGATGTTCAAGAATTTTATCAAAAGAAGTCTTTAAGTCACGCCTAAATCCGTTAAAATCTGCTTTACTAAAAAGGTAAATATTTCTTTTTAATTGAAAAAATTTTTCAGTATCGAGGGAAAATTTTACGCATGCTACCTTGTGGCAGCTTATTCCATCGATATTTTCAAATGTAAATACTTTTTCAGGGATGTTTGTGGCAAGTAATATGCTGTTAGTGTATGGGATCCATACAAAACGGGGTGGATATCAGACCTAGATCGCGTGCAGCGAAGTTGAGCTAGCTTTGTGAAACAATGCTGCGATAAGTTGGCTTGTGTGTCTGGACTGTTAGAAGAAATGGGATGGGAATCGCTATCACAGCGTAGATTAAATTATAGGCTTAACCTCGTAACTAAATTTCAGGAAAATCATTTCTCTGACGACGTAAAAAACATACAGTTAACCCCCTCGTACTACGGCAGATTAGATCGCGCCAATAAAATTAGAGAGATAGATTGTAGAACCGATAGGTATAAAATGTCATTTTTTCCGCGTACCATGCGCGTACCACCGCGTACAGCTGTGATCGTCGTCATGAATAGTTCGAATTGTGACAATAGGCAGACAGTAAATATTTCTCATTATATTCTCCTCTTTCTTATTTATGCATGATGTAAATATTGATGTTCTTATTAATGCATGAAATTTAGAATCTGTAGTAGTAGTCTTTGTATCCCTTGCGTGTACGAACGATTGGCGGTAGAATGTTTCTTGGTTATTAGATTTTTAATTGGCGCTTGGCATGTGTGGTACGCGGGTTTCATTGTAACTTTGGTGTTCTACCGTATCATTCATGAATGCCTGGTGCCTGGTGAAGCACCCCCAGCCACACACGCTTCGTGTGGCTTGCAGGGGATGACGTAGATGTAGATGCCGTGACACGCTTTGTTTTGGAAGGAAATTAGGCTTTTCATTGGTGAAAGTCTTGCTCTTTCTCGTCTAAAATTTTTTCGAGAGTCAGTGAGTCACTCACGAGAGAAACTCAAGAAACAGGATACTGAGATAACAACGGACAATAGACCAGTTAATGGTCCGGTCGGCCTTCAAGTGAAGCTTTCGTTGTATACCTGTCCCTTCCCGCAACTCCTCTTCCCACTAGTTGGACAATGGACAACCCTCCCGAACACTATGTGGAAAAGGTTTTTCCGAGGACAGAACAGAAAAATATCGTGAAAGAGGGCGAGTATTACGTCCGCAGCAATTCAGGCGAAACATAAACCTTCGGCCACATATTACTCTGCTAGCCACCTCAAGGGTTTTTGAAGAGGGTGAATCATCAACGACATGCAATCCAGTATACTATTCCTACAGTTTTCCAATGTACTACGGTCTGGTGTCTTGAGCAGAAACCGGAAATGATGAATTACGATATTCAAAATGCCAATCATTGTCTGTCAATCGAAAGTTAGTAAAGCAGATGATGCGAGTTGTATGCATAACCAAAGAAAGGTGTCGTTTGCTTGATGAGAAATTTCGAAAGCCTCAAAACGCGACGGGGAATGGGAATCATCGTTTCGCTCGCATGCACTTCTCTTGTTCGTCGCGATGTCTTGTTGAGCATAAAGCTACGTTTTCATGAGCGCGTTTCAGACGAGGAGACGCAAGAGCGAGATCCTCAGCCAATCAGAAGCCCGGATTTCTTCGCGTATGTTCGCGTAGAGTCGCGTCGCCCTAGTTGAAATATTTTCAACTTTTGACGCGTGGAACTAAGGAAATTAGAAATGAAGAGGACAGTCAGTCTTTAGCTATGGATATAGATGCGATTGATGATTGGTGTGAAAATTGGCAGCTAGAATTAAATTTGAAGAAATGCGCGATAATGAACTTTTGGAAAAAGAATGGCTTTCCCCGGAATACCCCAAAACTGTAACTTTCCCAAAAATTTAGAAAACAGAAACCCCACAAATACAGTAAGCAGACATATTAAAATAGAGGAATTTTCAGTAGTGGTAGTTAATTGTCGTAGTTTTAGAAGCAAGATAACTGAATTCCATCACCTTATAGAGAGCACTAATTCTGACATAATTATAGGCATGGAAAGTTGGTTAACAAGCGATATTGTTGATAGTGAAATTTTTCCAGTAAATTTTTGAGTATACAGGAGAGATCGAGAGGGTCGACCGGGAGGGGGAGTATCCTAGTTCCATGGCAATAGTTAATGTTTGGTGATCTTCTCCACCTGCCACACACCCTCGTGGTGGCTCGCAGGGTATTACATAGATGTAGATGTTCAGGGATAGAAACGTAAGGGAGAAGGCTTGGAGGGAGATAAGAGTATCCATTGGAGTGGAAGGTAAGAACAACTTTTATTTTCGATGATTGTCAAAGCTACCATGTGTTGATGCATTGGTGGTAATATCATTGTGTTTCACAGCAATAACATGTGTGAGCTCGGTGGAAAGAGCTTGATAACTATCGACACTAAATGGAGCTAGATAACTATCAACACGCAATTATCAACAATAGGTAGTAGAACGATAAGCACACACGGTCGTCACTTTTATTTTATTCACCATTTCTTCTCTGCTGTAGATGGCGCGTCGGTACCTCCTACTCGTAGATTCGGCTACGCGTAGGTTCGCTTGCATGCGAACGGTTCACGCGAAGAAAAGACGCGTCTCGTCGCGCCTGTGCGCGTCTGACGCGTCCATAAAAACGTAGCTAAAGCTCTCAGTTACGGCGGTGGACTGAATGCGTGTTAGCAAGGCTCGACCGTAAGCACCACTGCTCGCCCATGAAAGGTCTCTTCGGTCCCTATCCTCGTCGTACTCTCTCTCTTCGTATCCTCCTTTCCATGAAAGGTCTCCCTCGATTGGCCCTTCGCTTCCTGATCGGAAGGATGAGGGCGCCGACACTCTCTTCCGTCCGTGTCCTCCTCTAGTTACCCGTGGTAGCGGTGAATCAGTTTGACCCAGAGGCGTGTGTTGTGCGCCTGCGTGCCTGCACGGGAGGCTCGGCCTACCGCCTGGACGCCTTGGACGCCTGGGTAGCGAAATTGGTTAGAGCACTCGGCGCGCAGTCAAGGGATCTGGGTTCTATTCCCAGTCAAGGTGAATGATATTTCCACTATGAATTTCACACAGTTACGTCATGTCTCGTTGTTCCAACAATATATGTCGACTTGTCACGTGATACAGCCCAATTTTTCCCTTTCATATTATGTAACTACTCATTATTTCTTTTTCAACTTTCTTATTATGTAATACTCACCATCTCGCTGCAGGTGACCCTATTATCTAGCATGTCCCCCTTTACATCTACATCTACATCTACGTCATACCCTGCAAGCCACCCAAAGGGTGTGTGGCAGGGGGTGCTTTCGCACCAGGCATGCATGAATGATATGGTAGAACACCGACATTACATTAAAAACCCGCGTACCACACATGCAAAGCGCCAATTACAAATCTAATACCCAAGAAACATTGTATCTCCAATCGTTCTAACATGCAAGGGATACAAAGACTACTACTACAGATTCAAAATATCATGCATAAATAAGAACATCATTATTTACATCATGCATAAATAAGAAAGAGGAGAATATAATGAGAAAGATTAACTGCCTGCCTATTGTCAATACTCGAACTATTCATGACGACGATCACAGCTGTTATGGTCCCGAATGGTACGCGGAAAAAATGACATTTTATACCTATCGGTTCTACAATCTAGCTCTCTAATTTTATTGGCGCGATCTAATCTGCCGTAGTACGAAGGGGTTAATAGTATGTTTTTTACGTCGTCAGTAAAATGATTTTCCTGAAATTTATTTAGGAGGTTAAGCCTATAATTTAATCTACGCTGTGATAGCGATTCCCATCCTAATTCTTCTAACAGTCCAGACACACTAGCCAACTTATCGTAGCATCGTTTCACAAACCTAGCTCCTCTTCGCTGTACGCGATCTAACTCTGATATCAAGCCCGTTTCGTATGGATCCCATACACTAACAGCATATTCCAGATGAGGCCTAACGATTGAAAAATAAATAACGAATAACGATTGAAAAATAAATAACGACTTTAAATATCGATGCTACGATACGTTGGAAACGATGCTACGATAAGCTGCTTAGTGTGTCTGGACTGTTAGAAGAATTAGGATGGGGATCGCTATCACAGCGTAGATTAAATTATTGGCTTAACCTCCTAACTAAATGTAAGGAAAATCATTTCTCTGACGACGTAAAAAACATACTATTAACCCCCTCGTACTACGGCAGATTAGATCGCGCCAATAAAATTAGAGAACTAGATTGTAGAACCGATAGGTATAAAATGTCATTTTTTCCGCGTACCATTCGGGACAATAACAGCTGTGATCGTCGTCATGAATAGTTCGAATCGTGACAATAGGCAGACAGTAAATATTTTTCTTTATATTCTCTACGTTCTTATTTATGAATGATGTAAATATTGATGTTCTTATTTATTCAATATATTTTGAATATGTAGTAGTAGGGTATTACGTAGATGTAGATGTAGATGTAAATATCCTAGTTGCATGTCAACAGTGCATGTTTGGTGATCATCACCCCCTGCCACACACCCTCGTGGTGGCTCGCAGGGTATCACGTAGATGTAGATGTAGTGACCATGTGAGCCTATTATCTAGCATGCCTTCATTAAATATCCTAGTTGCATGTCAATAGTGCATGTTGGGTGATCTTCACCCCCTGCCACACACCCTTGTGGTGGCTCGCAGGGTATTACGTAGATTTCGATGTACAATGTTAAGCAAATTCCACGAAGTCACGCCCGAGACAACGGAATGATTTAGCGCCTTTTAGTCCTAGTTATCCGTCGCAGTAATTACAAGCAGTAGTCGTATCTTAAGTAGTGTACTGTAGGGTTGCATGTTCGTCCACGTAGTACTCTCCTAATCTCTGGCATGACCTCGTATTGTCATCCTGACCGCTTTTGGCCTAAGCCTTGCATTACGGGGAACGTCCGCGCTTCGGATTTCAGCTGGATTGAGGGCTGTACGCCTGGTGTGGAATCCTCCCGTGCCACACACCCTAGTGTTGGCTTGCACTGTATTCCGTAGATGCAGATGTAGTTAGTAAAATATAGAATATGAAGGTTTATAGCGCAATTTTCTTATACGAACGATTAGAGACCATTTTAGTTGCCCTTGAGAGATAATATTGAAGAAAAGTGCAACTTTCCAAAAAACTTATAATTAATGTAATTAGCTCCCTTGCAGAATGAGAGCCCGATATGTTGTGCAGCCAGTAATTCTTTGCTATTTAATATACACGTATCATTGGTGGTACTGGCTGCACATCTTGCAGGCTTCCTGTAAAAACGTTACATGTCAGTGTATTTCCAAAGTGCGTGGATTTATAATATTTTTGGCGTACATTGGGTTGTCATTTCCGGTGCATATGTATTCTCATCCTGTCGCACCCTTTAGCTGGCTTCCATGGTTCTGCATGGATTTGTATGAATCGTATGGCATATTTGGCAATGAATCGCAAACTATCACTTTAGATTACATCACATACGGCGAGGAATCGAATCGTGGCGTTATGTCGCATATGCGATGGTTCCATTAGTAGGAGGTTATATTAGTATGGTTATATTAGTAGGAGGGAGTCATTTTCCGACGACCAGGTAGAAAGCGTATGGTGCTCCATTCAAAATCCTAAAGCAAAAACAATCTATGTGTGCGCATATTACAGACCACCAGATACCCATATAACCTCAATATTAGAACTAGAAAGTCAACTCAGTAAATTAACCACTCAAAAAAACGACTGTCATATTATAATCGGTGGGGATTTCAATCTTCCGTCCATAGACTGGGACACTTACAGTTAGATCACTGGGGGGAAAGACAAAGACCTTTGTGAGTCACTCCTGTATACATTCACATCTCACTCACTACATCAATTAGTCACTGCTCCAACTAGAGGGAAAAATACACTTGATCTTTTAGCGACAAATATTCCACACATGGTTGTAAACATAGGTACGGATAAGGGAATAAGCGACCACAAGATAGTTAAAGCTAATTTTTCCGTGAGCATGATCAAGAAACATAATCCACAAAGAAAAATCTACTTGTTTCATAAGGCTGACTACGAAGGCATGAAACGAGAGTTGCAAAAGTCATTTACTAATTTTCAAAAAATAAGTATCAACAGTAATACTGAGGTTTTGTGGAATACTTTCCTCAACGTTACACGATCATTAGTTAGCAAATACATACCAAGTAAATGGAAAAGAGCCAATGCAGAGCCTAGGTGGTATAACGCGGAGGTTAGAAAAACATTAAAGCACCAAAGAACATGTCATGCTAGGTTAAAAAGGGCAAAAATTAACAAATCCTCCGAAGAACTATACACAGTCACCGAAAATTACAAAATATCTAAACTCTTAGCAAAAAAAGCGTGCCGAAGGGCGTTAGCTGATTTCAAAAGTAAATTACTGGGAGAACAATTGAACGATAATCCCAAGGCATTTTGGTCGTATGTTAGGGACACTCAAGGAAATAAATCAACAGTACACACGCTTAAGAATATCAAAGGGGAAAAGATAACCAACAGTCTACAAAAAGCCAATTCGTTAAACTCATTCTTCAAAAGCATTTTCAGTACTTATACACCACATCTTTTCGATCCGCAGCCAGTTCGTTCCCAAACATGTATGCCTGAAATTATTATAAATTGTCGCGGCATACAACAGCAGCTAAAAAATATTAACCCCAACAAATCCCCCGGTCCAGATCAAATACCTGCTCGCGTATATAAAACAATGGCATCAGACATAGCGCCTTACTTAGAATTAATATTTACCAAATCTTTAGTAGATCATGTAGTGCCTAAGGACTGGAGAGTAGCAAATGTCACACCTATATTCAAAAGCGGCGACAGGGAAGACCCTAGTAACTATAGGCCTATTTCTCTCACATCCATTTCCTGTAAGGTATTTGAACACATAATCGTAAGCTCCATTATGAGTCATTTAGATAGGGAGGCATTGTTAATAAATAACCAACACGGATTTCGAAAGGGTAGATCTTGCGAAACCCAATTGGCCCTCTTCGTTCATGACATCTTGCTCTCGGGTGAAAATAATGTCCAAGTTGACGCGATATTCCTCGATTTTAGGGAAGCTTTTGATAAGGTACCTCACGTTAAGTTGCTCTCAAAACTAGAAGCATATGGAATAGATAAAAACATTATTAGTTGGATTAATCAATTCTTACATGGGCGGGAACAAAGGGTTGTCATAGACGGTATCATGTCAAACACAGTTAACGTTACATCGGGTGTTCCTCAGGGAAGTGTAATTGGTCCACTTTTATTTCTCTTGTACATAAATGATATTAGTAACGTCGTTAAAAGTAAGCTTAGACTCTTCGCAGACGACGCGGTTGTGTATAGGGATATTAACAATTCCGAAGATAGCGACTCGTTAACAATCGACCTACTTGCTATTCATGCTTGGTGCGAAAAGTGGCAGATGGAACTAAACATAAAAAAGTGCGTAGCAGTCAGCTTTTGGAAAAAGATAAATTGGCCATTTAGGGCATACAGAATTAAAAATACAGAAATTATTCACGCCGAGTCTGTTAAGTACTTAGGAGTCACAATTAGTCACGACCTATCTTGGGGAAAACATATTAGGGAAATATGCGGTCAAGCATATAGGAAGCTAGGCTTTATCAAGAGAGTACTCGGAAAATGTGATGAGAAAGTGAAAGAACGTTGTTATTTTTCAATCGTTAGGCCTCATCTGGAATATGCTGTTAGTGTATGGGATCCATACGAAACGGGGTTGATATCAGAGTTAGATCGCGTCCAGCGAAGAGGAGCTAGGTTTGTGAAACGATGCTACGATAAGTTGGCTAGTGTGTCTGGACTGTTAGAAGAATTAGGATGGGAATCGCTATCACAGCGTAGATTAAATTATAGGCTTAACCTCCTAAATAAATTTCAGGAAAATCATTTCACTGACGACGTAAAAAACATACTATTAACCCCTTCGTACTACGGCAGATTAGATCGCGCCAATAAAATTAGAGAGCTAGATTGTAGAACCGATAGGTATAAAATGTCATTTTTTCCGCGTACCATTCGGGACCATAACAGCTGTGATCGTCGTCATGAATAGTTCGAGTATTGACAATAGGCAGGCAGTTAATCTTTCTCATTATATTCTCCTCTTTCTTATTTATGCATGATGTAAATAATGATGTTCTTATTTATGCATGATATTTTGAATCTGTAGTAGTAGTCTTTGTATCCCTTGCATGTTAGAACGATTGGAGGTAGAATGTTTCTTGGGTATTAGATTTGTAATTGGCGCTTTGCATGTGTGGTACGCGGGTTTTTAATGTAATGTCGGTGTTCTACCATATTATTCATGCATGCCTGGTGCGAAAGCACCCCCTACCACACACCCTTTGGGTGGCTTGCAGGGTATGACGTAGATGTAGATGTAGATGTAGATGTTCCTACTCGATACCAAAGCAACGTTTGGATGGAGCCATTTTTTCGTTGTTTTGCCGCTGCGTCGTTTTCCACACTCATACCTTGTTTACCTGGCAGCGCTTGGATGGAAAACAGACTGTGGAAAACCGTGAGGCATTGATCCTTCCTTATGATTCTGGTTCATCACGAAGTCACGTTCTAAAAACAGACATTAACGTGGAGTGTTGTCGATGAGAGCTGCACCGCCCAGGAGGCTAGCAACCGTCGTCAGCGATCGGAAGGATGACACCGGAAAGCAAGTGACCGATTAATGACGGGTGGGGAAGGCGTCATCTTTCCTGCCTGTCGCAGACCTGACGACGCAGGTTGAGTTGATAGTGGAGCTTCTGGCTGGCTACTCAGTGTCCGACAACATCTACATCTACATTTATGTAGTAGTAGTCCTTGTACACCTTGCACGTTGGAACGATTGACGATAGAATATATCTTGGTTAGTAGATTGTTAATTGGCTCGTTGCATGTGTGGTACGCTGGTTTCAATGTAGTTTCGGTGTTCTACGTTATCATTCATGCATGCCTGGTGTGGAAGCACCCCCTGCCACACACCCTTGGGGTGGCTTGCAGGGTATGACGTAGATGTAGTCGTAATACCCTGCGAGCCACCACGAGGGTGTGTGGCATGGGGTGAAGATCACCATACATGCACTATTGCCATGCAAGTAGGATATTTAAGGGAGACAAGCTGGAGAACAGGGTCACATGCAGCTAGATGGTTAGTATCTACATAATAAGAAAGGGATTATAGGTTGTTATTACATACACCATGCACTTCAAACTACTCTAACTATATTTCACCTACAAATCCCTTTGCTACGCTGCCTATTGTTCTCCCTTATGGTACGCGGGAAAAATTACATTTTAAATCTATCGGTACGACAATCTATCTCTCTAAACTTGTTAATCTGATCAAACCTAGCAACGCAGGGGTTCTTAAAATATATATATAACGTCATCTGTGAACATATGAATATATGAACGGTGGCATGAAAATACACCTTCAAATCACGATGCGGCCCCATCGCCGGTCACCACCGACGTCTCGGACGTTGATATCGGAATTAGATCGTGTGCAGCGGAGAGGAGATAGGTTGTGAAAAACGATGCTACGATAAGTTTACTAGTGTATCTGGATTGTTAGAAGAATTGGGATGGGAATCGATATCACAGCGTTGATTAAATTAAAAGGCTTAACTTCTTAGCTTAATTACAGGAAAAATATTTCTCTGACGACGTAAAATTTATACTATGAACCCCCTCGTACCACGGCAGATTATATCGCGCCAATAAAATTTCGAGAGATAGATTGTAGATGTAGATAGTAGATGTAGATTGTAGATGTAGATTGTGGATAGATGCAGAATGTAGATGTAGATAGATTGATAGAGATAGATACGTAGATGTAGATGTATCATACCTTCCTCTTACGGATCCCATATACTAGCGGCATATTCTAAATGAGGCCTGACAAGTGTAAAATAGCATCTTTCTCGTACTCTCTCATCGCATTTGCCTAGAACCCTTTTTACGAATCCTAATCTACGGATTGCTACACTAGTTATTTCCCTAATGTGTTTCCCCATGACATGTCTTCATTGATGGTGACGCCTAAGTATTTAATAAATTCAACGTTAGATATTTTATTCTCTATGATGCAATAGATTATTCCGTGGAAAGCCATTATTTTTCCAAAAGTTCATTATCGCGCATTTCTTCAAATTTAATTCTAGCTGCCAACTATCACACCAATCCACAATCGCATCTAAATCCTTAGCTAAAGACTGACTGTCCTCTTCATTTTTTATTTCCTTATACACTACTACATCATCGGAAAAAAGACGGAGCTTGCTATTTTTTTACTACTATATTCAAGTCATTCACGTAGAGAAGAAATAAAATTGGGCCTATCACGCCTCCCTGGGGAACACCCGATGTAACTTTTACTTCGCCTGAGCTGACACCATCTAATACCACCCTTTGAACGCGTTCATGTAAGAAGTCTCCTATCCAGCCTACTACATTACTGTCTATCCCGTGTGATGCTAACTTTGCTAGGTGCTTACAGTGGGGAGCCTCTTCAAAGGCTTTTATAAAGTTGAGAAACGCTGCATCTACCTGTACGTTACCTTCTCCGGAAACTAGAATGTCATGAACAAAAAGACCTAATTGGGTTTCGCAAGACTGTCCTTTTCTGAACCCATGCTGGTTTGTTATCAATAAATCCTGGCTGTCGAGGTGTCCCATTATTGATGTAACTTTTATATGCTATATAATTTTACATGATAGTGACGTTAATGATATTGGTCTATAATTACATGGCTGTTCCCTATCTCCGTTTTTATGAATTGGGGTCACTTTTGCTATCTTCCAGTCTTTGGGGACCGCGTGTTCTTCGAGGGATTTGTTAAATACTACTTTAAGAAACGGAGCCATTTCGAGAGCTAGTTCTTTATAAACACGAGGTGGAATTTCATCAGGACCTGAGGACTTGTTCGGGCTAACGTTACTTAGTAAGGATGGACTTAGTAAGGTACTGATAAGGGAATAAGCGCCCACAAGATAGTTAAAGCTAATGTTTTGTCTAATAACTGTTACTAATACCACTTATACCTCTGTAAAATCGGCAAGGTACGTTAAAGGTCATAATTATTGTCAGTTGTGCATGTTTGGTGATCTTCACCCCCTGCTACACACCTTCGTGGTGGCTCGCAGGGTATTGCGTGGATGTAGATTGTAGAACCGATAGGTATAAAATTCCATTTTTTCCGCGTACCATTCGGGACCCTATCAGCTGTGATCGTCGTCATGAATAGTGCGAATAGGGAGATTATGGATTGTAGATCTCTCTCTTCATTTTCTCTACGTTCTTATTAATGCATGATGTAAATATGATGTTTTTATTTATGCATGACATTTTGAATCTGTAGTAGTAGTCTGCCACACACCCTCGTGATGGCTCGCCGGGTATTACGTAGATGTAGAAGTAGTAGTCTTTGTATCCCTTGCATGTTGGAACGATTGACGATAGAATGTTTCTTAATAAGTAGATTTTTAACTGGCGCGTAGCAGGTGTGGTACGCTGATTTCAATGTAGTTTAGGTGTTCTGCCGTATAATTCATGTTCGCCTGGTGTAGAAGAACCCCCTGCCACACTCCCTTTTTGTGGCTTGCAGAGTATGACGTAGATGTAGATGTATCGCGTACCGTGAAAGCGCTCAGCCAGCCGAAGCCTTCTGCACTCCTCCCTTCCCCCCTCCTCCCTCCATCCACCCGTCCGTTATAATATGCTGAGTTAGCTTATTCAGTTTCGCGGAAGGATGGAGGAAATGGTGTTTCCTCTGCGCTTATAACGTCCCTTGCGGGTGCTCGGGAAGTCGTGAGAGCGCGTTTGGGACGACGCCAAGGGTGTGTGTTGAGAACGACTCAAGACAATGCACCCCACTCCCCCCGTGATAATCTACATCTGAAAATACCGTGCAAGCCACCACTAGGGTATGTGGCACGGAGTGATTCCACACCAGGCTTGCAGAAATCATCCCAGTTCAATCAATAACTAGTGTAGCCAACCGTAGATTAGGACTCGTAAAAAGGGTTCTAGGCAAATGGGATGGGAGAGTACGAGAAAGAAGCTATTTTACACTTGTCAGGCCTCATTTAGAATATGCCGCTAGTATATGGGATCCGTACGAGGAAGGTTTGATAAAAGAATTAGATCGTGTGGAAAGGAGATCCGCTAGATTTGTTAAAGGCCCTTATGATAATATTACAAGTATTACGAGTTTAATAGAAGAACTAGGATGGGAATTACTACCAGAACGCAGGGTAAAATTTTGGTTAAATCATTTAAGTAAATTCGAAACCGATTTGTTCACAGATGACGTTAGATATGTATTGAGAACCCCTACGTATTATGCTAGGTTTGATCAGATTAACAAGATTAGAGAGATAGATTATCGTACCGATAGATTTTAGATGTCATTTTTCTCGCGTACTATAAGATAGAACAATAGGTAGCGTAGCAAAGGGATAGGTAGGTGAAATATAGTTAGAGTAGTCTGTATTGCATGATGCATGCATAACAACCAATAATCCATTTCATATTATGTAGATACTAACCATCTAGCTCCATGTGACCATATTATCTAGCATGTCTCCATTAAATATCCTAGTTGCATGTCAATAGTGCATGTTTGGTGATCTTCACCCCCTGCCACACACCCTCGTGGTGGCTCGCAGGGTAGTACGTAGATGTAGATGTACGGCACACCTTATTAGTGTATGGCATGGGTGGCTAGTATATCGAACGTGAATACGGAGAGGAATAGGAAAAATTTATAGTTAGGAGAGGAATAGTGCAATGTATGTGTACTGGGTGACTTTCCTTTAGTCATTCCCTTAATTCAGCTGAAATCCAAACCGCGCACGTTCGCCGTAATGCAAGGCGTAGGCCAAAGTCAGTCGGGATGACTATACGAGGTCATACCAGAAATTAGGAGAGTACTACGTGGCCGAACATGCTACCATGCAGTACGCTACTTAACATACGACTATTGCTTGTATTTACTGCGACAGAAAAATACTTCTATAATGTATTAAATCATGCAAGAGCTATATGATGCCGGAAATTGCATGCTAGGTCAGTAACTAATAATGATGTTATGATATTAACTCTAGTAAAAATCTATTTTACCTAGTCAGGGTCAAAGTATCCAAGCTATCTATCTATCTCAACTATTATGGTCCCTTGTTGTTCGCAGAAAAAACTATCAAACAAATACATATTCCTATTGTAGGTGTTGCACTAGGCTTTCATAACTTATAAAATTGTAGCAGGGTAATTTAGGAGAGAAAAATAGGGAATGTTAATACGTGACAGCTGTAAAGGGCGTGTTTATACTTTTGTTACCACCGTCGGATTTAGTAATGCATTACGGGGGTAAAATGATATACGCCGTGTCGCGCTGATACTTGGCAGTGTTCAGTGCGTCGAAAAGTAATTGAGTTTTAAAAAGTCATCTACATCTACATCTACGTCATACCCTGCAAGCCACCCAAAGGATGTGTGGCAGGGGGTGCTTTCGCACCAGGCATGCGTGAATGACTCTCTTGAAGCGCAAAGCCATACCAAATCCCATGGAAACAGCTTTCTATTTTTTTGCAAGTTACTAAAAAATATTTGCGATGGGTCGTGTTGTTTTGGTGTCGTTAATCAACTGAGTACTTTATCCCAATAATCAGGTCGTGGTCGGTGAATATTATGTGAAGTGATATTTAGCTGAAACGTGCCTAAACCTGCCGCTTCAGCGACATGTATCGCGTTTTGGAATGTGCGGTGTTTTGTCTTAAGACCTTGGGTCACCTTAACGAAAGTTTGTTTTTCACTTTTACCGCGTCATTCTAGTCACAGAGTAGGGAAAGCATTGTTTTACGAGAACGCGGACTTGGAAATTCTGGTGGTGAGCTGGTGCGAGGTCTGCGGTTTCCCCTTGAACACACAATTTCTCCATAAGGACCGTGAGAGCACTGGGAGAAATGCGAAAGGAACTTTGTGGCCTGCTAGTGTTCTGTTTTTAAACTGTCGCCATTAACTAATACTGCTTTGAAAACACTGTTCACGTGATTCAAGCCTGGGAAAGAGACTGGTCTCGATTTCAGAAGTCAATTCACAATGAATTCCAATATTTCTTCTAAAAACTGTCTATTGGTCGAAAAATGGTATTTGCAAAGTGGAAAACACCAAGTGGTGAAAACGCCTTTCTGCACATCCTTGGTTCTCATACCATTCTCTTCTGGCGTTGAAAGTCGGAAGCATTTTTTTCACGGGCAATACGGTCTCCGCAATTGCGAGCGCATTCCTTGACGAGAGAAAATTTCAACATTTACAAATTCTACGTGGTTGTATAATAATCGTGTGCCGCGAAGCTATTTATAAATCCATTCAATAGCCGCCAAATTCAATGTTCTCCTCGTGTTTTTTAATTTTTCATCGACTTCTTTTCTGCTATCGAATTGTAATTTTGGCTCTGTTTTCACATAATTGAGAAGTAGTTAGGTCGTTCCCAAATCGTATTAATCACTTCCATGGTGATATTTTCTTCTCCCACCTGTTTCTTTTTCGACTTTGTTTACAATAACGTTTATGCATTAACATTGGAACTTAGTGGTTTTAACATTTCCAAGGCCATTGGATCATATCTCGGTCATAGTGCAATGATAATTGATCCCTGATCTCGTGTCGGGAAAATACGCGCCTGGGGAGAGACAATGCCATACGACCAGGCCGTCGAGTCTCTACATCAGTGGCATGCAGGCCACCCAAAGGGTAAGTGTCTGGAGATGAATTGACACCAATCGTGCTCGTAATGACATGCCATGAGAGGATTTGGTCAGTAGAGAACCTGCGGTAATTCTTAAGGAAGTAGTGTTTCAATTATCTACAAAAGTTGTTCATGCTGGCCTTCAAATAACAAGTGTAGCTGTTACTCAACTATTACCCTCGCATTATACCCTAAATGTCACCTCAAGGTTGTTCTACGGGGCGAGAGTTAAGGCTGGAACACAATCAACGTGTACGTGTAACGTGAGCCGTTAACAGGGATACGCGAAGAGATGGCTGACGGGAAAGTATAGCGAGCGGAAACAATCAACGTGTACTATGGGGAGTACGTGTACGCGAGAGATGGGCAACTTTCATCTCTTCCCGTGTCCCGCACACACGGAAAACCAATCAGAATAGTCCTGAGAATCCGGGAATGGGAGCCATCTGTCGGTAGATACATCCAACTGTTGAAGATTGCTCTTTGGGAAGACAACCACGGAGTAGAATCCTACTTCGTGAAGACAACTTACTTCCACACTTGTTTACACCTGATCTCTTGGCTGCGCCTGTGTTAGTCAATTGTTACTCCGGGCCGCGTTAACGTCGATTGTGACCGCTGACTTGCGTTCCCCGTCTCCCGTTGTCCCGTTAACGTCTCGCGTCACACGTACACGTTGATTGTGTCCCAGCCTTAAATTAAAAGCTGCGTGTTGTTGTGGTTTGTCATTGCAGATTAGGCTCTGTTGCAGTCGAGTCGTCATTCGCCCGCCGTGTTGTTACTCAGTGTCATCCAGCCTTTGCGGAGGACGAGGTGGGAATTTAATGTAGATTTTTTTGTGCGTGGCCCTCCCTTCGGCGAAGGTAGATTAATTTGGAAACTTTTTCTCCCCGCTTTCTCTATTCCCCATGAGAGAGGTGATGTATTGGCTCGCCATAAATTATATTCGTTGTGGTGGTTCTCCCGACCGTTAGAAAGTGTAATTTATAAAAAGGGACTCTCTTGCATAAAAAGTTTTTATTAAATAAGTTGGTGGTTAGTTACGACATCCCCCATTGCCTCTGCCGTCGTCTTATCCCAGTAATTCATTAAAAGTTTTCTTTTTATTTATCATCGAAAGATATTCTTCTCTCTATTGTGTGGAAAGTTTGTTCGTAAGACTCACAGTTAGTCCCGCAATGGAGACTTGAATTATGAGAGGATGGGAGTGCTTCAGGTAATGCGTTAAAACGATGGTTGAAGCGGTTGCGTTGAGGCTTTGCGCGAGTCTTTGCTTATAAAGTCGTTAGTGTCCATTGTTTAGTGGAAGAAGGCTGACCTTATTTGCATGTGCTGTGCCTTCCACGTATGTTCCATGATTCAACGTAAAGGTAAATTTAGTGTAATATCTAATGACTGTACGAGAGTGTTTTTGACGATTAGTTATGGAACTACACCTGCCTCACATACGTGAGGTGTAGACGTAAATTTACATGTTTGTTTTATTTTTCCTTATGATTTGTAATATTTACGCAATGACACGTTGAGGGCAGGTAGACACGATGTTAAGTGACACGTTATCGACACCTTTATATTAGTAGAGAGGGTACAGAACATACTAGCAAGTGAGGAAGAGGAGATTGTATGGCAACTGTATACTTAGTATTGGAAAGAAATAGAAAAAAATATTTGGCACCTTTTAAGAATGAGAATCAAGGCCATTTTCCACTTAGAAAAACTGTAGTATACCTAGGTTTCGATGTACTACATAATCATTGGGATGATGTAGTACATCGATGCCTGGGTCGAATAAAATTTATCTAAGTGGAAAATGGCCTTTTTTCTCATTCTTTATGGTGAATTCTTTCCACCACATCAAAGCTGATACTTCTCTTTTTGTATTAGGCACCTAACTGAGCCAAGCAAACGCACTGTTTTGCAACCGAACATATTTATTGCTTACCTTCCTATTACCCCAGACAAAAGATTTATTTGCGACTAGTTTAAGTACGTAGTGTCATCAAGTAGCGAAGAGAGGGAATTCAGAGCCAGATGGTGGCACTCTGTCACGAAAGCGGTCACAAATAAATATTTTAAAAAAGTAGTTTTCTATCATATGGTAATGAAATCTCCTGGTACCTGACTATATTCCCTTGAATCCCATTGGCTTTTTTTCCCCTTTTCAAGCTCAATACGAACTGCTGTAGTATTCATCATATTGAACAGGCGCAAAATTTGAATGTTTTCTGGCACAACGGTTAAAATATTCGCAACATCCTGGTGGTTAAAACCGGTATCAACCAAAAACTTATCTACTTCATGGCGGCTTTCATATTTCATGTAAAATACATCTTCACTTACGGTGTTGTAACTTCTCCTCTGATGTAACATTCATGTCTGGCCTCTGTCATCTACGTCTACATTAATATGTATCCCTGCAAGCCACATCAAGGATGTGAGGCGAGGGTGAGTTGTCACCAGCATGCACTTAGTGTGCTGATAACTGTCACCAACATGGACTACACTATAGGTATGCTACCAATTCTTCTGATTCGTTTGTATTTATGTATATAGCAACTACGTAAACGGGATAGAAATGCCATGTAAGGATCTTTTACATACTATCCCACGAGCCGCCGCATGGGCGTGTGGCAAGGGGTGTTAGGTCAACAGCCGTGTAAAGGTGTAAGGTTTTTGGAGATGAAATGGTGACATGTATTAAGGGAGTTTATTCAATGGAGCTTAATTTTTATTGTGATCGCTTATTGTTCGCGGAAAGAACGAGTTTTTGTACCTATCTGTTCGGTAGAGTATCTCTCTTATTTCATCGCATCTGTCAGACCTAGAGATGTAGTGAGGCATCATGATAATATTCTCTGTGTCGCTATGAAAAATATCAGTTCTGAATTTATCAAGCAGCCTGAGCCTAGCGGGCAGCCTCCGAGTCTCTAGGGGCTCCCACCTTAATCCCTCTTAACTAGCGAAATCTTGTGAAACTAGCTGTGAGTGCTACGTGGCAGATTATGAAACAAACATTAGGGATATAATCGACTAATCAGCCTACACACTTCCTGTCGACAAAGATACTTCTTCAAAATTTCATTTACAGCCGTAAGGGTCTTTATCGATCGCGGGAAAAACGAAATTTTCAAAAAAATTCGTTTTGGAAAATAGGTGTAAACTTTGATTTGCAGTGGCTTATTGTAAAAGCGTGGACTCGGAGGGAGGAAAACTCGAGAAAGTGGGGTGCAGAGGGAGTGGAGGCGCGGGGGTGCGGTTGGGCGAGAGCGGGTGTGGTGCTGTGGACGGAACACGAGCACCGCTGGGAGCAGTCGGAGCGATGGTTGAGGTGCGTGAGGATTCAGAGAGGGGGAAGAAGTACTCACTGTATATACACACTACCTATGCTTTATGAATGGACGGAGTAAGGTAGGAAGTATACCGTGCCAAGGAAAAAGATTTAATCAGGTATGAAGAGGATGTGGGTTGGTTACATAGGATCTGGATCTAAAAGAGCATAAAAGATATTTCGTTTCCTTTCTCATATAAATATACCTCAAGCGGTGATTCACGCTAATGATAATTTTGCTTATATTCCACTTATGCTCTTCTGTTTCACATAATCTCTTCATGGGTTCTGTATAGCTTGCATCAGTAGTTCTAATGGCACGCCGTGCAAGTTTGTAGTGTGATTCTTGTACCTCGGTAAATTCGTGTAATTGTAATAGACGTTGATACAAACAGTCTTACGTTGGTGGCGTAGTGTAGGATGTGCTTGTGAAATTTCGCCTTACGGACGAGCATTAGCAGGTTTTTACCGGTCATCATCAATAGCCAAAGCTAAATTTACTTATATATGCTACGGCGTGTAATGCATGTAATAATCCTTTCTATTCCCTGAAACTTTGCGAAGATCCTTCGTGAAACATGATCGCAAGTCTCGATGCAGCGTTTTCGATCTCGTTTGCGAAGACGGTTGAAGAAGCGAATGGACGATGTGTCCATTCACTCCCCATCCCCGCCCCCCCTCTCGTTCCACGGTGACCCTCCCTCCACACGCGACCTCGCTCCCTCTTGACTTTCCTTCCCCCCTGCTGACGTCTTGCACGCATCGCCTCGGATCGGTTGCAGTGGCAGCAGCAGTCAGTCGGAGGCCAGCCTCGTCTCACCGTCGGTGTCGGGTCGGATGTTTCCCGCTTAATCTCACAATACCCTGCGAGCCTCCTGAATGTTAAGCGTATAATAGGAAAGTCCTCGGATGAAAAAGTCAAAGAGAGATGCTACTTCGCTCTGGTTAGGCCACACCTCGAATACGCCGCTAAGATTTGGGACACTGGTCATAAAGATTTAACCAATAAAATTAATAAAACACAAAGGAAAGCAGCACGCTTCGTTAAAAACTGCTACGAACGAACATATAGTGTTACACAACTTTTAGAGGGATTAAAGTGGGAGCCCATAGAGACTCGGAGGCTGCACGCTAGGCTTAGGCTGCTTGAGGTATTCAGAACTGATATTTTTCAGAGCGACACAGAGAATATTATCATGACGCCTCAATACACTTCTAGGTCTGACAGATGCGATAAAATAAGAGAGATACTCTGCCGAACAGATAGGTACAAAAACTCGTTCTTTCAGCGCACAATAAGCGCCCACAATATAAACTGAGTTCCTCCAAATACACTCCCATAGGACATGTCACCATTTCACCTCCAAGGATTTTACATCTTTACACGGCTGGTGACCTACCACCCCTGCCACACGCCTATGTGGCGGCTCGCGGGTTATTATGTTGATGTAGATGTAGAATGTTGTGAAGCTGGGGTTTTGTTTTCGTCGACATGCATTGCACCATCTCTACTAAAGTTGATGTAACAATGACTACATCTACATCTAAACAAGACTATAGATATAGAAAACCTGCCAAGACTTGTCGAGAGGCGTTGTCTCACATATATGCGCTGTACAATAAACATACAACCGAAATAAGGCCGTGTTCTAATCAATGTTTTCGTGACCACTCACAAATTCACACAGGCGCTCGAGTTGCGTCGCAACCATGTACCTACGACGCGGTATTAATACGATCTAGCAGAGATAAGGGTACAAGCATCAGGGAGGAAATCAATGAAGGTCGGTGGCGCGATGTTCGTTTGTGGTCAGATTTCCGGGATGATTTTCGTACGGGAACTTATTAGTAATAAGTATAGATTGCATGTTACCTATTTGATTTCTTGGCAATTTAATGCCCTATTAACGCGTGGTCTTGTGTTTTTTGACCTATACGTACTTCGAAATAGTTAGATGGTACATAAGTGCAGACTTTCTCCTAAACGCGAAAACATATCTTTGTTTGTTATTATAATCGTTACAATTAAATATCAAGGAATGATATCGAATAAAAAACGTATTCCTATGCGATTTTCTCTTCCTGTTTGGATTTTAGCGATCCTATTTGTGTGTGTTTAATTAATTTTATGTGTTGCTATCCACCTTCTTTCTACCTTTCTGTTTGAACCTTTATTTGTATGTATTTGCCGCTGAGCGGTCTGAGTGAATGAACGAACGATTTTATGGCCTGAACGGCTCCTCCCCTGTCCCTCCTCCCTTAGTGTGCCTTCGAGGACGACTCGGACTGGCCGTCGATTTGGGCTTTCGCGAAGGACCCGCGTTCTTAAGGTGTAATGGCGGGGTCGACTGGGGCGCGTGTGGGAGTCATCGCCGTGATGAATCGGTCGACTGAATGATGCATTGCCCGCGCTGGGCCTTCCTCCTCTCGCTCACTTTTTCTCTCCCCTCGACTATTTGACCTAGTTTAATTTTCCGGGAGGAATATTATTTTTCGCGAAGGAATGTCAACTACTTGTTACACCACCTTTTATTGTACGGAGAGATCTTTTACGAAAGTTTGAAGTAGACTATTTTTTGCCCGACGTTGAAAAGATTTTGCTAGAGCCAAACTATTATGGTAGGAACGATCACAGGAATAAGAATAAGGAAATAGGCTGCAGAACCGATAGATTTAAAATGTCATTTTTTCTACGTACAATAAGGGACCATAACAGTTGTGATAGATCAGTTCTAGGATGCTGGCTAGGTTAAATAGGGTTTTCAGTAGTGCTAAATATCGTAACATGAATTGTAGATACTATCCCCGTATGCAGTCTCCGGCATGATATACTCCTTCATGTCTTAGTCCCTTGTTGTGCTATTTATTTGTCGCCTAAATAATAATAGCCAGTGCTTATATTTTGAGTAGTGTGCTGCATGGTAGCATGTCCTTCTTCGTATCACTATCCTAGTTTGTGGTCTGACTGCGTACCGTTGTCCTGACTGCTTTTGGCCTGCGCCTGGCATTCGGGGAAACGCGCGTGGTTCTGATTTGAACTGGGATGAGTGATGCATGCTTGGTGTGGAATCACCCCGTGCCACACACCCTAGTGGTGGCTTACAAGGTATTTCGTAGATGTAGATGAGAGTGGGTCCCGTTGTGAGCTGCAGAGCGTAAAGGCGTGTTGCCCTGAAAGGAAATCTGTTTGAGATTGAGAATCGTGTATTGGTTATGTTTTCCTGTGTCCGTTTGTGCAGCACCGTAGACTGCATGGCCTATCGGAAGAGAGATGGAAGGGGTCCACTCGCTGCGGATGGGACCCCTTCGGAGCGGGAGTCCTCCTTTCGTCGCAGCCTGCGTCGTCTGCCTAGCAGAGGCACCGCGGAAGAAGTGTGCTTTCCTGTTATCTTTTGATCTCGCGAATCGATCCCGTGAAATTGTGAGCCATTTTATGACGGCTGCAAACCATTCGGTCGTGGCGGAAGTGCGGCCGCCGAACTGTTTCCAGTAGGAGGGGAATTATGGGACAAAATCATAATAAACCGTCCGTCCTTGTCTTCTTCTTTTCATAATGTCTACATCTCCATATCACCGGGCAAACCTCCTCAAGGGTGTGTTGCAGGGTGGGTTTATCTCCAGCATACTCTCTTTATGTATCTTATTTGAGTGAACGAAACTACAACTATTATTGCATTAGTAACACATGCAAAAACTAGTCAAAAGATGAACTTTCACCAACATATACTACTTCTGAAACTACATAAACAATCAGAGATACGAGAGTCATGCAGAAAGCATGCAAATCGTGCCATGTTAGTGCAACATACAAATGATACCACCGGCGCCCAGCCCATCGTATTTCCTCCTTGCAAGCGTCGATTTTACTGCAGCTACTCAGTAATGAAACTTTGAGCGGTTTCAAATGCTTCTTGGTAAATTGGTTAACCTTAATCTTTAACCATCATTGCTCGTGTTCTATTCTCAGATTCCCTGGGTGAAGTGCGTACGATGAAGTTGTAATTTGGTTAGGTAACAGTAAAACTATTGCCAATCAGCGGCAAAAAATTGTCCTGAAGGCGTAGTGCTTTTTAAAGCTGTTCACTGTTGTAATAAAAAAAAAGCGGTTAGTTTTTGGATGTTAAAATAGTTCCCCAATCCCCATTTGAATTCATGTTGCCTTGTACTCAATGGTGTGAATTTTTTCTGTGCAAAAGATATATTTGTTTACTTATGATGTATTACATTTCAAAGTGCATTGTGGACAGAAATTCTTTCCGGAATACCGTGGGGAACATGACGTTAATTAAAGCAGACGAGTGCAGGATATAACACCAATTTGAAATTGTGTTTCCGGTGATATGGGGAGGAATATATTAGAGTTATGCTCAGAGCGATTTTTCACCCGTGTATGTTTGATCCTTTAATTGAAACTGTCATTGAAAATGTTCCGTGTGGTAAACCAGTAATGATCAGTGGTTAGCGGAAGCAATGATCCTCAGCCCAATCCAAGGAGGGTGGGAAGATCATTTAGTCACTTGTTAAGCGATGCCGGTGTCTTGAATATGAAATGTAAGTGACCTACTAATAATTCTGATCTCGTGCCAGAAAGGCAGTTCACCTTGCTCTTGCGTGCTTATAACGCATTGGAGTGGAACTGCTGAGATTATGTTTCATTCACCTTTAGTTGAGTTATAAAGGAAAATTGGAACGCTTTTATTCGCATGTGCAGTGCTATTTCTCACTTTTGGCGTCTCTTGCATTCGTGTCTGGAGTCAAATCCATGTGCCACCACCACGTCAAATGAAGTTATGAATTCATTGCTTTTCTTTTGCATATCTACACATAGTTTGTTTCCATCTCACCAGTTTGTCGTGACTTGCATGTTGGCTCTGATAAGAAAAGAACACATTCTCCAGTGAAATAGTATCCTCATGAAGAAGTTAAGAAAAAGTACAATATTCAATCTATTTGGGAATACCCTCGGAGTAACTGATGACAATCCTGTGGTGTTGCATTGTAATAGTTATACGTATATTGGTCTTATCGCTGTTAGACTTTCCTTCGGATCCGCCCATTCTTTAGACAGATGGGTCAGAAACCTGATTTTCGTGCTCTTAGATTGAAAGTACCTATAGAGACAACGGCGCGTGGCATGGGTTTTCGGACGCCGGTCATGAGTGACGGAGTGCTCAAAGAATAGGATTGGATAGTAGAATGGGATCAAAAGTGGCTGATGTTTTCGTGAATGGTTGTCTTGTTTTGTTTTGTTCTGACTTCTGAATAGTTCGAGGAAAGTACGAGTTATTGTGCCTAACAGTTTGATGGCGTGATTCTCATTATTACTCTCTTTCACAGATATAACGTAGGGGATTTGAATACTGTCCTCCGCGTCAACCATGCTTTTCCTTTGCCCGTTTTCATTGACGCCTTTGCGGAAGAAGTGACATTCTAAACTTGTACGGCCTAAAATTTCCTTAATTTTTATTTATGTGACTAATGGCCGGTTGCAAGAACATTTTGTAATGGAATCAATAGTTATGAGATCCATAAAGTTATCGTTCTCATAAATATTTGGGTTCCTGGAACACATCAACTAGTTACTAAAATTATTTACCAATTAGTGATAGCTTCGTATATTTTGTCAAATCATTCACCGCAAGATAAATACTATGAAAGTTTAGCCGATAAATAGTTTCTAATGCAGATGAAAATTAGTCCGTAAGAGTAAACAAACTGGTCGTTTGTGTCAAAACAACTCTTTCATCAAGTAATAAAGTCTCCAAGCGGTTCATTGCACATCCACCATCTTATACTATGGAACTCATGACTCCATACCATAGAATATGAAACAAATACATATATAGAATGTTTCTGCAACACTTGTTGAATGGTTGTCATGGCTTATGGGTCCCATCACTTAATATAATACTTATGTGTCGTTCCTACAACTGGCCATAAATACAGAAAATTGTTTTATTACTTATTATATACGTGTCTGGTATAATCTTGACCAAAATCGTTCCGCACTGGATGTCTGAGGCTTGCGGTTTACCGGAGATGAGGCCTCACTGGCACTCCATTTTGGAGATCTCACTCATTTTGAAGTGGTCCGTCCGATCGGTACTTGGATGGAATCCATTTAACATGCCATTGGAAGGAATTGTCACGTCGTCGTGCTTTGGCCTCTGTCGCCTCTCCCGCTAATTCTGTCCCCTGAGCTAGTTCGCTAGTTGCTCCGCCACCACCTCTCGGGACGCATTCTGGCGCATGACCAGGAGCCGACCGAATTTGGGAGGCGGATTCGAGGTGTCCTTCGATTGAGACTGCATGCCCCCCCCCCCCCCCCCTGTTCCAGTATGGAGGGCGCCCTTCATTTCAAGCGATTGATTTCCCGTCTGCGAGTGCGTGTCATACTATTCCAGCGATTAGTGTTGAAGAGCGTTGGCGTTGAAGGCGGTTACAGTAGTACTTATACAAATACTGAACGCATAAATTTGTATGGCCGATTGCCGCCGCATGATTGAATACGTTTCAAAATATAAGTAACGCTTTGTCCGTGACTTTTTAAAGAGCTTTTTTTAAGGCGACCATATTTTGAGGGCTCCGTTCCATTGTCGCTATCTTTGAGGACAAATTTTACTCCCGCTGATCCTTTTTTTGCTACATTTCTTTTGTCATTTAGATCATTGTTTTTTTGAACGTGTAATTAACTCATGCCTTAAACCCGAAAAATCTTGTGTTTATGCACTTACTAAATGCTCTTTAGAATTTTCAGCGTTCAACGAAACATTTGTTTGAAAGTCCTGTCAAATGTGCATTTGAAACTTGTTTTCTGAATTTCCGTAATGGCTATCTTGATACCACATGCCAATGGCAATTGATTCTTAATGCTTTGTTGTTTTATTTTCCTCTCTCGTGAGACCTGTTTTCTCTATCTCTCCTGTTTCCTTTAGAATTCTTTCACTTTTTAAACTTTCTCTCTAATAACCTTTCATATTGTAATTCTTTCTTGAGTTATTGAATCCGACTTGTTGTTGGCTTCATTCCCCAGAGGTTTTTAAAAATTATATTGCTAAGTAACTTTCATTCTTTCTTTATTATTTTATTATTATTGTATAATAGACAGTTAAGGCTAGGTTCAAATGGAAGTCTGTAAAAATCTGTTGGATCTTTACTAAAAAAAATGACCCTCTTATGGTAGTCCGCAAGAGGAAGATGACGAAATAGAGAAGATCTGTGAAGAACTTGACAGCATTATTATCAAAATAAATTGTGAAGACAATCTTATAATTCTTGGGGACTGGAATGCAACTGTTGGTGAGGGGAAGGAAGGAAATGTGGTTGGCTGCTTTGGACTTGGTACAAGGAACAAAAGAGGTGAGAGGAAGGTAGAGTTCTGCTTTAAGCATAAAATGGTGGTAACCAACACCATGTTTCAGCATCATCCCAGAAGAAGGTACTCATGGAGAGCTCCTGGTGGCATAAGGAGAGCACAAATAGATTATATCCAAGTAAGAGAGAGATTTAGAAATCAAGTGAAAGATAGTAAAAGTTACCCAGGAGCAGACATTGAGAGCGTCCATAACCTTGTCCTGATGAACTGTGAACTTGAGTTCAAGAAATTGAAAATAAAGGAAAGAAGATACTGGCAAGTAGTAAAATTGAATGAAACATCCAAAAAAAAAAAATTGAAAAGGAAAAAAAACTAGCCATCTAAACATATAACAGAGGAGATTAACCTCGATAAAAAATGGAGAGCAATAAAACAGATTATACATGACAATGCGGACCTTGAATTGGGTAGAGACAAGTTGGAACCAAGGAAGGAATGGATAAGCGAAGAAGTTATGGAATTGATAAGAGAAAGAAGTATGTTCAAGAAGTCAAAGGATGAAGAGGGTAAAATAAAATATAGAAGACTACGAAATAAAATTCATAAACTAGCTTTAAGAGACAAGGAAGCATTCCTAAAAAAGATATGTGCAGAGATGGACTAATTTATGAAAACAGGCCAAATAGATAGGGCATGCGGTGAAATCAAAGAGTTCTTTGGGGATAAAAAGCTCAATGCAATGAGTATTATGGATAGGAATGGCACAGTTGTCTATGAAGAAGAGGAAGTAGTAAACAAGTGGAAAGAGTAACTTGAAATGTTATACGGAGAAGGAGAAAATCAAGAGAGTCCAATTGAGCCAGAAGATGAAGTAGCAGAAAGAAGATAAAGGAGACCCTATAAGGATGGAAGAGTTTCAGAAAGCATTAGGAAATTTTGAAAGATAAGAAAACACCGGGACTGGATGAAATGCCTAGTGAACTCATAAAATATTGTGGAGAGAAGATGAAAAGGGAACTATATCAATTGGCTTGTAAAATATATGATACTGGATATTTGCCGGAAGATCTCACCAAGTGCATAATAGTACCGATACCCAAAAGGAACAATTTACAAAAATGTGAGGACTATAGAACACTCAGCCTTGTGTGTCATGCGTCAAAAATAATCACAAAAATTGTTCAAAATGGAGTTGAATAAATCATACAAGAGGAATTAACAGAAGATCAGCACGGCTTTTGGAAGGGAATCGGTTCAAGAGAAGCAGTCTTAGCACTGAGACAAATAATAGAAAAACAGATAAAAAAAACAAAGCGACATTTATTTCTTCCGTTGATCTGGAAAAAGGTTTCGATAATGTTAATTGGAACACGATAAAGAAGTTGTTAGATGTGGCTCAAAGATAAGGAGGCAAGAATTAGTAAGGGTGTTACACAAGGGTGTTCCTTATCACCATATTTATTCAATTTGTATGTACAAGACGCTATAGACAGAATAAGAGAAGAGTTAGAAGAGACAGAAGTTGGGGTAAAAGTGAATGGGGAGAGAGAGTGGATATGCTTAAGATTCGCGGATGATAGAGCTGTGCTAGCAGAAAGTGAGGGGGGTCTGCAAAAAATATTGAATGTAATGAACAGGGTAATTAAAAACGATTGCAACAGTATAATTAACAAACTTTAGACAAAAGCTCTAATCTGCGATAAAAACAAAAACATAACAGCCAACGCAAAATTGGAAAATGTTACCCTTCAACAAGTGAAAGAATTTAACTACTTGGGAAGTAAAATAACGTGGGATGGATGAAGTGCACGAGATGTAAAATGCAGAATCAACCAAGCGAAGCTAGCATTCAATAAAAAGAAAACGCTACTAACGTCAAAAAGCATTAGTTCGGAGATAGGGAAGAACTTCATGAAGACCTACGTTTTGGAGTGTTGCGCTATATGGATGCGAATCGTGGACTGTAAGTGGGGAAAGTGAAATGAAAAGACTGTTATCCTTTGAAGCATGGTGTTACAGAAGAATGCTGAAAGTAAGCTGGACAGAAAGGAAAACGAATGAAGAAATCTTTGAAAAAGCTCAAGAAGAAAGAAGCATAGTAAGAATCATTAAAGAAAGGAGAGCTAAACATATATTGGACATCTACTACGGCACGATAATCAAGCGAAAAGGGAGTAATGGAAGGAACAATTGAGGGAAAAAACCGCAGAGGAAAGCCCCGACTAGACTTCATGAGCCAAATTGTGAAGGATATGAATTGCAGAACATACTGCGAATTTAAACGAAAAGCTGAGAGGAGAGATGAATGGAGGTCTGCTGCCAACCAACTCTACGGTTGAAACGGAAGAAGAAGGTAGTCCGAGCGAGATAGTTCCGTAGTCATTATAGAGACCATATTCGAATTATACGTTTTAATTTCACCAGCTGTAGGACACATCAATATAATATTGTATTATTAATGGTGCAATAATATAGTTTTATATGACAGAAATTGTAAGTAATTTAATGAAAATATCCACATAAGTCTTTACCTTGACTCATTTTTTTCGCGCGGTGCGTTTGAAATTCCTTCAAAACGGAAGGTTTTTTGTAATACCCAAGAACCTATTGCGGTGAAAATATGATTAAATTTCAAAAATAGTTGAGAAAACATTCAAACTAACCACTGTTATTTTTTTTACGACATCGTAAGTGTCAGGAATGCCTCATGTTTAATATAAGGTCTCTTTGGAGTGCATACACGTACCATTTCCCACGTAAAAGGGCGGGTATTTTTTTGGCAAATATCTCGGAAAGTAACTGTTAAGGGGTAGAAAGGTTTATGCTAATGGAAAGGTGAGATATCTTTCTTTAAAATGAGACCAAATTAATTGGTTTCTAAGTAAAATGATTTTTCGCTCAAACTACCTTAATGTATGTTTCACTATTGATCGAAGCGTCAGTGCTGCTCTCTCTCTGATGCCGTCCATGAACCCTCTTCCGCCTTCTTTCTTCCCCTCCCCCAACTTCCTTCACTTCTTGTCAGCCCTAAGCAAGCCATTGATTACCCCTCATTACCCCTACCGACCACCTGCATCCTAGGTACATCCTACTCAATTCACACGTTTTATCTCTTCTCACCCACCACTAATAAGATTTTCTACGTCTTCCTGCTCGCACGCTCTACCTTCCTCGTCCTCCTGCTCACACAACCTCTCACCTCGAAAGCCTGCGTCCTCTTCTCGTCTCTTCTCGGAGCCATTTGGTCCTAAAATATGAATATTCTTTTCCTCGTCGTTTCCTCTTCCTCATGAATTTTTCAATATTTGATATCTACTTTTATTTTCGATCCTTCTATAGTTTTTAGTCTTCTTATATATTCGTAATAATTACTTATTGTCTCTCATTGTAATACTATTTTGCAAATACAAACCCCTCCCTCGATCTTTATCTCTTCACCTCCCACCCACTAACTCCGTTGTTTTGTAAATACACTTTGTTCACTGAGAACCTTGTATGTTTATATTTGTGCGACTCGTTTTTTTATTCTGTTAATATTTTATATTTATTTATTATGTCAACCAATGTAAAAGTCCATTGTGCTGTTTTTGGGGTTATAATGAATTAATAAGATTATAACAACCGCAAAAAATTTAGAACACTGTTATAATACTATAAATAGGAATTTTGTTCTGCCAAAATTGAATAACATCATGATGATCGGGAAGAGGGATATGTTCTCCCAAAATTATTAAATTAATATGGAAGAGACATTGAGATATTGTTTAAATATAAAATATACAGCCATAAAAATGTAGTAAAAACTGTGATCCACAGAGATATGTAGCTGCAAATGTAAAGGTAATATCTCCTTTGACTTCCGATGATTCTTTATTGAAATAATGATCTTGACCCGTTTTGATTTTGAATCATGCATGTTGGAAAATGGTATTTATTAATTTTTTTATTATTTTATTGCCTAAAATTATATGTTTATTGATGATATGGCTTCATCCATTTTGATCGACAGGATCAGGAGGGTACTATTAATTGAAAATCCCCCTTAGGGTGTCCTTTCTTCCCTTTTCCTCCTTCGGCTTCTTCTCCATTTACCTCTCTCCCAACCAGCGGCGGCCTCTCGGCTACCTCCCTCTTTCAAAGCACCATACGCACCAAAGGTCGTCCTTGAAAGGGATGTTATATATGTACCTCCATGGCTGCCCTCCCTCCCTATCCGCCCCACCCACCGCCCCCCTCCCAAAAGGACGAACCCGAAGAAGACCTTTCTCCCTGTCCGGCGACCCTCGATCTCGTACTTCTATCCCTTCTTATGCCCCGTTTACACTACTAGGGTTAGAATGTCAGTTAATATGGCGGCTTGACTAACTTGCACATGTACACGGCATAATTTAACCCTTGTTAACATGCTGGTGGCCTCTGGTGGAGAGTCAAGAAGGTGATGAAGCTCACCTAGCCCACAGCACAACAAACATCGCAAGTCGCGTTCATTTGTTTCCTGGGCTATTTTCAGCTTTATTCACGGAACTTGTACGGGCTAGAAAAAGGATTGAATATGCAAATGTTA
Source organism: Ceriagrion tenellum (assembly GCA_963169105.1). Classification (NCBI taxonomy): domain Eukaryota; kingdom Metazoa; phylum Arthropoda; class Insecta; order Odonata; family Coenagrionidae; genus Ceriagrion; species Ceriagrion tenellum. The sequence continues at coordinate 6,857,040 of OY720644.1, forward strand.
CGCATGGCTTAGACTTCTCATTCATTAGTATTTAACAGTACACATATCATTTCATGTCTAAACATCACTTTATGCATCGAAAGATGAAAATTGAGAGAATAAATTTCCTAGAATAGAACGACGTCTCACTCCGCTAGTCTTCACCATGAAAATACCCCGAGATTATTATGTTATTATGTCATTTGCACTCTATTATGATAGATAGAATCAATTCAGTATGCTGACTTGACATTCAATATTTGTAAATACCTTTCCATTCTGAATTCCGAAAAAATTCCTTTTCGAGTCCTTGCCTCAATATATGAAGTGAAATTAACGACTTTATCTGACAAGTTCTGCGCATGACCCGACCTCGATTGCGCTTTTAAGGTAAATTTGGAACTTAATATAAGGTTCATCATTCACTAATGCATTAAAACACATCAAGCAACGTGCCACGGATGCATGGATACGGAATATGACAATAGAAATTCTCTTAATACATTGTACGCTTCAAGTATAAGCTGCAAGCGGACTGGATCACTCGACTACTATTCTAGTTAACCTGCGTTTACAACGATTTAAAAATGATGGTAACCAGCGCCAACCCTAGTAACTCCAGCGTGGTTAAAAAGTTGACTATGGTCAGCGCCAACCTTCGTTCACACGGCGAACTTATACTAGGGTAAAGAGTTAAAACTTTGTTTTTTGGTCTCGTTGTAGTTGTTTTGTGAATGGCAGATTGTAGTGCCAGAGACATTATTTTATGCTTTTGGGAGAAGCATTTGCCTGTTCTTACTGTTGTAAGCGGCCTGGGGAACGTGCGAGGTTCTGATTTGAATTGGGACGAGAGCCGAATGCATAAATTAACCTTGGGCCACACTCCACAGGTGTGGCTTGCACGGTATTTCGTAGTTGTAGATGAAATTTACATGCGAGCACTGTTTAAACGTATGTATTCCCGTCAAGTCTACTTCGGAGTATTCAATTTCTAACAGTTTTCCTTTTTTTCATTTCAGGTGAGTTACGCGCATGTTCTGGGTATCATTTTGCCCTTAATTTACAGATTTGGTGAGTACGAACAGTCTTTTACAGCTTTGCGCTTTAAGATTAGTCATACCGTCGAAGAAAAAGGTTGAGATGCGAATATGGCTATGTTGTCATTTCAAGAGACTGATAAAAAACTTGTTTCTATTGCTTAAAGTCATGTTTTCCTTTCATTAAAAGATATTTATAATGATCATAAAGCTGATATAATCGTTTTAAATTTTCTTGGAGTTGAACGTCGTTGGAGTGTTGTAATTTGCGTGATTTTGTGTATATTTGTAGTATTTGTAACATTCCGGACTCGTAACCGAGACTGTTTGTTATACCCTGGCGTATTTTTTGCTTTGACGAACTTTGGGTGACTCATCACCGATGACTTTGAGGATAGCGGTGAGGAAGCAATGGTCGAATGCCGAACGGTGGAAGAACTTGACACCTCTGGCTGGGACCTCCGGAGAGACATCCTTGGTTGTCCTACCCCTCGCAGCAGCTTATGATTTCGCGATTTCACACTCTAACATGTGTCACTAAGTTTTAAGATACATATACTGTCTCTTTCAAATCAGTGTAATATGTCATTCAATTTTACAAACTCAACTCAAATGATTTAGCAACTTTATAATTAGTTTTTGGTTTGTACGGCTTGTTTTTTAGCTGACCGAGAGGTGCCTGGCCCAACGTCTCGTCCTACCGTTAGCATATTTTAAAATCGAATAGCCGTTCTTTCTTTTTTAAGAAAAAACGGCTATATATTTATTTATGTGTCAGGAATCTGTGTCACTTTTCTATTTCGGCTCAGGAAAGTATGTCTGGCCCATTGATTCTCGTTTCCACTTCGGAGCATATTTTCGTGCGTGAGGCGGATTGATAGTTTCTTCTGTAGCACCATCAATCCGTAAGAAATATGTGATTGAAATGTTTATCAGCGTCGAGTGCATTACTAGAGGACAATGTACTTCGTAAAATCTCACGAGTTGATAAATTTCATTGTATTTTCCACATTTTCCACTTTTTGGCTTACGAAAAATTCCAATAGCTAATAATGAGAATGCATAACATCATCACAAGTTACAACACTACCTCCAGAGTTCAAGACCATTTACGAGGAGCAAAACATCTATTACCTCTCACAATGTATGAAGGTGTGTACGAACTTTCCTGCAGCTGCGGTAAAACATACGTGGGCCAAACTAAAAGGTCTAAAGAATGCAGATTAAAAGATAATGAACGAGCAATCCTGAAGAAAGACTGGTATCGCACTGTCGTGGCTGAGCACACACTCTACAATAGAGGAAGGTCACACTATTAACATCGAGGCTTAAAAAATGTTACACAAAGAAAGCAGTTACTTTCCGCGGATTATAAGGGAGGCAATTGAAATTGAAAAGAGACCCCAAAAAATAAATATAAATAGAGAGGGTGGCTATAAACTTATCCTTATATATGGAAATCACTTCTTTGGAATTAATTTTTATTTTTATTAATTCTAAATTCATCAACTGTTGAACTTGTTTATTTATAAAAAAGAAGTCCGTTGTTGTTAAAAAAGCCCGACGAAGCCGACAGCACAGCGCGGCGAAACTGTCGCAAGAATAATACAACAAAAATACTCGCAGAAACCCAAAGATTACGAGATGTACAATCGCTTTGTACTTGGCTAGATATTCCTGGCCTCATCATCGTTAGACACTCGTCCCTAAGAATGGTCCAATTAATTCCTCCGTTTGAACCTACCACTTACTTCTTTATATCCTTTTAGCCCTTTTTTCGAGCCCTGTAATTGGCCCGTATGTTTCCCCCTGCTTTGATCCTTAGGTCTTTTACATTTTATTTTCCATTTTATTATTTTACGCTCAAATCCGTTGTCTTTTGGCCGATCAGTCTAGACATTTATTCCCGTTAGTCATTCCTTTTTTTCCTCCTACTTCATACTATAACTTCATACTATATTTCTTCATTTCTCCTCTCATTCATCTGTTTGAACTTCAGCTTCCGTCTTCAGTACAGAGTCTTGGAAGCATATGTTCTTTTCTGTTTCAGCTTTCTAAAGGTTCTTGCCCCTGAGCCCGTCGTACAAATCGCTGTAGGAACGTTTGTAGGCACTGTCTCCTCTGTGGGAATTTTATTTTCTTTGAGCGCCACAGATCTTTTTTCCTCAAGAATAATCAAAGCAGTTTGTGCCGGAATTGACCTAAAATTGTGTATTCAATCCATCGATAAGAAAAATTTTTGTGTGAGAATATTTTGCTGCATTCCTTTATTGACGTCGAAATAATATTATGTTTAAGAGTGAATAATGGGTTGTCCTCTGTCTGAAGATTAGTTTGCTGAAGCCCTACATCCTATTCTTTTTTTATCTAACCGTTTCATTTATTTATCGATCATTTTATTTTGAGATCCCTTATCATGTGTTTTATGATTTCTACCTGGTTACTTTTGCATATTTGCCGCTCCTCCCGTTATTGCTGTCGGGCGATTGTTATGTCTTATTGTGTGTTTGATAATTTCTGGCATTTTTTCCGTAAACTTACCTTGGCATGAGCTGCCATTTGACCCCGGGAATCTTCTACTCCTCGAGAGTTAAAAGTTGAAATTTGAAGACTGTAAAATTTCGTAAATCGGTTTAAACTGGCCGAAAATTTAAGGATAGAGTCAGAGAAGATAGAAGTAGTTTTATAAATAATGACGAAAAACTTGTTTTGCCAAACATTTGTTTATTTTTAACCATTTTAGCGATTTTGACTTGGATGTTTTACATATAAATGACAAAAGGGCCAAAACTGGATTTTTATGAGAAATATGAAATTCTGAGTAGCCCAGATAATAATATAATTACCCAGATAATATTTGCAATGACGTAGTTTTTATGGCTCAATCACCTCTTGAATTTTAAGTCTCCCTAAATGTCCTGGGACCCAGCAATCTGGTTGTTGTTTTTAGACTTTCAACTCCACCTGTTCTTCCTTTCCCCCCCCCTTTTTGCTGGTTTCCCCCACTATTGTTTACTGGTTATTATGTCACTCCGAACTCCTCCACCTCTGTATGTTCCCTCCCTTACCCTCTCCGCCGTCAGAACCTACCCCCGTCTCCTTCCCCCCCAACCCATCTGTGTTTTGCGAATGAGTGTATCCAGAACTAGTAATTTAATTTTTGTGCCTCGAGAATGACATAAAGTGTCGATACCGTGGTCGGTGCTTATTTAAAGAGTGTGGAAATTTACTTTCGTCTTCTCATCCTTACCAGTATGGAAAAGGCGACTTGCCGAAAGTGGGATGGAGAAATGAATGCGCGTTTTTTTCCTCGAAATTGCGTTGTTTCGACTTTTGGAAGTGGGAGGCGATAATTTGGGGGCGTAGTCATGTCAAACTTCCTCGGGATTTTTTTTCCTCGTGCGCGTCAATACACGTCCGGTTGGAAGTGTTACTCGATCGTGGCTTCTCAGCTCCATATGTTGGTTGATAAGCATTATTGGAAGCGTGAATTTTTGAGTGTGAGTGTCATGAGTCAGTATTAGTCCTAATTTACCCTCTATCACGCATAGTGACCTAGAGGTAACATATAGGAGACTTTTTCTTAGTGTTTGTGATTAGGTTTTTCTACATTTATATGCGTAAGCGACATCTGTTGTTCAGCTTGGCAACTAAAATATCTCTTATTCGTAACTTTTAGTTCTTGATTCTCCCACGAGTGACATGTGAAATGATTACAAATGGTGGACGAAAAAATCAATGTAGAGAGGATTAAGTTCAGCGCCCAATCACTTTCCTTCAAAATTCGATATCTTTGGAAAATCCTACTACTCAGTTCGAAGCGTAATAATTTCACACGAGTGTGCGTGTATGGATTGGTTGAATATGTTTACCTTTCTCCTTAATTAACTTGTTGGGGATTAAACGGTGTCGGTATAGCTAACGTATTGAAATAATCTCGTCCGACTAGCACTTATAGGTTTAGCGGGACGGAAGAAAGCACAGAAAAAGGAAAAACATATAAATCAAAACAACACCCATGAATTTCCAAACTGTAACTTACCCAATAATTTAGAAAACAGAAACCCCACAAATACAATAAAATGGAGAAATTTTCAGTAGTGGTAGTTAATTGTCGTAGTTTAAGAAGAAAGATCCCTGAATTCCATCACCTTATAGAGAGTACTAATTCTGACATAATATAGGAACGGAAAGTTGGTTAACAAGCGATATTGCTGATAGTGAAATTTTTCCAGTAAAGTTTAGGGTATACAGGAGAGATAGAGAGGGTCGACCGGGAGGGGGAGTATTTATCGCAGTTAAGAATACAATAGTTCACAAAACAGAAGTGATTCCCGATAATATAATAGAAAGTGTATGGAGTTCCATTCAATGTGCTAATTCGAAAGTAATATACGTTTGTGCCTACTATAGACCACCCCATTCCGATGTACACTCAGTATTAGAACTCGAAAAACAGATCAGGTCCATTAATTCACACAGTAACGAACGACAGATAATTGTAGGTGGAGATTTCAATACACCATCGATAGATTGGAAAACATGCAGTCATAAGTCTGGGGGTAGGGACAAAGAAATCTACGAGTCATTGCTTAACCTGTTCATATCATACGCACTACATCAAATAGTAAATTTTCCCATTCTTCTTCCCCTTCCTCGCTTTCTTTCTATTTTTCCTTTAATAATTCTTCTAAAAAGACAATTATGGTGTGATATATGTCCCATCCACGCTGTCTTCCTCTTTTTTATATCCCTCAGCAGTTTTCTTTCTTATCCTATTGCCATTAGTACTTCTTCATTTCCCATTCTATCCATACACCTCACCTTAAGCATTTTTCACCACAACCATATTTTGAAACTTTCTAAGTACTTTTCGTCTTTCTGTTTGACCGTCCACGTTTCGCTGCCGTAAGTCACCACACTCCATATAAAACGTTTAGCAAATCTCTTCCTCAGGTCTATTGGAATGCTAAATGCTGTCAGAAGTTTTCGTTAGTGTGTGTTCCTGTAGTGGGGGCTAAAATGCGGTCAACCAAAAAGCTCTGGATTTTTAATTACATCTGTGTATCATTTCGTGTTGATGGAGGTAATGGGAGGTTTGGTAGCTGGCTGAAATTACGTTCTGTAGTCCGGAATTATGTTTTCTCTGGACTTTGAAGAATTTTTTTCCTTTAACTGTTATCATTCTAAATGGATTGAATGGATATACCGTTTATATCTCATAGCACTATGGCGCAACTTTCCATGCGAATGACCTCTCACACTGCTTTGCTTATAGGCTTTTTCCTTTCCTTTGGACGCAGGTTTATTTTCATATGGAGTGCTCTCTTGACTATCAGTAAATAGAGGTTCCAATTCTGCGTAATGGAAGGAAGGCGGAGAAAAAAGTGGCGTGATGTACGGAAGAAAGTGGACTTTATAAGATGAAGGAGAAATGAAATGATTGACGCTGGATAGAGGAGACAGACGTAGTAGGCAAACCTTAAGAATGCGATTTTACACTTTCCCGGCGAATATCATTTGTGTAAATTTCTCGGGCTCGCCACCGGGTAAGAAATTCATAGGCTGCCTATGAATTTCTTACCCGATGGCGAGCCCGAGAAATTTACACAAATCTTAGGAATGCGAACTTATCGTATTCCTTTTGGACTTCGATAGGATTGCTTCTCTTATGGCCTGTCATATTTGGATCTCTGCCTCTCCAGGTAATTGCCCCATGATTACGACGACCTCTTGAGAGCTTTTTTCTCCCTCATCGGCTGGGACGGTTCCTTCTTTGGTAAAGGTGGATGGAGGACGTGTTGAGGGCTTATTCCAGAGGGCAATGGGCGAGTAGAACGCTTTGACAAGCACGGAAGACGATGGGAACTGGAGGCTTGGATAGATTCATTATTAGGGCATATTGATGTTCAATGGACAGACAACTTTCTTTCATGGAACCGAATGTGAACATGACAGATCTTAGGTTGAATGTGAACATTTGGGGACTCCTTGGTATATAAGGTGTTGGTATCTTGGAATTACCGTAACTTCATATATTTTGTTGGGATTACACACGTAGAACATATGTGGCGCAGCGTTAAAGAAACTAGGTTTTGGAAAAAAACGTATAATAGGAAGATCCTCGGATGAAAAAGTCAAAGGGAGATGCTAATTCGCTCTGGTTAGGCCACATCTCGAATACGCCGCGAGCATTTGGCACCCTGGTCAAATAGGTTTAACCAAAAGCATTAATTAAATACAAAAGAAAGCAGCGTGCTTCGTTAAAAACTGCTACGAGCGTACAATAGTGTTTACAAACTTGTAGAGGAATTAAGGTGGGAGCCCCTAGAGACACGGAGGCTACACGCTAGGCTTAGGTTGCTTGATAAATTCAGAACTGATATTTTTTCAGAGCGACATAGAGAATATTATCATGACGCTTCACTACATTTCTAGGTCTGACAGATGCGATAAAATTAAAGAGATACACTCCCGAACAGATAGGTACAAAAACTCGTTCTTTCCGTGAACAATAAGCGATCACAATAAAAACTGAGCTCCAATAAATACACTCCTATAATACATGTCACCATTTCATCTCCAAAAACACGTACACCTTTACACGGCTGGTGACCTAACACCCCTGCCACACGCCCAAGCGACGGCTCGCGGGGTATTGTGTTGATGTAGATGTAGATCAGGGCATTCACGTCCGTCACGACTCGTTCATCGTTACGTCGTCCAAGATGGAGAATTCGACCTGGTGGTAACCTTCAACATGATGCGGTGCATTGCCTGGCTTGCGTCTGTCCGTGGAGATGTAAGCTTCCCTCGTCTCAGTCCACCTCATTCCCCTGAAAGCCTCTCCCCGCCTTATTTTCCATGATTAGTTTCTTTTTCTATTTTATACTCGTGATCGTTTGAGTGGCGGCTGATGAGGGGGAATGGTAGGAAGCAGCTGGGGGCTTGAGAGAGAAAAGGTGTCTCAAAGACAGCCGAAGTCCATTACTGGACATTCCTCGAGACCCTGTAGCGGGTCGAATTCTTTATTGAAACGAAGAAAAAGAAGTTAACACTCCCCTCTCCGCCCCTCTTCCAAGGCCGAATCCTGGGTCCCTCGGAATTTACTCCTCTTTTTTTACCTGCTCCTCCTTCCAGCCCCCGTATGCCTTCGACTCTTCCTTTCTAACACCCTCTGCCACCTGCGGCCTCTTCGTCTACCCGACCAATCATAGACTCTAGATCTTTCTCTTTATATTCTCTCCGTTCTCATTTCTGCATGATGTAAATATTGATGTTCTTAATTATGCATGATATTTTGAATCTGTAGTAGTAGTCCTTGTACCCCTTGCATGTTGGAACGATTGACGATAGAATGTTTCTTGGGTATTAGATTATTAAGTGGCGCGTTGCATGTGTGGTACGCTAGTTTCGATGTAGTTTCGGTGTTCTGCCGTATAATTCATGCATGCCTGGTGTGGAAGAACCCTGTACCAAAAACCCTTAGGGTGGCTTGCACGGTATGACGTAGATGTAGATGAGCTGGAGGTTCGCGAGCCGCCTGTTCTTTGTGTGCTTTTTCCTGCTCCGTAAACTTTTTTCCCGACTTCTTCCAACCCGCCGACAGCATCGCGGTAGTGACTCCTTATCCCAGCATCTCATTCTTCTTATTCCCTTACTCCTTCTTCCCTTCGTCGGGCCGCGCTGTCGACGGAGGAGTAGCATTTCCTTATTTAAATGCGTCTCTCAACCAAGTAAGGAGACCTGCCCTATTATTAATGGTTCATGGTCTCTGACGGGCTCGTTGCGTTGCTTGTCTTGGTTTTCCATCTCGACAGATGCCTTCTACTCTTTATCGAGCAGATTTTATTCTCTCACCACGGTTATTTAAATATTTCAAAGTTGTGTAACCTCCTATCAGTGGAATGACCGCGAGTCTCTCAGGAAATGTTCAGCTCCTCCGTTTTTCTTTAAGGTGCCCTGCGGCAAAATTCCTCGACGGGGAACGGGTTACGTAACGCGTTTGTTATAATCTTTTTAAGTGTTTTCGGGGAACTTAAGAAAGCATCTTTTTTCCGGGGTTTATTTTTTGCCCCAGAATTCCGATTCCTACGCTTGAGTTGCTTGCAATGACAATGACGCTCTATCTCCTACTTACGTGACAGATATTACTGCCAAAGGCGTAACTAAATTCGGTGTGTGGTGTGATCGCCAATATATCCAGGACGCCGTCGCCATGCGGATCTGGCATTGTCAAAAGCGATTCATTATTATTAAATGAAATAATTGCTCACTTTGTTCATTCCATATTTTTTGAACGGAAAATTTTTCATGTTAGTTAGTTCGACGTTTGAAGCCTGAAATTTAACTGGTATTAATTTTTGAAGTTAAGCTTTTGAAAATAAGCTCATTTTTTAAAAATTTCATCTTGCATGTTATTGTATCCTTGTATACCTCATATATAACTTCATACTTGAAGTCCGCTTCCAAAAATGATGCTTGCGACTTAGGACTTCTATAAAAATCTCCCATATAAAAATTGAAAGTTATGGAAACCAAAATTACGAGCATCCCAAGCGCTCAAAGTTGGAAAACTGGGTTTTACGCGCACAAAACGGGTACTTTTTTGAGGAAAAATGAAGTACAGGAAATACTAACGGGCGGAGGATTTTAGTTCATCATCTAACGTAGAAATAAACAAGCTCTCTTATGAATTTTACTGCATTGGAATCTGTTTCCTCGTTTGGACGATAGAGCATCTCAAACTCAGGATCTTGCTTTTTTTTACAGACAATAGAGGAAAGATAAAGGAGGGATCGAGGAGGTAGAATTGGAACCGTTCGAGATAATTTCGACCTCGTAACCAAGGAGTCGCGCGGTACAATCGCGAAAGCTACGAGATTTTGGTGCATTTAAACCACTCGTAAAAATCTCACGCTACCTCTTCCTGAGTGAGTTTTTCTCGCGGGAATAATGTGGATTGATCTTGCGATTCGAGGCGCAGTGAACAAAATCTCAGACGCTCATCCGTAACCCAAGTAATCCATCCGAGTGCTTCAAGGGGATCGGGTTAGTGTGGTGGTGGCTAGAGTACTCCCCTACCACACGGGCGGCCAGGGTTCAAATCCCTGCAGAGGAGGATGTTTTTCAGAGGAAACCCGATCCCTTCTTGAGTGTCTTGTGGAGGGCACTTTAACTACAGTACTCCTTCTTTCGGATGAGACGTGATCCCCTTGGCGCCTTTCGTTAAGAGTAGGCTAATGCCGACGCCGGGTTTCCTCCCTTATTTATCCTTATATATGGCGCAAATGACCTTAGCCGTCGGTCACCTCCCCAAATATCCAATCCAATCCGAGTGCTTCAAACACGCCACGATCTGCGACCGTTCATTGTGCCGCGTGGCTCCTCAGCTCGGTCATTGAGATGGCCTCGAACGGTTCAAACACGGTCCAATTTTAATAATCTACATCTACATAATACCCCGCGAGCCGCCGCTTGGGCGTATGGAAGGGGTTGTTAGGTAACCAGCCGTGTAAAGGTGTAAGTTTTTGGAGATGAAATGGTGACATGTATTATAGGAGTGTATTTAGTGGAGCTCAATTTTTACTGTGGTCGCTTATAGTGCGCGGAGAGAGTGACTTTTTGTACCCATCTATTCGACAGTGTATCTCTCTTATTTTATCATATCTGTCAGACCTAGAAGTGTAGTGAGGAGTCATGATAATATCCTCTATGTCGCTCTGAAAAATATCATTTCTGAATTTATCAAGCAGCCTAAGCGTAGCGTGTAGCCTCCGAGTCTCTAAGGGCTCCCACCTGAATCCTTCTAGAAGTTGTGAGACACTGTATGTACGCTCGTAGCAGTTTTTAACGAATCTCGCTGCTTTCATTTGTATATCATTAATTTTTTTGGTTAAATCTATTTGACCAGGGTCCCATGTGCTCGCGGCGTATTCGAGGTTTGGCCTAACCAGGGCGAAGTATGACTCTGATTGTATTTTTGAACTGTTATTCTGTGCAGAAACGAGTGCCTCTTAGTATTATTACAATCCGTGCGCAGAATCTCTCCGTAATTTTGTGAGGAAATGGAGTCGCCTCGTGTATTTCCAGCGTCGTCGCTCTCTCACGTGACCAACACAATATGGTCGACCTTCTGTCTCCCTCCGTCTTTGAGTGTTCGCCGATCTGTTGTCTCTGTCGATGAATGAATGGATCCGTGGTCTTGAGGTCGCGATAGGTGGCGAGAGAGCGCGTGTCTAGTGTAAACAGTCGAAAGGTGTGGGCCGCTGCTTTGAGACGGGAGGTCACCCTCCGGACGCTTCTCCTTCCCCGACAACCTTTTCTTTCTGCTTGTTTTTGGCGTTGTCTCTCGATCTCCGTGACTCCACCGCCCTGGAAATAGCCACGTGGCTGGGCATCGGGGGGTCGAATCTTTACTGCGGGTGTCTGGGGCTTTTTTTTCTCGTTTCCTGCGCTATTCTCTCTCTTTATCCTCTGTAGCCTCTTGACCCCTTCTCCAGCCTTCCTTTAAAAAAAATTATAATGAGCGTTGTGGCTGAAGGCTTCCTTGACGTCACTCACGTCTTCCTCCAGGGTTGCAACATCTCTCCCTTTTGAATGCTCACTGGCCGTGATGGAATCACCCTGGATGATTTCTCTTTTCGCGGGAAAGGGCGTTATCATATGTATCTACGTTCATGTAGATAAATTGCAATCATTAGAGTTAATTGAAGAATAGTGAATAGGATAATGGACTTTCTCAGCGATCGAAAACCAAAATGAGTTACTGATTGTTTTAGCTCTGATATGGCCGAAGTCACATCCGGTGTTCCTCAGGGAAGTGTGATCGTTGCATTTAACAAATGATGTGGTTACGAAGTCACTCGTACGGGTCCATATACACCAGCCACAACTATACAGCAGCAGCAGTGCACCATATACACAACTGGTGTACTGCAGCTGCTGAAGTGTGATCGGCCCTCTTTTATTCATTATTTATATTAATGGCCTAAGTTCTAGAGTTAGCAGTAAATTAAGATCATTTGCAGACGATTCGGTTATCTACCGTGAATTGAGCGAAGACGCGGACTTTGAGACTCTGTCATCGGACCTTAACAGCGTTCGTTCGTGGTGCCCTGAGTGGGTGTTAGAATTAAATATCAGCAAACGCACCACAGTCCACTTCCTGCGAAAGTCATCACAAAAATGCCATACCTATACTGTGGGTGGAGTAAACATAAAATCTTCAGAGACAGTCAAATATCTTGGAATTACCTCAACATCTGATAAATCGTGGGGATTACACATACAGAACATATGTGGCGCAGCATTAAAAAAACTAGGATTTGTTAAACGTATAATAGGAAGATCCTCGGATGAAAAAGTCAAAGAGAGATGATAATTCGCTCTGGTTAGGCCACATCTCGAAAACGCCGCGGGCATTTGGGACCCTGGTGAAGTGGATGTAACTAAAAAAATTAATAAAATACAAAGGAAAACAGCGCGCTTCGTAAAAACCTGCTACGAACGAACATATAGTGTTACACAATTTTTTGATGGATTATGGTGGGAGCCCCTAGAGAGTCGGAGGCTACACGCTAGGCTTAGGTTGCTTGAGAAACTCAGAACTGATAATTTTCAGAGGGACATAGAGAATATTATCATGACTCCTCACTACATTTATAAGTCTGATAGATGCGATAAAATAAGAGAGATACACTGCCGAACTGATAAGTACAAAAACTCGTTCCTTCCGCGAACTATAAGCGACCATAATCAAAATTGTGCTCCTCTAAATGCACTCCTATAATACATGTCACCATTTCATCTCCAAAATCTTACACCTTTACACGGCTGGTGACCTACCACCCCCTGCCACACGCCCTAGCGGCGGCTCGCGGGGTATTATGTAGATGTAGATATGTTAGCAGCGCTTGCATTCGAATAAGCAGGTGCAAGAATACCTTCCCTTGGAGCACCCTTAATGACTGCAGGTGAAGCAGAGCGAAATTGAAACGCATCTTTCTTTTCGCATCTCTTCTGTCCAAATTCCTCCTTTTACGATGTTTTAATTATTATTATTTTAATCGTTATCGCAAAACCCCTTTCGCCTCATATCCTCGATATCCCTAGTTTCTAGTTGTCCCCTCTTCTCTGTCTTCTCCATTTGCTATCTCAGCCTGATCATCTGCATGGTCTGCAGTTTATTTCGTCCAACTATAATCCCTCTGATCTATTTTAAATATTTTAAGCTAATACGTCTTCATTCTGGCCGGTGAACCGCCCCAAAGGCGTATGGCAAGTGATGTGTTAATGCCGCCCTAAGTTTTGTTGTTTTCACTAATGGTGCAGTGCAAGGAGGAATATTTGTGCTCATTACTTCGACAGTGTATCTGTATTGGTTTTCATTTTTATCATTCCAATGTAGGGTACAGTGCGGAGTAAATGAATACCATGAAACGAGCGTGTTATTAATTTTTCAAATACTTTTTGGCAGAGATGTTGCCTCCCAGTCTCTTCTGGTTCCTGAGCTAGCCCTTCCTAGAGATATTTTACAATCTCTGTTCGCTTATAAAAATTTTCAAGGACGGTCTGGGAGCTTTCCTTTGTATTTTGTTCATTTCGCGTGCTAACCTTTTCTCTGCAGTCCCAAATGCTCATGGTGTACCTTGGGTGTAATCTGACTCAAACGGAGCTGCATCTAACTGTTATCCCTTATATTAGGTGAACACGAATTATGATCATTACGCAGAGCAAGAAACGAACAAAAATAATTTTGAACTACTCCTTTGAAGTATCACGCCAGTAACTTAAGTCGTTCCTATAACTCGCTAAATTCGGCAAATCATATGCGGAGCTATCTTTGTCTTTTCTTCCCTCGCAGCTATCTTTCTCTCAAGAAATCCGTTTTGTTTATCTATATATATTTTCTGTTTTTGGTACTTCATAAATCCTCTCCTCTTCCGTAACTCTCAATACTTCCTCCTTGAGCGCCCAGAAAGATCGAGCTTCGAGAAGAGAAGTTGGATAGCTACAATTTTATATGATGAACCCAAAAATTTGAGAGAATTGTTTCATAATTACCCGTGATATTCAGTACGTTCAAAAATGCTTCCAGTGCCTTCCGAGGAAATTTGAATGACTCCGAAGCGTTCTGTTACCGTCGGAAATTATGCCGGCGTGTTCACATTGTAATGCGCTGACCTGTCGATCCAAGGCCTTTGTAGTGAAGTGCGAGAGTGTCGGGGAAACCAAGTGAAAGGAATGCTTCCATTGTTCTTCGATACCGTCAAGTTATCCCTTTTTTTACTGTTAATGGCTTATAAAACTTCGTAACAGCTCGGCGGACGGGAGAGATTTGGTTTCATTTTTGTCCTCCGATGTGGGTGTGTGCAGCGGATGGAACTCTTTGCAGTACTCTCTTCTTCATCGTCGGGAAAAAATCTCTTGCATCCTACATGGCACGAGGTGATTTCACACCAGGCATGCAGCACTCATCCCTGTTCAAATCTGAACCGAGCGCGTTCCCCCGAATGCCAGACGCAGGCCAAAGCAGTCAGGACAACGGTACGCAGTCAGACCACAAACTAGGAGTGTGATACGAAGAAGAACATGCTACCATGCAGCATGCAGTGTGGAAATCCTACTTTTGAATGCGCTAACATTTAATTGATTTTTCCTTCGAAAATGGCAAGCAATTGCCATAATTCATCTTATGGTTTGGCAATGAGGCTTGAAAACTTGTGACATTTGTTGCAAAATTGTGGTGAGAAATATTGAGGCTTGTAAAATGCTTAAAACTCGCCTTAGAGATTTTTCTTGATAGACTTAGAGATAGACTCAGGTGGCTGCCTTGGCTACCGTATGTGTAGCTAAATTTTTTCAATGTGCGTCTCGTGTACGATATACGAGATTGTTTGGAAAGTAGAGAGAATTTATTTTACACTCATCTCATTCTCTTAAAGTGTAGGGTCTGATTTACGAAGGAACCAATCAGGTGATGCATTTGTGTTGACTCAACTGTAAATGAGGCAATTTCTCGTTATAAGGTACGATATGAATTCTTAACTATTAAGCAAATATTTTAGATGTTGGCCCGATAATGTGGACATATCTAACGCGTTACTGCAACGGCTATCGGTAAGACGAGCTATGATTATTATGTACTGTTCTTAGTACCTGTCCAGTAGTAGAGTGTTATTCAGGACTTGTCGTGGGGGAAGCATATACGAAAAATATTTTGGACAGGCAAGTCGTAAATTAGGATTTATTAAAAGAATACTAGGAAAGTGTGTCGAGAAGGTAAAGGAGCGATGTTATTTTTCTCTCGTGAGACCCCACTTGGAGTACGCCGCTAGTATATGGGACCCATATGAAGCAGGAATAATTTCAGATACAGATCGAATACAGTGGAGGGCTGCTAGATTTGTTAAAAATTGTTATGATAAACATAGTAGTGTTTCAAAATTGTTGAGGGAATTAGGGTGGGAACCTCTAACCGATCGAAGGAAGAAATATAGGTTAAATGTTTTACGAAAGTTTGAAGTAGACTTTTTTTTGCCCGACGTTGAAAAGATTTTGCTAGAGCCAAACCATTATGGTAGGAACCATCACAGGAATAAGATTAAGGAAATAGACTGCAGAACCGATAGATTTATGATGTCATTTTTTCCACGTACAATAAGGGATCATAATAGTTGTGATAGATCAGTTCTAGGATACTGACTAGGTTGAATAGGATTTTTTTAGTAGTGCTAAATATCTTAACATGAATTGTAGATGCTAACCTCTCATGTAATCTCTGGCATGATATACTCCTGCATGTCTTAGCACCTTGTTGTGCTATTTATATGTCACCTTAATAATTTTAACAGTAGTTATATCTTGAGTAGTGTACTGCATGGTAGCATGTTCTTCGTATCACTCTCCTAGTTTGTAATCTGACTGCGTGCCATTGTCCTGACTGCTTTTGGCCTGCGCCTGGCATTCGGGGGAACGCGCGCGGTTCTGATTGGACTAGGATGAGTGCTGCATGCCTGGTGTGGAATCACCCCGTGCCACACACCCTGGTGGTGGCTTGCATGGTATTTTGTAGATGTAGATGTAGTAACTTATCTTGTAACACTGTAAAACAAGAGAGTGGTAATTTAAAGCTGCAGATGCTCTTTGCACAATACTATGCGTGCTTTCTCATCCCTTAATCTTCATTTCGATGGCCTTAAACATTTGAAGATAATGCTAGAATAGGAAATAAAGGGATGTCAGAACTATCTCAAAGAGCTTTCGTTTACGCACAGCAAGTCACATCATGTAATCAACCTTATCAGGCTTGACGATGTCGAACGGATACATCAGTGAGGGAATTAAGCGCCAACTGTGTATTCCTCGAAATATTTATCGCCACCATGGAGTTTGTCACTACCTAAGTTTCATTGTGTTGAAACCTCGGTGTACTACACAAATATTTGGAGGAATTAACTCAGTTGGTGCTCATTGTTCTCCTTGATGTATCGCTTTCATATCTTAAAGACTGATGCAGATACATGCCTATGATATCGTTAAGTTTTTTCGCTAAACTAAGGCCTACTTAATGACACCCAGAGCAGGATGTACGCGTGCTGAAGTGCGCTTTCTATTTTACGAAAAATTCCCTTTCTTGCAGTATGAGTACGTTTTATTCTTACTTAGGGGTCACAATTACTCACGACATATCTTGGGGAAAACATATTAGGGAAATATGCGATCAAGAATATAGAAAGCTAGGCTTTATCAAGAGATTACTCGGAAAATGTGATGAGAAAGTGAAAGAGCGTTGTTATTTTTCAATCGTTAGGCCTCATCTGGAATATGCTGTTAGTGTATGGGATCCATATGAAGCGGGGTTGATATCGGAATTAGATCGCGTGCAGTGAAGAGGAGCTAGGTTTGTGAAACGATTCTACGATAAGTTTTCTAGTGTATCTGGATTGTTAGAAGAATTAGGATGGGAATCGCTATCACATCGTAGATTAAATTATAGGCTTAACCTCCAAACTATATTTTAGGAAAATCATTTCTCCGACGACGTGAAAATCATACTGTTAACCCCCTCGAACTACGGAAGATTAGATCGCGCCAATAAAATTTAGAGAGATAGATTGTAGAACCGATAGGTGTAAAATATCATTTTTTCCGCGTACCATTCGGGACCATAACAGCTGTGATCGTCGTCATGAATAGTGCTAATAGTGACAGTAGCTACACTGTTGATTTGTTTCTTCATATTCTCTACGTTCTTATTTATGCATGATGTAAATATTGAAGTTCTTATTCATGCATGATATTTTGAATCTGTAGCAGTAGTCCTTGTATCCCTTGCATTTTGGAGCTATTGACTATGGAATTGTTCTTGATTAGTACATTTTTAATTGGCTCGTTGCATGTGTGGTACGCTGGTTTCAGTGTAGTTTCGGTGTTCTGCCGTATAATTCATGCATGCCTGGTGTGGAAACACCCCCTGCCAAACACCCTTTTGGTGGCTTGCGGGTTGTGACGTAGGTGTAGATGTAGATACGGAAAATTCCCCTTCTTGCAAGATGAGTACGTTTTATTCCCTTCTATTTCGGAAATGGGAGACTGGGTTGTGGGAATTGGCAGAGTGATGGAGTGAAAATGAAGCTCTGCTGGCGATGGTGCACAGCGGGGGACACGGTTGGAATCGGGGTGGGTGTGCGTTTAAATGGTGCGGGAGAGTCTCTCTCGGTTGGGTGACGATGGGGGAGCCGGCTTCGGTTCGAAGTCAAGGTTTACAACTTTCTCCCGACGATGGAAAAGAGGAGTGAATGGACGACGCCAATGCTTACAAATAGATGGAGCCGGGTAAGCGTGGCCAGGCGGTCGGAGTCCCACACGGCACCGTCTTGAGCCATCGCCTTTGTAATTGCGTCTGAGACGCCGCCCGGAGGAGACGAGCCGTTAAGGTTGTTCGAGCGAGATAGTTCCCTAGTCATAATAGAGACCATATTCGATATATACGTTATAATTTCGCCAGCTGTAGGACACATCAATTAAATATTGCATTATTAATGGTGAAATAACATAGTTTTATATGACAGAAATTGCAAGTAATTGAATGAAAATATTTAAATAAGACTTTTA
The DNA here is from genome assembly GCA_963169105.1 of Ceriagrion tenellum. Classification (NCBI taxonomy): domain Eukaryota; kingdom Metazoa; phylum Arthropoda; class Insecta; order Odonata; family Coenagrionidae; genus Ceriagrion; species Ceriagrion tenellum. The sequence goes on from OY720644.1 coordinate 6,875,174, forward strand.
ACTTGACTTTTTTTTCACGCAGTGCGTTTGAAACTCCTTCAAAACGGAAGTTTTTTTGTGATACCCAATACCCAATAATTTATGTATAAAAATAAGGGAAGTAGTTTGTAGAACGAAAAGGTTTAAAATTTCGTTTTTCCCGCGATCGATAAGAGACCATAATGGCTGCGTTGAGACTTTGAAGTAAGTTAGTTGACAGGTAGATTAGCTGATTAATTAGTATGCACCATGATGCATGTTTCTAAATCGGCCGAGTAGTGCTAACACCACGTTTTGCAATTTTTCATTGTTACATTATGGATTATTTTAGTAGTTTCTTAAACATTTGTTGTATACCGATAGTGTGGTGCTGTTGGTGAAAGTAAATTTCTTCACTGTAGTCCATGTTGGTGATAAGTCACCCCCTGTCAAACACCCTTGTCATGGCTAGCTGGGTAATAAGTAAGGGTTAAGTATATCAATGAAGTTTCTCGAGTTGCGTTCGATTGTCTAATAATTCAATGTCGATGTTTCGCCAAATGTTTGGGTATCGTGAGGGCTTTGAAATTAACAAAACTTAAAATATTTAACTGAGCAAATGTGTACTCTGTGAGTGGTAGCGTTCGAGCTGACCCCAATTGAGGGCCCAAAAATAGTCAGGATGACGGTACAAGTCTTGACGGTAACCTTTGGGAGTGCTATGTCAATGAAGTTACTTTGATGCTACACACCGGTTACTGATGGCGTTTGCTTCTTATAGTCTTAATGGCTCATGACTCATAAGACATACGAATCTACATCTAGATAATACCGTGCAAGACACGAGTAGGGTCTGTGGAACGGGATGATTCCACACCAGGCATGCAGCACTCATCCCTGTTCAAACCAGAACCGCGCGCGTTCCCCCGAATGCCAGGCGCAGGCCAAAAGCAGTCAGGTCAACGGTACGCAGTCAGACCACAAACTAGGAGAGTGATGCGAAGAAGAACATTCTACCATGCAGTACACTACTCAAGATACAACCACTGGTTAGTATTATTAATGTGACAAATGAATAGCACTACAAGGAACTAAGGCATACAGGAGTATATTATGCCGGAGATTACATGCGAGGATAGTATCTACAATTCATGTTAAGATATTTAGCACTACTGAAATAACCTCTTTAACCTAGTCAGTATTCTAGAACTGATCTGTCACAACTGTAACATGACATGAATTATATGAAATTCAAATCATGGCAGACACCGCTTTATTTGGGGTGAGTTGTAAACTGTGACGAGCAAGTGCTGTTAAACGCAAGTAACCAGTGAAATCTGCCCAGAGAGAGGTAATGTCATTGGATAACGAAGCTAAAATTATAGGCCCTGAATGTATGCTGGAAATGTGGCGTTAGACATCTCTATATTCTGTGATCTATCTTCTAGTATTCGCGATTGTTTCTACTGCGGCGCGTTTGCCTCTGTAAAATATTCTTTACAACTTTCGTAAAATTAGTCGAGCTTAGTTAACTCTTTAAGTTTCAACTCCAGTTTTCCCTTTACATCGGTGAGTGCGATTTCACCATACTCCATTGAATAACTGGGTCTCACTTCTGTGTTTATCGTAACAGTGTTTAACAAATATTACTGCTCTGCGTTACTCTCGATCTTTTTTGAGATCCTTGAGGAAATGTACAGAAGTGTGGAAGAGGACCCTCAGCAGAACCATACAATGAGAAGAAGAATATGGATGAGGGACGCATTCGAACCACTACGGATTCGTTTCGAAGTATCCTATTGCGTTATTCAATTATTACGAGGGAAGCTAGTGTTACGGGGATAGAAGGATTAACTTTGCAATTCCACATTGTAAAAGATTTATTTACGAACGGTTTCGCCGCAGTGCAGCATCGTCAGCACCTGACGATGCTGCTCTGCGGCGAAACCGGTTTTTAATAAATCTTTTACAATGTGGAATTGCAAAGTTAATCCTTCTATCCCTGATATCAAGGAATTCCATCAAGTGAGGTCTGAAATCATCGTTTAGTGTTACGGGATTTAATTGTTATGTAATGAGTCTGGGTTTACTGACATTATCAGTCAGCAAAAAGCATCCGTGCGTTGTGAGAATATGTTTTGTGTTTCATCATTTGCTATTGCATTTAAAGGATGTTAAAAGCGTTTTCTGTACTCCATTTGCTGTGTCATTAAAGCAGCAGTCCACGGATTTCCATACTATAGTGCCCCCGACCTTTCCCTCGCGCTCAAACCGCTCGAGGGCATTTCGCGGTTTACCCATCCACGGATCTTGCTGAGTTGTCCTCACCGTGAGTGTTTTTTTTTCAATCTGTGTACGATTTTCTCTTAGCTCACATCAATCAGTTTACTCCCGAGGAGTTGGTCCCAAGGCATGTGCTTTTTCATTTAGGTACTTCTTTTTTCCTCCCAATCGCTCTCATTTGCTTCTCAGTTGAGTCGGTGGTTGGAGGGAGGGAGGGTGAGTTCTACTTTCTTTCGCTATCAGGACCCGTCCAGAGTTTCTAGGCCATTGGAGATTGCGCTTAGTTGCCGTCATACCGATCGCCGACCCGGGAGCTACGATGTGCTTCGAAGCGCGTTTCCATTGACCTGCCCATGAATGTATATTATGGATTGTTATCTCGTCACTAAAAACTGTCGTGTAGAATTCCGTAAACAAGCAACTTTTTGGAAAGTGGTGCCGCCTAGTGATGAAAGACGGAAGTTCAAATGTAAATATAGTCGATAATTTGTAAATAAACCCGTCTTATCGGATTTAACATGAATATACATGGGTTTTACATACAATTAATCATAATGCAGTGGGCAGTGGATAAAAAATGTAATGCTACACGCGGGACGTAATTATACACTTTTTATATATCGTCCGGTCTACAGATATATTTAATTCCTCTCCAAATTAAATTACACAAATGCACAATTAACTTCGTAGCACTTCGTGAATATCGCTGTACGGAAATTTAATTTTAATGCGAGGTGACTTCATGAGTATTCCCAATAGCCATCATTGCAGTGTAGGTAAAAAGGAATACACTTACCGCCGCCTTGAACAGATTCTTATTTTTCAATCCAAATCTCCCATTTTGGGTCCTCGTAGACGCATACCCTGTTTTGCAGCATGGTGCGAAGCAAGTTATGTTTAAACAAGGTATTCTAAATTCTTTATTTAAGCAGAACGGGATTAATGCATTCGAATTTTAATCAGAGTCTGAAAACATCGTCGTCGGCACACGATGGACGTTTCATAAACCTCTTACACATATGCTGTTATAGATATTTCCTCTCTTGCATTTACAAAATCAGTACTCGGAAAATGTGATGAGAAATTGGAAGAACGTTGTTATTTTTCAATCGTTAGGCCTCATCTGGAATATGCTGTTAGTGTATGGGATCCATACGAAACAGGGTTGATATCAGAGTTAGATCGCGTACAGCGAAGAGGAGCTAGGTTTGTGAAACGATGCTACGATAAGTTGGCTAGTGTGTCTGGTCTGTTTGAAGAATTAGGATAGGAATCGCTGTCACAGCGTAGGTTACATTATAGGCTTAACCTCTTAGCTCAATTTGAGGAAAATCATTTCTCTGACGACGTAAAAAACATAGTATTAACCCCCTCGTACTACGGCAGATTAGATCGCGCCAATAAAATTAGAGAGCTAGATTGTAGAACCGATAGGTATAAAATGTCATTTTTTCCGCGTACCAGTGACAGCCGTGACCATTCTTCCGATAAAATGGTTTAATTTTTTAGCGCCTAATATCTGAATCATCGCAGTGTGTTCTCAATAATGCCTTTGACGCTGTCAGGAAAAAGATAGGCTTTTCTGATTCTTAAAAGGCCAATCATAATTACTCGCCCGCGATATAATAGTTTACATTTCATTTCGTTCAATTAATTTAGTCGTTGTTTCGGTGGACACCGTAAATATTTGAGTTATCTATCAATGCGTAACTGTTATCGAAAGGGCTCGCTCTCATCCGTGCCTTTTTTCCGGAATGCGGGTATTTTTGGTGGAGCTAGAAGGTGTTTGCATGCTTATGGAAACTAGAGTCATTTAGGGCAAGAGTAAAATCGGGAATTTATTTAGAATCCCTACGCTTGAAAATATTTCCTCGGCTTTGACGTGTTAGCTTATTTATGACCTTTATTTATCTGGTAAAGTCCTTATGGACATTAGTTGCTGATTAATATGGAGATGCATAAATTTAGTTACTTAGTGAGAGCTTTCGAAATGTGAAAGTTGTCCATTGTTATCTAACTAAATTGGCGTCGTATCGTAACTAAATCGTAACTGGCGTAATCGTAACTAAATTGGCGTCGAATATTCTAGTCGCGGTGCTTTTAATTTGCCAATTGTGACTTCTCCCTTGCCATGCCGTTCTTTTATCGTCTATCCTATGCCATTTCTGGTCGTGAACTCGCGTCCCGCCCATCGAAGCCCGAAGGCCGTGTATTATATGGACCTATTACATCACCTATTAGGACTCTATTGAGCTTGGGCATAGATAAGTGAGCCATTTGCGCAATAAGCAGCAAAAACGCTTTATGCGTATCAAATGTTAGCTTAAGTCTGAATGGTGTAGTGAACCACATTAAATCGTTCGAAAGTGATTCTGGTGTGGTGACCATTGGTGTAACTAAATTTGACATTTTCTAGAAATCAGTTATACTCCGAACGAAGTGGAAGAGTATGTCTAATTTTTCTCGACGTGATACTGTTTGGGTAATTTTCTAATATCATTTATAAATTACCCCAAAAAAGAGCAAAGATTAGAGGTGCGTGAGAATTGAACGTGCCTTAGCCCAAGGAATTATAGTTTGCGTTTTTCTATTGTATTTTGGAATGTTAGCGACTATGTTTTATCTGTTTTAAATGTGGCTTTAGGTATTAGCACTAGTGACGCAGGACATCTTAATGATGTGACCTGTTAGCTTTTCGGTTTTCTGTTATCGCCGCTCGACGATTCATTTATAGGTTGAACGAATAAGGTAGCTCTGAACTTAATCGGCTCCAACTAGAATTTTCTCTATCGTTGTGTACCCGCAAAAATCACAGTTTTTGTATAATTATTTCCCTTAATTGAACATTGCTTGCAGCATTCATCTTTGAACCAGGATCAAATCAAGAGTTAGTTGGTCTGAATTGCGTCCTCGAAACCAAGACCAGTGTGTATGGCCGTCCGTTCAGACTTGAGTGTCAGTGATTAATAATCCGTGAGAAGTTGCCAGTCTCGTATTTTTAAGCTAGAAGTAATTGTGTGCTCTTTAGTTTAATTGGCTACCAGGATGTGCGTTTTACTGTTCGGAATTAGCAGAGCAACGGTAGAAACAGCTCCTGTTCACACTCGATCGCCCATTGCAAAAAATCGTCGGAATTGTATCGAATTCGGTGGGGGTAATGTCCTCCTATTTATCTGAGCGCCCCTGTGTGCTGTCACTGAATGCGGAAAGACAGTAGCCCGTGAATTCCACTGAGTTGAAGTACTTCTGTCGCTACTTTTGACTTTTACTTGGCTAATATCACTTATACCATTGCGAATAAGGGGTGACATTGTGATTTAACTAGAACAATGAGCCATTATTCTGTGTGATGGAACAAAATTCTGGGATATGTACATGTAACAATGTGGCACCTAAGACAGGCGAAGATATATGTCGTTTTGATTGGTTACCTAGGGAGGCGACGGAAAAGGGAGGTCAATGGTGTCGTACAGAACTGGCCGGTATTGTGTTATGCGGAGGAAGACAAAGAGAGTGAAAGGAAGGTGGAGAGAGAGAGAGACCTGAGTTGCGATTCTGTTTCTTCATAACGCCATAGCGCCGCGACCATACGTCAAAATAGTGAGTAGCTTCAAGGCAATGAACTGCTGTTTTTCGAATCTTGCGTCATTTTAGCGTGATCGACGCTTATTTATCGTATTGTCGCAATGGTCGTAACGTTAGAAGAAAGAGAATCGCGCGTGGTGCTTCGCTGGCGCTGGCAAACGCTATTATATCACTATTATGTTAATGTATAACGTTATGATACCATATGTAGAAACAGAATAGCACCCCAGGTGTCGGCATAATTCAAAATGATCGCGCCCGGCGGCCTCCAAGGGCTCACAGTTTAACGTCCACTCTGACGAATGAAGTGCTCTCCATACACCCCGACCTACTTTGGGTATTCAACATAGAAATCTCATAGATTGCTGGGATTCGAACTCGGGTCCTCCGAAGAGTAAGCCAACACTCCAGCCGCTTTACTAACCCTGTCCCAAGTTGTCGGGTTGCTACCAGTTTCCTCGTCCGTTTACCCAGCGCATGCGAACGGGGAGTGACTTTATCATCGGATTGTGTGTGGTATGAAGTCGCGTTGATAGTTTGCGAAAAGGTTATCGCACTTCATGTGTCCGTTGCGTCATGGGCGCAACAGCGCTGCCTTCGAGAGGCGATTCCCCCTTCGGCAACTGCTGCAGCGGTGCTGGTCTTAATAATTGCTCCTCGGGTCTTGGCCATGACTCAGTACCCCCCTTTCTCTTCCAATCCTCGCAAATTACTCCTTCCATTCATTTCAAGTCGGATTTATTGGGATCGAGGTGGGCTGTTTTCGCCGTTGATTTGATTTTTTCCTCTTATGAACGGTTTATTGACAATAAAGAGTTCCAAATCGACATTAGCCCATAGCGTGTGCTTTTCAGTTCCCCTTCGGCAATGGCGTCATTCTCCGTTGAAAAACTCGGCGTGAATGCCATGTTCACGATGTATGAATGTCATATTTACTATGATGTCATTAAGTTTGGGCTATCGTGAATTTTAACTGAATCGTGAATAATTATTAAAAAGTTCACTCAAATGACGTACGATCACCGCTCCAGCCTTCTTAAGCTATTTAAGTTAATTTTCTCGGTACCTTTATACCGTGGTACCCGGCCATTCGTTCGCGGCGCCCGCGCATGTGACATTCAGTAAATTCAGTAAAAGAAGCCCGGTGACCGAGAAAACGGTGTAAAGCAGTTGCGCGCTTGCTGACTCACCAGTGCGTGTCACCGCAGTGGATCGATGTACTTTCACTGGCTATTCGCTGGATGGGCCGGGCATTGCGCTGCGGTTGCAGGGATGTGAGCGGAGGAACAAGTGGCTAGCTGTACAAGAAGTTTGACAAACCCCCGAGTTTCGCTCGATTCAGCTCTTTTGAAGAGTCGGCTATATCTAGTAGTCGCAGTTATCAAGGGGCTTCTAGCATCTAGCGGCTGACCTTTCGCTGAGTTCACTGGCGTCTCGAATTGTTGCTTTGGCATTGCGAGGATGAGGATTCCTTTTGAATCTACAGCAGCAGTAGTTGTGTTATTTTTATTGAACCTACAAAATGACTTAAGGTATTAATTAAGGTATTCCTCACATACTCTCTGCTCCATGCAGACGGTGTTTGCAGCCCTCGAGCGAATCGGAGGATCACCCCTTCATCCAAATTGCGATGCTTAAATTCGGTGACTTTGCGGGAATCAGTGTTTCCATGGCGTGGCAGGCCGTGGTGGGCTCAGTATACGTTGACGAGGTTTGATCGGAGAGTACTCGGAATTTGTACTCGTGGTTTCATTCAATTTCGTGGGCAAGTAATACCATGAATTAATAATGGTGTCTCAGGACTGATGTGGTGGGACTTCTGTGTAACAAAAGAATTATTCTGTCCTACTTACTCTGATATGTATTTAATGCGTCGGGATCGGACGTATTTCTTGATTGTCGAGCGGACAGTTCAGGTGATATCAAGGTACTCTGTAAAACCTCTTTAAGTAAACCTCTGGCATACCCACGCCACTAACTTATGGACGGCATTGAAATGCCCTGCCTAGTGGGATGGGGATTTGCTTGGCTGGGAAGTAATGTTTTAAAAACTGCATATTTGGGTGGATTACTTCAAATCCATAAAACTATCGAGACAATCTTATTTCTTGCTGCGTTTGCATGAAATGTTATTAACAATTTTTAATTGCTATGGATTATGAAATTATTGAGGAATAAACCTTTTCATTAGCGTGAGTTAAATAGGTTAATAGCTTTCACCTGTGAGACGGAATGTATGTTTCAATCTGCCCGTTAAATTTTAGCATCGGCAATTAAAACCGTATTTGCTAACGCTTTCTCACTAATGCACCAAAATCGATAAAGTATCAATAAAATTGCAAGAAAACTTTAATTTGCGAAAATGATTTCAGTTCAAGTCAAGAAATGTTACGATTTAATCTGGATACATGTCGTGGAGTATTTGTAAAACATTTGGAGTAATGTTGACTACAATTTAAGACAGCTATGAGATAAACAATATCGCCACAAAAGTATGAAGTACTCAGTGGAATTCACGGGCTACTGTCTTTCCGCATCCAGTGACAGCACACAGGGACGCTCAGATAAATAGGAGGACATTACCCCCACCGAATTCGATACAAGTCCGAAGATGTTTTGCATTGTTTGAATTTTGCAGTGAATTTCCGCAGACGCCATTTCGCCAATTTCATTTCCGCAGACGCCACACACATTCCAAAACTGAAGGGAGAAAGGAGAACATCTTCATGAATTGAGTAAATAAGTGAGGGGAAATCTCAACCTACGGAAGGCATCCCACTCATTTAAGGTAGTCCGAGCGAGATAGTTCCCTAGTCATAATAGAGACCATATTCGAATTAAACGTTTCAATTTCATCAGCTGTAGGACACATCAATTAAATATTGCATTGTTAATGATGCAATACTACAGTTTTATACGGCAGAAATGGTTAGTATTTAAATGAAAATATCTAAATAAGTCTTTGACTTGACTCATTTTTTTCACGCGGTGCGTTTGAAACGCCTTCAAAACGGAAGGTTTTTTGCGATACCCAAGAACCTAGGGCGGTGAAAATATGATTTATTGTCAAAAATAGTTGAGAAAACATACAAACTACATGCCGTTAAATTTTTTACGACATCAAAGTGTTATAAATTCCTCATTTTGTAAATAATGTCTCCCTGGAGTGCATACGCGTACCATTTCCCATGCAAAAGGGCAGATATTTTTGGGCAAATATTTTTTGAAAGTAATGTCGCAAGGGGTTGAATTTTTGGTGTCATTGTATAGGTGAGATATTTTTCTTTAAAACGAGGCCAAATTCATTGATTTCTAGGTAAAATGATATTTCGCTCAAACTACCTTAGAGACTCAACCCGTTCCAAGAAAGAAGGGCTGGCGGCGAGCAGGATGTGAATTATTCAGGCAGATTCGTGCCACGATCTGGAGGGATTCCACACGCACACTGAAATACTACAGACGCTTGACATACTCGCACGCATTCGAGCCCCGAGGAGCTAAAAGTCGTCATCAAGAGCAGGACTTAGAACGATGCAATAATCTTCATCGTCAGACGCTGCAGAGGAAGAAAGCTATTGAAGACCATTGAAAATAGGAAGAAGAACTGGATGGGACATGTACTGAGAAAGAAATGTTTTTTTACGAGATATACTGGAAGGAACGGTGGATGGAAACCGCAAAAGAGGAAGAAAGAGAAGAACGATGATTGATGACCTGAAGGATGGAGTTACAGAGAGTTGAAGAGGAGAATTGAGGACAGAGAGAGAGAGAGAGAGAGAGAGAGAGAGAGAGATGGAGGCACCAAGGACCTGCGAAAGCAGACGACTAATGATGAATGTATCTAAAATGAAATAATGGATCCATTTTGGTACTGTCCACTTAGCTTGTCACTGTTATACAAGAATGAAACTGAGTGACGAAAATGGGTTTATTTTCTGTTTCTTCGTAAAAAAATCTAGTATATACCCACGCATGTGATTTATTCGCAATGCATTGGTCGATAGCTCTGGTGCTACTGCGTCTTTTTATTGATATTTAGCTGAACGTTGCTTACCAACTTGGTTTATACCGTTCTCTCCAGAAATGCCCTATTATTGACTAGTGAAATGCTTTCTATTCGAGCGTACTGTGTACTGCGGCGTATGAGATGTTCATACATGGACGGGAGGCTGAGTGAGTGTGCTCGTTTTAAACGGTGTAACGGCCACAGCTGAGGCCGGAGGATGCTGAGAGGATGAAATGGAAAGAAGGGCGAGAGAGAGATAGAGAGAGACAGACATAGAAGGCAAACGCACGGTGGTACGGGCAGCTGTGCCATTTTTGATCAATATGGAAGCGTCCATCATCAGAGCTCGCTTATGAGCCGGGGTAGGTTAGGAATAGTGGCTTTTACGGTCGAGATTATGCCGTCCGGAACATATTGCCGGAAAAAATGGTCTATTGCAGTGATGGGCAAACTTTTTAAAGAGGGGGCCAAAGGAAAGGAAAAAAATCTTTAGGCGGGCCAATATAATTTATTAAAAAATAATAATGATATATTTTACTAATCTCTTGTGTTTTTTGTCATACTAAGTCCTATTAATGACTGCAAGATTATGAAGGAGAATGTGATGAATGAAACTGTGACTGCATTTCTAAAAGTTTCTCATAATTTGGATTGAACTGGGATGCACTTATTCTTAGAAGAGAAGTTAAATGCTCATCTGTCAGTCGGTTTAGAAGGCAACTCTTTCGAAGTTTCATTGTAGAAAACACCTGTTCACGTATATATGATGAAGCAAACATTAGTAGCAGTAATTTTCTGGGCATGTGATATCAGATTTGGGAAAGGGAATTTCGACAAGGACTTGTAGAACTCTAATTTTGGAACATTAAGAAACAACTGTTTGAGTTGAGTGTTTCTGTGCAATTCAATCAATTCAAGTTGCAAGTCCGATTTCACTGTTTCACAGTTGCCAGCAGCCAGTGCCTCTCACTATGAACATAGCATTCCAATATTAAGGATAAGTCAATTAATGTGTACGTCGTTACTGATATAAAACAAAAGAGAAGAAAAAAGTGGAAAATGTTTATTTTTCCAAGAGCCTGTATTCTTTTTTATTCGTCAGATTAGGAATAATGCCGCGCGGGCCGGATAGAACATTTCAGGGGGCCGTAGTTTGCCCATCACTGGTCTATTGGAATGCACCATGGTGCGCTTTGGCGTATGTCTTTTGTACAATTAGTGTTAAGTGCACCGCTTGTGATGACTGACGTCTTGAAGTGAGAAATTTTTTCAACTTTCCCATTTTCTGCTTTCTTTTAAAATGAGACACGCTCCTTCGAGTGACTTCCCGACCGTTTTGCGATGAAATCTAGGTTTTATGTTTTTAATGAGTTGATTTCATCCTCTTCTTTCCATCATATCTGCAGCGCTAAGCTATCGCTCTTCCGCGATTTTTGGTAACTTCGTATTGAGTGTTTTAAATTTTAAATAATAATTTTTCCTACGAATCATCCGGAAAATGCTTAAGAACAGTGGTACTACTTGGTCAAAATAGTCTTATATTTCTTATCCTCTCCGTCTTATTTCCTCTGGTATAACCTCTTCCTTTTCCATTGCTGTTTACGTAATGCCCCTTACTAAAGCCATGGCGCTGGATCGGAGGTATAAATTTTTTGGAGGCAGAAATTTTAGCGTCATTATGTAGTTATTCTGTTCACCTCAAATCGGCCGTTTTTCTCTCCTCTGTTCGCCTAGATGTAAGTAAAAGAAGCTTAATAAAGAAATATAGCGGGTGGTGGCGATAGGTATAGCTCTTACCGTACAATTTTCCGCATGTTTGTGTAAAATTTAGGTCCTATATTTGTTTTTTGAAACATATTTTCCAAATATTTTAAGAACTGTTTTAATGGAAAATGACGCTACGCCTATAGTAGTGGAAAAATGTCAGAGAACCGAGTTTTTCTGACAAGTTTCCTTTATAAGAAGCACACTTTAGTTAAAATATTAGCCACAACTCCTTATAATTAATTTTATTTTCACGGAAAAATTTGCCCTGTGCACTAGTGATGTGATTGACCTTCCTCAAAAGTGCGTTTCGTCCGATTTCCCTCGTCAGTAAGCCGCTGCTTACGTTCTTTGTTGGCGTTTGCATTAATCTCTCGCACATGCGGGATACATGGGAGTACACGTGAATGAAGGGCGAATGTCCTTGGGCGTTCCTGTATGCGTCGATAGGGTGCGAATAGGGGCCAAGGGGGGCCGAATGTAAAATATCGCAAACCCCCTTGCAGTAGCCTTGGTGCGCGCCTCTAGTATCTGCATCGCTTTTCCTGCCCTTGCTTTTGTTTGCCATTGCCTGCTCCACAAATACACACAAGTATCGTTCTTCTCAAGGTTTCCCTTCCCATACATTCCTTATCCTTCCAACTGATACTGCAATGCACCCTTCCTACCATTACCCTATGCGCACACGCTCTTTACATTCATCCTGTGTGTACTGTACTCTCAACCTATCTATATAATAATAATAATAATTATTATTTCGTCAGGAGTGGCGCTCGTTAGGGTAAGAAATTAAGGCACTCAACAATTCAGATGAATGCAAATGACATTCAATTCATATGAATTGAAAAAGAAACACAATTTGAGGAAATAGAAACAAAGTGAGTTTCAACAGCGTAACATTGAACAACAGACAGGGTCTTATCAAATAACCGAAGAGCGTTCACTAAAATACAGAATCTCAGCTGATGTTCTATGTCCCTACATTATTGCTGTTACTAATTGGAATCGCCGTCTCAATCGCCCCAACGCCTTTCCTGAATGTTGTCTGTGACGAACTGTCTTGTGCTACGACAATTATTCCACCACTTGGAAGCTGCTGCAGTGAACCGAATCTTACTCATTATACTGGCTACCCAAACCGTACACTACCCTCTACCCTAATTACTCATTTCGTGAATTTGGGAACTTATAATACCCTAATTCACTCATTTCGTACTCCATGCTCATTCTGTCATTACTTTACACCCTCAGTGTGCTCTTAAGTCTTTGGAACCATTCTCAACGCTCTCTCGACCCATAATCTACCTTCCTCTGTCCATTAATTCTTAATTTCCTTCCCATGCGTCTTATCCTTCCCATCCGTGCCACACAGTCCCCTGACTCATGCTACTCACCCGTGTATTCACCCGTATTCCACACCTTTCTGGCCCTATTCCACTTATCTGCGTTTCGTACTGCTATTTTGAAATTGCGCGAGGAATCCTCAGATATGTTCAATTGAAAGCGTTTTTATTACTATGAGGAATAAAACAATGAAAAATTCGTGAGTTAAAATTTCATGAGATTTTTATGTTGGAAACAATTGTAAAATGTGTATTTCAATATTTTTAGTTGTCTCTAAAATAAGAAGGTAGAAATTGTAAATCTACAGGAAGAGGTCGAAAATGAAGGTTCAAAGAATTCTAATTATAAGAAACCAAGACTGTCATTCATAGAACGTTCTGAAAAATGTCGGGAGCATGAGTGACACAAAGAGACATCTGTCACAAAGAGACAAGACACTGAGAGTCAGCGTCTACCGCGAGTGTTCAAGCAATTGGATCTGCCGACGATGTTGATGTTGGTGAATAGTCCTAATGCCGTGGAACGATTCCCTTCGTGTGGTTTTTTATCACGTACTAGCGGAAGGTACCCGTTGAAATTCAACGGGTGTGAAAAACATTGAACTTATTGTATACTATCAATAGGAATCTTGTGGATTCTTCTATTTTAATTAATGCGTTACAGGCCTATATTCACCGTATGAGGTTCTGCTTCAACAACGCTATCGGTCGTCGAGGGGACAGCGTACCAAAAACGCTGAATTTTCAGCAATTTTATGATTGTTTTTTTTTAATTTTAAGTAAATCAGTAGGAAAACAAAAATCGATTGCAAGAATACGAATTTTTATTCAGTTTTCTTTCCAATGGTTTTTGTCGCAACTTTGTAAAACCATTATTTATAATTTAAATATGCTAAATAAAAAAGGTCTGCATGCCAGAAAAACGAACTTTACATGTATTTCTAATGGAAACGCTTTTACTCGGGGGTTGGTGCTGCCGCGATTGCGACGGACGTCAGAAGATCCCGCAGCATATAATGTTTGTGAGTGATCGACTCGGATTATGAGAGTCGGTGCTCGCCGCTCGTAATCGGTAGCGCGGAAGTGTGTCATCGCGAAAGGAGTTAAGATGGGAAGCGGGGAGTGGGAGTGCGGGTGACGAAGATAGGACGCGGTGGTGGTCTTAAAGGTGATATGATTACTAAAGGACGAGGAAGTTAAACTGGCCCCGCGTTCAAAGGGTAGACGAGGAGTATTGAGATGACGGATGTACCCACGCTTTGACCAGAATTGGTCCGAATTGACCCTCCATTGTCCCTGATTCGATGACGTACTCCGGCAGACCGCACGGCGTCTACCCGTAAAAGGGAGTCGGGGGATACCTAATCCCAATTTTTTGGGCAACGGGCTCCTCCGGTTCTCAAAAGATGTGCGGTAAGTTTTCGCAAAAGCGAGACTGACGGGGACTCGTCTTACGTTGTTGGGGTAACCCAACAGATACGAGTACTGCGGGGAGGCGGAGGCCCATTGTCGTCCTTTTGACGTAAATCCGCCTCATGGTGTCGGCCTCGCAGGGGTTATGGTTCGCTAACCTTCCCTTCCCTTTTCCTTACCCTTTTCCTGCTACTTCCCACTAGGGTATAGGCGAAGGCTTGCAGACCTGGTGGGAGGTTTTTAGACCTCGCGGGGAGACCCGAATCACCTGGCCCCGTGTTCATCTCCGTTTGGCCCTCGGTATGTTCTTGTAGGCGAACGACGTATCAGAGATTGAGAACTCAATGTATATATGTTAGGTTGTACTATCTATATGAAGGACAGACTCGTTAGCTTGGACTAGTTTGGGAGGCGACCGACCACTCGGATCAGTTGCGCCGTTGTGGACATGTTATTAGGCAAGCGAAGGGCTTTTGGGGATTTAATCCGGTATCGGCGTAAGTCTAACGAATGGAAACGGGGGTTGATATCTCGTCTGGCGTACGGTTTCATTTGAAGTGCTCTCCTCATGGCACCGAAATAAGGATTTTGATTTCACGGAATTTTTTTTACACGGATTTTCCTTCGACTGTATCCCAACCATAACTCTCGGAATGTGAAGACATTGTTCTGGCCACTGCGCCCATCCAATCGTCCGTCAGACTATGTGTTGAATTTTTAATGGCTGAAAGCTTTCAGAAGAAATCTATTTTTTTTGCTTTTAAGCATCTTTCTACTTCGATGAAAATAGCGAATACCGCTAAGTGATCAAAGTGAGGAAAGTTTGGACTCTGTTTTGATTTGGATGATTGATCGTTATTCCTAAACCTTTTTCCTCTAAGCATCTCTTGGTAGACATAAATAGAGGAATGACCGTGTGTGTTGAAGCGCATAAAACTGAAGTGTTAATGCTCCTTTTTTGCGGCCCGGCCGTGGTATCGGAGATCAAGGAGGTGGCAAAAGACTTGTCGATCCAAGTTTCAGCGTCACTTCCTTCCGTCTCCTTCGCTGTGGCTGACCCGTTTTACTCTCCCGTATCGTGGGTTGCCGATGTAGCGAGGGGAAAGGTGGGTGGTGGTAGGTATGAGAAGCGAACCTTGCATTCATTTTTCATCGCAGAAGGAAAGTCGATAAGGGAAATCGCTCCGCGAAGGTTGCAGCGATAATTTTCTGCTTGGCGCTTTTACTTCCCCCATTGCGCCCCCATTGCCGGTTTGCTCATTAATTTCAGTCTTCCCATTTATGCTGACCATATACCTGCTGGATTGTCGCAGCAAGATCGAATTTTTAATTGCTTATGTTCCTAGAGAAGTTCCTTGGAGTGAATGGAAACGCGTTAATTACTGCTTGTGTCTCGCTTTAGACGTATTTACGACAATATGTTCATTGTCCTACGGGATTGTCGCCCCCAGGCGTACAAGGTCTTCACTGTTCGGAGAGGATGATATAATTACGTATTTATTTTGGCTTTTGCAAAACCACTGATAAGGACCAAATTTTCCGGTTAATGCTTTTTTTAACACATACTTCTTTTCGGAAAATAGTTGTGCATGGGTGATTTTGATTGAAATAAAAAGTTGTTTTGAAAAGATAAATCGAGAAAAGAAGGCGATGTCTGGAGAATTGATGCATGAAGAACGAAAGTCTTGAGCTCATATGGGGCGCAAGCAACGTCACGACCTGTTTGTCGGAATATTTTGAAGAATTATGCAGTAATAGTGCAAGTGATGGGGATGAGCCTTAATCGTTCGCAAAAATGTCAGCAAAGAAGAGGATATAAGTGAGTACGAGATGGTAATGGCAGCGATAATATTGAAAAATTGGTAAGCTTCAGGCATATATATGACACCCGGTGAAAAGCCTAAGTGTTGGAGTAAAAATTACTCATAAATCGCTTGTGGGAACTCTAGAATGTAAATTAATTGTTATTTTATCGTCGATCAAATTATTTGAAATCAATTTTTCATCACCAACGTCTCGGCAAATATAACTTCTTCCAACCCAGCGCTCATCTCGTACAGAGTTTAAATATTTAGTACGGACAAAGTATTCAATTTTGAAAAATGGCTCGCAGGCCGTTATGCTCATGAATTCTTCTTTGTATGCTTTTCCTATTTGAATTCCATTCTTTTGTTTTGATCAAATATCATAGGTGGCACGTAAGCCTGATTATAGTTTGTCGAATTATTCCAAAATCATTTTATTTATTGGAATTTGGTGGATGACTTACGGTTGTCCACAATTGCAGTCCTGCAGTTCACGTGGTGCAGACGACGTTGACCCATCCAAATCAGTATGCCCGATGAGGTGTCATAACTTCCTGGGATCCACACTCAAGGAGTCCGACCTTAGGGTTTCAGTTGTTCGACGGTTCGATCACTGAAGGGATAAAGACGTTTTGTACACAAATGTATAAAAACACTATATAGTACTAGTACTATAAGTATGTTTTCACATTATGTAGGAAAATTTCTGTTTTGTAAATTTAAGACTAAGGGGAACAGGCTTTCATTGCCAGTTCAATCTCAAAGGCGTAAAATCAGTTGTCAAAATGCTATGAGATAAAATTGGAAGAAGACTTAGTGTCAAAATTATGGACTGAAATTTAATTGAGTACACCTGGCAGTGTTCAATAAAATATTATTATATAGTGAGATGAAGATTTCCAACGACAGAATCTATCGATATTTAATGTTTGGAGATTTTGATTTTGTAAATATTGGTAGACAGCTTTCCTCTGATTGGCTGACGTTGATGTTGCGTGACGGAAAAGCTAGTCCTCGGCAAGAGTCTCTCATCGTCCGTTGACGGCGCCGTCGAGGTTAGGCCGTCATAATACGAGGTTTCGCATAACAATCACCAAATTTCGTGAACGCCACCGCCCGTTTTTCCGCAAGGGGAACGTCGATCGGAATCCCACACTAAGACGTGACTATTTACGTGAAGCGCACGGCCGTATCTCTTTCATAGCAAAACCTTAGTCTTGAAGCGAGTGCGCTGCTCTAGTTTTTAATGTAGTCAGTACGCATCTCGGATGTCTGTGTGCTGGGACCCTTCCGACAAAGGGCGTCTATCGAGAAGAGTGAAGGAAGTGAAGTGAAGACTTTTCCTCTTCGGTAAAAAGAACGAGTGTTGAAGACGACCTGAAGGAAAATAATACGAAGCTGCTTCCGGTGGCGTCCACGTATTGTCGGCCCAGAGATGCAGCCGGAATGCAAAGCATTTGGGGAACAGTTCACGTTGGAAAACGGCCACCGTTCCAACTGATATATATTTATGGAAAACATTTTCATGTAAATCTCCCCTTGGTGTAGCAATTTGTTGTAACGCAGCGCTTTCTGCGTTTTTGGACACTACGTAAACAATCAGAAGCGAGATCTTCGACGCAACAGGCGTCGCCGGAGGTGCTGCACGGAGGGAAGACCAAAGCTTTCTGACAGTCATTTGTCGTTCACTTGACTTTTTTCGCGAGAAATTCCCGGGTCACCTTAAAAATGTTTGACTAAGGTTGTCTTTGTTCTAAGGCGATGCAGCCCATACTCCTCGTGAACATCCATTTTTTATCATACCTCCACAACGAACCGGAATAATGATGAAGACCGAACGGTTTTCCACCGTGTTCTGTTTCCATTCTATCTTACCACTGCAGTGTAAACAAGGTATGTATGTGGCGCGCAACTCAATGGCAAAACAACGCCGAAACGGCAGCGTGAAAAGATAGCTTATAACCAATCCTTCGCGGGAGATGTTGGCCGGTGTCTCTGCGGGAGGAGACGGGTCGGTCGCCGCTCAAGTTCACGTTCATGGGTGTGGCGAGTTTCTCGGGCCTTTGGGCTCTTCTGTTGTCCGCAGATCATCTGGTTGGCTAAGGGTAGCTACACATGCGCAGGAAATCCTCAAGGAAAAAGCCTGCAGGATTTCCTTGAGGATTTCCTCAACTGAACCCTTGCACACACATGGCGCGGAAAATCCTCAGGTTTTTGTGCCAGTTCTTGACTTCAAGTCATGGCATCTGTTAATTTTTTTAACTATACTGTCTTTCGTGGCGTTCGGCTCAATCTCTTTCCGCTTTCCCAATAGTTTTGCATAGCCAACCTCCTTTTTATTTCTGTCATCATAGTCGTTTGATTTGATTTGCCACAGGCAAGGTTTAATTTGGTAAATTATAATGAAATCTGCTGAAAATTCGCGAGACATTACATTTAACGTTCATCGACGGGAACTCTCAAAACCTTAAGGCCAACGGAAGAAGAAATGACTTTCGATCGGGACGGGAAGAAATGGTTTCGGGGACTGTGCAGTTCGCCACCGGCCTCAAGGAGTTACCCACATACTACAGGGGAATCCTTGGTTTGGACTGCGCAGTACAAACCGCAAGTATTTCCCGTACGTGTATGGCTACCTTAAGGCCTCCGAGAGTTTTTGGGAATTTATCACCGTAACCAAGCACGCTATTAACAATAATAACTATACTGTATTACGATGTTGATGAAAAATGATTGACGGAATATGAGAGAATGTTTACAATATTACTTAAATATTTTTGTAAAATGAATGGTGAGGAATATGAGGGTGGTTCAATAAGTACCCGTGTTTGTAAACAGAAGACGTTACCATGGAAAGTTGTTGATATTATCGTGTCCTGCCATTAATACAATAGTGTAAATTCGTCCCACGCGTGGGCAGCAGTACTGTGTTAGGGGAGCTTTGGGTGAGCTTCATGCCTTACCCAGGAAATCGGCGGCCGGGGGAGGGTTAGGGGACGACAGTGCCTTCAGTAACGACTATGAATACCATCGAGAATGTGTGGGAAGTCGGGACTGGGGCGTCGCCTCACGGGCGGTGGCGGCGGCGTTTGCCGTGTTTTCGCCCGCCACTCCCCTTCCGATGGCCTCTTGGAGGGAGGAGGGTTGGGAGGGGGGGGGGGACAAGAGCGTGAAAGGGAAGTGAACGGTGTGGACTTAGAAGAGGCAGAGGCCCTCCTCCATCTCAGTCCAAAGGAAAGCGCTTCCCCCCTCCCCCCCCTAACCCTCTCTTCACCGCCAATCGGTTTCGGTAATCTTCACTTTCCTTTGACCCAGTTCCGCAGTCGGTCCGGCCGCGTCGTGTGTCCGTGGCCCCGTCGAATGTTTTGACGATGGAGACGTGGACTCAGTCGCGTGTGGCCAGCTCACGGGCATTTATCGACTACGTATTCAGGCACTATTGAATTCTTATTGAATTCAGGTAGTCCGAGCGAGATAGTTCACTAGTCATAATAAAGACCATATTAGAATTATACGTTTTAATTTCACCAGCTGTGGGACACATCAATTTAATATTGCATTATTAATGGTGCAAATATGTTGTTTTATATGACAGAAATTGTTAGTAATTAAATCAAAATATCTACGTAAGTCTTTAAAATTGACTCATTTTTTTCGCGCGGTGCGTTTGAAACTCCTTCAAAACGGAAGGTTTCTTGTGATACCCGAGAACCTGCTGTGGTGGCAATATGATTAATTTTCAAAAGTAGTTGAGAAAACATGCAAACTACATGCTGTTAATATTTTTACGACATCTAAGTGTTAGAAATGCCTCATTTTGTAAATAATGTCTCTCTGGAGTGCATACACGTACCATTTCCAATGTAAAATGGCTGGTTTTTTTGGCAAATATCTCCGAAAGTAATGCGGTAAGAGTTTCATTTTTGGTGTCATTGGATAGGTGATATATTTGTCTTTAAAATGAGACCAAATTCAATGATTTCTAAGTAAAACGACTTTTCGCTCAAACTACCATAAATCGAGCATATTTTTCGAGAAGCGGGATATCCAGTAATATCTCGCACCGGAATCCGGAAATGTTCAAAGATAACGCAAAAACTCATCCGTATCCTAAATTTCGTATCGCCAGCTAATCGAATCGTCGCCATTTCCAATCTGTATCGAACGTGTCAGGCATATTCAGTCTCTTTCATCTCTTGAAATCTCTACTTTGTGGGATTTCTTCATTTGGTAAATGATATGAGCAGAAAAGTGAAACGTTTGCCTTTAAAATTTATAATTTTTTATGAATCATAATAAGAAAATCATGCTCTAAACGAAAGAAAATTTTAAAAATTAAATTATAAAAGGCCTACCTGAATGAAGACGAGGCAGGAGTCGATTAAACTGAGTTCATAGTCGAAGCTAATAAATTTTTAATTTGTGCTTCTATTTGATGTCAATAGGGCTATTTTAAGAGTTTCAATTTGAAGCGTTTGTTGTTTCTTTTTGTTAGTTGCTCGGAATGTATGTCTAATCATTAAAAAAGGACTTTGGTCTTAACTTCTCGAGTCTCGAATTTTTCACCGAATCCTGTTAAACTGCGGCCTTCGGTGGTCAAATTGCATCGTTATTTTGGATTTGATGTTAAGCATGGGGAAGAGGAGAAATTCTACGAGTTGTCAGTTTTTCATGTTTTTGTTGAAGAAATTGTCCGATTTTCAACTGTCGAGAACTCTCATTAGTTAAAGTTTCATTTTAAGCCTCCTGAATTCAATAGTTTCCGGCTTAGCTTTGTAAAACTTTTCCATGCTCGAGAATTAACAAAACTTTGTAAGTTTTATTTATGAGCATTTATTGTACGAATGATTTCGTCGAAAGTAGACATCGTGAGACCTGACGATGTCGACTATTCGACGAAACCGGTCGTACAATAAATACTCTACGTAACTAACTGACTAAACTAACAAAGTTTTGTTAAAATCGATTACTTTACGTTGTCTTTAGGTTGTCGAAATGATTGATACTCACGCTTACTAGCCAGCAATATTCAGCGCTCGAAATAATAATAAACAACAGACAAAATTATCTATAATAATGATTTTAACTCTACATGACCTAAGTACCCGTATTACTTACATTATAGAGCACAATACAGTTTCAATCAATTTTCAATTGAGCCATTAGTTTTGAAGTTAGCAGAGGTTTGCGTTGTCTACAAGAACATGTTCAATTTTAGAGATATAAACAATTTGTTTTCTGCACACAGTTAGGAATAGATTTGGCTTTCTTATATCAAAGTTGCAAGTTATTGGAACCAAAATTACAGGTATCCCAAGCGCTCTTAGTTGGACAACTGGATTTTACGCGCAAAATACGGGTACTTTTTTGAGAAAAATTAAGTACAGGAAATACTAACAGGCAGAGGATTTTTTAAAGTACATCACCCAACGTAGATATGTGCAAGCTCTCTTATGAAATTTACTGCATTGAAATCGGTTTCCTCGTATAAACAATAGAGCATTTCAAACTCAGGTATCTTGCTTTTTTTTACAGACAGTAGTTGTAAACTACAGAAAATCGTTGATTTTATGTTATCCGAAGGAAATTGAATCCATGGCGTGCATCGGAGTTCAACGCAACGCCGAGTTTACTCAACGCAGGTGCAGTAGAAGAGCCAAAGCAATATCTCGCTTAAAATATGTGTTAATGTGCATTAAATCTGAGCTGTAAAATACCGGTGAGGCCATTTAAAATAAAATGCGTGAAACTTTTGATTTTTTAAAATTTTAAATCTCTTCAATAAAGATGTGGACATTTCTATATGAATTCCACTTCTGCATTCATAGTTCTTCCGGCAGTTTTCATCATCACTGTCTGCATTGGCCTCCACAATATGTCCTCATGCCAAAAAGCGCCAAATAGTTTAGCAGATCAGTTGGAAGTTCAATTAGAGCGTCCGAGTGGTCGTGGTACATCAGTTAGAATCTCAATGCTAGTCTGTGAATACAACGTGTTACCGGATGATGTCATCATCATCATCAGTTGTCATCGATTCGAAGACTGATTTCTCAGCTGCAGCTCTCCTCTTAAACCAGCCGCTTCATTCTCAAGCAATTATGTACTAACTTTGACGTCCATCATCATTTCCCTGAGATATTCCATTTTGGCTCTGTGATTCGTCACATTATTAATTTTTCCAACATCGTTTTCAGTAGGCTGTTGTTTTGCAAAACGTGTCCAATAAATTTCTCTCTCTCTTTCTCCGCGTTTTCATTATACTTTTTTTCTCTCCAACTCTTAGTGGGGCTTCTTCGGTGGTTTCTTCGAGGCATCGTTGTGGTTGTTTTCCTGGCCAACGTAAATCCTATAATATTAAACGACCAGTCTTTGTTTGTATGTTTACATGTTTGCTTTTTCCCCCTCCGAAACGGCTCAAACGATTTTGGTTACATTTTGTGTACAAAGGTTTTTTGATGCGCGGAATCCAATGCGCTAGGTCTCATCCTTTTTAAAAAAACTGCAAAATTCAAATTATAGTGATTCATTTCTAAGGCCGTATCATGAGACTTTTCCTTTTCAAAAGCTGTCGGACGAAAATGTAAATCACGTTTACAGGGTGTCATTCACCTTTTCTTCCGACCTGTCCTTAACATCATAGTATGTGTATATGTATAATGAAAACACATGCTTCTGGTTTCGTCTCGAGCGGTTTCAATAGAGCGACGGGAGACCGACCAGCTGAAAGTTCGAATGGATCAAATTCAATGATAAGTCACGTTTGACAAAAGTAAAATTTCAAAAATCAATGTGTAACTTTGTAACTTAAATAATTAGTTAATTTATTAATTTCTCTAATAGAGCTGATAATGCTTCATAACACGATTAAATTTTCACATTTGTTCATATTTGTTTGGATGTGAACGCTGATGTAGCGTGTGCATTTAATGTGGCGGGATGATGAACAATAAATATTGAGATTAATTAATGTTATCAGATTCGTAATAATTTGAATCTGAGATGTATAAAGTAAACTGACAGCCACATTAAATACTTCATTTTAATCATGCGTATCGCTGAAATTTGTAAGTTATTCATTCGATTGATTATTTAATGTGCAATACTATTGACTTAACTTCTTAAAAAATCTACCGAACGAAGCTCGATCACCTGGTATTGTACTATATAAACTATATAATTGTACCTGGTATTGTACTTTTTAAAAATTATGAATATCTAAAAATAGTTAAAACAAGTAGAAGGTTTCAATGTATTCTCTTTTACTCGGCTGTTTTTAATGTTACCACCAGGCCAATGGCCTACTTGTAACTGTTTAATTGTAGTAATAATGTACGGATGTGAAGTGTATGTGGATGACGTGCATGGAGGTCTCACTTTTAATTCCGGAGCCGCCGCCTCATCGCGTGCGGCGTGCCTCAAATCGTTGCGTCCACGGGCCCCCGCCCGCTGTGGTGTGTTGTGGTGTTTTCCCACCAGGATGTGTGTGTGGGAGGAGTTGGTGGGGCGTCTGGGGAAGGTGGTGGTGTCCTTTGATGGTGGTGTCCATCTCACCCAGAGGCAGACGTTGAGGTCCGATGACCGTTGTTTCGCCGGGAGAGCATGTGTCGCATTCCGCTGTCGTCTCCCTCGCCTTCTTGTGCAATGGACATCGAATTCGAGTGAAATTAACTAGCCCACTGCTTTTTCATCCGTAAGGGCCGCGGAGTTGTGGAACATTGCGCAAATCCTCCCACGTAGATATCTCTCTTTCACTTCCTGCTGCGTTCCAAGTGCGTCATCTTGAGACATCTCAGAAGGCCTTGTCACACGGCGCAAGTTTCTTTTGAGAGTTTTCTGCAGAGTTTGCGGCATCCAATAATGAAGCTTGAGAAAGCAAAAACGCCGCCCGTTGCAGGGATTCCGTTAGCATCTATTTGTCAACTTCCAGTTTTATTGAGTACGTGAAGCATTATGCGTCGCCCGTTCAGTGGTGCCCGCAGTACGGTGTTTAATCATGGGTGGCGCTTAGTTTGAAAATAGTTTTCAAATCGGATCTCTCTGATTCAAACTGTATTCGTCTTGAAATTCGTCGGCATTCAAAGGCATGAAATTGATAAGGTTGAACAGTGTACTTATCTAGGTTTTTTGCTGGAAGAACACTTTGCCGTAGGGACAATATACGGAAAACGCTTTTGCCAAGGATGAGTTTAAGAAAAGAAACTAATTTTAAAAAATGAGAGGGAATCGTGGAACAGGAATTTTAGACGACATTTGGAGAAGGCAAAGGTGGATGTGAGGCACTCCAGAGAGTTGCGGAATAGTAAATATACATCCATACATATATTTATTTAAGTTCTGGGACATTCTGTCCCCTGGAACATTTACAGAGTATATAGCAAACAATAATCAACAGTCTCGTTCGTACTGATAATTTAACAGCAGAGGGTTTCCATGACATCGCTTTAACATTAGCAGTAAACATAAGCACCAGCTGTTAACAGTTGAACACATTTTGGAATTACAAAGACAAAAAACAAACAAAAAAAATGAGGCCTTATTATATGCAAATATTGAATACATATAGGTAATATAAATAAACAAAATTAAATTATTCACTCATATGCGTTAAATTATAAATGCAATACATTTAATATGTCATTGGTTTGCATGGTGGTTTATTATTACATTATATGTGTTTACAGGCGTTTCTTGAACAAAATTATGTTCGTTGATGCTCTTATTTCTTTCGGTAAGGCATTCCATAGCCTACAAGAAGTTACATAAAAAGATCTATCGTACACACTAGTACGGAAATTTGGGATTTACAATAGTTCTGTGTTTCTCGTCAATCTTTTCCGCGTTAATGTTGAAGATAATTTTATTATACAAGTATCTAGGACACTTTGTGTTGATTAGTTTGTACATAAACGGGAGGTAAGTGCAAAATATGTCCTACAAGTGGTTACGTTTAAGAGTAGGGACTATCTAATAACCTTTAAATATAGCGTATAAAGTGTTTGTTCGGCCAATCCTAGAGTACTCGGCGATGGTATGTGACCCATTTGAGGAAGGTCGCGTTAAAAAGCTGGAAAAAGTTCAAAGGAAGGCAGCGAGGGATGTTCTGAATAGGTGTAAGAGGACTGAAAGCGTGACAAGGATGATGAGGGTCTTAGGATGGGAGAGTCTACAGAGCAGGCGGAAGAGAAGTAGAATTTGCGTGTTGTATAGAATAATTAAGAACGAAACAGCATGGGTAGAGCTTCGAACAGAGCTCGAAGAGCCATCCTTCATCAGGAAGAATAATCGTATGTTCAAAGTAAAACAGAAATCCCAAAAAGCAAATGTTAAAAAATTGTGATTCGTCAACAGGACAATTGTTGAATGGAACCAGTTACCTGGAGAGTTGTTTGAACCCTTACCTTCTAACATACACAGGCATTCAAGAAGAAATGTAATAAATGAATGCAAAGACTTTGATGTGCACCGTTTATGCAATTTGATCGGTGATATTAATATATCTTTGTTTATGCTTCACGGTATTTTTGATTATCTATGATTTTGTTTACATTTCGCCTCACATGGTATCTTTTCACGTAACCTTACAGTGCCACCTGACCGTTGTCAATTCGTACTGCTCTGTGTAAATAAATAAATAAAAACCTGCCTTTCAGCTGGTGATGAGCCATGCACTTAAAGAAAAGTAGTATTATACCCGCATTAGGTATACAGGTATTTTTCTGAGTGGTATTTTTTAAACTGCTTATATTCATTGGTGTCTCATCCGTCCTGCGTGCCACTATCGCCGCCTCCCTCCCCCTTGCAACAACCCGTGGCCCACTCTAACGGAACAGAGAAGGGAGCTCTCCTTAAAAAGGAGCTGAGTAATGCAAGTGAACTGAGCGTGGCCAGAGTAGGCGCTGGTCTTCAAGGTTTAGTCCGTATTTCTTTTGTCCTCTCTTCCCGAATGTCACAGGACATGTGTAAGTGCACCCTCACTTCGTGACAGTGAGCCCTTGAGAAATATATTTATTACCAAATAACATCTAGTGTGGGCGTGTTCCTTATTATTCATTGGCATTTGATTTCCTCTTAGGAAAATAGCTCCTTAAGTAATCATTTCTTCCTAATTTAACATGACAAGGCGATAAAATTTTATCCTATGCTTTTTGTCGCTCCAAGTCCATGTTTGGATCAAGTTTATCTAGATCAAGTCTGTGAAAATCTTCATTTTTGCAAATTGTGGGATTCTTTGGCGAAATGGAGTGGGAGAGAGGGGGCTTTTTTTCATGTCAGTTATTCAAAAATAATAAAAATGACAAAAAAGACTTAAATCAATTGACGAAACTGCCTTTCGAAGTGAAAATGGGTTTATGTCGGGCCATGGGATACTTAAGGTAGTCCGAGCGAGATAGTTCCCTAGTCATAATAGAGACCATATTCGAATTAAACGTTTTAATTACACCAGCCATAGGACACATCAATTAAATATAGCATTATTATTGGTGCAATTATATAGTTTTATATGACAGAAATAGTAAGTAATTAAATGGAAATATCTAAATAAGTCTTTAACTTGACCATTTTTTTCGCGCGGTGCGTTTGTAAATCCTTCAGAACGGAAGGTTTTTTGTGATTCCCAAGAACCTACTGCGGTGACAATATGATTAATTTTCAAATATAGTCGAGAAAACTTTCAATCTACACGTTGTAGTTTTTCTACCACATTTAAGTCTTAGAAATTCCTTATTTTGCAAGTAATGTCTCTCTGGAGTACATACGCATACCATTTCCCATGTAAAAGGGCTTTTATATTTTGGCGAATAACGCCGAAAGTAATGTGGTAAGGGGTTGAATTTTTGGTATCATTAGAAGGGTGAGATATTTATTTATCTTTAAAATGAGACCAAATTCATTGATTTCTAAGTAAAATGATATTTCGCCCCAACTACCTTAAATATCAGCATTTTGTTGCGTCGGCTGAGTCGCGGCACATTTAATTAGATCGCATATCGCATTTTATCTCACTTCGATGCGTGTAGTCTTTTGCGATGAACGCCGGCCCGCTAAATGTGCGGAATATTTTCGTCGATACATCGCACGTGTACCTCCTGAATGCGTGCGTGAATGTGCGATGTTTGAGAGATGGGATGCTTTAGACATTCGGAGGAGTTTTCACTGGCGCTAGTGGGATTTCCACTTTCTCCCCACGGCGCGCATCCGTCCAATTTAATGGTCTTTCTCATTTTGCCGTCACACATCCTTCTTTCACTCTCTCTGTCTCATCTACATGTAGGTCGTAGCCCGAAGTACCGTCCGTAAGGACGTTCGGCAGGGTGGGCACGGACGTGCGTCGGTTTTGCAAACGATTGAGGATTTGAATGTTTGCTTGTTTGTTTGCTGCTGAGCCTGTCATCAGGTTTACCAGGGACCGGACCAACAGAACTTGGCATACAGCCATACCCTGGGAGGTGAAAAACCCACCCAGATTGGACTCGAACCCGCGACCCTCAGTTTAGTTGTCGAGGACTTTACCCTACTGCCACTGCGGCCGGGGTTGACATGCATTTAGAAATTATTTGATTCTACGTATAAAAATTTTCCCATAAACGAAAAATTATACGTTTCAAATAATTATATTTGTTGCTAACAATTATAAAGTTATCATTTTGAATTTAAAAAGTACATGTTAACCTATGATTTTAGCTTAAATTTCGAGTTCTGCGCCGTGAAGGCAATTCACGGGGCATGGTACTTTATCAAGGTAGAATGTACAGGGTACAATGGTACTATATCAAAGTTTTGGATACGAAGCAAGATGCTATTCGTCACCTTTCATTTTTATTCTTACTTAAGATAGCCTCCTATGAGTAAGAGTTTACGAATTCTTCCCGTTGGCCTTTTACGGAGTGACTCATGCTCATGTTTTAAATGTTTCTCCAGTTATTATTTCAATCATCCTTTTCCGCTTCTCTTTATCTTACCTTGTGACAGATTTGTGATACACAATTATAGTGTATTCGTATTCAAATCAGCTTGCGTTTGGGGTTTCGTCGGAATTGCTTATGAAACGCACTTGGTGAGTTTTAGCATAAGTCTTACTTGTTAGAGTGATCTTTTCATCTGGTAAAAGTGAGTGAGTCATACGATTAGGAAATTGTTCGTAACGTACAACTGCGATGTCTCTTACGAATTTGAAACACCAGGCCTTGTTTTAAGGGTCTTAACACGTGAGCTCTGCCATTTTCTTGCCACTGTTGAATGGATAAAGTGTTTAGCACTGATGTAAGTGTTGATGTTTCATTATGAGGTGCTTTGATGTGGCTGTAGTGTGGTTAGCTGTTCTGCAATGGAAAAACGAATGGTTAATCGTTAATCCATTCCGTTGTATGATTGACTCACTGATTTTTCCTCATCTATAAACTGACATGAACCTCTTCTACCCTTTTGAATGTCGTATTTTCCCTCTTTTGACGAGGGTACGTAATCGACATGCGATTGGAAATTGGGCACAAGGACGGATATGCAACAATGTGACCGTTGACAATGTGATCCATTCCGATGCACTGACATCGTGACCAGCAACATGATTGAAAATAATGTAATACCCTCGATTTGGTAGTACGAAAGAGACGGATGATAACGTGTGGCGTGGCGGGTGGTCCCCCCCGTCTCAGCGTAGAGGGACTTTCGCGGGCTGTGTATCTCGCAGCTCCGATGTAATAGCGCGCTGCTTTTTGGAGTCATGCGAGAGATATTGTCCCATTCAGAATTTCTTATTCAAAATTGTGACTTCTTCAATATATCCTCGTGATAAATTATAAGTAATACATGACATTTGGATTAAAACTTCAAATGAGCGCCTTTACTCGCCGAAACACCCAAAGAAAACGCAATTCTAAAACGAAAACTCATTGGTATTGGAACACAGTGGGATTGTCGCTGTTCTGTAGAAATTGGTCAAACTAGAAAAGATCTTGGTTAAATTTTGTATGAATCTCTACTGTTGATATCGAATATCTAATGATATGCGTAGAAATTAAGAATGAGTTGAATCCGAATGTCGATTCTCGATTTCACCGAGTCTCAAGATTAGAATCAGTATCGAGAATCGATCGCCTAAAATCGATTCCGATTCCACCGATTCCAGATAGATACATATTCAAATCAAATTCCATTTATCACATCGTATTTGTCTCAGTAATTTTGGGTGTAGGCTATCAATTTGTATATTTTTTCTACCCGACTAAGCTGAGGATATATGTATTTGCTATTTGTTAATCAATTTTCTTTTCGAGCGAATTAATTGTCTTTGTTATTTTATTTCAGCCAATACATGAATTTAAATAATATTCTTACGGTACTGTTGTATCACTTTTTCACCCGTTATTAGGAATAAGAATCGATGGAATCGGAATCGGGAATCGATTCGAAAGAATCGGAATCGGGATCGAAAAAAAGTGGAGTCGACTCATCCCTAGTATAGATGTATGTAAATTACATTCAAATGTCCCCGTTGGGTGTCGACGCCGCTTTAAAATGCTGGGTAATGCAAAAACCTCAAAATACATGTTTGAAATTCATATATAAAAATAAGCATCGATATTTGCCGTTTTTGATTTCCTGGCGTTTTCAATCAGTGAGTAATATTCATTGATACACTCCATATTGTAGGTTAGGTTTACACTTCAGAAAAGGAAGCACAGTGCAATATTTGAACAGCAATATATTTTTTATGCAACTGCAGAAAATAATACATTGAATTTGACTTGTACTCAGCTTGACACATGTTAAAACAACAACATAGTAAACAGATAAATCAACGTTGCTATGATAAAAAAATAAACACATCTATAAGGAATTGCTTACATGAATTTTTTATTAAATATTTTTAGTAAACTAACACATATGTGGTATCACAGCTGGGTTAGATTTTCGGATAAAACTCGATTCCGTGATGAAATTTGCGCTGGATTCGATGAGTCCGCCCTCCTGTATTCCCTTTATTTCCTCTCCTTTCAGCTTTCTTCTCCTTTGCTCTCCTTCTCTGTATATTATGATGTGTGCCTCTCTTTATCATCCCGCCTCCCCCCGCCTCTCGTTCCAGCCTCGCAGCCAAGAGACTCTGAAATAATGAGTACATGTCCGAAAGTGTGCCTCACCGGAACTTCTCTGTCTCGCGATCCAACTGTAAAAGCATTGCGAAGCGCTCGACGTCCTTCAAATGAAAAAAAAAGAAGAATAAAGGAGAAGCACGCCGCGCACTTACCTTTCCAAATGCGTCGCGTCATATAAGTCTGTCTCTCTCTGTCTTCGCGTCGTTGAGGCGTGGGTCGCTGGTGTGGCTCGGTACAACATGACCGATATTTATGCGAGCGAAGAAGTATGCCGAAAGTAGGTTCCGACACTCTTCCGTGCCTATTAAACTAAGGTTTGGGTGTTATTTCTTGTAGAATGTACCAACGCTCTTCGAAAAAACCGGTTTCCGTTTTACGAGGCGCATCCAGAAGGTAAGTTTCCCTATTTAAAAAGAAAAAGAAAACATAGTTACATGAAAAACTTTATTGGAAACAGGTACAGCGATGTTTCAGCTATTTTTCGACATAGCCAACTCCAGAATTGAGACAACTGTCGTAACGTGGGATCAACTTTTGTATTCCTGTGTCGTAGAAGTCTGCCGCCTGTGAATGGAACCAGTGGAATGGCAGTCGTCTTCAGCTCTTCGTCGTGGTCAAAACGCTGACATGAGAACAGGAATTTCTTGAGGCGCAAGAAAGGATGAAAACAGCTGGGAGCACGATCAGGACTGTAAGGTGATTGATGAAACAGCTCCCAGCCGAACATGCTCGTGTCCACATAGGGCTCGACGCACAGCAACTGTTCTGCAGGAGTTCGGCTGGGAGCTGTTTCATCATCCACCTTACAGTCCTGATCTTGCTCCCAGCTATTTTCATCTTTTCTTGCGCCTCAAGAAATTCCTGTCCTCCGGTCAGCGTTTTGACAACGACGAAGAGCTGAAGACGACTGTCACACGCTGGTTCCATTCACAGGCGGCAGACTTCTACGACACAGGAATACAAAAGTTGATCCCACGATACGACAAGTGTCTCAACTCTGGTGGTGGCTATGTCGAAAAATGGCTGAAACATTGCTGTTCCTGTTTCCAATAAAGTTTTTCATGTAACTATGTTTTATTTTTTTTTAAATAGGGAAACTTACTTTCTGGATGCGCCTCGTATTTTTAATGGAGTGAACCGATTCCTCTTTTATTTGTTTTTTCCATCGGCTAACCGTCCCTTCAAATTTTTTTCTCCGGTTTGGCCTGATCGGGATTTAATCTTTTGTTCCCCCTGTTCATTCAGTTCTGTGCAGTTTTTACTTTGCAATGGTTAAAATAGATGTGAACTCGAATTCAGAATTTCAAGTTCAACATAAAAATTTAATAAAAATATAATAAAAGTATTCACTAAAAACAAGGTGAATTATATCAACATAGTATACATTTGGACAGGATAATTCAACGTTCTTGGTCCTGTCAAGCCATTCTTGGCTTTTCAGGAATGAATTGCTAACTGTGGTAACTTTATGGAATTTCATTTTAAAGTGATTTATTATAATAACTTTTACAATCCACTTTTACGATTTGTTAATTTTTCATAGCTCAGGATTCTGATAGTCCGTTCATTTTTTCTTTCTGCATTTATGGTTGGAATAATTTTCAGCGATGATAACATACTGCATCGAAAACTCGTTTTAAATCTGCCCATGAAGTTGCCTCATTGAAGTGTATTATTCCCTTAAATTTAGTATTTAATCGGATTTACAATAATCCGGAATCCCATGGAAAAAAACATTAAATATCGAGGAGAATGATTGGCTCCGAGTAACCGTTAGGTATATGCTTCAGTTTCTACGTACATTACATTTTCAACTGAAGGTGGATATTATTTCTTTATAACCGTGAATGCGTCCACTCTTCTGATCTATCCAAATTCACGCAAGGAGTGAACAGGGGGCAGTTTTTTGGTGAATATTTCGCTTGTATGGTTGCAGCTTGATGATGTCGTGCCCTCCCCACCTACCTCTATGATGCAGACACTATTAATCGAGTAATTGCTGTGGCGACATGCAGATGTCTCTGGTTTAAATATTAGGACCGGGTCTTCGAGCTCATGTTATCAAGTCTGCCTCATGGATTCGACAACTTATTTCGCAGTAAGTGTGCTACCTTTCCTCGAACGTAATTATATGTATGAAAAAATGTACTCCAACTACAGTTTATTTAATTTCCAGAATTTCGCTACTATTGCCAATTGTCTACATCTACATACTACCCCGCGAGCCGCCTCATGGGTGTGTGGCAGGGGGTGTTAGGTCACCAGCCGTGTAAAGGTGTAAAAGTTTTGGAGGTGAAATGATAACATGAATTAATGTATTTGAGGAGCTCAGTTTTTATTGTGTTCGCTTATTGTGCGCGGAAAGAACGAGTTCTTGTAACTATCTGTTCGGCAGAGTATCTCTCTTATCGCATCTGTCAGACGTAGAGATGTAGTGAGGCGTCATGATAATATTCTCTATGTGGCTCTGAAACACACCAGTTCTGAATATCTCAAGCAACCTAAGCCCAGCGTGAAGTCTCCGAGTCTCTAGGGGCTCCCATCTTAATCCCTCTAACAGTTGTGTAACACTCTATGTGCGCTCGTAGCAGTTTTGAACGAAGCGTGCTGCTTCTCTTTGTATTTTGTTAATTTTTTTTGGTTAAATGTCCACCTTGAACCGAAATCCCGCTTCACTCCTCTCTCCCTCTCCTCCTTCTCACTTCTGCCCTCCCCCTTTGGTGCTGCTATATTTAAGGTCGCCCAAATGTTGTTACGTGTTGGCAGTCATCATTTCCCTTGAGATTGACATGTGAATGTGTTGAGGACCGGTTGGGTGTTGAAAGACAAATCGTGTGGAGCATCACGGAGTCGTGTGTGTTATCGATGAGGACTTGTGTTCTTTGCTCCGTCGGATCCGACCTCGCTTGCCGCTGCTCCCGACTCACCCTCACCCACTTTCCCCCATTTCAGGGGTGCGTGGGCAGTTGGCGGAAGCAGCTACTGCCGCCGGCTGCAGTCCTTCCTGCGAAAAATGCATTCAATCACCCGGCCCTGAGCGACGACAGGAGGCCCTTCGCCCTTGCCGGCGAATGTCCCCTTCTTCGGCGGCCTTTTGAGATATCGCCCACGCCCGACCGACCCACCACCAAGGCTCCCCCCCCCCCTCCCCCCTGCGATTCCAGAATTGTTTATTCGTGTCTCTTTTCGACCGCTTTCCAACTCTCAATGGCGTTAATATAGTGCCCTTCCCACGCCCTGTCTGTTTGCCTTCGACCTTTCAACTCCATTCCTTTTACTCACGGTGAGTGGACGATTAAAAAAATAAATGCATGTTTAGTTAGTGATTCGGCTTTTTGTTCTGGTGCCCTTCAAACGCGGGCAAAACATTTCAGTCTCTCCCTATCAAAAATTGGTTCTCTGGGATTTTCCATTATTCTATTAATAAATTAAAGGTGCAAACGACCCGGAGTAATTCCGTGGTGCCCTTGGTGTCTGTGGATTGTTTGAGTTGATGCATTACTCTGCTCAGAGCCCTCGTACCTTTCGGTCTTGAGCTGGAACTTATTTGTTTTGAAGAGCTAATTGTTCTGCTTTGAGTTTTTTGTTTTTTTTCGTGCTGAAAATTCCTGTTGCGTGATGCACATGATGCTCGTAGGTGAGCGCTAATGACTTTTCCATCGGTGGCGGCGAGGAGCTAATGGAGGCTCCTCAAGTTCCTTGAAGAATCAGAAGAGTATAATAATATTTTTATTGATAAGATAGGAGTTGGTAACCTTCGTCCATATTTACTTACATCTACGAATATAGCATGTACAACGTATTATGATGTGAGGAAAATTACAATGTGCGATTAAATTTTCAGTGTACAGTTATACCTCGATATTCGTCGATTTTTAAAAAGTATTCTTTCAGTAAAGTAGGTTTTGTTGAATTTCAGAGAATCTTCTTCCGGTTTTCTACACTTTCAGGGGCCAATCTCCCTCTAGTATATCCTTTTTCGCCTCAGCATCCAATCTTCTCTTCTTAATCCCGTCCATATAATCTATTCTCTTTCTTCATCTCCATCACTCCGAAGACAATCGCCAAAATGCGAAACCAATGAGAAGCGAGGCAATTATTTCCACATGAATAAATTTAAACTTAACTATTTCATTCTACTCTCTTCCCTTTCCATGCCAGAGCGCATTTTATAGAGAATAAATATAGTGTTTAATACTAAAAACTATACGAATTCAGTGTAAAAGACTTGTGTATGGAAGTTGGCGAGGCTGAGAGTGAGAGAGGAGCACATATTGTTTGAAAAGGGAATCGCCAGCCATTAATACTTTTAGTGCATTGCAAGGCATTCTCTCTCTTCCCTACTCGGTCGTTTTGTCCATGGATCAGTTTCGGAGTCAGTGGGACCAGAGTTACCACAAGGTAACGAGGTCCCTGAGAGAACGCGTGGGTCGCGCATTGTTTTCGCAAAATTAGCAGCGAGGTCATGTGGGTACTCCGACGTACTCCGAGACAACCGGATAAAACTGAGACAACTTTTTCGCGAAAAATATCGACGAAAACCGAAACCGAATGTAACCGAATTCAACGAAAACCGGGGAATCACTGTCTGCTCATGACGAAAGTTTCCCAGCATTGAAAAGGCACATGTAAAAGCTTAATATACTTTTATAAATTTGATGAATTGGCAGATTCAATTCCTCCGGCAATTGTTACGAGATACAATTTGTCCTGCGTCTGTTAAGTTAAAAATGTAATCACCATGTAAATGTAGTAAATGGTAATCTGCATGGGTTAGCCAATGCGGCCAATGATTAGAGTGGAATAGGTCAGAAGATGAAATAGCAGCGTCTGGTATTTAGAGAGATTTGACCCTAGCGCTCTGCTAACCGGGGTCTTTGTTGGGCATGCCGCGGGCAGACGAAATGATAAGTGAGGGCACGAATGGAATCCGTGCAAGACACGAATGGTGAATTATGGGACGGGAAACAAGACGCTAGACACTCGAAGCGTTCCCTCGTTGAGTGACCCAGAGACATGGACCATTTGCGGAAGGGGCGGAAGGGAATACAGGATTGTTCTGGAGGCCAAAGCTCATGGGCAGATTGAGTCCATCAAGGGTTAGAATAGATCTACATCTACATACTACCCCGCGAGCTGACGCTTGGGAATGTGGCAGGGGATGGTAGGTCACCAGTCGTGTAAAGATGTAAACCTTTTTGAGGTGAAATGATGACATGTAGTATAGGAGTGCATTTAGTGGAGCTCAATGTTTATTGTGGTTGCTTGTTGTGCGCGGAAAGAACGAGTTTTTGTACCTAATTGTTCGGCAGAGTATCTCTCTAATTTTATCGTATCTGTCAGACTTATAAATGTAGTGAGGCGTCATGATAATATTCTCTATGTCGCTCTGAAACACACCAGTTCTGAATATCTCAAGCAGTCTAAGCCTAGCGTGCAGCCTCCGAGTCTCTAGGGGCTCCCACCTTAATCCCTCTAACAGTTGTGTAACACTATGTGATCGTTCGGAGCAGTTTTTAACGAAGCGTGCTGCTTTTCTTTGTATTTTGTTTTTTTTTTGGTTAAATTTTTATGACCAAGGTCCCAAATGCTCGCGGCGTATTCGAGATTTGGCCTAACCAGAGCGAATCAAAACATCTCTCTTTGACTTTTACATCCGAGGATCTTCCTATTATACGCTTAACAAAACCTAGTTTCTTTAATGCTGTGCCGCATATGTTTTGCATGTGTATTCCCAACGATATATCCGAAGTTGAGGTAATTCCAAGATATTTTACTGTATTTAAAGATTTTATGTTTACTCCACCCACAGTGTAAGTACGGAATATTTTTGATGACTTTCGAAGGAAGTGAACTGTGGTGCATTTACTAATATTTAGTTATAACCCCCATTCCTGGCACCACGAATGAACGTTGTTAAGGTCAGATGACTGAACTTCAAAGTCCGCGTCTTCGCGTATTTCATGGTAGCTAACTGTATCGAAACGTGAGAGGCCTTGCATTAATGATTAACCATTTGATTCTCTGTCGCGACTATTTTTTATATATTTATTTTTTACCTGGGTTGACCAGTGGCAAATTAATTATTTGGTTTAGTTCTCTTTAACTAACGTTTCGTATATTTATTGATGCATCTTCAGGCCTGCATTGAGTGTTAGTGAAGCATATTATTGAACAATTCAAGCAGGTTTACGTATTTGTTTGTGAAGCTTGATACGAAAGTACAGAAGAAAGTACGTTGAAAAGCATACACACATGTTTTTACGCATTACCTCGGGAAGAGTTATTCTGCACTTTTAATTATATGTGAATTGAATTATGTTTTCAAATATGCGAAAAGTTGGCTGAAGAGGAGCAAATGAATAATCATTTTTCTTATCTTTTGTTCAGGAGAAAAAAAATCAATTTTTGTGCCCTTTTAACTTTGCCCACCCTGTTTAAAAGCAGTGATGGGTGTCTGTACTTTAGTCAGGGTGGCGATCGTCTGGGAAAACCTGGAATTGTCAGGGAATTTTGA
The DNA here is from genome assembly GCA_963169105.1 of Ceriagrion tenellum. Taxonomy (NCBI): domain Eukaryota; kingdom Metazoa; phylum Arthropoda; class Insecta; order Odonata; family Coenagrionidae; genus Ceriagrion; species Ceriagrion tenellum. The sequence continues at coordinate 6,911,941 of OY720644.1, forward strand.
ATTTCTGGAAAAGTAAGGGAATTCTCGTAACAGTCTGGGAGAAACTGGAATAGGAATCCTCGTTATTTCTCTACCATTACGTTTATCGGCCAGTCTTACCCGCCCTTAATTTCACCAACTAAAACTAACAACACGTCGCTGACGTGAATGGAATAAGCAACATCAATTCCTGGAGAACTCATTTGTGAATCTTATTAGTTGTGAATCAGACGTAAAATGTATCCCTTTTGTATATCCTAATTGCGATATTTGCCTAGGAGTGTTAAAAATCATGATCACAATGTATTTCGCTCATCACAGGGAATCCGAGGCTATGTTGTTCGGAAAATTTTACCCCGCGTTCTTTTTTTAACTTTCGAGACTCAGGTCGAGAAGTAGCTGCTGGAGCACACTGTCTTATAGTAAATACATGCTTGCAGTTCTACAAATACGAGACGATGATTAGAAAATTTAAAGCCGCTGTAGAAAATTCAATTCAGCAGGAAATAATATTCCAATGATAGGTGACCTTTTGGCGATCGGTCAGGGAAATTGGTAAATCTTAAGGGAAAGGACAGTGAATGTGAAAATTAAGTATCAGTTGCCAACCTGTTAGTGTGCATTATTCAACATCGGAATGGTCTCCTGGATTCTATGGAGAGCACATTTTCGACGCTCTCCTCTCCTCTTGTCTCTCCCTCCAGTGCTATGCTCCTTCCCTTCCTTCCTTCTCTCGGGAGTAGAGATGCGCTGAGGTTCGATTTCATCCCGTTCAACGTTTCGAGATGCGGCAGGCGCTTGTGCGGTCGGAGAACGAGGTCGCGCGAAGGAGGATGAGGCCTGCGGGCCGCGTAGTCTGCGCTAGCGGGTCGCACGCCGAGCACACTCTGGAAGAGGTATTGAGAGGAGGCGGTATTGAAGTGCTCCTGGGGTTTTTTTTGTCATCGAGGAAAGGCGTGCCTCACCACACGTGCCTCCTCTGCGTGAAAGCGCGCGACTCATAGCGCAAAATGACGTTCTTGCATTCTGGTTAGTTTGGCGTGTAGAGTAATCTACAGCTATATCTACACTCTATCCTGCGAGCCGCCGCTTGGGCGTATGGCAGGGGGTGTTAGTACAACAGCCGTGTAAAGATGTAAGGTTTCGGGCAGTAAAATGGTGACGTGTATTGTGGGAGTGTATTTAGTGGAGCTCAGTTTTTATTGTGGTCGCTTATTGTTCGCGGATAGAACGAGTTTTTGTACCTATCTGTTAGGCAACGTATTTCTCTTATTTTATCGCTTCTGTCAGCCTTAGAGGTGTAGTGAGGCATCATGATAATATTCTCTGTACCACTCTGAAACACACCAGTTCTGAATATCTCAAACAGCCTAAGCCTAGCGTGCAGCCTCCGAGTCTCTAGGGGCTCCCACCTAAATCCCTCTAAAAGTTGTGAGACACTATGTACGCTCGTAGCAGTTTTCAACGAAGCGTGCTGCTTTCCTTTGTATTTTTGTTAACTTTTTTGGTTAAATCTTTATGAGGAGGGTCATAAATGCTCGCGGTGAATTCGAGGTGTGGCTTAACGAGAGCGAAGTAGCATCTCTCTTTGACTTTTTCATCTGAGGACCTTCCTATTTTACGTTTAACAAAACCTATTTTCTTTAATGCTTCGCCTCGTATGTTCCTTATGTGTAATCCCCACGATTTATCAGAAGTTAAGGTAATTCCTAGATATTTTACTGTATCTGAAGATTTTATGTTTACTCCACCCACAGTGTAGGTATGGCATTTTTTTGATGACTTTCGCAGGAAGTGAACTGTGTTGCATTTGCTGATATATAATTCTAACCCCCACTCTTTTCACTACAAATGAACGTTGTTAAAGTCCGATGGCAGAACTTCAAATTCCGCGTCTTTGCTTTTTTCGTAAATGAAGCTACTAACGTCTCTCCAAAGTTTATGTAATCGCGTTTTTTAAATAAGTAAACTTTACGTTAGGTTTTACTCGGTTGTCAAGGACTCGGTTGTTTTCTACTGTTGTTGCTTTCTGCTACTATTGTTTTCAGAGTCGTTTCAAAGTAATGGCTTTCTGTTCCGAGCACTTTCGATATATACGTGGGTGATGGCATGGAGGTCAATCCAAGTGCCATACTCCTCCCATTGCGAAGATACCTTTTAACTCTCGGCCGTTTTTGAAGTGAACAAATGATGTGGTACGTAGTCATGCTCACGGGTGCAAAGATGCTTTTGAAATTCACTGTGAAAAAATCGAATAAACTGACCAGGACTCTAACCCGGACCTCCTTCTGCCAGTCAGGTGTGTTAGCCAGTTACACCAGCAAGTCTTCTTCCCTCGAGGCTAATTTCGACGGTGGTCAATACGGTCAACTATGAGTTCTCTTCTCAAGTTCGTATTTTAGAACGGGAGAAGAGGTCGTGCTAAAATAAGACAACGTCGCGGATGGCATACCGAATATTGTCAAATTCAATTGCCGGGTTTGAATCTCGGTCATTGCAAATGTTTTTTCATGTCGAATTTAATCCCCATGGGTGTATGTAGACCGTTTGCCTGAGTGCCCATCTTTCCGTTTCACAAATGAAATCAATAGCATGCATTTGTTGCAACGAACTCGAAAATGGTTGATAGCATGAATTTCGTGTGTTTAGAAATATGATATAATTGATAGGCTAATCGAAGGAAGGGTTGGCGACATATCAAGTCATTCAAAAGATGACGTCAGTTTCAAAACAAAAACAGCGCGCAATGCTGCGGAATTCCCCCGCCAGAGAGGGAGAGAGAGTACACGTACCAAGGAAGCCTCTCTCTCTCTCGCTCTGAGGAAAAGTGAAGGGTAAGAGTGAAAAGGGAAAGTTTTCTCTCTTCTCTCCTTGTCGCCAAACCTTGAACTGTGACCTACACCTTGGGGAAGGGTGCAAACACGCCGAGGGCGCCGCAAGCTTTCGGGGCCTGGTACAGGGACATCGCTCAAGAAGTAAACAAAAGAAAGCCGCAGTCTTCGTTCTGAACTTTTCTGAGCAATCAGTGTGTATAAACACTGTTGATCGATGAATTACTATAAGGCTATAAACCACTAGAGATGCGGTTGACATTCATATCCCGCGAGCATCAGGGGGACTCGAGGGATATTAAAATATCCCCGCACCGTGCATCGATAGAACCGATGAGAGCAACAGAATAAGATATTGTGGGTTGCTGAAGCGGTACCTAATCGTGAGTACTATAATGCTCACTTTAGTTTTCAAATAAGTCTAAAGTAAGTCGAAAATATTTCTTGGACAACATTCCACTTAAGTACATCTGTTTATTCGATGGAAATGGCCGTGTATTTTGTAATATAAATGATGCAATAGTAAAATTTTTAAACTTTCGTTTAAATAGATGTATTCTTGTGACGTGGTTCCACGGCGTGGAATTCAAAATGTAAGCGAAACTCGTATGCAGGCGATGTTTTGTGCTTGGCATGATACCTTTGCATTCATTAGCCACCATTGTAATGAAATGAAACGTATTACTTCGTTTTCAGGAGAAAATCTGGGCGCACGTTGTAGAATTACTTCGAAATATATATATATATATATATATATATATATATATATATATATATATATATATATATATATATATATATATATATATATATATATATATATATATATATATCAGGTGCCGGAAGGCTACGTGCTGAATTAGCTTCAAATTGCCGAAAGAAGCCAAATCGGTAACATGCAGTTTTTTAATCAATTTTATCTACACATATTAAGAGTAAGAAGACGCATGCCAAGGTCCGCGCAAATCTGTGAACAAACAAAAATCCCTCCTACCACCGTAAGCTGCCGAACTGTTTCATGGGTATGTTCTTTCTTCCCATTCATTGAAATTAATGTTTTTTGCAAAACCAGCGCGCGGTGTTGAGACACATAGTGTACACTAATTTCAATTTTCGTCCTTCACCCATTCAAATTTCTTTCTCCGCTACCCCCCACCCCATCTTTCTTCATCTACATCATGTACATAATACCCTGCGAGCCGCCGCATGGGCGTGTGGCAGGGGGTTTTAGGTCACCAGCCGTGTAAAGGTGTAAGTTTTTTGGAGATAAAATGGTGACATGACATATAGGATTGTATTAAGTGAGCTTAATTTTTATTGTGATCGCTTATTTTTCGCGGAAAGAACAAGTTCTTGTACCTATCTGTCCGGCAATGTATCTCTCTTATTTTATCGTATCTGTCAGACCTAGAGGTGTAGTGAGGAGTCAGGATAATATTCTATACGTCGTTCTGAAAAATATCAGTTCTGAATTTATCAAGCAACCTAAGCCTAGCGTGCAGCCTCCGAGTCTCTAGGGGCTCCCACCTAAATCCCTCTAAAAGTTGTGAGACACTATGTACGCTCGTAGCAGTTTTCAACGAAGCGTGCTGCTTTCTTTTGTATTTTTGTTAACTTTTTTGGTTAAATCTTTATGAGGAGGGTCATAAATGCTCGCGGTGAATTCGAGGTGTGGCTTAACGAGAGCGAAGTAGCATATCTCTTTGACTTTTTCATCCGAGGACCTTCCTATTACACGTTTAACAAAACCTATTTTCTTTAATGCTTCGCCACGTGTGTTCCTTATGTGTAATCCCCACGATATATCAGAAGTTAAGGTAATTCCAAGATATTTTACTGTAACTGAGGATTTTATGTTTACTCCACCCACAGTATAGGTGTGGCATTTTTGTGATGACTTTCGCAGAAAGTGAACTGTGGTGCATTTGCTAATAATCAATTCTAACCCCCACTCTTGCCACTACAAATGAACGTTGTTAAAGTCCGATGACAGAACTTCAAAGTCCGCTTCTTCGCTCATTTCACGGTGGATAACTGTATCGTCTGCACATAATCTTATTTAACCGCTAACTTACTCTAGAACTTAGATCATTAATATAAATTATCTTTAATATTAACCTAACAGCCTTTGCGGTGACTATCATTGTAGCATGTAGATGTGAATTATCATCGAGGAGGATTGGGCCATTTTACCCGATTAAACTCCCGCCTTGCCTTCGACCTGTGCCCTGGGTGACAAATTCGCTCTCTCGTGCGGCCTTGGTCCACAGATTTGAACCAGAAAGTATGTTTTAATTGCACTAATTGTCCGTTTGAAGGAATTCCCGGTGTTATTCTTGAGTGATACGCGTCGTGTATTTCGCTTCTCGACCTTCCGCCGACCGTCTCTCAGTTGTCTTCTCAGGGCATCGACCCTGGGCCTCGCGACCCGCTGCAAAACTCGACGAGACTTAAGTCACATAGCTCAGCAGGAAAGTACACACCTTATCCATCTTTCGTCCGGGTAGGATGTTTACGCCGTGCCCTACTTATTACTGCGACCCCTTTCTTTTAGACTAGTATTGATCCCGGTGCGGCGTGTCTCTTTTCTTTTGTTGCCTTGTTTTGGCATCGCACTGGTGTCTGACGAGCTTAGAGATTATTAATGAATCGCCAACATTTACGAGACAAAGGAAATTAAAGCACAATTATTCCTTTTGGTAATATCCCATTCTTTGTCCTCTACAAACAATAATTGGCAGTATCCAACTTGATGCGGAATTGATCCGAGTGTTTTACGTAGTTTTATGTTTATTTTTAAATTTTGTACTACGTCAAATTAGTACGTGCATTATGAAAATAATCTTTGCTTTTGACGAGAGTTGACGATTCTTATATGTAGGGCGAGCACTTTCAATTGGCACTAATGAGGTTTTTATTTATGTGTACATTCATTTGTGGTTTCGGCATATTAGTCTCCTCAATTTTTTAGCGAATTTAAAAGATGAAATTCTTTTGCGACTATCCGGTCTCCAAAGCCTATTTGCGCACTATCTCCGGCCTATTGACGCACTCGGTTGTTTATGAAACTTTTTCCCGTTTTTCGTTGTTGAGCTTTTTTTAGTGGATTACCCGTACGTGCTTTTCCGTGCTATTCCTGATGGCTTAGATCTCCACTCGCGCCGATGTACCGCTGCGGATGGGTGTGAGCTAGGAGGCATTGATGCGCGATCCAAGAAAAAAAGGATCGGATAGGATAGATGGAGTGACGACAGAAGGAGGTGTGTTTAATAGATGAACGGATATCTCGCCGATGGAGGAGACTATTTGCAGCTTCCGGAACCGACGTTCAGGTGAACGTCATCCAGGGTGGCGATCGTCAGGGAAAACCTGGAATTGTCAGGGAATTTTGAATTTCTGGAAAAGTCAGGGAATTCTCGTAACAGTCTGGGAGAAACTGGAATAGGAATCCTCGTTATTTCTCTACCATTACGTTTATCGGCCAGTCTTTCCCGCCCTTCATTTCACCAACTAAAACTAACAACCATCGCTGACGTGCATGGAATAAGCACCATCAATTCGTGGAGTATTCAATTGCGAATCTTAGTTATTTAGTAGTGAATCAGACGTACAATGTATCTCTTTTGTAAATCCTTATAGCGAGATTTTCCTAGTTGTGTTGAAAATCATGATCACAATGTATTACGCTCATCACAAGGAATCCGAGGCTACGTTGTTTGGAAAATTTGACCCCGCGTTTTTTTTTTAACTTCCGAGCCTTTTGGCGATCGGTCAGGGAAAGGTCAGGGACTTTGAAAATGGGATATCATTAGCCACCCTGGTCATCGTCTTCCAGGATTTAGATATCCAGTGACAGTGTTGTTGAGGGACAGGGTGTTTTGACAGATTGGTGAAAGGTATGTGAGCGTCCACCTCTATCGTCGATGCTTCCCTCTGGAGGTGGCTGAAGAGTCAAGGTCGTGAGTCATCGAGTGCACATTTTAATAACTTTTCATGCGAGTCAAAAATATTTTTAGACCACATTTCGATTCGGTACATTTGTCTTCGTCGTCACTCAAAAGGCAAAAGGCCTTGTGGCATTCTCTGTAGCCAATTGTCTCTTTTTCAAAGGCTGTTTTTTTTCATTTCCCCTTTAGGAGTTGCAGTTCATGATTGACATCACACTGTGAAGTAAGGATATTCTAGATCGTCCCCTCCCCCTTTCTTGCCCAGCACTTTTCCTTCAGTTATGTTCTTGATGAACTCGTTATGTCCTCCTAAGTGGCCAACAAGTTTAATTTTCCTGGAGTGAATAGCCTGGAGAAGCGTTCTTTTTTCGCCTACTTCTTTCAAGACTTACTCATTTGCTTTCCTCATGACCCAACTTGTTTTAGTCATTCTCTTCCAGAACCACATTTCGTCTGCCTGGAGTCTGTCTTCTTCTTGCCTATTTTACGTCCATTTTTCACAACCATGGGTGAGTATACTCCACACGAGCGTCTTTACAAATCTCTTTTCGTTTCAATATAGAGGTGGTTGTTTACCAAGAGGTTACGCTTCCTTGGGAAACCGGTACGTGTGTATGCGGTGGAAATCACCAAAATCTATGTTTAGTGATATAAAGAATGAGAGAGAGGGAGAGAGTTATATTTTAAAATTTACGACTTAATTAAAATATTGTAATACCTTGGGTTTTGAGCGCGGAATGCGATATTTAAGAGAAAATCGTATGTAAATACGTATTTTACCTCGAAAAGGTACCTTTGATATTTGTTAGAAACCATTACAGTGCCTTCCTATAAAATATTTTCTTTCGTGCTTTGAAAAAAATCTGTGCGTATGTAATCAAATTATTTCGAAATATGTGTCAAATGTCATTCGGCTTCTTGTTAAAACGGCATTATATAGCCAAGAAAATAAATCGGTAACAGAACAATAGCATTGGTCGAGCAAATACTTAGATAATTCTTTCTTAAATTTGGTCAGTGTTGGAATTTCTATATTTCTGCTCCCTTAATTGTGGACTTTGAGCAGAGATCTCTCCACATGGATATCCCGGGTTCCCCCATAGGTTCTGATGCCATAGGACACCCTTGTATAAAAATAACCATAGTACAGAGGTAATAATGCAGAACAGCTGACTGAACATTTCAATAATTGAAAATCAATCGTAGTCACGAAGGAAAGAGCACGCTTTGCCGGGATCAGCTGGTGATCGGTTGGTATTTTCTTATCTTATCATTTTTCTCGCTTATGATATAATTTTCACAGCCATTTGGGATTGAATTATTTAAATAGGTCCATTAGCATTTTAATTATTTTTTAAATTAGGATATAAATCATTGTGGTCGTGCAATACGCTTGTTTCATTGTTAGAAGTCTGCAAAACATCTTTAGTAAAATAAATTTCCCGAAGCCCTCTGATCATCCTTTTTATAATTAGTTCGTCCTTCTGAGGACGTGAGTGGACGGCATGCAGTGAAACAACGCTCTTCCTTGGTTAAATAATTTGATATGGATATTGGAAGTGTTCGGACGTCGTCTTCTTCCGCCTTCGGCAAAACACTTTCCTGTCTATTTCATTACTCGATTTTCATCCATTCTCCAGCAAAGCACACTCCTACCATACATGTCCATCGCTGAAGCATCCAACCCGCATTTTTCAAGGCCCACTCATTTCAAGCCCCATCCACCCTTCTTTTCCCCGCAGATACTCCTGAGGTAACTCGCATTCAGCCTACTTTTATGCTTATTCCTACTTGCCCAGGTTGCCTTTAGTTCTGAAAATATTCATCGGCATCTATGAAGTACCGTGCAAGCCACCACTAGGCTGTGTGGTACGGAGTGGTTCCACGCCAGGCACACAGCATTCGTCCATATGTTCAAATCAGATCGTCATACATTCCACAGGCGCAAAACAGAAAGCAGTCAAGAGAATATTGCGCAGTCAGACCAGAAATAAGTGAGTGCTGCGTAGACAAGCATACTTAAATGCAGTGTTCTTGGTAAGATACACTTTCTGGTTAGAATTTTTTATTTATGAATACTGCAATATACTAAATAATGCAGAATACAAAATTATAATATATTAAACTTGGTTCTTTTATACTGAGTTAGCGTTATTTGAACGTACAGCTAAGTTGAAGCGCACTGCGAAGCGCAATGCAAATTTCGTTCCCGTTGGAATTCTTCAATCGGAATTATCCGGGTTTCTACTCGAAATCTACTAAAAACGACCGTATTTACATAGAGTAAGTACTTATAGAGTGGCAAAGCGATAGGGAGATTCGGAGACGAGTTTTTAAATAACACTTTGGCCGATAGATGGAACAGGTGTATCGAAGTTGCACGACAAGCCATAACAAATGAGATTTGGTACACGACCACTTCATTTAGTCTCGCATAATTCACATGATGTTCTTATGATGATTTCAGTGCCTGGATGCTTACTAATCGACCCATAGTAAAAGAAACAAATCTTTATTGAGTCGTCGAGACCAAATCAAACATATATTTTAATGTGCCTTCAATGAGCGTCGTCTATAATGAATCGAATTCACGTCAATATGATAAGACACGTGATTACCAAACACGGAGTAAACGGTTTACCTATGTGTCATAGGAACGACAAAACAATTGATACTCGATTAAAAGCACACAACAGACATGGTAAATCCACTCTTCTGTATGCTGCTTCAAAAACACCGCGTACCACTAGCCCCTCCAAGTGGCCTTCTCCGTAAGCCAAAATTCTTCCTCCACTAAGGTGGTGGCACCTGAGAAATTCTTCCCAAAGCTCTCAAAAATTTATGTCCAGTTTTTAGCATTGCTTTGCCACTCTATATATGCATACTATGATGTTACACATTTTCAATCGTGCGTGAAGAGTGTGCGTGTGTTTGTCGGGAGTATCCTCGCGTGATGACACAACCCACCCCGTAGCTCGCGTTTCTTCACTGCTTGGGTACTCATTTCATTCACACGTTTGTGTGGACATCTCGCTGTTTCGTTTGAAATCCCTCTCTCCCTACTTCTCTCCTGTGGTCGGAGGAAACGGAGAGTGATGTCTGTGTTATGTGCGTTTGGAGAGGGAGAGAGAGAGAGTAGACGGTGGAACAAGGATTACGAAGGCGAAGAAAAAAGTGTTTCCCACGCCGCTGGAAACTCGAACGAAAGAAATGATCAGACCGCGCGTGTATAGCAGCGCTCGGGCGCGAAAGCGGACCTTAGTTGACGTAATAATTCTCGTTCTTATTCCGTCATCGGCGCGAGGGCCTCTGCAAGACTATTCCAATTTAGGAATGTACCCACTTATTGTGCACTAATTACAGCGCGAGCCTGGGTCATACTAGCGAAGTGGAATGTGTACTTAGTGCTTGTTCTTACACGTGGTCGAAAAACACGTCAAGAAAATGAATGACGAAACTCGTCACATTGACATATCTCGTAAAAAACACATAGAAATCAAGTTTTACTAAGTAAAATTTTATCCGGTCTCGGAGTAACATAACAATATTTAAACTTAATAATGGCAGATTAATTAATATGCGTACAATTAAGCCTTCTCGAAGTTCGCCACCCATTAGCGATGGCGGACTCCACGACGGATTTGCACTACGACTCGCACGGCCGGCCAGCAGTAACACTTCCCTTCTTCTCTAGTCCGTAGAAGCCGTAGACGTGACCCGTGTCGTGGTAGACGTGAAGTTCGTCATTAGGTAGAAAACGTAACGTCACTTCCTGAATGTGGGGATAATTTTGTACACTCTGAGGTAGATTGGAACGCGGACTTGTACTCCTGTAAAAATAGAACTCGTCAGTAGTATTTATCCTCGCTCAAAGTTTATTTTCCTAGCATGATTTCAACGAAATACTGTCATTTCAAATCATCAACCGTCATTTCATCCTTGTTAACGACGTTTATGCGTTGATACCATGGTCACTAAGGAAAATGGTAGCAGAATGCTATTGAAGGCGGTTTCCTATGTCCTTACGCTGGAACGAACCCACTATTATTAATTAAAGTAATAAAATTCGTACATGCCACACTTATTTGTGTACCTCGACCTGTTTATCAAGAGATTTACTAGATTAATCTGGCGTAGCGTCGAAACCGGTCCAGGCACTCTATATATATTGTGGGATTTACGAAATATTATCCTTTTGATACAGTAATTGTCTTAATTTCTTGAAGTGAATTCGCCAAGTATCATCCAAGTCACCATTTCCAAAGTTTAATGGGGGTATTTGTGTTTCATGTGGTTTACTGTCATAGTTATCGGCATTTTTTATCCGAAGAAGATTTTTTCTGTTTTCTCTTTACAGCTAACTGCTCTGCTCCTGCGTAATCAAACGCTATATTGCTGCTCGTATCCTGTGTATTGACTTCATCAAAAATCATTCCGATCCTTGTCTCTTGCATTGCTATTCTCTCGAGGTTACAAAAGTTTGTCCCTCTACTTAGCTGTCTTATTATTTACTGCCTTCTCTCCACAGCCGTGCGGAGGAGTAAATCATTGATGATCCCCCCCGGGTCCATTTTATTCTCATTCCTCTCTATCTTCGCAGTACATTTCTTCCAGTATTCGTTGTTCTGCTCTTCATATCACAATCGTTTCACTGCCAAATTTGTGCGTGCTATGACCATGCCTTGTAAAAGAGGCTCATGGAATACTAACATATTGTGTTGGCTGATATTAGTAGAATCTTCTGCTGTTTCAGTTGGTAAAAAATTATAGTAAAATCATTTCCTGAAGCGCAGTTTTATGGTTATAGTAAAATGTCGTGACACTCGTCTTTGGAGAATTAGGGCCGTATTCATATTCGTTACCTGGGTGTCTCCCTTGGCTCAGAAATGGTATTCATAGTCGTTACCCAGGGAACTACTGCCGTCCCCTAACCCTCCCCCAGGCCGTCGATTTCCTGGGTAAGGCGTGAAGCTTACCCAAAGCTTCCCTAACGCAGTACTAGTTCCCTCGCGTGGGACGCATTGGCACTACTGTACTAATGGCAGTACACGATATTATCAACAACTTTCTATAGTAACTTTCTATAGTAATTCTCTTGACTCTCTTGCTCTTGAAAAGTGCGTGCCACCTAGTTTCAATCCCCCAAAACATAATTGTGATGAAGTAAGCGTCTTCTCACTCCCATAAAGATGCTTTGTGACTAATGTTTTATAGTGAACTAGCGGAAGGTTGAAATTCAACGGGTGTGAAAGTCATTGAACGAAGTCTCATTACTACATAAATAGCACCCAGGTTGATAGATTGGTCACCTCGTTCCTCCGGTTCTCTTGAGGAGTCTTCTGCGTGATTTGACAACTTGATTGCTTCCCTTGCGTTCATACATATATTTGCATTCAATGACTCAATTGAGTTGCGTTATTCATCGTTGATATGTGCTTTGAGTATCATAATCATTTTCGGAGAGTAGGGTACAATCCAGCGGTTGACAATGCCAAAAGGAGCTTTTGCAGCCGCAGCTGTCTTGTTATTTGACCTGTGAATCCTCCGTTACCCGGACTGCGCCTTCGACGTAAAGGATAGCCATAATCATTGGTTTCGGTTACTAAATCAAAAGCCTATGGTGATTCTTTGTGCGCTTGCCGATTTTCATGCGCGGATGTCGTTCATTGAGCAGAATTTCCCGTTCTTCTTTCGGGTTAGAAGCATGTAGTGAGGTCGTAATAAATTCCGCCATCTTAAAAGAGATTGAAGTTGGGAAACCGATGTTTCTATATTCGAATCATATTTATAGCTGGTTACCCGTCCCTAGTTTGGGTTAGGATGAAATTTGTGCGGTAACTTGTGTGTAACCCGAGAAGCACCTCGGGGCGGTGACCGACTTAGTTTCCCGTTTTTCTGGATATATCCTTTTTTTTGGTATTTTTGTCTATTTAATTTTTTTCGTTTAATGCCTTCAAACACTACATCATTAAAGCTCCTGTATCAACTCATTTGAAATAGACTTATTCACTGTATTTACAGCTTTCCCCTCAGGAGTGTTGAGGGTATACTTGTTGTAAATATGCATTGAATTTATCGATTAAATCTACATCTACATCTACGTCATTCCCTGCAAGCCACCCAAAGGGTGTGTGGCAGGTGGTGCTTTCGCACCAGGCATGCATGAATGATATGGTAGAACACCGACATTACATTAAAACCCGCGTACCACACATGCAAAGCGCCAATTAAAAATCTAATACCCAAGAAACATTCTATCTTCAATCGTTCCAACATGCAAGAGATACAAAGACTACTACTACAGATTCAAAATATCATGCATAAATAAGAACATCAATATTTACATCATGCATAAATAAGAGAGTAGAATATATAATGAGAAAGATTTACTGCCTGCCTATTGTCAATACTCGAACTATTTATGACGACGATCACAGCTGTTAAAGGCGGCGGTTACCCCGCGAAACAATTTTATTACAGTTGATACAGGAGCTTTAATGATGTAGTGTTTGAAGGCATTAAACGAAAAAAATGGGGCCCTTGGAACTCAGGGCCCTTCTTGTACAGATTTTGTTTCTACGTACTATCATGGGCCTTCAGGAAAACGTGAGATTTAAATGCTCGAGGCGTGAATAACCTTTGAAAATCAAGTATCTGGTTGTCAAGGAAATATGCTTTTGTTTATTTCAGAGAAAAGTGGGAGATTTTTCAGCTAAAAACATTATTTTCAGACAAATACGAAGTGTAAAATAAAATCGATTGAAAGAATTAGATACCTCATTTATTTAACCGTCCGATAAAAAAATCCCAGCCCTCTATCTCGAATGTAAGTACTTTTAAAAAGAAAATAAATGAAACCACTGCTTCGAAACCAAATCTTAGAATTGACCACCAGGGCGGTCTTTTGGGGGCCCTTAGGGCTTTTTTATATAGCCTACGTTACAACCAGACATGTCATGTATCTACATGCAAAATTTCAGCTCAATCGGTCCTGTAGTCTTTGCGTAATGGAGAAACAGACATACACCATTACATTTTTCTATATTTGTAAGGATGAAACACAGCAAATATTTTGTTCGTTTCGGCGTTTACCAGGAAGGTATTACTTTTATAACCGCATTCTCATAGAACTTGGCGTACACTTGATTCTTTCCGAGTTGGAAACACATTTCCGCATGAATCACGTGCCCGCCTCTTTCGAAAATAAAAAACCTTGCCCCGCTTCGGGGCATTTCACCGACGGGAGAAATTTTGGCGACGGAGTGGGCGGCCCATGTTGCGCAGCGACTGGAGTCTGGAGCTGCTGCTGCAGCCGGCTCATCGCCTTTCGCGCGCGACCTTTCGTCTTGGCCGTCGTCTGCTTGGACTGTCCGCAACTGACTGGTCTTGCCGAGGCCGGTTCGCGAAAAACTACAACGCTTAAGTTAATCCGAGCGAGATAGTTCCCTAGTCATAATAGACACCATATTCGAATCATACGTTTTAATTTCACCAACTGTAGCACATATCAATTAAATATTGCATTATTAATGGTGTTATGATATAGTTTTATACGATAGAAATTGTAAGTAATTTAATGAAAATATCTAAATAAGTCTTTAACTTTACTCATATTTTTCGCACGGTGCGTTTGAATTTCCTCCAAAACGGAAGGTTTTTTGTGATACCCACGAACCTACTGCGGTGACATTATGATTAATTTTCAAAAATATATAGGTGATAAAACATACAAACTACACGCTGTTAGTTTTTTTACGCCATCTAAGTGTTAGAACAGTTACCTCATTTTGTAAATAATGTCTCTCTGGAGTGAATGCACGTACCGTTTCCCGTGTAAAAGGGCTGGTTTATTTTGGCAAATATCTCCCAAAATAATGTGGTCAGGGGTTGAATTTTTGATGGCATTAGAAGGGTGAGTTATTTTTCTTTGTAATGAGATCAAATTCATTGATTTCTAAGTAAAATGATATTTTGCTCAAACTACCTTAATTTAGCTCTCAACTCAAGTACTTGACATGAAGAAAGATCTAAGGCTTTCCCGGCGTATGATGTTGTTAAAGTTTATTCGGGTTTTCCACCGGGTCAAACTCTCCATCTTGGCCGACGTTGTGATGAACGAGTCGTCCATCACATGCCCTGATGACGATGGTCGACTCGTTCATCGAAACGTCGGCCAAGATGGAGAGTTTGACCCGGTGGAATACTTGACATGAAATTAACGTGAAGACTTGAGATCATTCATGAAAACAATTGGTTGAAAACTATTTAGGAAGAATGATCGCAGTGAATGATACCTGAGTAGTTATTACAGTTTGAACTTAAGAGGTGTCTGGCCTCTTAAGTATTTTGGGTCTATCTTGAGACGCAAAATTCTACAGTGGAAAAATCAGTCGTACTCTTCGACTTTGACTCTAACCCGGATACATCGGGATTGCGGCGAGGGATTTTGGTATTTCGACTACCGAGGTTCCTTCTCCCCTGTGGATTTTTGACGGCTTAAATGGGAAAGGATGTTCAAGTTTACTGGACATAGAATGTTACGGAAGCAGTCTCAAGCATGCGCTCAGCGTTTCCTGCGACGAGGCACTTACGTCGAGTTGCGGTACTCCGTAAAGGTAACACCTTGTCTGGTCCTGTTATCGTCAAATTCCCATTGAAATTTTTCCTAAATTGATACACTGGAGTATTTACTTAAAGGAAAAATTATTTAAAAATCAAAAGGAGGATTACCAAAGTAGCATTGGAAGATACATCCAACAGCACTGTGCCTTGAGTAAATCTCTCAGTAATTCTAATTTGGTAAAATCTCATGCTAATTTTTTCCGTCTTTCAGGTCGAGCGTCTCGCTAAGTATTTTCATGAACTCTGCCCTAATCAGCAAAGCTCTGGGAATACTCGAACGTCGACGCTGGCGTTATTTTTTTTCAATGAATTGGCCATTAGTCAGAAGGAGATGAGATGATGGAAGGATAGGGTGGCGATAAGTATTACCTTAGCTTGATGTTATTTTTTCGTCGGAATTTGGATATGAAGAGACAGAAGTTGACGCAATAAGTGTTTCTTCTCAGATTCGTGAAACCCGTGTGTGGTTCAGAACTCTTGTGTTTGAAAGGGAAAATGGAGACTTCTGGGGACCGCGAAATTCACAGCAGTCAGATTACGAAAGATTGTCCGGCTCGGCAGAGGTCATGGAGCTTCAGAAGCCGATGGAGGTTTGACCGAGGCGTCCAATTCTCAAGTTTCAAAACTCTTTTTCCATTAAAAATGTTGCTCCAATGCCTACATCTGACGACAACGAGCTTTTATAGGGTTGTTAGTGCCTGGGAGTTTGCGAGCACTTCCTTTTCTCTGCCATTGTGAACTGGATGATGTTCTAGTAGTGTATGATAAAGTTATTTTCATATTCACCAGTGCTTTACCGTGTTCTTTTGCAGTCACGAATAGTGAGTGGGAAGAGGAATACTCTAGTCTAATAGTGTTACTTTCAATCGCCTATTTCCCATAAGGATGGTCTATTATGTCGTTGTATTGAGGGAGCTTGATAATCTCCTTGATAATTTGAATGAAATTTCGGCTCGTAGTACCTACTTGTTTAATTTGTCGTAGTCTCGAATGAACTTAATGGTTGAAGGCCTATCTTTGTGGAATGTTACCGCAGACATGACGAAAGAGAAAAGTCTCTCAGTAAATCCCACACTTAATACTTTTAACCTTTGAAAATGATTGCAAGGCAATCGAAACCTAGGTCGGGAATAATAGTATTAAGTTTGGAATTTACTAAGAGATTTTTCTTTATCGTTATGCTGTCGTAATTTCCTTGCTCTTTCGTCTTTAGAGGGAAAACCTGCCTAGTTTATCCATTAATTTGGGGACGCTTTCTTAATCGACTATTTATTCTCACCACTTGTTTTTTTACAAGTCTGGTGGATCTTCAGTGAACAGTTCATCTCCTTCTTCCAGTCCCTTTCTCTCCCTTGCGTCCCGAATTCCCTCCGTCCATTCCATCTGCGTTCTTAATGACGAATGTCACTTTATTCGCGATTTTTTTGCCGATGGGAAATTTTTGTGACCGCTTTGAGACCTGTTCAAGTTTTGTACTGCTTTCTTGTTTCTCACCATGTAATTATTCCGCACGTCTTCCTCTATTCGTAAATAGATTATTGTGAGCGAGAGCGATTCTAATTGGTGAAGATTTTAGCACGGGCATGTAGTATTTATCTGCATTTTCCTGTTGTAATTCTGACCCGATCAATGATGTTATGTAATCACATGAAAGCATTCTTACTTTGTATCGTGCTTTGTTGTTTTCTCGTATTCCCCTCCAACAATAGAATAGAATACTTGACTTCTACTCTCCTTCTCTGGTCATCTAGTAGTGTGAAATCTTCAGATTATAATGTCCCGCTGTTTCCCGAAGTTATTAATATACTGGACTAAGTTTTATGATCATAAACTAACTGAATGATAGTCAAGGTATCAAAACCTGAGCACTTGTTCATGAAGGGCGTGATTTACGGGTTTCGAGGCGACATTGTGCCGAGATGGGTACAAAACAGTTTTCTGCTCCCATGGGAGGAGGAAGGGGAATTATGCGTCTTTGACCTGACGTCTCGAATTCGGACCTCTTATCCGTCGTGGAGTGCTCTTGTCCCTTTCAGCGAGTGGCGGTCAGTGAACGTGAAATGCTCTTTGTCGTCGATGCTCGTGAAACTGAAAAATGACAACTTCTAATGCATTTTTTGTTCATGCGTCGTTGCAGTTTAAAGTAACCCGAATGAGTTCTTTCGCTGGTAGGAATGCGGAAAAAGAAAAAAAAATTGTGATAGCCTATTAAAAAAAAGGACGAAGAACATCGAAAGTGGTTATTTCTCAAAGCCGGCAGATGACATCGGTCCAGCCTTAAAAAGATTGCTGGTTACATGGATGTAATCGAAAAAAAAAAAACGTTTCGTAAGAACTTACGCGGTCCGATGCGTGTTCAACCCGATGCCCTTGGAACCGGTATATGGATCCGAATTTCCCTGCCACTCTCGTTTTCTTTGCTACGGTGTAGGTGTGCCATTATCTGTTAGTCGGTCAGGAGGACATTTCCGCGTCAGTGATGAAACGTGAAACATCAGACGACTTCTTCGCGTTCCGCTCCTTATCATTTTCTTCTCTTGTTCTCTTCTCGACGGATTGGTTCGCCGCTAACAAAGTTAGTAAGTCTCTCTTAAGGCAATTTGAGCGTAATATCATTTTATGTAGAAATCAATGAATTTGGTCTCTATTTAAGGAAAAATTTCTCAACTATCTAATGACACCAAAAATTCAACCCCTTACCACATTATTTTAGGAGCTATTTGCCAAAAAATACCAGCCCTTTTACATGGGAAATGGTACGTGTATGCACTTCAGAGAGACATTATATACAAAATGAGGAATTTCTAACTCTTAGATGTCGTAAAAAAACTAATATGTAGTTTGTATGTTTTCTCAACTATTTTTGAAAATTAATCATATTGTCACCGCAATTGGTTCCTGGGTATCACAAAAAAACCTTCCGTTTTGAAGGAGTTTTAAAAGCTCCGCGCGAAAAAAATGAGTCAAGTTAACCCTGTTAATGCCACAGGCCGATGTATCGGCTTTTGCTCCACAGGCGAAAAGTTCCATGAGTCGATATATCGGCTCCAGCACAAATTATTTTTCAAACTAATTTTGTTGTAATAATTACATTTATCCTTTATGAAATGTATCAGAATATTATAAACAACACTTAATTCATTTTTAGCAAAAAATAAAAAAATTACATTCATATCTAAAATAGTAACTTCATATTGTTTTTTTTTCATAAGGTGCTACAAAACTCCCAAATTCATGCTGGTACTTTTTGCTGGTACCACCGGTGGCACTAAGAGGGTTAAAGACTTATTTAGATATTTTCATTTAATTACTTACCATTTCTGTCATGTAAAACCATATTATTGTACCATTAATAATGCAATGTTTAATTGATGTTCTTGTTTTCTTCTTTTTAGCTTACCGATATGATGCAACAGTATGCATTTTTAATTATCGATACTCTGTTTCCTACGAAAGTCGTCATTCATTCCTCGGTTTCCTACAAAGTCGTCATTCATTCCTCGGCTTCAATCAAAGTCAGTCTTCACTTAATTTCCACAATTACGATGGTTACCCTTCGAAAGCTTCTGAATGGTTTAATATAAACTCCACGCTATCATTTCTTGCGAAGTTTTTAGATGTATATAAAGGAGATATTATATTTAAAGCACTGCCCCGGAAGTGAACGAGGTGAAAAGGTTCACGTGGTCACGACAGTGCCACATCAACAAACCGCTGGTTGTTGCTCGGTTGGTGAAACGATTCGTCGACTAACTTTGATTTCGATGGCGAATCAATTAAATTATATCGAAGCCTTAGCATGTTATGAAGGCTGTGCCGTTTGACGAATGAGTCTGGGGAACCGCGTGATGGTGAAATCGTGGTTGGGTCACTCCCTCTTATGGCGAGATATCGAATGTTTCGAATGCAGCGAAAGTTGCTGCTCCCTCCTCTTCCACGTGTCTGTCTCTCTCTTTCTCTCTCTTACTATCTCTCTCCCCCTCTCGCTTTCTCTCTCTACCGCCAAGTTGTTTGGAATTTTCGAGCATTCACCCGTGGCCCTGGGATTACTCATTTTGTATGTAAATCCTTATGGTAAACATTAAGGATGAGTCGAATCCAAATGTCGATTCTCGATTCCACCGATTCTTGGGATTAGAATCGGTGTCGAGAATTGATTGCCTAAAGTCGATTCTGATTCCATCAACTCCAGATAGAGAAATATTCAAATGAAATTTCATTTATCACATCATATTTGTCTCAGTAATTTCGGGTGTAGGCTAACAATTTGTACTTTTTATCTACCTCAATAAGCTGAGGATATATTTGCCATTTGTTAATAAATATACTTTTTGAGCGACTTAATTGTCTTAGTTATTTTATTTCAGCCATTACATGAATTTAAATAACAGTCGTACGCTACTGGTATATCAACATCCCACCTGTTATTAGGAATAAGAATGAGCCTATTATTTACTTGTCGACCTATTATTTATTTGTCCAGCGATTTGTTTGTACATACAGTTCATTCGCGTTAACCTGGCCGATGACAACTCGTTTGAGGGGAAATGTGTGGAGGAGAGGGGGAAAATTGGAGGGGATAACTGCCCGCCATACGTCATGCGCAATAAGCGATTTTGTTTCGGACTAGTCCAAGTTCATACATTTTGGCCCATCAAGGGGTAGGGTTTTCAAGCCGCACGTGGTTTACCTCTTTTCTCTGATTGTGTTCTTGCCTCGGCTCAACCAAAATTTCACCAACATTGTTGCGTTTACTGCACGACATGCGGGCGTAAACAAGTCAGCCCGCTCGAGTTCAGATTTGAAGGGGAACCGTCCTCCCCCATTATTTACCCCCTCCCTTTCCACCAAAGGGAAAACTGTTCGGGCATGGGCCCCCTCTCAGTAAGCGCTGCTTTCCCTATTTTCTGAATTGGACTAGGCCCACCTGCGCAGTATACTACTGAGTGTCGGCCAAGTTATCGCGAACTGATGATGAACTGTACAAATGAACTGTATAAATGTATAATGAACTGTACAAATATAGGGCACGTCAAGACAATATGAATTCATAGTTTAATTGCTGCATTAATTCGTCACCTGAGTAGAAAATATTTCTTTTTTAAATCTTGATTAAGTTCATATTTGAATGCGTTTATCGATTCATATTTTTTTATTTCAACAGGTTACTTGTTAAACAGCATGAGGCCCATATTTTTCGGCCCTAGTGCAGTATGCCTAGTTCTGACATAGGTTTGGTGTAGGTTTGTAGTACTTCTGGTGTTTTAACTGTAATAAAAGTCATTTCTGTTATAGCTGCAGAGGTTGAGCTTAGCACAGATGATTGAAGCATTATTTATAGACGCATGAAAGAGGCAGGATGCAAAGTTTTTTAAAAGCGGGCCACGTGGTACATTGCACATAAGTGGAACAACTCCTTTCTGTATTTTAAATATAACCCTGGCCTTTGGTGAGATACCCCGGAAAAGAATACTGTAGGTTACATGGGAGTAAAATTCTCAAAAATAGACAGACAATAACAAATAAATAATTGTTTCTCTAGATCAAAATTTTTCCTTATTCGTAAAAATGGAGAATTCTCATCGCTTCTTTTTTATTTAGGCACCTTCTTCAATCTCACTTAATCGCTGTAATTCTCGAGGAGACCAATTCGTTGATCTTGTGTACTTCAAAGCATCAAGTATCGACGTATGCGTGTATTTCAAAGGCGGGAAGTTATTTTGTGGTCCGCTTGCTCGGGCAAACCACATCTCGTCGTGCTCGGCCAATCCTACGTCCATTCGGCTGTCGCTGCTCCGTGTCTTCTGCGCGCGTCTCATTTTCGCGGGTCTTTCCGAATTAGAATCGCTCCTCGGCCGTGACCCAAATGCTGCTGCCTTCCCTAGAGGCACAACTGGGACTCACTTGAACGTTGAAGACGCGTCCACTGTTTTGTGACAGCTGTTTACCTAGACACGACCACATAATTTATCATTCTTCCAATTGGTATATTTGGAATATCATCTCCCTGTGTCGTGGCCATTCCATTGTGAAGGCCATCGAGGTTCTGTTTTTATTCTGTTGTAAAAAAAATCCTCTCATTTTCGTCGCAGCGTCTGGCGGGAAAGTGTGCATTTTTTTGGTGAGTTGACTTGCGTTCTTGCTTACGTGTAGGTCTGTTGTTTGAGCCTAATAATGGGCTCGCTCAGGGTCACAAGATTCGGAATGAGGTTCTCTTCTATTGTCCGGAATCAACTTAACTTTATTTTTGATGGAATGATGAATGTGTATCCTATCATCGCGCTTAACATTGAGTTTGGGCAGGAGATGACGCGAAGTGTTGAGATCTTGAACCTGGAACATTTGGAATGTCCCACTTCTTTTTTTGCGTGTTCATGTCGTTTTAGGCTCTCTCATGTGACCTAATTTCATTTTATGTTCGTTGCTGATGCATTTTCATAACTCAATGTGGATTGAATTATATTCTGGCAGAAGGCAGTGTAACATCCCATGCTTTGAAATAAAAACAAAATGACGATTGTAATTTCATCTGACCTACGATTTTTTTTGGCTCTGAAAATGTTTTACTTGAAATGGTGAAGTAATTGAACAAGTGGATGATTTTGTGTTCTTAGGTAAGATGTTTGCGAGAGATGGACGGATGGATGAGGAGAAAAAGAGACGTGCGAATGCTGGAAGGAAAGTGGTAGGTAGCATGTGGAGCATATCAAGGAATGAGTGCCTGTCTAAGGAAGCGACAATCGCCGTGTACAAAAGTGTACTTCTTCCCACTTTGCTATATGGTAGTGAAACATTGGTATGTCAGGATAGACATAAGAGTAGACTAAAAACCGTGGTTATGGGTTATCTGAGGAGTGTTTGCGGCAAAAGTAGGATGGATAGGGTGATGTATGAGTGGGTAATAAATGAATGTGGGTTAGATGCTCCAGCAATGGACATACATGAAAGGACTGTGCTTCGTTGGTTTGGCCATGTTGAGAGAATGTATGAGAGTCGAATTACGAAACAGATATATAAGAGTGAAATGAATGGTGCGAGAGGTAGAGGTAGGCCGAGAAAGTTGTGGTTGAAAGTGGTTGAGGAAGTTCTTAGGAGGAGGAATATTTGGAGTCTTAAAAAACAGGAGGGCGCGTATGAAGCAGTGTATGGAGGTAAATGAAGCAAAAGAGGTTTGCAAGGGTAGGTCAGTGTGGAGGAAATTATTGAAGCAGAGTTAGGTGTACAATTATGTATTAATGAGTGAAACTCTGTGACTGTGCCTACCCCGGAAGGGAACGGCGTGATGGGTATGTATGTATGTATGCATTCCTGTATTATTCCCCCTTATTAATTTCCCGTCTCATCTGCTATAAATATCCCGGTATCCCTCACTTAGTCTTAGTTTCGTTTCGCAATTTATTTTTTTGTGGTTACCCGGGTTTTGTGGATCGTGTGATTGATGTCTTTCTCTCTTTCTCTCTCATAGTCGACGACGGTGGAAGGGTGTGGGTGTGGACGGGACGGCGACGAGCGGCGTTCGTCGTGTGTTTGTGTCGTGCTGACGCAGCAGCGGTCCGACGCCTTCTTTCCCTTCGATGATGCTGTCGCGAGTGTTCCGCGCCCACGGCGACTTCTGCGCCTCGCACCCATGGGAAGTGATCGTGGCCACGCTCACGCTCACCGCCTGCATGCTGAGCGTGGGACCGCCCGCCGCACCACCGGCCACTCCCCCTCCCTCCTCCGTAGTGCCCGGAGCCTCACCCACCTCGTCGGCACCACCGCCACCCTCCTCCGCCGGACACCACTACGACGCACCACCGCGACCCCCTTCATGCGGGTTTAGGCGAGATTGCCCGGGACTTGAGGTGAGTGACAATCAGTCCTGGAGGAGCACGGTCACGGAATGAGCGACAGACACTACGTTTACCAATCGAACTCAGATCGATTTGACCGGTTTAACTCGATATAGTAAACGCAATGGGCTAGCGAGATCAGTATGTGGTTATTATCAACATATGGCATTAATAATACTAACCAGCTGTTGTATCTTGAGTAGTGTACTGCATGGTAGAATGTTCTCGCATCACTCTCCTGGTTTGTGGTCCGACTGCGTACCGTTGCCCTGACCGCTTTTGGCCTGTGCCTGACATTCGGGGGAACGCGCGCGGTTCTGATTTGAACTGGGATGAATGCTGCATGCCTGGCGTGGAATCACCCCGTGCCACACACCCTGGTGGTGGCTTGCACGGTATTTCGTAGATATGAGAAGCGGGCAAACTCGACCCGCTTTCTCTGCCAGTCTGTGATTTCAAATGGCTACGAACCGATTCAAATCGATATTTCAATCGATTTCGCATTGGTAAGTCAGGCTATCCGAGTCTGCTGGCTTACAATGTTCAGATCGGTCCGAGGTGATATCGATCTGAGGTCGGTTGGTGAACGTAGTGACTATTATTCTACTTCGTGCGCGATAGTGTACCACATTCGAATTGCATTTTTTTCATTTCGGCAGTTGTGAGAAGCAAAAAGTGTGTACTGTTATATCAGTGGTGCAAAATATTCTTTTATGACTCTGAAGTTCTATGTAATTTTATTAAATTTTTACGCATACGTCTTGAGCTAAACTACTTATTTCACACCCTGCGCTGAAGACGTGGTCACAATCAGAGATTTTTTTGATTCTGTTAAAGTTTATGTGTGGCTTAGTCGATTATTTTTTTAAAACTTATTAAGAATCAATGTAAATGTTTACTGATAAATTTCCATCGAGATCTATGCGTGATAAATACCTCATTTTTTAAATGAAAGGAATTCGTACTCGCGCCGTTTCGCCGCCGACGACCTAAGGCTAAAAAATTATGGGTGTCTGATTTTTGTGACCATTGGAGATGAGCTCATGTTATTAACAGTTGGGAAAAAATCCATTGATATGCCGGTAAAATGTGGGAACAGGTTTTAGAAATGGTAAGAAAATTAAACCGACATCATAAGTTGGAAAAAAATTACATCAAATGGTCGTCTTGCCCAGCCCGCCCCAGCTACACCATCTCGCAATCACGCTGAGTAAGAGACTAATGTACAGTCGATAATTTCAGGTGAGATTACCGGTTTTGGCAGGCCATAGCCGTGTTTCCGCAGATTTTTCGTTCCATTTTTCGGTAGGAAACGTCGAATCGCTGACAGATTTATCTTAATTTTCTCGTACGATAAATAAAGTTTA
Source organism: Ceriagrion tenellum (assembly GCA_963169105.1). Lineage (NCBI taxonomy): Eukaryota > Metazoa > Arthropoda > Insecta > Odonata > Coenagrionidae > Ceriagrion > Ceriagrion tenellum. The sequence goes on from OY720644.1 coordinate 6,936,519, forward strand.
ACCATGAAGCGAAGTCTTTTGTTCCAGGTCAAATGCGTTGACATTTGGGTTACAGTAGGGTTTTATCGAATCGCTAGTTTTTGTCGGATCATCATCAAATTTATTATTTATCACTTATTTCACATTCTAAACAATACTAGATATGGACGAAAGCCCTGCGGCAACAATTAAAATATGATAAATACGGTACATATCTTGAATAGGGATGGGTACCTCGTCTGCTGCGACAGCCATAACAGAAGACAATAGACGATCGAATCAACCAGCGGCTAGTCGACGCCTATTAGTTAGTTGCTCTACTAACTATAAACTTGCGGGAAGTTTTTCCCTTCTAAATGAAGCAAAATAATTTAAAATGGAAGGGGGCATTCTTGTCGCCTAGCCGCTTGTTGATTCGATCGTCTATTGTCTTCTGTTATGGCTGCCGAAGCAGACGAGGTACCCATCCCTATTCAAGATATGTACCGTATTTATCATATTTTAATTGTTGCCGCAGGGCTTTCGTCCATATCTAGTATTGTTTAGCATGTAAAATAAGCGATACATCCTAAATTTGGTGACCATCCGACAGAATCTGGCGATTCGATAAAACCTTACTGTAACCGACATTTGAGCATAAATTGTGTGACTGGAAGAATGAGAATTGTATTTTTGGGTTCTTTTTTTATGTGTAGCACCCCAAATATGGTAAATGTATAGTTTCGACTCCATTCGGGAAATTTTTTTTTCAACCCCTAAAAATGGGTGTTTTTCGGTGAAATTTTTAGGGAAGATGGTGCATGACTATGGATCGTTTTAAGTGAATAAAGCTTTGAAAAAAGTGATAAAATACGGTTTTGAGCAAAAATTGAAGGTAAGAGGTTATGATTTCGGCGGCCATTTTGGGGAGTTTAATGAGATTTTCAGGAGATGGCGCAGTGATCGAGTAACCTTCACATCTTACATAGAGCAGCTGCAGTCATGTAGGATCGCGTATTTTCTATAAAAAAAATCCCTCGAGCTGATTGGTGATTGTATGCGTAAATATGGCAGCTGCAGCCATGTAGGATCGCGTATTTTCTAGAAAAAGAATCCCTCGAGCTGATTGGTGATTGTATGCGTAAATGTAGCAGCTGCAGCCATTTAGGATCGCGTATTTTGTAGAAAAAATCCCTCGAGCTGATTGATGATTTTTTGCGTAAGTAAGAGGTGAAATAAGTAGGTGTCCCTCTGGTGAAAACGTTGGGAAGATGAAAATATGGCGTAAAGCGCATCGGGAAAATGGTGATTTTTGAGCTGAAATATCCAGAAAAGTACTTGGAATTAGGTAAAAAACATGATATATTATGAAATCCGGATTCTTTATCTTTGAGATAAGGTATAAATCAGCGCGGTAGGTTATCTGAGACGACTGTAATCGCAGTTCGCGGAATGGAGGGGAAACTACAAATCTACCTCAAATATTCTCGCTCGGCTCCTTCCTCAGCCAGCGGTGACCCAGTGGAGTGAGCTTAAGCTGCTCTCGCTTCTACTTCCTCCTTCCTTTCCTCGTACTTCACCATCTGCTCAACAACAACTAGTCTGACGTGCGTGCTTGCGTGCAAGTGTTTGCACTTAAGCGAATGCAGCAAGGGCTCATCGCAATTCACCGTTAAAAGACGTCATTCGTGTATTCGGAAGTGACGTCTTTCGTGCCGCGTATAGATTTTCCTGCAGTGAGAGGTTAGTCTTCCGCAGGAAAAAGGTTTGTCCTCTCTTCATATATGTATACGAAAAGATAATCACTAACCTTTTGAGCCAAAGTAAACGAGAAGAAAATATGTTAAAAAAAGATGTTACGATGTGCTGATGATGTTGCCATAGTTGCAGAAAAGAGAGATTTAGAAATTATACTCTACGAGATGGAAAAAAATTCTTAGAGACCAATATGGAGTGAAGATAAATAAGCAAAAGACTAAAGTGATGGTATGCGGTGTTTAAGACTGCTGTGAACCTGTAAGGATAAGAGTAAATGATGAAGAACAAGGACAAGTTACAGAATTCAGCTACAAGGGCAGTAAGATAACAGAAGATGGGAGGAGTAAACGAGAAATTGTGAATAGAATACAACTAGCAAAAACAACTTTTAATGATAAAAAGACTCTACTGACTTGTAAAAATGTTAGTTTGGAAGTAAGAAAGAGAGTTATGAAAGCTTATGTTTGGAGTGTGGCCCTTTACGGGTGTGAAAGTTGGGTTATCGGGAAACATGAAAAGAGCAGATTAGAGGCCCTAGGAATGTGGTGGTATCGAAGGATGCAGAAAATCAGCTGGCGAGACAGAATCACCGATGAGGAAGTGCTGAGAAGAGTACAAGAAAACAGAAGTCTCTGGAGACAGATACAGACAAGGAGACCTAAACTAATAGGTCACATTCTACGACGCAATGATTTTATAAAATTAAAAGCTGAAGGTTTTATTGAAGGGACAAATCGTAGAGGACGTCCTAGATAAAGCTATATGAAGCAGATCATCAATGACTCTGGATGCGTCTCATATGGTGAAATGAAGAGGAAAGCTGAGCAAAGAACAGAATGGCACGTGCTGTTGCCAACCAACCCATGGGTTGATAATCGAAGAAGAACCTTTTGATTGCTACGTCAATGGGTATGCCTGTGGGGAACCTAGATAGATTCAACCAAAGTTTGTCTGTTGAAGTCGAACATTCATTAGTCGACTCCGTGATGACTCAAAAGATATCGGTCAGACGGTGAACATTCAAAGACCTCTCCACTCGGCACCCAAGTAGGGTTGGGGTTCTTAAATCTCTGCCTATGCCGGGATTCGAACCTAGGGAATACGAGTTAGAAAGCTAGCCGCTACAGCTGTGCAAACCCTTTGCGCAGTTAAAGTAATGCCCTTCAGCGCTCGTCTGATGCCTTATAAAGAGGTGATGGTAATCGAAAATCGGTCATGAACGAATATTACATGTACTCAGCAATTTTGACCTAATGCACGTAAGTAAGGAGAAGCGTCGACTTATAATTCCCTTTTCGTTATTTTTGTAATCCGCCAGTGGATCAAGGAAGGAAATGTTCTCGCCTGTTGAATTTTCGTTTTTTTTTTGTTCCTAGTGGTAGGGGAAGGAAGATTCCAATTGATTAGCTGTATTCTTTTTAAAATGTTTGTGGTCATGGGAAATCCTGCACACTCCACTGGTTAGTTCACAGTTCAATAATTCATTACACAATCCGGATTTTGATCCTGGACATCGTCTTCAGGTGACTGGCGATGATGCCAGGCATCGAAATCCGGATCGTGCAATGAATTATTGACCTGTGCACTGACCAGTGGAGCGTAAAACTTATTTTTACCAATCAACTTGTAACTCCAAGAAGTTGAACCGAGTTTTATTCCATTTATTGAAAATCCCGTAGTTATAGCCAAACAATATCTTTAGTTTCGTGCATTCAAACTCTACCCTATTTTTGAATTGCTCATATGCCTTTGGAAAGTTGATTTCACTCCGGGAATCGAAGCTTCGTCCTCGGCGTGGGGTGTCATCCCGACAGGTTTCATGTTAGACTCGACTTTGCGGAGTAAATGACAGCACGGTTAACTTCGAATCTTCATCGTCGCCGGAAAGCACAACCGGGGCATGACGCACAACACCATGCGAATGCAGTAGGTCGTGTGCATAGGGGAGACAAGGCTAAGACAATTGAGATAAGAATTCAAGGACAATTTAGTTGGGAGAGTCGCTCTTCCAAGAGGAATCATTCTTCCAACAAAGAAGGTTTACTTGTGCTCTTGTGTGTTTTTCGTTTTCTCTCAGTGACAAAGTTTGTATTGTTCCCACGTTCGTGGATACCTATTAACATTGACCGCCAGAATCGTCGCTCTGAATTTCATTGTCCTGATTATGATAGCCTAGAATGCCGTCGAAACGTTGTTGGTTTCACAATCTTTCCCGGTGTGAAACCCGAAAAATCTTCTTTCAATTGATTCGCCGGGAAAACCTGAAATCCATTACAATGATCTTCTATATGTATTGGACTGTTTCACGTCTAGCTGTCTACTAAAGGGAAAGTTATTTTTCCCAGGCTAATCTCTTTAACCTTGGGATTATGATTTGTATGGGTTGTCCGAACAAATCGGAGCAAAACAATATTCGTCTTGGCATTCTTTAAACCCTCCCTCTCTCCATACCGTAATACTCTCTGCGCACAGCTGTAATCCCTCGATCGCTACCATACCCTTCATCACGGCCTAGCTTTACAAATTAGAGTCACTTTATAATCCCTTCACTTCAGGACACTGTCTCGCCTTCTTTTCTCTGTGACGTGAAAGTAACTTTTCGGTTTCTATCGAGTACAAGTTACAAAATTAGGACACTTTCCGTGTTACATCATGACTCCTGTTCCCACTCTCTCCTCCCCTCCCCCCCCCGATCTGACTTCTTTCCAGATTCCCTGTATCCGAATGAATGGATGGGTGTCCACAGAAATTTACCGTTAAACTGGCAACTCTATGAAAGTACTTACTCCCGATTCATATTTATAGTATAACAATTTTGTGAAAGGTTTGGGAAAACTTAGTAGGTTCTTCATTCATTTAATGCTTCCATCAAAGTTTTGCCTTAAACTTTTTGTGAACTTTAACGGACAATTTTACCTAGAGAATCATCCACTTACATTTTTATTTTTAAGGCGCAATTTTGGAAAGTTGTCAACCCAATGAGCAACAGAATGCCTACATTTTGAGGAGGCATTGAAAATTTTAATCAGGATTATTCCTATAAGCTTTCATTGCAACTTTTATTTTCGGCGTCACGACCTTTCACTTTCTGGGGCGACGGAGATAGTCGACGTGTGACCAAAAGAGCCGACGTTTTCAACTGCAGGAGCTGGTGGGCAACTCTCTCTCTCTCTCTCCGCGAAAAAGAGGGAATTTTTCGGAGATGCATTAGCATATGATTGGTTAAAACTCAATTTGCAGCACAGCGTTTCATGGTTCAGCAATGGATCGCTGTGGACGAAAAATGAGATTTTTATGCTTTTGATGTGTGGAAATCGAGAAGAATGGAAAGACTTTTAAGGTAATTACAATGATGAGGTGAGCTCTTACGGCTGGACAAATAGCAAAGAATTGGGAGTCTCCAGTAGCCGTAAACAATTGGCACCACTCGTCAAAAAATCACACACTTCGCTGTGTTGGTTTGTCGGGAAGGGACTTGCACAGCAGAGACCAACCCCAGCCTCTCCACCGGACTACCCTCCTGTGGGAAGGGTACGGGAAGGTGACTTCCTCGCGAGTGACTAACACAGGCACATACACAACCTTGGGTGTGTGTGTGTGTGGGGTTTGTTGCTTGTGTGTGTGTGTGCCTGTGTTGGTCACTCGCGAGGAAGTCACCTTCCCGTACCCTTCCCACAGGAGGGTATTCCGGTGGAGAGGCTGGGGTTGGTCTCTGCTGTGCAAGTCCCTTCCCGACAAACCAACACAGCAAAGTGTGTGATTTTTTGACGAGTGGTGCCAATTGTTTACGGCTACTGGAGACTCCCAATTCTTTGTTACTTTTTAGGTATTTTGCGATATTAAAGTTTGTGGTTCTTCCTAAATCTGGTTAAATCGCACGTGTATATACTCTACCTGCCTTAGCAATTCTGTCTATGATCCATTTTATTATTATTTTGCCAAAATGGAATGGTATAAGTTACGTTAATATCGTATAATTGTGTGCGCCTGCTTATTATAAGTCATGGATGTTGAAGTATCGCTCTTCACCTTTGCGTCACTGTATTTGGATGAAATGTTACTTAGATTCACTCTGTAGTGTGTCATGCATGAATATGTTCTCACCAGCTGTGCGTTGGACTTTTTCATTTGTGTTCCCCTCGCTCATTTCGCTTCTTATCTCCCGTCGATTATACCGAATCTCAATCGCTTCCTAGCCTCTTTGTTCTGATGAAGTTATCGCCTTCATTGCCGCATAAGAGCTCGCAGCCATTTTAGAAGGGGTTGTCCTAAAGTTTTCCATTCATTTGATCGTGTGACGTCGGTGACGCTTGTGTGTGACTGATTCTAATGTTCTCTCTCTCGGTTTATGACGGCGACCTTATTTGCGAAGGGAATCGCAATTTCTTCCGTGAGAGATGACCGATCATTTTTACGAAGACGTTGGCCCTCTCGCTCCTATTATTCGTGCTCTGGAGTGTGAAATGCGGAATTGTAAGCGTGCTCGTCAAAGGACCTCAGTCTGAACACGCTTGTGGCATAGAGTGCGTTTTGAGGAACGGAGGGAAAACTCGTTCTACATCAGCCGGGTCAGCCTCTGCGGAAATGTGGTGAGAATGTCCAGATTTTTCACCTCTTAGCGCTTCTGAGCAGATGCTTTTTAATCGGACTGTCTATGAAAATAAGTAAAACCCTTATAATGAAGCTGCTACTGTGATTATAGCTACATTTACTTTATGTTCCTACACCACTTGCTTACCCTTGTGCTAATCTCCCCAGATTACAACATAAAAGACGATTAAAAAAGAATAGATCTTCTCTGTAAGAATTAAACGGATGTCCTATGCCAGACTAGTGCCCCCAAACGCAAGAAAACCTAACTAAAACGTGTGATCAGCTGATCTCCGCGCCGAAACAAAAAATAACCGTTACAGTGTGTTTACTTTAATTATTTTTTCGTGAAATCACAATACAATCATTATTGTGTGTTATAAACGTCTGCGAAGAAATTTCGCGTAATGTGTGAATGTGCATTCGCGTGGACTGGGAGTCGAACGCAGACCTCTCGATTTCTCTGGGCGTGTTTGAGCATACGTGAAGAAACGCAGCAACGTAAGGAAATCAAGGGGCCTTGGTTCGAATCCCAGTCCATGCGAATGATTTTTCCGCTTTTAATTTGGCAAAAGTGTGTGACAACTTGCGAGTGACTCCGTTAAGGATCTTATCCCAGGTTCTATGAATTGGAAAATGGGGTGTTTCGTAGCAGCGGTGGCTCCAGGAAATTAATTCCAGCTGTTCACCCAAAGGTTTTAGGGTTGGGGCGGAAAATACTTTTTGTTTTACGCAAAAAAAATCTCTGAAAATGGATAGCTGATTCTCTTCCGCGCTACGATTCCGCAAATCGATCAAATGCAGAAGTTAAGGTAGGTGGCACTCATGGATAAGATCGGTATCTGCTGTGCTCGGGGCGTGGGCGAGAGGGAAGCGGCCTAAACATTGTGATCTAGAAAAGCCCTGGGATCCCTCTCATCATTCTCCCGAAAACATGCAGCTTTGCATTAATGTGAGATACCCAGTACATGAATAAAAAATCAGTTTCCATGAACGAGAAAGGAAGATTTTCTGGCATCATACAGTCAGATATAAAAATATGCGACACAAAAAAAGCTACAACAATTTATAAGGGAAACTAAAAATATCATGAGTACTTTATAGATAGATAGATAATATTTATTCCACTAAATTTTACTACAAATAACTTGGACAATGGTGGAATATAGGCACCGCTGTGGCAAACAACCAGTGTTGGAGTTGCCACCATATAATGTTATCATGACGAGAAGGAAAAAAAAGGAAACAGCTGCCTGGTGCGGCCAAAATCCGAACATTGCAACTTTGATTTTTTTATAAAGTCAAGAAATAGTATTTTTAAATATCATGTGTTCATTACAAGAACAAAAAAACATAAATTACCAATGGTCACGATCCAGAGTATTCACATTCAAATAAATTTACAAAATATGCATTAATCACTTCACTTTGTAGTTCAATATTAAGAAATATTTATCAATATTGTCTATAGAAAATTGCCTTGTTTTCAAGTCTCTTAGAAACAATTTCACATGCTTTGCAGAGGCAACGTGGAATGGTAGGAGATTAAACATTTTAGAATATACATTGAAATAATAATTTTACTCACAGCGTTTTAGAAGTGAACATTGGCGTTGGTTGCAGCATTCGGGTCAAGAAATTGAAATAATTGAGAGCTCTAAGGAAGATTTATTATCGGAAATGAGCAGATGGAACCTAAGGTTTTTAGATGAGTCATTTTGCGAGGGGTGCGTGGTGGAGCTTAAACGTGTTAAAGATAGTAAAATAAGTAATTACTTTTGGAGAAAAATGTCCATCCACTAGTCGCGCCAATGGACCGATTAAAACATTAATTAATTCAAGAGAAATGTCCGCGCGTTACGTCTAACCCTCCTAAATTAAATTTCACCACTAACACTCATGAAATCACATTGCGTTTCTGTCGAAAACCGGTAAACACCAAAACAAGGTTATATCTGCTATATTGCAGTATCTATATTTTTTTGCTCACATCAACTGGCGAATAGAAGTTTTTCAGAAAAGTTATTGGCGATAAATTAAGGGATCAGACTGTCATAGTTTTTGTGTTTTACCGGATTAGTTAAATTATTTTTGTCAAAAATAATTTGAAATGACGATGCAATCGACTTGTCGGCATAAGTGATCCCTTTTATAAGTTTATACGGCCATCAATCGGCATCTTATGGACAAATTACGTCTACTTAGGAATAGTTTGGGGTATTTATTCATGAACGCATTACTCGTTAAACGGCATGCACGAAACTGCTAACTATCATCTCATATATTATTTCTCAAAGGTGTTTTTGTGTCACTACGCCATAACTCCCATTATTCTTCATCAAAATTAATGATTCAAACATCGTTTTAAAGCTTATGTTCCCCGCTATTGACGAAAAATAAACAAATGGTTTAAAATTCAAGTTTTTGTTAAGAAATTAAAAATAAAGTTTTTGTTAAAAAATGATACAGTGCCATCTGTTGACAATATAATCAACTAATATGTTGGCTATGGTTACGTGATTAAAAGACTGTAGGAGGCGCCATCTATTAACTCATCGTTTAGTTAGATTGTTTACATTCTACATGCGATCAGTGTGACCGTTTACCTTTTACGTTTACGTTGTGTATCTTTAACTCAAACATAAATAACATATAATTGTCCATGGGGAGAAACAGGTAGAAGAACAGGAAGAAAGAAGGAAGAAACAGGAAGAAGCTGCAACTGGGCGAAATCTTCGCACAGGTCAGCTAGTTTGTTTTGGTTTATTGACATCACTACTATAAATGCATTAATAGGGGCGCATTTTTCATTATTGTATGCCGTTTTTTGTATCTTTTGTGAGGTATATTCCTTTGTTGATGCGTGGAATCTCCCATATTTGCGCAGATAGTCCAAATCTTCCCGGCCTCTGACGTATAAGAGCTTGCTTCGCACGTGTTTCAATTTTTTTTACATTTTTCTGATTTCCTAATTTCTTAATTTCGCCCCCTCTCGATGAAATCTCTCTCTGCCGGAGTTTCGCTCGTGGGGGACACAGCCCCGCGTCTGCTTTCTCTTCTGGGGAGAGGAGGAATATATCGTGGTGGTGACTCCGAACGTTCCTCCTTGCTTTTTTTTAAAAATGCCTCCTGTATCTCTCTCCCGTGAGACCCGTCGTTGCATAATGGGGGAGGAGGGGGAGGGGCCGGTTAGGAGGGAGTCCTGATTTTTGCTAGGACGTTGGCCCGGCTTCGGTGGACGCGGAAGCTGAATTTCCCCCCAAAGTCGAGACGTTGCACCACCACCGACTGAAAGGGGCTCGGCTTGATCCTTCGAAGAACACGTGTGTGTCGAAGGAGTAGAGCTTGTGAGATCTCTTTGCGTAGGGAAAGGCTCTCGAAAAAAACCGGTTGTATCATTAATTTTCGGTGGAATGACTAAATGACTCCGTTTGGAAATGAATTGGACGCTCTTGACAGGTTTCCCTCGGGAGGGAGAAAACGTGTGTGTTTGTGGCCGTCTATCTTTCTATTTCATCCTCCCAACCGCACGTTTGTCTCTTCTCCTCCCCCCCATTACTATGGTGACGTACATTAACGGCCATTGTAATGGCATGGGATTTACTCCCATAAGATCCTTTCGTCAGCACCACCAGGGAGAGTGGTGTGAATGCGGACTCGGCCGCGTATTTGGCCGCGACATCATCGACATTTCCTCTGCAACACGGATTGTTTATGAAATACCGTCGGCCCCGGTGGCGGCGGAGTAAAGTCCTCGCCTGCCAACGCGAGGGTAGCGGGTTCGAATCCCGCTTGGGTAGAAAATCCACTGTCCAGGACATGGATATTTGTGTTTGTTAAATGATTTAATTGTAAGAGAGGACTGTACAGTCCTAAATTCTCTCACAATAAATACAAGTTATTATTATTATTTGCGAATGTTTCCCTTCTCAGCCTTTTTGAAGGCTGGGAAACATTCACCTTTGGCGAAAGGCACCAAAGGGATTATGCTCATCTACGGGTTTTATTTATGTCCATTTAAAAATCTTCGTACTATGGAGCATGTATTAATTATTGTTGTTTTCTGAATTTTCATGTACAAATGATTTTCTATTCCTATTGTTTCCAAGCTTTTGTGCAGGTTTTTCGGTATTACACCTGTCGCGGATATTATTATTGGTACAATTTGAACGGATTTTTGATTCTGGACATTTCTTTTATTTCTTCAGCCAGAGGAACATATTATTATTACCGTTGTGGTGTCGGGTGTCGGCTCGTTTTTATTCGTCTCCATTCCTCTCTCCCTTGTGATAATTAGTATGCATTGAAACATCTAACATCAATAACTATGAACTTAAGTCTAAGACCCTCGCGTGGATGTGGTGCCGAGGCTTGTGAAAATGCGAACTTGCTTCGCATTTGACCAGGAATAAAGGCATTTTTCTGTAACTCTGAAAGTTTGCGTGAGACTGTGCGAATGTCTTTAACCTGTAGTTTATTTTGGCCATTTTCCTCCATGACGATCGTGATGTATGTAAATGGCTGTTGTAATGGTCGTAAACTTGAGTCGGACGCCGTGACATTAGTGAGAGAGTGATGTGATTGCCAACTTGCGGCGAATATTTGTCATTTGTAATTAGCATTTCGTTCTGAACAATAAAGGCTCGTGTAAGACAGTGTGAAGTGTCGGAACCTGATTGCTATCCATATTCTCTCTCTTCCCCCCCTCTCTCTCTCTCTCTGATTTAATGTCATATTTTTAGTCGGCGTGGATCTTCAAACTGAATTTTGAGATTTATTTAGTTCCGTACGTTTCTTATTTTCATCTTATGACGGTTAATTTTATAACTTATTTCTTATCCACAACCATACGTCAGGGTTTCCAGAACTCTGGAAAATTGGAAAGACCGGTAAATCTCAGGGAATTTTATTTTCACTGGAAATCTCAGGGAAATATCGAATTGACTCTGGAATATTCTGTGCTGTCAATATATATAACAGCTACGGAAGCAATGTGCCTTTTTCGGCAAGTTGCCAAGTCAAATTTCCCTTGCGTTGTCGCATTTAGCAAAATAAGGGAAAAAGTCAATTCCTTCAGTTTTTTAAGTTGTTGATCATATTATATCAATGCTATTCATAGCAAAGTCTGGCCGTAATATAACCTTGTTCCTGACCGCTAGCAGGACAATGTTTAAATCTATGAATGGTGGTGATGTGATTTTCTCTCAAACTATTTTCAATTTTTGTGTTTATTTTTCTCCAAATATGCAAGTTTAAAAATAATCCTTAGTTATGATCACCCACAAAACATACCGAATATTCTCTTATATTTAACGATAAAAGATCAAAATTAGTATGAAGGTTTCCGCGGTGTTTCAGCATTTGGAGATGAGCTTTCGGGTTTTCTTCCGCGTGATGACTTTTGATGAAAACAGTTTCTCCAGCCATCCTGCTGGCGTCTTTACCTTCGACCTGAAGATGCCAGCAGGATGGCTGGAGAAACGGTCGTCACCAAATGAAAACACGCGGAAGGGAACCCGAAAAATAAAAATTATGTCTGGAAAACCGGAAAATCTCAGGGAATTTTCAAATGCCCAGCTGCTGGACACCCTGTTATTCCTTATCCACCGCCATACATGTTATCACTCTGTTGCAGCTCTCCATAGAAGTTCAACGCTAAAAGTTTCTGTTGACGCAAACCGAATATCCTGGTATTCTTCCTAATTCATTGTTTGTCTAGGGATGCATTTCATGTAATTCAGTTTCATTCGAGTGCGTAAATTACGTTTGATGAACAAATAGCGTAATTAAGGGTTGTTAATTAATAACAGAAGAATCATTCCCGACTATCATAACTGCAATAACTTGATACCGTCGCGACGGTGAAGTAATTTGGGCTTTCCGGTGTGATATGCCGGTGATGAGCCGTCGGTGGCACATCCCACCTGAAGTAGGCCAAGTGCGCTAGCGAAGATCTGGTTCGCGACAGTCTTGCTACTCTCGCCGAGAATGCGATCGGAATGCAGTCGTAAGTTGGTTGGATTACTATGAAATGGATTCAGATGATTCAGAAGACAGAGGGAGAGGGGTGAAAGTGCGCGAGAAGCGAACATTTTCGGGGGAAAAGCTAAACGAAGAAAAAATGCTTTTAGTGAGAAGCGGTGGATTAGTTGTCTTGTGGCTGATGATCAATGCGAGTGAGAGTAGAATATCATTTGCGAGAGAGTTTCCTATGGTTATCAGGCCGTTAACAGTGTTTGGGTATCAATTAAATTATATCAAAGTATAGGGATGAGACTGATCAGTTAAAGACGGTGGAATATGGACTTGATGTGAATGTATGGTCGGAGGAGAAAAGATCCAGAATGCCAAACACTAAACTGCTATAGGATAGATAAGGAATTCATTCAAGATTTGTTCGATTTTTTCGTTGGATGTCGAGGTCTTGGCAAGATTTCTAAAATGCAAAAAATGACGTAGTTGGAAATGTTGCCGTTGACTCCTCTCAGCGGAAGGAATTTGAAATTATCGGTAATATGATTTGCTTTTTTCCCCTGCGTATGGTACTACATGATAGTCTTCTCGGGTCTTCCACTTGGTTAGATAATTGTTGGCCGACGTTTCGATAGCTACCTCCGCAATCGTCATCAGGGCGTGTCAATTCCTAGTCAATTCAACTCAAAATGTTTATTGCTATTGCATAATATCATATTTACATACATGCATAATATTTAATAGATTAATATATACATTACAATAGCCCCCGCTATAGGAAATAATGCCTCTTTAGGATTAGTCAAATGAAATTTATACATATTCAATTATTATATACAAGCGTGTAGCAGTTTATAGTCTTTAGCATTGATTTTTGATTCTCTTTTCTTCCGGGATGGCTAATGACCCGGCATTCACCCGAGGCATGGGGGAAACCGGCAAAACCCCATGCAGACCGCAGTGTATTTAACAGATGTTAAAATGCTGGAGGAGAGTGATGAATTGCTGTGATGATTCTTTCCTGGTGACTTTGTATCCGGTGTATTTCTGAGGCGGATGTTGCTGTCGGAGATTCTTGGGCACTGGATGTTTCCGCTGTCTGTGATGTACTTCTTCTCCACTAGTATTAACTTGGATCATTACATTGAGAAGATTTTTCTGATCACGTTTTCCATGTTGATCATTTATTGAGCTCGCCAACTTCTCAGAGTCGACAGTTTCAATCACAATTAACCCAGGTACATTTACGACTTTATTCACTTTATTACGTTTCAAATGTCCAATGAAATGCCATCGGATATCTTCACACTTCTCGAGAATCTCAGGATCGGTCCAAGTGGAATGATTGCGCCGGAGGCAGCTCGACCGTCCCCCGGTGAGAGGAACTCACCACAACCGGTTTGATGACAAAATGGTGCATGGCGGGGGATTTTTATTGGGAGTGTGATGTGTGGTTTGTGTGACATTTGAAAAATAAACACTATTATTGTCATAATGAAAAACCTAATCTAAGGGGGGATATACAATGATGAATCAGGATCGTCCTGGTGCCTCCTTATATACCTATCGGTTTCGCGCCAAAAGTAGTCAGGTTCCCTGTGATTGGCTAACGCCAATCATCTCCCTTTCCGCCTTAATTCTGCGAAGCACTGGATTCCAGGCATTACGCTTAAAGCGTAGGCCCTGTCGCGGTTAAAGTTTTTCGTCTCCATCCGGATCTCAGTGGCCTCCCTTGTCAACCGATCCCAGTAGACGTGGGATCGGCCAAGCAATGTGGCGTCGTCAAAAATTATGCGGTGGTCCTTGTCTAATATACTATGTTCTGCCACCGCGGATTGTTCCGGATGGGACATAGTCGGATGCTCCTATATCCGTGTCTCGATGGTCCGGCCTGTCTCCCCAACCTACACTCCCCAACCTACACTCCCCCTCATTCACAAGGATTCCGGTAGACCCCCGGAGTTTTTAGCCCAAGGTCATCCTTAACTATGAGGAGTTTGCTTTTCGGTTTCTGAGGTGGCTGCTTATGGATGGTCCGGATATTGTGTTTTCCTAGAATTCTAGAAATTTTCCCAGATGTGGTAGAAATGTACGGAAGACAGGCGTTGGCATTCGGCTTGTCGTCGTGCACTGGTGTTTCCTTCCGATCGGAACATCGGCCAACAATTGTCTAGCCTCGGAGGCTACACGCTAGGCTTAGGCTGCTTGATAAATTCAGAACTGATATTTTCCAGAGCGACACAGAGAATATTATCATGACGCCTCACTACACCTCTAGGTCTGACAGATGCGATTAAATAAGAGAGATACACTGACGAACGGATTGGTACAAGAACTTGTTCTTTCCGCGAACTATAAGCGATCATAATAAAAATAAAGCTCACTAAATTCACTCCTATAATTCATGTCACCATTTCATGTCCAAAAAACTTACACCTTTACACGGCTGGTGACCTGACACCCCCTGCCACAGGCCCATGCGGCGGCTCGCGGGGTATTATGTAGATGTAACGTGGTGGAAAAGTATCGGTAAATTCGGATAATTAGTCATTCTGTTTAATCAGATTCCTGGTTTTTAAGAAAGGAGTCTTACCATATTACTTTGTGGGTGAAAATTATGGTGAAGGAACAATCATTATATCTGTTACCCATTTGTATGTGCATTTTTTAAATTCAACGGTGCAGCATATGCGAATCAAGGTTGCAATTATCGCGAGCGTGGGCCTCGAACAGCTAAGTAAAACTTATATTTTGTGAAAATGACTAGAGTCTATCGTTGCCTTCGTATTTTTAAAAATATTTTTTGCACATCTCAACGCTTTCACAGGCTTTAGCCGGTAGTTAGTTTATTTACATATTACAAATATCCTTACATTTGCCAGGTCTAGCCTGTACCGTAACCAGACCCATATCCTCCGTGCGATTCCCGTTTAGGGCGGCTTGTGCATGCATCTCTGGAAGTCCAGTAGTCTATTAAAAAAAATATATATATATTTTAAAACAATATTCACGTTAAATCACTGTTACTGCAGTGGACTAATAAACTTAAAACAAACTTAGCAAATACCATATATTCTCCCTAACCAATAAACTATAGTTACCGTTCATGTGGCCCTAACGTTACACAAATTATTTATTGAAAAAACTAATTAATAATTATTGATGAAGTCTTCTCGGACTGAGAAGCAAACTCTTCCGAGTTAAGGACGACCTCGGACTAAAAACTCCGGGAGTTTACCGGATTCCCTGCGAATGTGGTGAAGTGTACATTGGTGAGATGGGCCGGACCATTGAGACGCGGGTTAAGGAGCACATGA
Organism: Ceriagrion tenellum; assembly: GCA_963169105.1. Lineage (NCBI taxonomy): Eukaryota > Metazoa > Arthropoda > Insecta > Odonata > Coenagrionidae > Ceriagrion > Ceriagrion tenellum. Next base: position 6,952,115 of record OY720644.1, read on the forward strand.
GGAGCATCCGACTACGCCTTTCGGAACAATCCGCGGTGGCAGAACATAGTCTAAGCAAGGACCACCGCATAATATTTGACGAAACTAAACTACTTAGCCGATCCAACGGATACTGGGAACGACTGACGAAGGAAGCCATAGAGATCCGGATGGAGAAGAACAACTTAAACCGGGACACGGGCTACGTGCTAAGCGAGGCTTGAAACCCAGCCCTTCGCAGAATAAAGGGGGAAAGGAGAAAGAAGATCAGCGCTAGCCAATCAGAGCCAACCTGACCATTTTGGCGCGAAAACCGACAGGCACATAAGGAGGCTCCATTTTCGACAATGAAATGCCCTGAGGACGATGGCGGTGGTAGCCATCGAAACGTCGGCCCACAACGACCTGACCCGGTGGAAAACCCGAAAAGACTTCATCAGTGTAATACGCCGGGAAAGAACTGAATCGTAAGAAATAAATATCTTTACTGTACACTCATCACTAGAATAGCTTTTTCGATCGAGGAATTTCAGTTTATTTCTACTTATGAAGTCAAGAGATCGGTCACACTTTCGGCGGAGCTCATGTGATATGGGTCCTCATTTGATGTATTTTGGTATTTTATAAGAGCTTGAGTCGACGGCCGAAAGTGTTTGTTTCTAATGTCTCACGGATGTTGATATTGGTGTGTTGACGTTGAGGTCAGCTGCGCGCACGTAATTCTGAGAAGACCCGTGGCCTGCTTTCCTGGGGCTTCCCCGCTAAGCTTAGCGTGAATTCCTTGCGTGCATCGCTATTTTCACAGCGATGTGAACCTTTGGCTCCCAACCTCATGCCGTCAATGGCATTTTAAGTCTGCGGTTTCTTAACAAAAGGATTCTCTCACCATGATTATTGGATTGTCAATATTGGCTTCTTCCTTGATTATGTGTATTTCCATGAACCGTACGTGATAATTATCCGTTATTTGGGAATTACGACCGGGAAATTAATAGACGGGACCGTCCAAGGACTTAACATTCATTAATGCAGTTGGAGATGAGCTCTCGACCCCACCCGCGTAAGGCGAGTTGATTAAGTATGGCGGCGATTCTTATTTAAATATCGTATCCATGGCCGCTGAATGCCTTCATTTGCTGGTTAACATCACTTCAGCACCTTGAGATGACTCTTATCATGTTACCATTGAGTCCTCGGCAAACCTTGTGTGAAGAAGGCTTAGTCATGCTAAACCTTGGTGAATGTTTTCTTTAAATTTTGAGTGGTAGCCAGGAAGTACTTAGCTCTTCTTTCAGTGCTATGTTTTGGCCTTGGATTGGATTTAATAAAAAAACTGCAAATCATCTGATTCGTATGTTCTTTCAGTCTGTTAATGACTGTGCATTTAATGGATAAAATTGGTTTTAAGATCCTTGTTATGAATTTGAAGTTCGTTTTTTGCGGTTAATACGGCTCTTATGGCGCAGAAATCAAAATCCTGCTTTCAGTATTTTTCAGTGATGCACCTGGGTCTGTGACGGTGCGGGAAAAATAGGAAAATTTGAATTCAAGAATCGAGTCCGTTCATTACTTCGAGAAACAATATTAGACAGCTTGAGTGCTTATCGCTATCGCTTGTAAATGTGATGACTTGGTTTTGTATGAATTGCATGTTCAGTTTATCCCCTGACCCACAACACCTGGCCCACCCCAGAAATCATTTGCCACCTCTTTGTACGCCAATATTTTTGAACGGTACAATCTTATACAGCTTTTGGAGACATTAATTTTATTTTTACTGCCGATCCATAAGAACTCTCCGCTTTCATTTTATTTTCTGAGGTTCTCAGGCATACCCGGCGAATGCTTAAAATGTTGAGTTCTTGGATTACCTAGGGGAAGATTCCGTTGAACAGTACCGACGTTTGCTTGACCACGGGATTTCAATAATTTGTGCTTTTCGGAATAGTTTTCCCAGTGTTGTGGTTTAAGGTAGTTTGAGCCAAATATCATTTTACCCAGAAAACAATGAATTTAGTCTCATTTTAAAGAAAATATATCAGTTATCCCAGGACACAAAAATTCTACACCTTACCACATTTCTTTCGGAGATACTTGCCAAAAAATATCAGCCCTTTTACATGGGAAATGGTACGTGTATGCACTCCAGAGGTACATTATTTACAAAATGAGGAATTTCTTACACTTAGATATCGTACAAAAACTAACAGCGTGTAGTTTGCATGTTTTCTCAGCTATATTTGAAAATAAATCATATTGTCACCGCAGTAGATTCTTCGGGATCACAAAAAACCTTCCGTTTTGAAGGAGTTTCAAACGCACCGCGCGACAAATATGAGTAAAGTTAAAGACTTATTTAGATATTTTGATTTAATTACTAACGATTTCTGTCATATAAGACTATATTATTGCACCATTAATAATGCAATATTTAATTGATGTGTCCTGCAGCTGGTGAGATTAAAACGTATAATTGGAATATGGTCTCTATTATGACTAGGGAACTATCTCGCTCGGACTACCTTAATTAAAGAGGAGGCAATATTCATGAAGCACGCTTCAGCTCTCGCCTCGACATTGCCACCACTGATGCGAATGTGAGACATTTCTGCTTTATTTTTAAAATGTTTATTTTCGCTTCTGTTTCCTCGTCTGCGCAATCGGTCGATTTGATTTATTAGTTAGTCTTTCTAGGGTCAATGAAAGTCGCGGAATAATTCAGTTGGAATTGCTTTTTTAATTTACCAGAATGTAGAAAAAAATCATTCGCTGCACTAATATGTATAGTTTCAACGGTAGGAAAATTTTTATACATGACTTTTTGAGTACCTAAAAGTTGACAGTGTTTCTCAACCCAGTCCCTCAGCCTTGTTGGCTACCTAGAAGTAAATAACAATTGAGAAATTTGCATCAGCTCTGGAGACGCACGATTGACGAATTTCCGAATTTCCGTGTTCTTTACCGTATCGAAACTCAGGTTAGTCCTTCGATGCATAGGAAGGTAATCATTGAACTGTGGATGAAACACATCTTTGTAGCTTTTTAGAACGAACAATAAATTTCAGTCGTCCAGCGAACTATTTCGTGTGGTTTTGCTTTGAGCAGTGTTCTCAATCATTCATGAGTCGATCAATCTTAAGATTGGTTGACTGCATCCCTTCCTTCCGTCCCCTTTTAATGCTTGTTCCCTTACTCCTTGATGGCTCTTCGCATGAACTTTCTCCTTTATTTGGTCTGTATCTTTCTTCCTGTGTCGTCATCTGGGGACTTTACCCTATATTTGTCCTTTAATTATGTGTAGATCCACTAGAACTGACCCCTCCTACCTCTTACCTCGGACAAATACATATCTTAAATCATTTCTCATCTCTTGTTCTAATCTCTGGAATTCCATGCCATTATCCATAAAAAATTCTTCCTCGCTGTCTGTTTTTTGGAAAACCTTTTTCATTATTACCATAAGCAGCATATATACATCAATAATGGGACACCTCGACTGCCAGGATTACTGATAACAAACCAGGATGGGTTCAGAAAGAAACGGTCTTGCGAAACTCAAGTAGGTCTTTTTGTTCATGATATTTTAGTTTCCGGAGAAGTTAACGTACAGGTAGACGCAGCGTTTCTTGACTTTAGAAAAGCGTTTGACAAGGTTCCCCTCTGTAAGTTACTCGCGAAGTTAACATCATACGGGATAGACAGTAATATAGTAGGCTGGATAGGAGACTTCTTACATGAACGCGTTCAAAGTGTGGTATTAGATGGTGTCAGGTCAGGCGAAGTAAAAGTTACATCGGTTGTTCCCCAGGGAAGCGTGATAAGCCCAATTTTATTTCTTCTCTACGTAAATGACTTGAATACAGTAGTAAAAAATAGCAAGCTCCGTCTTTTTGCCGATGATGCAGTAGTGTATAAGGAAATTAGAAATGAAGAGGACAGTCTGTCTTTAGCTAAGGATTTAGAAGCGATTGATGATTGGTGTGATAGTTGGCAGCTAGAATTAAATTTGAAGAAATGCGCGTTAATGAACTTTTGGAAAAAGAATGGCTTTCCCCGGAATAATTAATGCACCAAAGAAAATAAAATATCTAACGTAGAGTATATTAAATCATTAGGCGTCACCATCACTGAAGACATGTCATGGGGGAAACACATTAGGGAAATAACTAGTGTAGCAAACCGTAGATTAGGATTCGTAGAAAGGGTTCTAGGCAAATGCGATGAGGGAGTACGAGAAAGAAGTTATATTACACTTGTCAAGCCTCATTTAGAATATGTCGATAGTATATGGGATCCGTACGAGGAAGGTATGGTAAAAGAAATAGAGCGTGTGAAAAGGAGATCCGCTAGTTTTGTTAAAGGCCGTTGTGATTATTGTATTAGTGTTACGAATTTAATAGACGAACTAGGCTGGGAATTACTATCAGAACGCAGGTTAAAATTTATGTTAAACCTTTTAAGTAAATTCGAAACCGATTTGTTCACAGATGGCGTTAGAGATATATTGAGAACCCCTGCGTATTATGCTAGGTTTGATCAGAGTAACAAGATTAGAGAGATAGATTGTCCTACCGACAGATTTAAAATGCCATTTTTCCCGCGTACCGTAAGAGAGAACAATAGGCAGCGTAGCAAAGGGATAGGTAGGTGAAATATAGTTAGAGTAGTCTGGAGTGTATGATGCATGTAATAACAACCAATACTCCCTTTCTTATTATGTAGATACTAACCATCTGGCTGCACGTGACCCTATTTTCTAGCATATCTCTTTTAAATATCCTACTTGCATGACAATAGTGCATGTTTGGTGATCTTCACCTCCTGCCTCTGCCTACGTAATACCCTGCGAGCCTCGTGGTGGCTCGCAGGGTATTACGTAGAACTAGACGTATGCCAATAATAGAAATATGTAACCTGTTAAAGATTTTGTTTCCAATGTGGTCGGAGAAATTATAGTTTGTTTGTTATCTCTTTGTGATTTATATTATATTTTCCTTTGTTATATATTATATTTTCCATTGTTTTTAGTGTTAATTATCTATCTGTGAATTTTTTTGTTTTTCATCACTGTGAGATGTTGACCAGGTGTATATATTTTTGTGTTTTTTTTGCTCAAAGCAGAATTTGATATGTATTTTTTATTTTTTGTTCTTATGGGGAAACCCAGAGCATAATTTAACTTATTCTATTCTATATTGTTCACAAACCCACCCGGCCTCAGTTTGTGCACAATTCATCCTTTTCTGCGTTCCGCACGATCTTTTTCCACTCCCCCGACGGGCGAGTTTATACTTTCGGTCGGAAGGGCCCATTCCCAGGCAAGTCCCGGCTGAACTCTTTGTTTTTCCCAAGTTCGATTCCGGAAGTCGGGGAGATTTGGAATCCGCCCACTCCTCCCTCTGCCACTCATCCCATCCCATCACACCACTCCCTCCGAGACCCCTTTCCCCCTTCCTCCCATCGATTTGTTTTCTCACGGGTGGCCCAGAGTGGTCCACGCCGGAGAAAGTGGTGGCGGCACTTGTGATGGGCGCCTTAAGGTATTCCGAACGAGATAGTTCCCTAGTCATAATAGAGACCATATTCGAACTATACGTTTAAATTTCACCAACTGTGAGACACACGAATTTTATATTGCATTATTAGTGGTGCAATAAAATAGTTTTACATGACTGAAATTGTAAGTATTCAAATGGAAATATCTAAATAAGTCTTTAACTTGACTCATATTTTACGCGCGGTACGTTGGAAACTCCATCAAAACGGAAGGTTTATTGTGATCCGAAGAATTTACTGCCGTGACAATTTGATTAATTTTCAAAAATAGTTGAGAGAACCCACAAATTACACAGTTGATTTTTTTACGAGATCTAAGTGTAGGAAATGCCTCATTTTTAATATAATGCCTCTCTGGAGTGCATACACGTACCATTTCCCACGTAAAAGGACTGGTATATTTTGGTGAATATCTCGGAAAGTAATGTGGTAAGGGGTTGGATTTTTTAAGTCAATGGAGAGTGATATATTTTTCTTTAAAATTAGACCAAATTTATTGATTTCTAGGTAAAATGATATTTCGCTCAAACTACTATAACGGAAATGAATGAACGTTTGACATGTCTTGAGTTTGGTATTCCCCTATTCATTATAGAATGGACCGTATTCGAATGTAGTTATTGTATGTACTTCTGCTGCTGTGAGGATCATGAAGTAAATATTGTTATCTGAACAGCAAAAAATATAGATTTATATAATTGAAGTTCTCAGTAGTCAAATAAAGTTACCTGTGCAGGATTTTAAGTCTTTGACTAGGTTCATTTTTTTCTCGCCACATTCAGGAAAGGCCTTCACAACAGAGGGTTTTTTTTGCGGTATTGTATAAATTACTGCGGCGAGTTGGTATTAATTTTTACAAATGCTGAGAAAACATGCTAAATATATACTGTTAAATTATTGACGAGATCTCGGCGTTTCGAAGTTTTGAAATTCCTAATTTTTAATTTAAGTATCTGTGGAGTGCTTATACGAACCGTTTCTCAGAGTAAACGCCGTCTATTTTATGAAAAATTCTTTGGAAATTGGAGCGGTAGGTGGCTCACATTGGATATGTTTGGAAAGGTGTGAGATATTTCATTAAAATGTGACCAGGTACATTTGAACTCTTGATCTTAACACGCTCTCTGGCCTCTCCTACAAACTCAAAGTGTCTCTTTTTCAAATAATTGAATGTGGCGAAGAAATGTTTTCCTTAAAATGATTGTGTATATTTATTTATTCGTAGGCTCGTTAGAAAAATTCTCGCATCGTTCATGCTCTTTTACAATGACATAATGGTTTCGGTATGGATATTGAATTTCCGGTACTCGCTTAGCAAGAATCAAAACACTCAAGAGATAGGGATTTTGTTTGCCTACATTCGCATTGTTTTACGGAATGAGTAATGGAGCACATTTACAATGCCGTGGTTTTACTCTTAATGTTATCCTATATACTTGCGTCACTGCTTTCTCTACAATCTTATTTGGTAGATCATTTGGAACATTTCACAATGGCATCCAAATTAACCATTAGACTTGTTCATATTATTTCTCGAGGAGAATATATTTCTCCCAAATGTTTGGAATTGAGAATAATGAATTTTAGAATAAATCTAAAGATTCAAATGTTCTGTCAATCCTCGCAAAAAAAATTGTACAACTTTTATACTACTATCACAAGGATATGGCCTGCTGGGAATCTTTAGACTCAAATAACTAGCCAGAATAGCTTTCACTTTGCCAAGTGGTGTTGATAATTCCATTACTTCTCCGATACTCCTTTTATTTTTCTCAGAATGCGAATAAAATCAATTTGCCTCGATTTTTTTTCGAACCGATTTCCTCTCACCAGCAAAAACAACAATCATCCATCTCCAACACTACTCACTAACAACTAATTGGCATTTTTCTATTGTTCTCCACGCACACCTCATCAGTAGAGCGAAGATTAAATTTAGCTAGCATTGCCGACGATAACAAAATATTTGTTTTGATAAAAATTGAATTTGGATATCTTCTGTTTTTTACATAAGGAGTTTCTCGTTCAGAATCTGGACATTCTTACCAGTCATTTTGATCTCTACATCCTCTCCGAGGAATCTAAAATTTGAGAGAAATATTATTCTTCTTTTAATGGAAAGTGTTAGTTTAGTGCATTATTTGCAGATAGTTGATAGTGGTATGGTCTACTTAAAAATCAAAAATATTTGAACAACGCTGTCGTTGAAAAAGTTTGTCTTCGGCCCTTTGGCATTCCGCCTCCCTCTCGCGTCTCTTATCGGATGGCCGCCCATTGGAACGATCTCCCCTTTCATCCCCCCCTCCCCCCGCGAACCCCTGCATGCGGAGAGAAATCCATCACTGTGGTTCACTTCTAAAGCAGGACCCGCCGGCATCGAAAAGTTTTTACCTTCCACAAATAGCCCCAGGGTTTGCTACTGGCTAAGACTTTTTTCCGCTCCGCTCTCGGCCTTTTTAGACAACTGGACCACGCTTAACCCATGTCAAATGCTCTACTTGCGGAATTTTCGATCAAATTTTTCTTTTATTTTGTTCCACTTCTCGTGTATGTAATTACAGTCAAAAATTAAATCGTGCAGTATTCAATGGTAGGGGCCATTAATCGTGAATGGGGTAGTAATGCTTTTAGCTAGATTGGATACAGTTATGTATTTGGAATATCAATAATTATCAAGTGAGAGCAAGAATGAATACAAGAAAATTACGAGTCATGTTTGAGTTGGAAATTATGACGGAAGAATACGAGTCGCCAAGAAGGTAATGGATTGAAGAGCCGCGCCCCAATGCGACCATTTTATTGATGAATACTTATGATCGTAGGTTTTAACTCGTTGGTAAAATCACAACTGCATTGGGCTCGAAGTATCTTAAAATATATTAAATCATTCCTATTTTTGCACAGTCGCCAAATTAATATGGAGACTTGAGTAATCGTTAAATGTATTTTTAGTGCCCAGTTACTATTTTGCCAAATTAACCAACGTTGCAAAATTGTTCTTCTTCACCAAACGGCAAGGAAAGTTACAGAAAGGCGCAGAAAAACCCACCTCGATACTTTTTATATTTATTCGAGGTGATCTATTGGCTACGTCAAGTTTAGCTGGAAGTATTGAAAATCTTTAAAGTATGCTCTTTGTAGATGTTGTTTTGATCATAACGCTATGTAAAAATAGAATATTAAGTAGCTTGTTTATCTTTCAATCTCGTCTAAATCCGGGAAGGAGTTCGCCCTCGATTTGCTGCAACATCATCGTACACTCTTCATCCGTGTGCTTTAATAGGTTTCAGCTTTAGGAGGATTGGATTTGTCTGAGCAAATGGTTGGAATAAGTAATCTTGGTCGAGAGAATGCTGAAGGCACTGATGGAGTCGAGGATGTTGAGTGAGCGGGGAAGGGAAAATAAAGAATTGGTTTTATGGACGGGATTAAAGGGTATATGCCGAGCTGAAGAGTGAAATCTTCCAAGGAAGTTGACCCTGTATCTTTAAAAAAATAGTAGATTTTCAATACTTCCAGCTAAACTTGACGTAGCCAATAGATCACCTCGAATAAATATAAAAAGTATCGAGGTGGGTTTTTCTGCGCCTTTCTGTAACTCTCCTTGCCGTTTGGTGATATTTTTAAATTATCAGTCGGACTATATGGACCTAATATGATGCATTTTATCGCCACTCGTGGTCAAATACGGTGCCTATAAATGATCGCAGAGTGGACCAGAAATCGTTGAAACTGTATTGAAGGGAATTTATGAGGGAGGTTGGAGTCATTTTCGTCCATGTGCAGAATTTAGTGAAACTTTGCTCAAGTTTATTTATTTGTAATATTTATGAATAAAACATTGCATGGCACCGATTGTTTTTTTTTATTCTGGGCTATTTCAACTAGTAACCTTATGGCACCTGACATACATTTCGATACATTTGATCACTTGCATAGATTTGCCCCGTGAACGCGAAATAACTCGTTTCGCATTATGATAATGATGGCTAACACATATCAAGATACCAGGTGGAGTAATAAACAGATGCTTGCGCATGCGAGTTTTGGTTTAGTTTCGAATTCTGCACCGTAAGACCAAATCAAAGCAGTGCTATAATTAAGGTGAGGGTTTTTAAATACATCACTTTGATTATTTCATTACTTCTTCTACCGGTGAAATCCAGCGTATAAACAAACCTGTTTTATACGTGCAGTGCGGTCTAAAAATTGTTTTCATTATTAAAATTTGCACTCAACGAGGTACAACTCCAGTCATATTATCGCAGTTCTTTTTCAGTTTGCAAACCCTCCGAATGACTTCCATTAGAGCGTTACGTCTTACATAATAACAGAAAATAGAATAGATACAGAAGAACATGAGGAAGTGGACGGAGACTTAGCGATAAGTAAACAGGGTAGATGGGACTAATTTGCAGACCTGGTTAGTAAGGAAGGATTTGAAAGCGGAGGGTGGCGAGAAGAGGTCAAGGGAGGGTGAATGCGAAGCCAGGGAGTTAAAAGTTTTTGGAATGCGGTAGAATAGGGAACGCTGGGATATCTAAAGATGAAATTTAGGGAATAAATAAATAAGAGAGCTATTGCGTGTGGTACGGGGAGGAACATGGAGTGGGAAGAGAGGAAGAAGGATATATTGGTGCGGAGAGAGCCCCTCCAAATGCAATGAGAGGGAACTTCATGTCAGAGAGCACATGACGGAGAGAGAGAGAGAGAGAGAGAGAGAGGTGAGGGATTCCAAGTGAAGACATGATAAGTTCTTGTGTACAGTTTCTGGAGGAAGGAATTCGATGACGGGCAATGGCGAGAAAGAAGTTAATAGGTCGATTAAGTAGTTTCAAGGTTGTTGAGCCGGCGGTTGACCAAATCGGGGCACAGAATTCTAAAATGGGGAGGACAGAGCCAAAGAATACCGTCCGGAGAGCAATGGGATCATGAATGTCGGTGTGGCGGTAAAGGAGGCCGACAACTGACATTGCCTTCCTCTTAATGTTATTAATATGCTCGTGAAAGTTGATTGCTGACTCACTCCAAGGATATCTGCGAATGGAACGTTCCAGCATGAAATTAATTTCTTGTGCATTCTCCTAAACATTTCCATATGATCCCGTGAATCTGATCGACTCCAATGAATTATTCCATGCATCTCATCAGTTTTCGATGATTTAATTTCTGCCCAAAAGATTAAAATTAGGAACGGGGTAATTCTTCAGAATTCATGGAATTTGATACTTCTTATTGTGGAAGTTCGAAATGACAAGCAATCAATTCTTTGAGTTTCTGTTGGTACCAACTAAATCTGTAACTTTAATTTATTGTGACTTCTTCGATGCTTTATTTCTTGGACCAGTCAGTGAAAACGTTTTCTTTAGGACTCATTCCCAATCACTGTGGTAGCTACTACAGAATACACTCGATGTCATACTAGTATTCATCTTGGTGATTTCGGGTACACTTTGGCCTTCGGAAATTCTGTATCGTGGAATATCTTATCGCTTTGCTGTAAGCTTCAGTTCCTACAATAGGATATGTTTACGTTTGAGGAAGTTTTTGCTAAGGCTGGGAACAATCAACGTGTAACGCTGGCCGTTAACGGGAATACGCGAAAAGATGGCTGACGAGAAAAACGTGTACTATGGGGAGTACGTGTACGCGAGAGATGGGCAACTTTCATCTCTTCCCGTGTCCCGTACACGGAAAACCAATCAGAACAGTCCTGATAATCCGGAAATGGGAGCCATCTGTCGGCAGATACATTCTGCTATAGTTGCCGTTATCAATGTGATATGGTACGGCTTTAAAATAGGTAGGCGCTCTATAAAAATTAGATTGTTCTGATGCGTTCTGTGTGTGTTTCATCAGCTTTATATATTATTTTAGGTAATGAATGTTCACTGATTCTTATCGTTCTTTTAGTGTTGCTGGCCTGTTAACCGTTAAATGTTTTATGAACTCCCAAAAAAACTGGTTTTGAGGGTGTTTTTAGCGTGCGGCATGCAGTAAATAAGTAAAGGCCTCGAAGATGTATTCTTACTATTTGGCGTGAAGTGCCGTCATGAAAATAAAATTTTGGCATCGATAATAATTATATGTTTAATTCATGCCACTCGCAACTGCTGGAATTTAAAAATAAAATCAGTTTCTCGCTCGGCCGAAGAAATGTTCCGCGCTATCGAAGCGTAATGCGAGTTCTCCCTTTTGTCGTGATTTTGTTTTCCATTTGTTTCTATCATATTCAGTCTACAGGGTAGTAAGCAGTCCACAGTCACTCATTTAGGAAATATTCGCATTTGTCTTCTCTTTCGCATCGCACTTTTGATATCCGCCATTTTCGTTAAAATGTTCAGTTTTTTTCCTCTTCCTCTTCAGTATCATCCGCCTTTTTTTACGGTACCAAAGATCTACCTCAAGGTTTTCCTTTTTTTCTTCTCTACTTTTTCAATTCCCCAATTATTGTTTAGTATCTTAACAACTGTTTTGTAGTGTCATATATTTGTATTTTAGAAGAAATTGTTTCCCGTAGTTTTCATTTCTTGAGAGAGGTTTCTCGTAGCCATTTCTTTTCCCTCACTTATTTCAAAATTCCGATCGCTTTAACTATTTCACATTTTCACAGTTTTTGTGTAGAAAAATACTGTAAAATATGTTTTTCAGGTTTCTTCGGCATTTTGGAACGTATTACTTTAAAATGTCAACATTATTCGATCCATTTCGTGGTTATCCGAATCGTGATCTCAGTTCGGTTGAAAAAATGGAGATATCCGGTCTTCATATTTTAGAATAATATCAAGGACCTTTCCCCTGTTTTCATCGCATCCAAATTCTTGAATGTCGATCGACTGATTCCCTCTTCTGTGTCATAAATTTAAGATGCCGCATTTTAACTCTCTACTATCACACAGCCACGATTTTATTTCTTGAATGGTTATGATGGCTTTTTGAAAGCTTTTTCCGTAGTTGTCCTGATTGCACGTTCCTTCCTTTTGAAATCTTGAATTATGTCGTCATTTTCCGATCCCGTCCTTGGCTTGAAATGCAGTCCAACTGGCCGCATTACGAATCTCCACTTTTTCCATTTCGTGTGCGAGTTATGTTTCCCAAACTTCGGACCGGGAAATGGGACGTGACTATGCAGAGATGTCAAATTATTAGTCAAAAATATGAAAGTAACGTACGCGACTTCCTGTTATGGGACCATTCTTCGCTTCTGCTAGTTCGTTAGAAAAAGGAGTCGGAACGAGTTGGATGACTCTGCCTCATTGATGGAGAAAAAATGAACTTTGCGTAGTTCTAAGTGAGTGGAAAGTGAGAGGAGGCGATTCACAGCGGTAAAAACGATCTTCATCGCCAAATCAGACGTAGGTCACCACGAACTAACTTGGAAGAGTTTTCATTTGAATCAGGGGAATGAATGAGTGGATTGGTGTACCTGAACTTAATCTGCCCTTTTGCAATAGCGTGCATTATTTTAGAAAATATTATTGACTCAGTTTTATTGTATGTTAGTTAAAGTGTAAGTGTAATTTATTTTTTAATTTGGTACTTATTTTTCCATCATATCATTGTATGGCGGAGCTCATCAATGCTGAGGTAATTTCTATTGACATTCTTGTAATTAGAAGTATGCACTTAATTCTATCCTTTTTTATGTGTACGTAAAAAACTCAAATGTAATGACTTTAGAATCGGTGATGTCGGCGGTGGAACTGCTTCATTACGAATTGTTCGATCATTTGGTTTTACGCTCAAGTTTATGTTACGACTCGGGTCTCGCCGTGTCGCGGCTTCTTCTGGTGAAAGATACCGCGAGCTAAGCGGCCGTAAGTTAAGTAAATTTAAATCGAGAAATAAAGGATTTAGTTTTTCATAAACTTAAGCTTTTTCTTTGCCACCCGGCGTATTGCCAGCTTATAATTTACTCGATAAAGTCACTAAATTACTAAACGTGTGCATCGCCTGTTTCCATTAACCTATTTGAATTGTATAAAATCCGAAAATTCTTGCGATATTGTGTGGAACTCATGTAAAATGTAAACAGTAATATCTCAGTAAATAGTAAACAGTATATATAATAATGTATCATGTAATAGATGTAAAAATGAAAAACTTTGCAGCTATCCGCAATTTAAATTTTACTACGACCCAGGTTTTGATGTTTTTACATCATCATTCACCTCCTGATGATGATGTAAAAACATCAAAACCAGGTCGTGGTAAAATTTACAATGTGGATAATTGCAAAGTTCTTCATTTCTGCATAATATTTGAATTGTTTCGGCGTAATATTTTCCCCACTTTTCAAATTATTAAACAATTGTTGTATGCAGATTATCGAGTGCAGTAAATTATATTAATAATGCAGACGTTTGTTGGAAGCTAATTCCATTTCGAAGTTTTTTGATAAATAATCTCGAACCGCTACAGCTCCGCTGCTAATGCCTATTATTTCTGCGTATTTACTGCTTCAAGGAATGAGTGCCTGTCTAAGGAAGCGACAATCGCCGTGTACAAAAGTGTACTTCTTCCCACTTTGTAATATGGTAGTGAAACATGGGTATGTCAGGATAGACATAATAGTAGACTAAACGCCGTGGGAATGAGTTATCTGAGGAGTGTTTGCGGAAAAAGTAGATTGGATAGGGTGAGGAATGAGTGGGCAATAAATGAGTGTGGGTTAGATGCTCCAGTAATGGACATATATGGAAGGAGTGTGCTTCGTTGGTTTGGCCATGTTCAGAGAATGGATGAGAGTCGAATAACGAAACAGATATATAGGAGTGAAATGAATGGTGCGAGAGGTAGATGTAGGCCGAGAAAGTTGTGGTTGAAAGTGGTTGAGGAAATTCTAAGGAAGAGGAATATTAGGAGTCTTAAAAACAGGAGGGCGTGTCTGAAGCAGTGTATGGGGTAAATGGGGCAAATGAGGTTTGCACGGATAGATCAGCATGGAGGAACTTATTGAAGGAGAGTTATGTGTACAAATATGTATTTATGAGTGAAACTTTGTGACTCAGCGTAGCCCGGAAGGGAACGGCGTGATTGGGATGCATGTATGTATGTATTTACTGCCCAGCTGAATCATCCAATATGGCTCCAATGTTACTCTGCGCTGCAGACCGTATGGTTCTGTCTGATATCCTTCATTAGTACGTGCGCCTAACTTCAATAAGAATATTCTCCGTGCCGATTTAAAACTAAACCTCACTTGACCTGTAGCACAGCGGTGTTATTTTCTCAGTCTCCCTCCTTACCCCCTTATAAGTATTCCAGTCATGGAGATGAATGTCCTGCATATACGCCAGGCATGCACCACGTCGCGTCGGTCCGCTACAGGGACTTTTGGAACGAGTGTCGGATGATTTCAGCTGCAGATTTCGGCGTTGCTTCCTGCGGTCCTGCTTATGCGAGTGAGGATCTCAAGAGAGTCCGGAAATTTTACTGTCGGTGCCTTTAAAAGTCTGTTCCAGCCGTCAATGATTCGTGAAACGCCTTCAGTGGGCGATCGGCCCAACTTGCTTTCATTTCTTCGTCTTTTGCAACCCCCTTTGCGTGATAATGGCGGGTGTTCAAGGATTCTGAATCCTTGGGCGTGTGCCCACCGGGAGCTCCAGGAGTTCAAGCTACTTAATTGACCTCCTAGATCTCAGTGCGCATTTGTGTTGTCATGAAATTCGCAGGTCATACCATCGAGTACATACATTATTTGCTTGGCCCATACAACTGTATCACTGGTTTAATTTTTAAATTGAAACTAGCCGACCCGTGCGAATATTTCGCACGGTATGCAGCTTCTTCCTGTTTCTCTCTCCTTTCTTCCTGTTCTTCTTCCTGTTTCTTCCCATGGACCATTATATGTTATTTATGTTTGTATTGAAGATACATAACGTAAACGGTAAACGGTCGCACTGATTGCATGGAGAATTTAAACAATCTAACTAAATCTATTGTCCACAGATGGCGCTATCATTTTTTAAGAACATCTTTAATTTTAAATTTTTAACAAAATCTTTAATTTTAAACCATTTGTCTATTTTTAGTCAATAGCGGGGGACATAAGCTTTAAAACGATGTTTGTATAATTAATTTTGATGAAGAATTATGGGAGTTATGGCGTTGCGACAAATAAACAACTTTGAGAAATATTATAGATGATGATGATACGCCGTGGTCAACTTATAGTTTTGCATATATATGTTGGTGTAGCCGTATCAATGCTGTATTTTTTTCGGTGTATCATAGATCGTTTTCTGACGTTTCCAACTTTGAAAACTGTTTGCAACCTGCTTATAATTGAAACTTCTTTTTTCGAATTTTTCGTTTTAATAATTCTTCATGATTTTACTATGTCCTTATGTAGATAATATTATCCCAGCATTTGAAATTAAAATATTAATTTCTGGATGGTGCTGGTGTTTTGTTGATGACTTTTTAATTGTTTATCAATTGATAAATATCGTTTTTCCCTCTGTTCATTTTCTTTATCCGTACGAGACGCGGTTTTTCTTCCGTATTTTAAAATTCAAGGTATATATGTGTTTAATTTCCAATCTTTGCATAAACAAATGATGTGATACAAAGTCACTCGCGTGGGTGCATGTACATCAGGGTTGAAATTCCCAATGAAAAATCATTTGACTTGACCGGGACTCGAACCCGGATCTCCCAATTGCCGGTCAGGTGTGTTAGCCAGTTAATGTAACTGGCTAAAATCACCCATACTAACTTTCAATCGAGGATGATATCGTACCCCGAGTATTAGGGAGTATTTTAGCATGCATTTCATTTAGAGTAATTTAAAAAATATGTTATTATGAAAGACTAAGGATTCTGCAGTTCTCTACAAGTATGAATTTCTGCTGTTCTTTCAGGAGTACAATGCAGCTGATGTGATAGTCATGACGTTAATTCGGAGCGTCGCTCTCCTCTACAGTTATCACCAGTTCCGAACTCTTCACCGGATGGGCTCCAAGTACATATTGGGTGAGTTGATAGATTGATCTCATCGCCTTCTTCCCTTTTACATCTACATCTACATAATACCCTGGAAGCCGCCGCATGGGCGTGTGGCAGGGGGTGTTAGGTCACCAGCCGTGTAAAGGTGTAAGTTTTTTTGGAGATGAAATGGTGACACGAATTATAGGAGTGTATTTAGTGGAGCTCAATTTTTATTGTGGTCGCTTATTGTTCGCGGAAAGAACAAGTTTTTGTACCCATCTGTTCGGCAGTGTATCTCTCTTATTTTATCGCGTCTGTCAGACCTAGAGATAAAGTGATGAGTCATGATAATATTCTGTTCGTCGCTCTGAAAAATATCAGTTCTGAATTTATCATGCAACCTAAGCCTAGCGTATAGCCACCGAGTCTCTAGAGGCCCCCACCTCAATCCCTCTTACAGTTGTGACGCACTATATGTACGCTCGAGCAGATTTAACGAAGCGTGCTGCTTTTCTTTGTCTTTTGTTAATGTTTTTGGTTAAATCTTTATGACCAGGGTCCCAAATGCTCGCGGCGTATTTCGAGGTGTGGCCTAACAAGAGCGAAGTGGCATCTCTCTTCTATTTGTGCATCCGAGGACCTTCCTATTATACGTTTAGCAAAACCTAGTATCTTTAATGCTGCGCCAGATATGTTTGTATGTGTAATCCCCACGATATATCTGAAGTTAAGGTAATTCCAAGATATTTTACCGCTTTACCGAGTACTCTCCTGTTCTCCCTTGGAAGTGGTCTACTGCAGGGGGAGGCCGAATGTCTCGTGTAACGATTGACAGTGACAAACTCTCGGCAAGTGGAACAGAGATTCCTTCTAGCTATTCTGCGGTGAGGTCCTTCCAGGCTATCGTCGACGATTGGCGTGGACATAGCCTGCTGTTGTACATGGCTGATGTATTCGCTTTTGGAATATTTTCCACAAATGTTCGAGCAGATTAATTGCGATCATCGACCCTAATTCAAGTGGTGAAAACGGTCCCTCTACTTTCTTAAAGACTAATTCAGCAAAGCGGTCTCTGCTTGGTCTGAACGAATATTATGATAAGAAGAGTCGTAAATATCGCTGCGGGACAAAAAATGAAATAAATGTTGTCCGCCTGAAAATGTTGGAAGGTTTTTATGACATGTGATACATATTGCTCGCCCGCTCTATGGTAATTTTTAAATTTTTTCAATCTCAACCCCCCTTACGTTACGGCGTCAGCATCGAGTGTTGGCAATTATATCAAAGTGGTCGGCCTAGTCGAGTTGTTTCTTACCCGTGTTACGAACCTGCCGAGGGAAACGTGCTTAGCGGTTTATGGAAAGTTGAGGTTGGTTGAACAATGACGAAATTAAGCGTGGAAGTAATGGTAAGATCATAAACATATTGGTGCATTTTGGGGAAATGTCTAACAATACGAAGTAGAAGAGGTCGGGAACTGCGAGACAAGGGAACAATTTATGTGGAATATAATAATAGACTGGGGGTCGTTTATCATGGATTTTCGTCACGCAGCGAATCGTCTACATTCTTTTGTTTGGTGATTGACCTGTTTAATTGACCACCGTGGGTTCATGAAAATTTATCGTTTGATTTCTCTAGCTTGTTAACTCAGGTTCATTTACTTTCATTCGCGGTTGCTGAAATCGAAATTAAATGCCTCTTAAATATTCATGTAGGTAGATTGTTGTGAGATTTCAATGTTATCATTCAGGAAAGAATGGATACCAAACACACCCTAGCATTAATTTTTTTCCGAACTGGTTATTTTCGAATGATGATTTAATAAGTGTGCTCCATCATTTCCGCGTTTCGTTCTGGAGGCGTTGCTCGTGATTTCGGAGGCGTGGTTCCTCTCACTCAAATGAGCCTTTGGATTAATGCGCGCCGCGTCTTGGCGAATAATATGAAGTAAACTGTAATAACAATACAGATCAGCGCGCGTATTGCCTTGTCTATTATTTAGAGTCATCTATGAAAGAGAATAAATTGATGAGTGGAACTTTGGGCGAAATTGTTCGAAATACTGACGAAATAAAACCTCAAACGTGGAGCGGAGAGCGTCTCACCTTATAATTGTGTGGGCCGCTGTGTCGGAAGAATAAGCGGAGATTCTGGGAGTATGATTGTTTCTCTTCAATGTTTCTTTCCTTAGTTCATTTATTTTCCTGGTTAAAGTCGAACTACGTTATAGTTGGCGCCATGACTATTATAAGTGAGCTCCTATCTTTTGTGTATGTTTAAATGCTGTTAGTTACCTTTACTTTGATTATAAAACAAAGATGATTATAAAGCTCTGACCTGACTCATATTTTCCTCACCGCAAACTGCAAAAACCATCACAGTCGAAGAATTTCTTGCGATTTTATTAAAATTGTTAGTTTGTAAACCATTTTAATTAATTCTTGGGTTAGGAGAATCAAAAAAATCGGAGAAGAACGTCTTTTTAGGTTCTGTACGGTTAAACTTGTTGTAACAACCGACCCCTTTAGTGTTACAATCGATTCGATTGGTACAGAGTACGAGATTTCATTTTAAAGATAAACATGTTAAAATTGCTATATTACTTCACAAATATACGGCTATTAATTGATTTATTTTTAAATAGTTGAGAGAGCATTCGCCTTTCACTCTGTAATATATTTGACGCGATCTATTTCTTAGTACAGCTAAATTTGTAAATTCAAGTCTCTGGACCGCATACCTGTTCCATATTCAATGGAAACCGTCTTTAGTTTTTCGGGCAAAAAATAAGGGATGTGGATGATATTTTGGTATGACATGATATGTGAGGTATTTTTCATCGCGATGATGCCACATTCGTTGAATTTTCATGTCAATTGATACCTCGCTATAATGTAGCGAGAAAGTTCCCTAGTCATAATGGAGATCATATGAAAATTATACCTTTTAATTTCACCAGCTGTAGGACACACCAATAAAATATTTCATTATTAATGGTGCGATAATATAGTTTAATACGACAGAAATTGTAAGTAATTAAATGAAAATATATGAGTAAGTCTTTAACTTGACTCATTTTTTTCGCGCGGTGCGTTTGAAACTCCTTCAAAACGGAAGGTTTTTTGTGAAACCCAAGAACCTACTGCGGTGAAAATATGATTTATTTTCAAATATAGTTGAGAAAACGTACAAACTTCACACTGTTAGTTTTTTTTACGACACCCAAGTGTTAGAAAGAAGTGTAGTTATACCTCATTTTGTAAATAATGTCTCTCTGGAGTGCATGTAAAATGGCGGGTATTTAATGGCAAATATCTCGGAAAGTAATGTGGTAAGGGGTAGAATTTTTGGTGTCTTTGGATAGGTGAGATATTTTTCTCTAAAATGAGACCAAATTTATTGATTTCTAAGTAAAATGATATTTCGCTCGGACTGCCTAAACTACTGCGACTGTCGAGTGAATTGTTTTTTGCTCGCGTGTATTTTTTAATTTGACAAGTGGGGATTTTCCTGAAGGTCTCAATAAACGCGAGGCCCACTGCTTTCTCCTCGCCGCCTGGGAATCCCCACCTCTTCGCTTTCACACGTCGTCTCTTTCACTCTCCCACTTGGTGCTCTTGCGGCATCCACGACCTTTTCCCCCCCCCTCTCTCTCTCTCCCCCCCCCCTCCCCCCTTCCCTATGCCTTATGTGTGCGTGTGTCGCATGAATTGTGAGGAAGATTCTTCTTCCCGAAAGCCAAGGCCGTTGATCTGGGACCCGGTTGTTTTCACTTTAATGCGTGCGAGAGATGACTCGCTGTTTGGAGTTTCAATGCCGGATTCGTCGGCTCTTCTTTAAAGAAAGTGACTTCTATTTCTCCAGGCGCAGCTTGAAGAAGTTCTTTGACGAATTTTTAAAGGAACTTTTTATTTTTTTCTATGGTATTTTGTGTATTTTAGCTCGCTAATGATAGTTATAATCTGTGCTTAAAGACCAAAAACTCGTGAAAACAAGAAAAATATGTACTATTTCAGCTTTTACCCTGGAATAATGTACGAAGCAGATAATTCTTAGGGAACAAATTAAAATAAGTTGATAGAATTTGATTAAATTTTTCTGCATGAAAAGAACCACGCCAAAGTACTGCTCCTAACAAAAGCGAAAAATATAACGTATTTTGTCCATTTCAACCTTTAAAATTAAGTTATTACATAGGCTTGTAGGCTTAAAAATATGGAACATGAAAAAACTTTTTTTTCTGCTCCACTTTTGCCTTAAATGGACATAAGAAGCTAATTCCTCTTGGAAATTCAATGGCAGTAAGCGAATAGGTTCCAATCAATGACAAGGTGCTTATTGTAAGTGTCCACCGCTCTTGTTTCGACTCTGTAGCGCTAGCTGCGCTTAAATATTTCCTAATGCCTAATTGTGTCTAGGTGGCTCAAGGGTAAAAACGTTGCAGAGATAACTTCAAAAGTCTCCCGCCATGGACCGCTGAATACTCGAACGGTAAAATGAAGTAAGCAAGCGGTTCGGGTAGGTGACATGACTGAATTACTGGCATCCCATTCCGATGGACCCAGGTTTGAATCCCTGCAGCGGCAGTGATATTCTGCGGAAAACTATCCCGATTTTAATAACTTGTGAAGAGAATTTCGATTGCTGTAAGTACTCCACCCGACGAATCAAGCGTTGAACTGGGGACCCCTGTGACGTAGCCAGGGCCTCTTTAAGGGGGAAGGTGATATTTTTTTATTTCGGAGACAATGTGTGTGTCTACGTTATTATGAGTGGAATTGCTACTGCGTGCTACAGCCGATATGTTTCACTAGAATGACGGGACTTCGGCACTGATGAGAGCGACGGCCTAAGACATTTGGGTTATTTTTTGAGGTTTTCGGATCCCGCGAGGTATAAGGTAGTTTGAGCGAAATGTCATTTTACCTAGAAATCAATGAATTTGGTCTCATTTTAAAGAAAAATATATCACCCTTCCATTGACATAAAAAGTTAACCCCTTACCACACTACTTTCGGAGATATTTGCCAGCAAATACCAGCCCTTTTACATGGGAAATGGTACGTGTATGCACTCCAGAGAGACCTTATTTCACAAATGAGGAATTTAATACATATAGATCTCGTCAAAAAATCAACAGTTTGTAGTTTGTGTATTTTCTCAACTATTTTTGAAAATTAATCACATTGTCACTGCAGTAAATTCTTCGGGATCACAATAAACCTTCCATTTTGAAGGAGTTTCCAACGCACCGCGCGAAAAAAATGAGTCAAGTTAAAGACTTATTTTGATATTTTCATTTGATTACTTATGTCTGTCATGTAAAACTATATTGTTGCACAATTAATAGTGCAATATTTAATTCGTGTCTCACAGTTGGTGAAATTAATACGTATGTAGAATACATTACATTAATGATAATAATATCGACTATGGTCTATATTATGGTTGGAGAACTATCTCGCTCGCGCTACCTTAAAGTTACGAAACGGAATTACAAGAGTTAATGTTTTGTTTGACCATTAGAAATGATTTTTCTTTTATTTTAGTCACTGCGACTGGGAAAATATTTGTTTGTTTTTACCTATTTATGAGCCTTATTTATCAAAATTTCCGGATAAAGCAGACAGTAAAAGTCTCTGGCCCGTGATGTGTCGTTTTAAAGGAGTCAATTTCTTAAAATTTGCAATAAAGTAACAATAGATATAAGATTTTTGGACCAGTGATGGAATTGGCTGTCTACAGCAAGATCGCGTGATGCACCTGCAGTTGCACCCGCAATGCACCACGATCTCTTCGGGATTACTCATGGCATTGCTGTCAAACAAAATTTGATTTGGCTAAGCGTTTACCGCAGTCTTTTCCTACAACTTCTTCATTTTCTGGAACAGTGAATCTCTTATATGTTTTGACTTCTTTGGGAAAACGGTCGTTTTCCCTCACTCTCACCAACGGCATCTAAATCAGAATTGTCGCTTTCCGGTGCGCTGGACGAAGGCCTCTGGGTCTAAGGCGCTGCTCACGAGAGCAGAAGGAAGGCAGGGAGGAGCGGGTCAGCTGACCCCATCTGGGAGTGAGAGACGTGGAGAGAGAAGCATTCAAGGACTTGGCCTTCTCCACGAAAACCCGGAAATCTTTTGTCTCCGGGCATCCTGTATTCCGAGAGAGGCTATTCTACATTACATAATACCCTGAGAGCCGCCGCATGGGCGTGTGGCAGGGGGTGTTAGGTCACCAGCCGTGTAGAGATGTAAGTTTTTTTGGAGATGAAATGGTGACATGCATTATAAGAGTGTATTTAGTGGAGCTCAATTTTTATTGTGGTCGCTTATTGTTCGCGGAAAGAACAAGTTTTTGTACCCATCTGTTCGGCAGTGTATCTCTCTTATTTTATCGCGTCTGTCAGACCTAGAGATATAGTGATGAGCCATGATAATATTCTGTGCGTCGCTCTGAAAAATATCAGTTCTGAATTTATCAAGCAACCTAAGCCTAGCGTATACCCACCGAGTCTCTAGAGGCTCCCACCTCAATCCCTCTTACAGTTGTGACGCACTATATGTACGCTCGAGCAGATTTAACGAAGCGTGCTGCTTTTCTTTGTATTTTGTTAATGTTTTTGGTTAAATCTTTATGACCAGGGTCCCAAATGCTCGCGGCGTATTTCGAGGTGTGGCCTAACAAGAGCGAAGTAGCATCTCTCTTCTACTTGTGCATCCGAGGACCTTCCTATTACACGCTCAATAAAACCTAGTGTCTTTAATGCTGTGCCGCATATGTTTTGCATTTGTGTTCCCAAAGATATATCTGAAGTTAAGGTAATTCCAAGATATTTTACTGCATTGAAAGATTTTATGCTTACTCCACCCACAGTGTAGGTACGGCATATTTGTGATGACTTTCGCAGGAAGTGAAATGTGGTGGATTTACTAATATTTTGTTCAAAACCCCACTCCTGGCACCACGAATGAACGTTGTTAAGGTCAGATGACAGAACTTCAAAGCCCGCGTCTTCGCTTATTTCACGGTAGATTAATGTATCGTCCTCAAATAATCTTAATTTACTGCTAATTCGAGAACTTAGGTCATTAATATAAATAATGAATAAAATAGGGCCAATCACGCTTTTTTGAGGAACACTGGATGTGACTTCGACCATATCAGAGCTAAAACCGTTAATAACTACGTTTTGTTTTCGATCACTGAGAAAGTACCGAAACCAGTTCACTATGTCTTTTATGAACTCCGCATGAATACTATTTATGAGTTTTTTTGTGAGGAACCTTGTCGAATGCCTTCTTGAAATCAAGGATTATCGCGTCGACTTGCTTAATCGATTCACCTGATTTTAGGTTTCCATGAAGGAAAAGCGCAAGCTGTGTTTCGCAGGACCTGCGCCTGCGGAAGCCGTGTCTAACCGCGATGTAAGAAGTTACGATTATCCAAGAATTTCGTAATATTGCTAATGAAAATGTGTTCGAGGATCTCGCATAAAAGTGATGTTAACGATATAGGCCGGCAATTTCCTGTGTCACTGCTATTTCCTTTATTTAAATATCAGAGTGAAGTTGGCAATTCCAGTCATGGGGCACCTTGCCTTCCGATAATGATTTGCTAAATATAATTTATATGAATGGAGCAATCTGTGGCTCTAACTCCTTAAACACGCGTGCAGGTACTCCTTCTGGACCTGGGGACTTGTTACTTTAAATCGAACGCAGTTGTTTAATTATTCCATCACATTGAATTGTTATGTCCGCCATCGGCTCGTGGAATGTCTAAATTGTGTATTGTGTCATTCTTAGTGAAGACTCTGCCAAAGTAGTTGTTGAATAAGTAGGCTTTATTGTTGATGTTGGAGACCATTTCTCCGTTTGTGTCCAATAAAGACTCTAGTGTCGAAGATTTGCCTTGGAGCTCTACTCTCATGCTGCATTTAGTGTTTATTTTGAAAAAAAATGTTAGCCATGGCTAATCTTCATTGTAAGTATCTTGATATTGATATGACGTGACTAAAGCATTTCATCAATTACCGCCTTGATTTCCAAATTGCCCGAACGAAATGTAAATGCATCAAAATGTGTTTAATTTTCTCATTTTGCGAAAGAGTGACCTTCGTTTTGATTCCCGCGGTCACGAGGGAGCGTCCTTTAAATCTTCGCTGAATTGCTTTTGAGATTTAAAAACTTGTATTAGCAAAGAACTCTGCCATTTTCTCTGGCAGGACAAGACTATGGGATTAAAAATTCGCGGGTCGTGATGGTTGCCGTTGCGTACAACTGAGAGCAGGGAAATAGAGGAAATCATTGTTTTATGAATGGGAAGCTACCGGTGGTGTCCGACTCGACCACGCCCTCCGGAGCCAATCGGCGACAACTGGTCGGCCTTGTTTGTTGCGTCACGGGTCGTTCCTTCGGCCACTCTCACTTCTGCGCTCAATGGAACCCGCGCCCAAGATGGTCCATATGATTGATTCAGACTATTAATTGAGCCGATCTTCGCCTAAGGTAGTCCGAACGAAATATCAATTTACTTAGAAATGAATGTATTTGGTCTCCCTTTAAAGAAAAATATCTCACCTATCCAATGGCATCAATCATTTATTCCCTTGCCACATTTACTTCGGAGATATTTGACAAAAAATACCAGCCCTTCTACATGGGAAATGGTACGTGTATGCACTCCAGAGAGACATTATTTACAAAATAAGGAATTTCTAACACTTAGATGTCTTAAAAAAACTAACAGCTTGTAGTTTGTACGTTTTCTCAAATATATTTAAAAATAAAACACATTGTCACCGCAGTAGGTTCTTGGGTATCACAAAAAACCTTCCGTTTTGAAGGAGTTTCAAACGCACCACGCGAAAAAAATGACTCAAGTTAAAGACTTATGTGGATATTTTCCTTTAATTACTTACCATTTCTCTCATATAAAACTATATTATTGCACCATTAATAATGCAATACTTTATAGTTGTGTCCCACAGCTGGTGAAATTAAATGGTATAGTTCGAATATGGTATCTATTATGAATACTGAACTGTCTGGCTCGGACTACCTTAATTGTATGGTTTGATTGGTGGAACAGAGGACGCGGCCGGAATAGAGGCCCGACGAGGCAAAGGCCTTTTCCCAATTTATCCCCTTCCTTAAGTCTTTCTGGGTGAAAGAAGCGATTCTCGAATCCAGCGTGAATTCGTCAAATTTTTCACATGGATGCAATTTTGAACGTTTATATTCGACACGTGCTAAGTTTTGGCCGTTTTGGAGTGATGAAATGAAAGTTAATGTGGCGGTCGAGGGGAATACATTCAAAATCGACTGGTCGACGTAAGTGGATGGAAATGGAAATCGTGGTTTGGCGGCCAGACAAGTGGCTTCCCAACTTGAGGCCCTAGGTTTGGAATTTGAAATCCCGTTTCGTGCGATTCCGTGTGTTGAGCAGTTTAAGTGCTGTACTTCGTATTGGATTTCCCATTGGCACCTTTCGGAAAGTGCTGGCTAATACCGCTTCGCCCAGTCCCGTCTTCCTCTTCACTCCAGGCCGAACCAACCCGCTTGGAAAGCCTATCCATAATGAGTTAAGTTGTCATCCCAAGTGAAGTGACTCCTGTCGTTACTACAGCTTCCAAGTGCCTTTGAATGATCCGCAGTATTGAATGTAAAAATCAAGAAAGTCGACACTTTACCTCCCTTATGCTTTTGTCAATGTTTGATACTTCGAATTGGTTTCCGGAGATTATCCTGCGTACTAAGATATGCATTGACAATGCATTTACAGAGTATTCTGTGAAGGAATTCAAAATTTTTAGGAAAAAGGTAAAAAATATATTTAAAAAATTTCTAAATTATATTTCCTGGGTATTACATGGTGATACATGAAAGTAATATATTTATTTATTTTACAAAAAGATCACAAGCATCATTAAGCCATTTTATGGTGAGCATATAACAAACAAATAAGGACACCAACGTAACTTAGGGAGATAGTCCAAATTACTTTTGGGAATGGCAGATGGCCAGGTTAGCGAAGACGGTGGAAGATAGGGTGAAAGGGTCAATGATCACAGGAGAGGAATTTACAAGAGAAGAGAGGCGAAAATTGAGGGAGTGTTTGGTAAGTGATGATCTGGGAGTAGGGATATATGGAGCAACGAGTGAGTTCTGGTGTGTCGGGAGGATATTCTGAAATGCATCATGGAGACAAGGCCGGGGCAGTCAATGGTTGAGTTCAGCGTGCTTTGGATAAGTTTAAGATCGGTTTTAAGGAAGACATGATCAAGTTGATAAACAGAGAGTGAGGAGAAGACATCACCAGAGGGTAGGTTGTGGAGATTTGGCACTCAATTTTTTACAATACGTGCGAAGAAGCTGGGGATGTGTTGCAGGGATTTGACATTAGTTGAGGCTGACATCGACCATGTAGGCAAACAGTAGGAGAGGAGAGGAAGAACATTAGATGAGATATATGTCTGTAATGCTCTGGGATCTCTAATTTCAGTGAACCGGTTTTGTATATATAATATTAATTCATGTTGAATGGGATTAATGTACATCGTTAACCTATAGCAAATTTATTAAGTGTATGCTGTAAGGAATGGAAATAAACTTTGTGAAATATATCTTTTAAAATATTTTAAAACTAAATTATTTACAACATTAATATTACAGAGTAAATATATACACTTAATTGATCTGATCATTACGTGGCGATTATATCTGATAAGAACTGCGTTTAAAATGCATTTGATTGAAGTGCATGTGAAATATATGAGAACATACAGTTGGTCAATCGTATATTTTGGAAGGTAATTATAATAGATGGAAATATTCAGCTAGTTAAATAATGTGTCATGAAATATATCTATAAAATGTCAGTATTTAAATTTAAAAATCTATTTGTAGAAATATACTAGAAATGAATTTTTAATGTATTCTTATAGTTACAAAATCAATTTTTCTGCTGTTATTTAAACGTGAGATTATTCGGTTACTCTTGCAGTTATATGAAAAGAGAATTGCATTTGGTTATTCTATTCCTCTTGGTAACTGCGCGATTTAACCCATAACTCACGATGGAAAAGTTTTCTATTTAGTTAGTGACTTCTTTTCGTTGCTGATTTTTTAGATCCAGCTTTCGTTTGTGATTGGCTGCAAATCGTTTATTGATGCTAGCCTCTAGTGTTTCTGTTTGCGTACTGGTGCTTTGTATATCTGATGGCGGAAACAATAGGATTGCAAGGCGCTGACTGGTGATATTCGGCAACTCTTCTGAGAAAGTGTGTTCCTCTATTGCAGTGCAACATCCATTCCAATTCGCCATTCTTGTGATTTCGTTATTTGATTCATTCTGAGGGTTATTTCACTGCTGTTGTGCCGACATTTGTTCGGGGAAGGTTGTCACGAAAAATGATTCTCACTACTGTCACCAAAATATATCATCCTTTTTTCTTCTCTTGTGGATTCTCAAGAAATGGAAGCCCATTTCATCTTTTAACTGCTGGTGGTATCCAGTTTTCAATATTGCTTCTGCTGTAAATGTTCATTTTTGAGTGTTTTATTTTATCGATATCTCAATTCCATTATTTTGTAGACGTTCCGAATTCACTTCCTTTATTTCAACTACTTTAATGAGATTGTTTCTAATATTTATTGCTTCGTAAACCTTTGTTTTAATGAGGTACTAAAAAATAAGACTCCGTTGTAACGGCGTGTTCATCGTACCACGTGAAGAAGTAAGTCAACTTAAAGACTTCTATAGATTTATCGAAATAATGACCGAGAATTTCCGTCCCTTAAAGCTCTATTCTTGCACCAATAATATAATAGCATGTACTTCATTCTTCTAACGGTTTCTGAAATAAAAATATAGAATTTTAAATTGGTCTCCCTAAAGACGAGAGAAAAATCTCTCTCCGACTACCTTTTGGTGCTTTCTTCTCGTTTCGTAATATTTCCAAGATTCCATTTTCCCCTTTTTTCTTTGGCGTTATTTTTTAAACCTTTAATTTATCCCTGGTGAATCCTGAAAAATGACGCAGAATACCGTTCACTTTACTGTCAAATTTATGTCGGTACTTCGTTGCCATTGACTAGCACTGGAAAATAATATCCAAAAATGTATTATTTTAGTCGTAAAAATGAAAAGATTCTTGTTACTTCATAATTTCAGTAAAATATCTCTCAAGTATGGATTTTACTTGCCAGTTAATTGTTGCATTCCACTAGTAAATTATTATAAATGAACATCGGTTTGAACGAGGTTATTTTCCCCGGGATTATTTAATAGCCAACTTAGTTTACATGGATTTGGGAAAATGGTAACGACATTATGAGTTTATGATGTTCATCATTAGTTTGTGACGAGAATGAGACGGATAATATCTTCCTCGTGTTTTTTCAGCTCTCGTGAATGGAGACAAATGAAGGTTTCTTTCTCACTTAGTGTGGTTGTCTTTTGTCTTCACCTTCTCAAGCACATTCTACCGGTTTTGAATGTTCGATGTAGAGCGATCCTTACTAATGAAACACTAGGAAGTGATGGAAGTAAATGTCGCGAATGTGAAATCTGTCGTATGTTGCCATGAATTGTTAATTTTCTTTGTCTTCCTTTGATGCTGTCTGTATCGTGGTGAAAGTTAAGATGGACGGGTAGCGACTGTCTTAGTTGAATTAATATATATCTCCATATTAAAGGTGCCCATGCGTACGTTTCATCGTCAGTCTGCACGATTGTAGGAGAGGCCCTACAATTTTAAGCGAGTTGCAGAAATATTCTCGGACGACAACTTGTTAGTGAGATATTACTTCACTCCAGTTGGGCCTCGTTTTGAATGCTTTGCAAGTTTTTGGGAACCAGCACAGGTCTCATCCTCGAGCTCAACAGAATGCTCAGGAAAGCCGATTTTTATAAAACTATCATTAGCCAACGGACACTGTGGCACAGTTATGTGGTGAAATCAGTTGAGGAGACAGTAGAGAGACTAATTCTTCTCGTTGAGATTTCTGGAACACTTAGTCCCAATAAGTTCCAGGCTGTCACTGAGGATAACATTTTTACCTCCGCTCTTATTCTAAAGAGCAAAAAACAATAGTGACAAAATTGGTGATGATGAATATTACTGTATTCTACCGGAAGAGAAAAACTCGATTCTCACCCTAAGACTATTAGTGACATAGGAACCTATCCCACTGCATTCACAATTTCTCTTTTCAGCTCCCTGTTTGACATACGTCTATTCATTCCGACCATCCAAGTCTTAATCCAAAGGCAAAGTACCCCAAGACTGGAAAATAGCCAGCGTCTCTCCAATATTTAAAAAAAGAAAACAGACATGACCCAGGAAGTAACTGGCCGATACCGTTTACTCTTATACTATATTCTCGAATATGTTGATGTTAGCAATATTATGTCCTTACTGGATAATCGGAACTTTTTACATGGCAGTCAGAACGTCTTCCGGAAGGGTAAATCCTGCAAAACACCACTTGCGCTCTTCCTTCTTGACATCCTAGAATCAGGTGATCGAAATAGAAAGTTGACGCGATATCCCTTGATTTCAAGAAGGCATTCGACAAGGCTCCTCTCAAAAGTTCATCTACAAATTGCCATCATGTGAAGCAAATAAATGAATGGTGAATTGGATACGGAACTTTCTCAGTGATCGAAAACAAAAAGTAGTTATTGATGGTTTTAGCTCTGATATGGTCGAAGTCACATCCGGTGTTCCTCAAGGGATCGCGATCGACCCCCTTTTATTCATTCTTTACATAAAATGCCTATGTGCTCGAGTTAGCAGTAAACTAATTTTTGGCGGACAATACTGTCTTCTACCGCGCAATTAGCGAAAATGCGGACCTGGAATTCGGACTTTTCGTGAAAATTCGTATTTTAAATCAACTGTAGAAAGTACAAAATTTTCTTCTGTCGTATCATATCTGATGGAGCTTTTCCGCAAAATCTCGCCAAAAACCATTGTTTACTGTAATTTTAAGACACGTCGAGGATGAATTGTTAGTACTGGAATGGTACTTCATTCTAGCGAAACTTTTCTGTCTTATGTTTTGATAAACTTCAATTCATAATCACGGGAACTTGTTTCTACGTGAATGATTTTCGTTAGTTTAATCGTTAAACTTCTCTTAAGGCTCAGTGCTGATGTCGGATTCCTACGTTCTGTTGCAATGAAAAATGACTTATTTGCCTGTTTTTTTGTGTGCTCTGGGCTCTGACTGCTTCTTCTATCGTTTTTCGTCTTCAGATCGAACCGTAGGGGTGCGATTGTTGTGATTAATGGCGTTGAACGTTGTCGGATAAGCCATTGCTTCCGCCGTAATTAGTGGGTTAAACCTCTAGCGGCTTCCGCAAAGAAATTCCCTACAGTAACCTGCCCTCTGACCTCCCGTTAGTTTCTCATTCTTTAACCATCGTGCTACTTCCTCTCTTCTCAAAGTTTGTCGAGTCCATTCTTGTTGACTCCCGAATTGGACTTGTTCAAAAACTTATAGGTCCACGGGTTACGAGGATTCCCTTAGCAAAACCTTGATGTCCCTAATGTTGTATGCAAAGTGCGCGTGAACGCATTACATGTTCATGTAGTGTGTACTTTTGCTATTAACGATGGGATATGTATTTTATGCTTCGATTTGAATGTTTTTTACGCATTTTGTTATCTGTGAGATTCAACTGGATTTGTCTCTGTAAGACAAATGCTAATTATTAATAGGTTATGAATCATTTTTCTGTTGGCTTCGAGATCTTTTCTCGTCGTCGAAAGTCTTGAAAAGTTTACTCAGTATATCAATATTTAAAGTTTGATGACATTTGGTCCTCTTGTGATATTGCAGCTCGATAGAACAATGGTCATGCATAATCAATTCTGAACCCTGGTGAGCTTTGCTTTGTCAAATTATTTGTCCCAGTGGAACTATGAACCCTTAATCGCTCCCTGACCCTGAAATGACGGTCGAATCCCGGTCAGAAGAAAGCTAGGCCAAAAGGCAGGGGAGTGTAGGTCGTGAAGCGTATGCAACTGCTATCACCAGCTTAAAATGATGATTTTTATGTTATGTTTTACATTTCATGTGACTGAGGTGCTAGTTATAAAAATGAGTTATCAAACACGTTTACCAAATCTATTCTACCTCGCGAAAGTGATAATTTCATATGAAAGAATAGAGTAACTGTTTAGGTCCGCTGAAATAAAGTACATTCGCTCTGGTGTTGTCAATTTTAAGTTCTGTATCCTACGATTTCGTCTACGCACTGGATTGCCTTCTGTAGCGTGGCATTGGGCTTCTAAACGGTGGGCAAGTCCTCGAGAATCTCTTCGGGGTAAGGGGATATGGGTCCCTCATAGTCTTATTCCACCTCTTCAGATGACCCTTTCCCGTGTCGGGCAGAATGGTTCACGGATCATGGCTAAGCGCAGCACGCGTGCGCGCGTGACTGCGTTCGTTCGGACTAACCGCAGCTCGGGGAAAGAAGTTTCTCCTTGAGCGTGGGGCGCTCCCTTTCTCTATCGTCGGAATGAATTCGCATCACGCCGAGAGACCCACTCCTTCCTTGATTGGCATGCTTTGTCCACGCGTTCCTAAGTGTTCCACGCCAACAACCCGACCCTCTCTCTCTCTCTCGACCGCGATTCTCCTTGCTCATCCCCAAGACTCCAATCCGCTCCACGCAAACCGCTTCTTCCCTAGAATATTTTTCTTTTTGACGTCCTTCGTAGTTAGCCTGATGAGTGACATTCTTTGTCTTCTGCCATTATTCTTTCCATCCATTCTACTCGTCTATTTCATATTCATAATTCCTCGGTAACATATAATTTCCATTTCTTCCGAACTCTTCAACGTAGTGATAATTATAATAATATTTTATTGCCCCTTTAAACATGATCCAATATTACATAATCACTTAGCAAAAAAATAAGTTGACAGGAGCTTTAGGTGACTCTTAAGGCATTGCCTGTTGTCGGAGGCACCTTCAGAACAGATGCGATACATATAGCAAAATGGTCACTACACAAGTAACGGTATAAAAGTTAATACAGAAATTTAGAATTTCATGAGATATTATTAAATATTGCCATAAGGTTGGTGTATTTGGCTAGAGTATCGGCATTGTATCTTTAGGGCCCGGTGCGAAATTCCACCGCCTTCGAAATCCTTTCACCTCGACCGCGAATCGAACCCGGATCACTCGATTTTGCGCCGACTGCCTCACGACGAGCCGTCATCTCTCTGTGAATTTTTGCAATGGGCTTCAAAGCAATTCGAGGCATTCAAGACTGTCGGACATCGTACACTGTAACCAACAGTCTAAGGCGCGCGCCTAGCGCCAAAGTACGCAAGGTTAAAGCCGAGGTTGATATTTCCTCCGTGGAATTTTGCACTTATGGGTAACTCCGTAGAGGCTATCCCCGGTGGTATCTTCTACATTTGTTGAGGACGCGGTTTTAAATCCCAGTAGTGGCGTTTTTTCCCCAGTGGAATCACCTTTCATATTTGGCTGCTATGCGGAAATCACTACATAGTTCGACAACCAGAGCAGACTTGAAGTTTTAATCATGTGGGATGAGGCTTATGGTTTTGATTTTTCTGTACGGGTGTGGATACTTATGCAACGACAAATTTACCAGAATGCATAAGGAATAGGCTAAGGATCGTTCGAGACGGAGGAAGGGGCTTGACTGTCCTTCAGGGGGCAGCCGAGCCGAGGAACCATACGCGTCTCGTCCTTTTTGGTTATCCCGATTGCCAACACTCTGTGGAACACACCTATGCACTGTTCGAATAAAGGTGGAGGGTACACATTGAATGGAACATACGTTAATTGGTTTTCGTATCGCTACCTACCACCGAGTATTGACCAGCTTAAATTGGTTTATTTTTAACGAAGTTTAGGATGCTTTTCGATGTGATCGGTATCAACTTCACCGTCTGGCGTTGGGCCGTTTGCGCCATCTTTAGGCGTGGAGTGGTAAAAATTGGGATATTTGCTTCATTAGCGCGAATGAATCTTCGGCGTTGAAAACCGCCATCGATCTGAAAACGCTTATTTTGGCGCCCTATTCACCCCCTTCTCTCAATGGCGAGACAGACACCCTCGCGACGCATTTCCACCCTGCTCACGTCTTACTTACCTCCCCGCCTCTTACCTCCCCACCCGTGATCACTTTCTTCCGAGACTCGTAGGCCGGATCCTTCCCTCCTCCCAGCTCTTCTTCTTGGCTCGAGGGAACTTTGTGAGCCCTCGTGAGCCCATTCCGCGAAAGCCAAGGAAAGTCTATTCTCTCTCTCTCTCTCTCTCTCTCTCTCTCTCTCTCTCTCTCTCCTCGCATTTTGCTGTCTCTCTTTCTCTTCATCTACACCTACATCTACAAAATACCGTGCAAGCCTCCACTAGGGTGTGTGGCACGGGGTGATTCCACACCAGGCATACAGCACTCATCCCAGTCCAATCAGAACCGCGCGCGTTCCCCCGAATGCCAGGCGCAGGCCAAAAGCAGTCAGGACAACGGTGCGCAGTTAGACTACAAACTAGGAGAGTGATACGAAGAAGAACATGCTACCATGCAGCACACTACTCAAGACATAACTACTGGTTAATATTATTGATGCGACAAATAAATAGCACTACAAGGGACTAAGACATGCAGGAATATATCATGTTGGAGATTGCATGCGAAGTTAGTATCAGCAATTCGTGTTAAGATATTTAGCACTACTGAAATAACCTATTTAACCTATTCAGAATTCTAGAACTGATCTATCACAACTATTATGGTCCCTTATCGTACGTGGAAAAATGACATCTTAAATCTATCGGTCCTTAATCTTATTCCTGTGATGGTTCCTACCATAATAGTTTGGCTCTAGCAAAATATTTTGAACGTCGGGCAAAAAATAGTCTACATCAAACTTTCGTAAAAGATTTAACCTGAATTTCTCCCTTCGATCGGATAGAGGTTCCCACCCAAATTCCCTCTTTGTAACACTACTATGTTTATCATAACAATTTTTAACAAATCTAACTGCCGTCCGCTGTATTCGATCTGTATCTGAAAATAGTCCTACTTCGCAAGGGTCCCATATACTAGCGGCGTACTCCAAGTGGTGTCTAACTAGAGAAAAATAACATCGCTCCTTTACCTTCTCGTCACACTTTCCTAGTATTCTTTTAATAAATCCTAATTTACGATTTGCCTGTCCACAAATTTCTCATATATGCTTCCCCCACGACAAGTCCTGAGTAAGGGCTGGCTCTGTACGTAACGGCTCAAATAATAGGAGGCTCGAATAGTGCCGCCGCCTCCTATTATTAGAGCGCTCGCTTTCTATGAGCTTAATTCTCTCCCTGTGACTCGACGTGCGCATCCTGATCGTTTTGTTTTTTTTACATGTCCCCACTTCCCCGCCCCTCCCTCAGAGTGGAATTTTAAAACAAGCACGTGCGGATGGCTGTTTTCGTCAGGAGTGGTCGAGAGTGATGTCTCGCGGAAATAATTCCTTGAAATTTGGTTCGAAACGACGCACTCAAAAAGACTGAGCAAGGACGACTTCAATGCGGAAGATAAAGAATGGTCTCGGGTAACTCACGTTTCGCTAGAAATAGAAGCATCGAGTTAACCCTTTGAGTGCGGTATGACGTAATATCACGTCATGTATGTCTTTACGCTGGTGCTGATGGCGTGATATCACGTCATCAGCACCAGCGTGAAGACACACGACGTGACTTCACGTCATGCCGCACTCAAAGGGTTAATGCGTCGGAGCGAGCATATCCGTGGTCCGATTGAACGAGGGAGAAGCGGAGAAGATATCGGGACGACGGGCAAGTCTGTAGAATGACGGAGATCCCTCCATTGCTAAGGCTTAAAGAAATGCCACCTAACATTAAAAACGACAGCTGGCAATCCACCTCCCAAGACATGGACTAATTTTTATTAAAAAACAAGCAGTAAGCCTACTTCAACAAGAATAAATTTTGTCCAAAATTAATGGTGCTATATTGTCGACTTTAACGTTTACGCATCATTATCAAGGTTACATAGAAAATCCATTCGTATTGACGAATAAACGTTGAAATCGATCGAAAATAAATAAACGAAAGGTTAGCGGCCTGCCCCGCTATGGAAACACTGGTTCCTGATCAGTGAAGCATCGTGGGAGGCTCGAATTTGTATGAAGGGGTGATTGTGCTAACTCCCCTATGTCAGCAATGGGTAAACGGGGGGTTTTGAGGTGAAGGGACTCACATTTGACCATAATTGGTCCGATTTGACCATCCATCTTCGCGTCACCCTGCGGGTTAAAAACCAACCCCCCCCCCCCCGGTCTAAAGGTGGGGCCCCGATCCGATGACGTACTCCGGCAGACCACACGACGTTTACCCTTAAAGGGAGCAGGCGGACACCCTATCCCAAAAATTTGGACAATGAGCTTCGCCGGTTCTCAACAGGTGTGTGGGAAGTCTCCGCGCAAGCGAGACTACTCGTATAACGTTGTAGGGGGAACCCAACAGCCACGAGGACTAGGGGGAGGCGGGGCCCGTTGTCGTCCTTCTGACGGCAATCCGCCTCATGGTGTCGGCCTCCTAGTCGTTGTGCTTCGCTAACCCTTCCCATTCCTTTACCCTTTTTCCCACTACGTACCCGTCCCGGTGATGAGCGAGAGCTTTAGACCGGGGTGTAGGTTTTTAACCCGCGGGGTGACGCGAAGAGCCTGTTCTGCCCATCAGCAAGTGGCTGGCTGTAATGAGCGAAACCAGCTTAGCCGTCGAATCACCTTAAAACTGAAGTACTACTACGAAGGAACGAAGTCGAAGAGTACTGACTAGGAGACATCGCGTGATGGATGTTAAGGATGCTGATGAAACATTTTTTTTCTGAAACTGGGGAGAGAATGCCGGAAAAGTGTGACGGCCTTTTCTCCCATTGAGCCATTTCCCACCGTTGTCAACCTGTTACGGCCTCCAGATAGACCCTCGACCGATCGGAGCTGTCTTCCCCAAAAAGTATCCTCGGATTTCAAAATCAATTAAATATTCATCCAATCACGGTCCACCTTCCGCCTTTTAAGCCTCTTTCCGGGCCAAGCAAATCTGCAATACTCTCTCGAAAGGGTCAGTTGAAAATTCAGGAAAAAGATTAAAAACAAATGCTGCCATCGTATACATGTACGTTATCAGGCATCATATGTTGTTTCCGAAACATATTCGTCCGAAAACAAAACACTTCAAAGGGCCTCGAACCCATACACCCAATTAACAGATGCTAGTGTGCATTGTAACGCACGCCAGCTACTGTCTGTAAAAATAAGCAAGAGACCCGAGTTTGAGATGCTCCATCGTCCAAACGAGGAAACCGATTTCAATACAGTGAAATCCATAAGAGAGCTTGTTTATTTCTACGTTGGAGGATGTACTTTAAAAAATCCTACGTCCGTTAGTACTTCCTGTACTTAATTTTTTCTCAAAAAAGTACCCGTTATTGCGCGTAAAATCCAGTTGTCCAATTTAGAGCGCTTGGGATACCCGTATTTTCGTTCCAATAACTTGCAATTTTGATAGAAAAGCCAAATCTATTCCTAACTGTTTACAAAAAATAAATTGTTTATATCTATAAAATTGAACATGTTCTTGTAGACAATGCAAATCTCTGCTAACTTCAAAACTAATGGCTCAATTGAAAATTGATTGAGGGTGTTCTGTGCTCGTATTAGTGGACGACTGTTGAATTGAGACGGGCGATGTTAAGTACAACTGCGGAACGAAATATTATATGACAATTGTCTCACAAACCCGGGCCTATGGGAGAGAAAGCCGTCACAATTTTCTGGCGAGTAATTCCTTTCCACCATTCAAAATATATCAAAGCTCCCCAGAGTGTCGCCTGTGTCCATCAGTAGTTCAGGGATATTGATGTGTAATCGAAATACCGCTTGCGAGTAATATTGAAGGCATCTGAAGATGACGCTCGATCGCTGAACCAGTCGTACCTAATAAAAAATTGTGGAAATTAAAAGCACTCATTCGTTTATTATCATTCGAGATGAATTACCACGCACTTGAATCCGATTCCATGAATTTTGCATTCTTCCATCCTTCCAATTAGCATTGGAAGGATGTTAATTCACGTCCGATGCCGTGTCGTGTCGACAGGGTGTCGTTTCTTGCCCTATTCAAGCTCAACTGCCATCAAAGTCCATGTCAACTCGTCGAAGTGCTACCCGATCGCGAATTGCCAGGCCTCTGCAGTGCCGCTCGACATCCTAGCGTACGGCCGCTTCTGTGCAGCGTCTGACGATGAAGATTATTGCATCGTTCTAAGTCCTGCTCTTGGTGACGACTTTTAGCTCCTCGGGGATCGAATGCGTGCGAGTATGTCAAGCGTCTGTAGTATTTCAGTGAGCGTGTGGAATCCCTCCAGATCGTGGCACGAATCTGCCTGAATAATTCACATCCTGCTCGCCGCCAGCCCTTCTTTCTTGGAACGGGTTGAGTCTCTAAGGTAGTTTGAGCGGAATATCATTTTATCTAGAAATCAATGAATTTGGCCTAGTTTTAAATATAAATATCTCACCCTTCTAATGACACCAAAAATTCAACCCCTTACCGCATTACTTTCAAAAAATATTTGCCAAAAAATACCTGCCCTTTTACATGGGAAATGGTACGCGTATGCACTCCAGAGAGACATTATTTACAAAATGAGGAATTTATAACACTTTGATGTCGTAAAAAATTTAACGGCATGTAGTTTGTATGTTTTCTCAACTATTTTTGACAATAAATCATATTTTCACCGCCCTAGGTTCTTGGGTATCGCAAAAAACCTTCCGTTTTGAAGGCGTTTCAAACGCACCGCGTGAAAAAAATGAGTCAAGTCAAAGACTTATTTAGATATTTTCATTTAAATACTAACCATTTCTGCCGTATAAAACTGTAGTATTGCATCATTAACAATGCAATATTTAATTGATGTGTCCTA
This sequence comes from Ceriagrion tenellum, assembly GCA_963169105.1. NCBI lineage: Eukaryota > Metazoa > Arthropoda > Insecta > Odonata > Coenagrionidae > Ceriagrion > Ceriagrion tenellum. The sequence continues at coordinate 6,990,579 of OY720644.1, forward strand.
CAGCTGATGAAATTGAAACGTTTAATTCGAATATGGTCTCTATTATGACTAGGGAACTATCTCGCTCGGACTACCTTAAATGAGTGGGATGCCTTCCGTAGGTTGAGATTTCCCCTCACTTATTTACTCAATTCATGAAGATGTTCTCCTTTCTCCCTTCAGTTTTGGAATGTGTGTGGCGTCTGCGGAAATGAAAGTCTTGCTCTTACTTCTAATGTCAGGGTGTATATTCTGCCGAGTTCCAAAGAGTGCCGTAATCTTATCAAGACGATGCTTTAATGCGGAAGGAAAAGAGTGAGAAACTGGAGTGTGTTGAGGAAGGAAACGCTTGCATGCGCTGCGTTCATTGGAGCGAGTCGGAACACCCGAGATGACCCTTTTTTTTAAATGACTTCTTGTGCCCCCGTTCGCAAGGTCGGATTCATCGGATTGCCACTCTCGGTCCCACGAGTGTCTCACCTCTTTCTTTGTGATGTGCAACGGCGATTTTTGCGGATGGAATGGCGATGTGTACGGATCAAGGATTCTGCCTTTTTCATTCTTTTCAAAATACTTATAAAATTATAAATTGGGCTTTGTCTTATAGCGTGCTTCTTTCCTACTCCATGTTTTTGGTCATTTTTGATGTATTCTCGTGATTGCATATGCATCAGTTTGTTTTAATTGATACACAAAAACATTTTTTGTGTATCATTTGAGAAATTCATGTTTGGACACGTCCGTATCTGAAGCATTCAGCGTAGTTATGATAACTTGAGTGATGTGGCATGTTATGACGTTTACTATGCTTCTATCTGCCTCCTTTTAACTTCAATTGTGTTCACATGTGCTCTCCTACGCTCGTGATTTGTCTTTGTTTTGCGTGTGAAATGGCGAATTGTCTTATGGTGCGCCGTTTCGGCATTTAGTTGTTGTTACTACTTTTCTTTAAATTCTTCAACTTTTCTGTAATAAAATATGTATCGTGCCATCTGCTCTCCATATTTCTCACGCTTCAATTGCATGTCAAATGCAGTGCATTTTTTTCGATCGTATGTGTCATATCTTTGTTTTGAGTCGTACAATCGCATTTTTTTTGTTTTTCGATCGTAGATTTATCTGATTTCGGACTGCTCTTCAAAAGTAGTAGGAATCATCATCATCATTGTGATTCTGTCCTCGGACAGGTTTCAACGGTACAGTCCTCCACCGCATTCTGTCTGTCCTGGGCCTCTCTCTCTCTTCGTCTCTTCATAGCTCCTTCCTTTTTTGATGTCTGTCAGCATTCCGTGCCTCCTCTTTTCCCATCTATTATTAATCTCTGAACGCTATTCCTCCTTAAAATATGCCCAATCCAATTAGTTTTAATTTCTCTCAAGATTACTTCTCCAATCCTCCTCAGCACCTCATCATTCCCAATACTCTACCTTTCCACCCAATTCTCTCCATTCGTCGCCACAGCCACATCTCAGAGCTTTCCAAGTACTTTTCTTCTCTCTTCTTCAAGGTACATGTTTCGCATCCGTAAAGTACAATACTCCACATGAAGCATTTTGCGAATCTTTTTCTTATATCTGTCATCACATTCCTCGATGTCACCTGTTCCTTAATCTTGCTAAATGCTACTTTTCCCTGCGCAATTCTACTTTAAATTTCCTCTGTACAATTGCCGTGCTAAGTAATTATACTTCCCAGGTACTTGAAGGAACTTACTTGTTTTAATTATAAAAATTAAGTGGGAATATTATATTAGATATGTTGTGACGATAGCTATCGGTCTTAGCGCACTTCGCGCCATCTATCGTATTATGGAGATTTTATGATGTAAATTAATTGCCAGCGAAAGAAATTCCACGTGAGAGTGTCGTCTGATTCAAATCCGTTTCATTCGAAAGAGAGATTTTTGTGGTTACGTTGAAGGACGTAACGCGAGCTTTCTTTGCTGTGTGTGTGTGTGTGTGTATGGGTGGGAAAGGAGGGGTCCTGCCGAGACCTAAAGACGAGCAGATGTGGGTTGTATAACGAGTGGGTGGATGTTGTCCGGGCAAGTTTTTTTTTTCAAATGCTGTTGCTTGGAGAGAACGAGGCTATCGGAAGTGCGCGAAATCGGCTTAAATAGCGAAGAATTGACTTGGGACGCGTGCCGGGTGGAGCCGATTGGTGACACGAAGGATCGGACAACTGTTCCTATGGGAGAGAATAAGAAAAGAAGGTCATTCGCGTCAATCGCTCTCACTCTCTCGCTTTACTTCGTGTGTTATTTTTATTTTCACCTTCATGCCGGTTGATTCCTATCTTTTTAAAGGTCACGCACTACGGTATTTCGGATGTAAAATATGACGTCATATCGTGAAGGGTTTTTATTTATAAACATGATTGCAGGTTTCAGTCAGAAAGTTTTATAACCATAATTGTAGAATGTTGTTGTTAAAAATAATGCCTCTTTAGCCATGCATGGATGTGATAGAAGCGGAAGAGGTACAAAAGAGGATAGGGCTTGTGAAGAAAAGTATGAAGAGAGTCAGTTTTTATAGACCTAACCGGGATAACTAAATGGCAAACGTATTATTAAAGTGGAAAGTGCGATATATTTCTTTTGTCATTTAAATGTTCCGCCACGTCTCGCCTGACACGGTGTAGTTTTAGAAAGAATTAAGTTCTTCGACTTTTTCTACCCCGAATGACGTTATGGGTATGCATGCTTCTGAGTCTCTAGCGGTTCCAGATCTCTTGCTCCCATCATTTCAATATTGCAATGAACCTTTTGGTAAAAATTCCACACTAAACATGTATTAACACCTGATCATGGTTTCGACACAAAGTGCCATTTTCAAGGTCCCTTGAAACCTTCGAAAGTGGCACTTTGTGTCGAAACCTTGGTCGGGTGTTAATACATGTTTAGTGTGGAATTATTACCAACTGTTTCATTGCAATATGGAGATGCATAAGCTCCACAAAATAAAGTCTGTAATGATTTTATACGTTTCCATCATTTGCCTCACACTCCCTGGCAGAGCTTTTAAGTTTTTACCCAAGCGAGTGTCTGTCATTTGCATTTTGTTGAGTTTGCGTGTAAAATATGTCCGTGCGAGGTCCCAAATCCTCGTAGTGTTTAGAGTTGAGGCCTGACTTCACTCGGGACACGAGTTTAGGTCAAGTTATATAACATCTTTTAATTTTTCATCGAGAACCTTCATGCGAGAGAAAAGGGGTTGAGAGACGACGGGTGAGACATGAGATATTTTATATTCTCTCTCCTCCATCGGGTCACAACATTCTTTTAATTCAAATGAGGAAACATTTTGGGGAGGGGTTTGAGATGAGGGTAGAGTTGCCAGGTTTTCTAACTGAAAATAAGGGAGAGACTGAAATTTGTTACCACGTTGATATATAAACACACATATTACGAGGTTACTTCTTTGGTGGTGTTTTATGGTACTCCTCATCACTTTCGCCAACCATAGCGTCGAACACTTGTGTAACAGACGCACCGTAACCGTGCAAGAGAGAACAGACGAACTCGCAGCCGCCTCATAAATAAAAAAGCGAAAGAAAGTTCGAGGCGAGTTCGATAAACAAGACCATTTCTGTATCTTCAACTTCCGGTTCTAGAACCCAGTACCAACATAAACTTACATGCATGCAAATTTGAGTTTATGCTTGTAAAAATAATTTAATATCGGTAGCTATAATGCCAATGTACAGTTCGATATATCGATCAGAATATTTCGATAATCGAAGTTGAATCGTTCAAAATAAAATAAATATTGCACTTGAACCATACAATATTATATTAGAATGAAATACGGGAGAATTAAATACGTGAGACGGGAGACTGAAAAAAATAAGGTCAAAATACCACAATATCCGGGAGACCTGGCAACCCTAGATGGGGGGGGGGGAAGGAAATGAGTGATTGGCTGTTGAGGGGTAGCCAGCGTTTGAGAGGCCACGTATTAAGGTAGTCCAGGCGAGATAGTTCCCTAGTCATAATTGAGGCCATATTCGAAGTATACGTTTAAATTTCAACAGCTGTAGGACATGTCAACTAAATATTACATTATAAATGGAGAAATAATATAGTTTTATATCACAGATATTGTAAGTAATTAAATGAAAATATGTAAATAAGTCTTTAACTTGAATCATTTTTTTCGCTTGGTACGTTTGAAACTGAAATGAAAAATTAAATATTGTATCATTAATGGTGCAATAAAATAGTTTTACACGACAGAAATTGTAAGAAATCAAATGAAAATATCAAAATAAGTCTTTAACTTGACTCATTTTTCCACGCGGTACGTTTGAAACTCCATCAAAACGGAAGGTTTTTTGTGAAGGCCTTACTCCCCTGCGACAAAAACATTCTCCCTTAAAAAATGGGACATACCGAAACCAAGTAGCACCGCTCCCCCATTCCTATCCATCCACCCCCTCCGCTTACCTCCCACCGCCTCGCCACACCGTCACAGCGGCCGTGTTATTGTCCACAAAATTGCAACATTTCCCTACGCACAAGGTTTTCCTTCACTGGGTTTTTGAAATACGCATATAACGTATTGCATTACGCATTATGGTGAGTCCCCTGAACCATTGCGGGCGTTGGGGCGAAAGAGGCGAGCGAGCCTATATTGCTTCCGCGGCCGTGTATCGTATTTTCCGTGGCCGTATATGTATCTCTCGGTAAAATTACAAATTGACAATGTCTAATTCTTCAAGAAAGAGGTAGCGCGTCGTGGTGGTTCTGGGAAGTCGAGGTTTACTGAAAAGGCATCGAAGGGAAAGTTAATGGCCAGTTTACTGGAGGACTCCGGCACAGGTATCGCTAAGGTAGGCGAAAAATTCAAACCAAAGCCATGTTGTTGGACTGGATGAACTCGGTCGGCGCGAGTGACCAACAGAAGCGAATAACAATTTGATTAACGTGGTTATAACCCCTTGATTGCAAGAGGGAAATAAAATGTAAAAATATTTGGATAAACAAACAAAACGTAAGCGCGCCTCTGCGAGCGAAGACAGGAGGAAATTAGCAACGGCAGTATCATATTCAGGAATATCATATTTGAGGCGGTTTGTGACCTGACTAAAATGCTTCGAGAGGGAGCTAAGGAGGCCATTCAAAAATTTCGTCGAGCGTGAAAGGTTTTCACTGTCTCAAGAATGGGAATCGAAGATGATCTTGCGTAAGATTTTGTTTACACGTGAGATCGTACGATCGTAGAAGTTAAAAAAAATTACCATTTTAATAATCATCGTCTCGTATTTTTAGAACTGCAAGCATGTATTTGATGTAAGCTAGTGTGCTCCGGCAGCTAACTCTCGACCTGAGTCTCGGAAGTTAAAAAATAAAGCGAGGTAAAATTTTCCGAACAACATAGCCTCGGCTTCCTTGTGATGAGCGTAATGCATTGTGATCATGAATTTTAACACTAATAGGCAAATATCGCTATGAGGATATACAAAAGGGATACACTGTACGTCTGATTCACAACTAAATAACTAAGATTCGCAACTAATAAGATTCACGACTGAATATTTCACGAATAGCTGTTGCTTCTTCCATGCACGTCAGCGACGGACGTTAGTTACAGTTGGTGAAATAAAGGGCGGGAAAGACTGGCCGATAAACGTGATGGTAGAAAAATAACGAGGATTTCCTATTCCAGTTTCTCCCTGACTGTTACGAGATTTCCCTGACTTTTCCAGAAATTCAAAATTCCCTGACAATGACAATGACACATGATAACGCATGGGAGCCATACTTAAAATATACTCTTGTTTCACATTTGTATAGCTATTATACTCTTAAATAGATACTCCTATTTCAATCAAATACATTGAATGCAGGCAACTCAATAAATGTGGTAAGAACGCCAATTCTCTAGTATTTATTACCAATAGCAGCCTAAGTATCACCACAATTAGTTTTCGCAAACCTTTTTCATATGTTATGCTTATTATTTAGAGTATGCATTGGCTTGCTTTTACTTTACCGTTGCTAATACAGAATAGTATTACGTCGAAACGGACGATATCACCAACAATCAAAAACACTAATGAAGAAAACGAAAATACTGAAATGTATTTTTTTCTGTCTACCGCACTGTTTCATCGTAAAACTACAATGTAAAATTACATTTATTTATCTTAAAATTAAATTTAACTCCATTCTGATAAGAATATTTTTTTAAGATTTTATAAATTAAATCAGTTCCAAATAGACTAAGCTATATCCAGACTTCCTCTTCTACCACAATTTTCAGAGGAAATTTCTCAAAAGGAGCCATCTGTCGACGTGACGAAGTATTCCTTGTCCCCGTGTGCGTCACTGAGCACGAGAGCACATTTTAAAACATATGAGAGTTTCCCGCGGGCGAATGCAAAGCATAATGGCTTCAATGTGCTTAAATCTCTAGAGAGATGCACGAACGTGCAAATTTCTAAAAGAAAAACATCATATCTCCGGAGAAAAGAAACGAACCCAGATATCCCGAATTCGCACTGTAGCACTTTAATAAATTCCGGTTGAAGCGAATTACTTTTTCCACGCATTAAGTTCGTGTAGGTACTCCTGTATTTTCAAATCGGTTGAAACGCTCGTTTTAATAAAGTGAAGGGTGAGATATTTTTCTTTAAAGTGAGACCAAATTCATTGATTTATAAGTAAAATGATATTCCGCTCGGACTTCCTTAAAAGAAAATTACTCCTACGCTCGTGGTCCGGCGAGTGGACTATTGCACCGGCAATTGCACCGGCAATTGGACCGGCGAGAGATCAGGGGATATTTAATGAGTCACGTGCATTGGCTGAAACGCTCTTTCTCAGCCTCGTGCGTGGATTTTATCATCGATTACGTAGAACCGCGAGGGACGCAGGTGGGCTGTTTAGTATCCTGAGAACGGTAGGCGAGATCCTCAAATCCCGCATCGCTTCCATCTTATAATCCGTTCTAAAGTTACGGCTTCGTTGGCCTCGTTATTTTTTTAGACGCAAAGTTCACACGGCCCGAATCCATGCGACGCACCCGTGTTAAGGAAAAAAAAGGCTAGTCCACTTCCTCCACAACGGCTGCAGGAAATGTTCGCGACAATGGATTCGTAATAAATAGCGCTATAGATTTCATTGCAATTATTCGCCACCCTCTCTATACTTTCAGGATGTATATTTGAACACCCATGATACTTAGGGTGTAGATTCTCTCTCAAAGTATATTGCATCAAATATTAAATAAAATTACTATAATTCATCCCTTCCATTCTGCTTTTCCTACAAGTGAATGAAGCGACGACGACAATCGGAAAAAGATGGCGGAGAAGTTTCATTTAAGCTTTGAGATCTAATTAAATTCCCGACAACAATGGTTTAATAATTGGGTAAAGTTTATGTTAACCCGTTAATTAGTTGATGGCAATTCATTACCGAAAAATTTTCCATGTGCTTTAAAAAACTATTGTGCTCCTTCGATGAGAACAGAAATTTTGCCACAGAAAATGCAACGATTGCTTGGGTTTTTAGTCACTTTAAAGAGTGGTGTGGTCGCCATTTGTGATTCACAAACTGGGAGGATTTAAACCGCCGACGGCGAGGAATTCTGAAGGAAGAAGAGGAATCCAATAGAGGCCTAAAATCTTCAGTTGTACTGTCTTCACGGAGAATTCACCGAACGCTTGAAAGTCTTCCGAGAAATCATTGCCGGAGCGGATGTAAACACAGTGACGGTGAGAGGGAGAGAGACATTGGCGTAAGCGATTTAAGAATTGGCTGGCCGCTGAGACCGCGAATAAAATATCGCTGAATCCGCCGAGGAGCAATTTAGGTAGTTTGAGCGAAATATCACTTTTCTTAGAAATCAATGAATTTGGTCTCAATTTAAAGAAAAATATCTCACCCTTCTAATGACACCAAAATTTCAACCCCTTACCACATTACTTTCCGAGAAATTTGCCAGAAAATACCAGCCCTTTTACATGGGAAATGGTACGTGTATGCACTCCAGAGAGACCTTATTTACAAAATGAGGTATTTATAACACTTAGATGTCGTAAAAAAACTAACAGCGAGTAGTTTGTATGTTCTCTCAACTATTTTTGAAAATTAATCATATTGTCACCGGAGTAGGTTCTCTTGGATATCACAAAAAACCTTCCGTTTTGACGGAGTTTCATACGTACCGCGTGGAAAAATGAGTCAAATTAAAGACTTATTTAGATATTTTCATTCGATTTCTTACAATTTCTGTCGTGTAAAACTATTTTATTGCACCATTAATGATACAATATTTAATTCGTGTGTCTCACAGTTGGTGAAATCAAAACGTATAAATCCAATATGGTCTCTATTATGATTAGGGAACTATCTCGCTCGGACTATCTTAAATAATGGTTCATAATATGGAGTGCGTACATTTCTATGCCTGACGGAACTCTAGCTCTGGCTCGGAGTGGAAGGAGAGCTCGGGTGACGGGTAGAATCGGCGAGACGACTAGCGTGATCACAAGAATATTAATATTATGAGGTAGTGGACTGAGGTGGGTTTGGACATTCAGCATCTCAGAGATAGCGGGTGGGGATAAGAAAGAAGTGTCCTTCGCCTTGCCCGAGCATTTGGGTGTGTGAATGGTCCATCCTTGGTGTGAGTGGACATCTGACCTTAGGATATTGCGGCGCTAAGCGTATCTAAATGGGCGCTTATTGCTCGGATACCTCGACTCGCCTATTTCAGCTGTGACCAAGCTTCAGCTAATAAAAGCTATTTTTGGTGGTTGTTATACCATCTGTAACTCACTTTATACTTAAGATAAGTATTTTATAGCCCAGCCTAATTGAGGGTAAAAAAACGTGTTAAAATTGTGTATAATTTGGATGAGAGTTTAACCAATAAGGTTTAATATATTTTTCATTAGGATTTACTTGTAGCTTTTAATGTATTGATTTCAGCTATTTACACTCTCTGAGTTTTGACGAAAACTTAATCCAACAGAAATAAAATAGTCCGATAATAGGTGACCTTTTGGCGATCGGTCAGAGAAATTAGAAAATCCGTCAGGGAAAGGTCGGGGAATTTAAAAATTGGATATCAGTAGATATAGGTGATTTCAACAGTTTTATCTCAAAACACCTCTACAACTTTTTTGACAAGTTTTTTTTATTGGTGCGACATTATCGAGAGTTGGCGAGCGAACCATATGCGCATGTGCATTATTTTCTGCGCGCGCGGCAGCTATGCCTGCGCTCTAAGCAGGGTTGTTAAAAATCTCGGGTCTTTTAAAAAAAACCCAGCCCACCTGGATTTTATTGGGTATTTTTTTGGTTTTATTGGATTTTTAGGGTTTTATGGGGTTATATTGGGTCATAGTATTCAGTTAAATTATCATTTATATATTTGAAATGGGTTTTAATGTATCTAAGCCATTCAATTGTTTTTTTTTTTTCTGGAATTAATGGATCTTGAAAGTTATATTCCATTTTTATTTTGCTGCATGCGAGCACTTATACATAATTATTTGCTTGTGCATTTATGAAGGCATATATGCCTCTCTTAAAATTGATGAATTTGCCTAATGTTATCAGATTTGATTTTTTATGGTGTAATTACATTTTTTATAGATAATATAAGGTTAAATAATGACATTGGCATATTTTTTTATATAAACTTTCTGAAATGTATTTCAGTCATATACAAAGACTTGCGATTTGGCAGAATTTCCCTTGCATACTGCTGTACGAAAAACACCATTCAGATGAGGGAATTGAATCAACTCCAACTCAACTCCTCTCCTCTACACCCCTGCGTATTTCTGTGCAAGCATGTACTTAATGTAAGCTAGTGTGCTCCAGCAGTTATCTCTCGACCTGAGTCTCGGAAGTTAAAAAAAACTCGAGGTAAAATTTTCCGAACAACATAGCCTCGGATTCCTTGTGACGATAGTAATGCATTGTGATCATGAATTTTAACACTAATAGGCAAATATCGAAATAAGGATACACAAAATGGATACATTGTACGTCTGATTCACAACTAAATAGCTAAGATTTTATTAATTTATTTATCTTCACTGTCCCGAATACAGCACAATGGGCCAATTTACGTCGGGAGGATAACAGTAACAACGGACGAGACGCAAACACCCATGTCCTGGTCTGATAATATTCTACCCAGGCGGGACTCGAACCCGCGCCCCTCGGGTTCACAACAAATAAGATTCACGACTGAATACTCCACGAATTGATGGGGCTTATTCCATGCACGTCAGCGACGGACATCAGTTTTAGTTGGTGAAATAAAGTGCGTCTGCGTAGAGAGGTCGATATCTTTGGAGTCTCCTCGCCTTGGGGTCGAATGCCCCGCCCAAGAAAGTGAAAAGAAGAAAGCGGTGAAAGTGACCGCGCGAGTGGATGGATGGGTGGGGAAGTCAGTCCTTCCCCTCCTCCTCCCCTCCCATCCCTCATACTTCGCATCTCGCGAACCTGCCACCGCTGCCGGCTCCGCGGCTGTGCGTAACGTCGACGTTGTGCTCGTGGCGTTTTGCCGCCGCCGCAAAATCCCCGCCGCGTCTTCGCTATATGTATCTGCTAACCAGCGTCTACGGGACGCTACTGCGGCTGGCCGAGTGCCGCCCTGAGGGTCACTTATTATTTGTAGGGCTTTCTACATTCAGTTTAGAGAGGAAGCTTGAGGTATTGCGAGCGAGATAGTTCCCTAGTCATAATAGATACCATATTCGATATATATACATTTTAATTTCACCAACTTTGAGACATACGAATTAAATATTGCATCATTCATGGTGCAATAATTTAGTTTTACATGAAGGAAATTGTAAGTAACCAAATGAAAATATCCAAATAAACCTTTAACTTGACACATTTTTTTCACGCGGTACGTTTGAAACTCCATCAAAACGGAAGGTTTTTTGTGATACCCAAGGGAACCTACTCCGGTGACAATATGATTAATTTTCTAAAATAGTTGAGAAAACATACAAACTACACGCTGTTGATTTTTTGACGAGATATAGGTGTTAGAAATGTCTCATTTGTTAATTAAGGTCTCTCTGGAGTGCATACACGTACCATTTCCCATGTGTAAGGGCTGCCATTTTTTGGCAAATATCTCCGAAAGTAATTCGGCAAGGTGTTGAATTTTTGGTGTCATTGGAAGAGTGAGATATTTTTCTTTAAATGCGACCAAATTCATTAATTTTTAATAAAAGTGATATTTCGCTCAAACTACCTTAATCGAGGGCATAGCAGCCATAATGAAGTGAAATACTTTTCTACTCATTTAATTGTTAATTTATACGATGTGTGTCTTCGTCTTACGGCATCGTGAGGTGAATAGATAAATAATTTTGTCGTTAAGTACAAAGTATTTCACTTCATAATGGAAACTAATATTAAATACTTCTACGAAGTGACGCCCTTAGCTGTACAGTTTATTCATTAGTCATTCAATCCTAAGATTGGTTGACTGCAGCCTCCCACTCTTTCCTATCTAATGCTAGTTCCCTTAATTCCTGGAAGCTCTTTATATGTTTGGTCCAGGAACTTTTTGTTTTCCGCTGGGGATTTTTCCCTCTATTTGACCTTCAATTGTTTTCTTCACAAACCCATTGCGCCTCAGGGCGAATCCAATCCATCTGCTTCTACTTTTCTGTGTAGTATTTCATATGGTACTTTTCTGGTATGTTTTCTGGCGTGCAGTCCTATCGTCTTTGAGCACAGAAGTTGACATTTTCCCACGAAGGCCTTCTTAGCTTGGGATATTCCCCGCTTGATGTCCGTTGTACTTCTTCCGTCCCACGTGATGGTACTTCCGCCATTGGTGAAGGAATCCACTTACTCTAATTTCTTCCTATCAGTGTGACTTCTGCATCCAGCTTCTCTCGTCCACGTTCTAGGATTTTTGTCTTCGTCTTATTTATTCTCATTTTGTACTCATGGGAAACTTGGTCCATCGCGTTGAGCGACCATTTCGATTTCCAGGTATGAAGGCGATGTCGTCTGCGAAGTGGAGCATGTTTATTTCTTCCCCGTTAATCCTAATTCCTTAGGTACATTCCAATTTCCTGAGCATCTCTTATGGCCTCTTCCGAGTACATGTTGCACAGTGCTGGTGAGAGGTCGCATCCTTGTATTACTCCTTTGTTAATTTTAGCTTCTATTAATCTTCCGTCTCTCATTCACTTTGTTTCGACTTGCTTCTTGTATAGTTGGAAGATTATTGTTATGTCGTTGTAATCCTTATCGAGTTTTTGCAGCTACCTGATCATCTTGTTCCACTCTCAACAGTGTCGAAGGCTTTTTCTAGGTCCACAAATGCGACATACGATGGTCTCTTTCAGTTCTTTACTCCCTTCCACCATCTGCTTCCACTCTTGAGCTTAATTCGGCTTGAGCTCCCATTAATTTGGCTCTATCACGCGTTACTCCCCCCGGCATCAATATCTTGCGCTAATCACCCTCTCCTTCCCTTCCCCTTTCACGCCCCCCCCCCCCGAACCAGGAAAATATCTCGAATATTAGTGAGATGAGTGGGTAATACTTTGGACATTTAGAATAGGTGAGGTATTTTACTTAAGAATGAAACCAAATTTGTCAAATTCCAAATGAAATTATATGTTGTTTAAACGATCGTTATGTCTGACACTTTCAGATAGGGGCATCTGCACTAATTGAGAAATATCGGTCGAAACTTGCGCCCCTGCTGAACGATGCTCAACTTCAGTGAATGTAAGGGAACCTGAGTTACCATCTTGGTATACAGTTGTCTCACTCTGAAAAGTGTTCCTCTCCGAAAATCATGCGAGAATCGCACCTTTTAGCTTTATTTAATTTCGGTCTTTACACCCAGTCCCAAATCGCACCGTCCCTTTGACGGATGAGACATTTTGGAGTTTTTCCAAAGGGTCGCTCTGCATCCAGAGGTGGACGAACTTCCAGTTTGCGAAATCCGAGAAACAGCAGCAAGGAGACACTAAGTAGCTCTCAGTTTTTTATTTGGCTGCGTCTCAAATTCAATCCTCGTCTCCGCAGGTTGCCGCAAAATTCTGGCCAAGCACCTAGTAACGGACTGAAAAGCATTCTTTTGGCGCAAATTTGGATGGCAACTCGCGATCTGGGGCCCGAGCCGTTAAATACAAGGTGGCGAATCTCTTGGTAGAGCTAAGAACTCGATATGACTGATCAGAAAACGAATGTACTAAAGTGAGGAAAACTTTTACAAACCACAGAAAAACACTCACACCGCCACGACCCGGGATTCGACGGCTGAGCGTCATCATCACGTGATACAAAAATGCACAGCAATCGCTTATATGTCGTACAATCAGTCAGTGGTTTAGAGAGGGGGGGGAGGGGGAAGGATGGTGGTGGGGTGAGGAGGGACGGGAATGGTCAACAAAAGAGGAAAGGATATGGGAATTGGCGGGCAGCAAGCATTCATTTAAAAGATTAACATCTGAGTCAACATTTCGTTTTAAAATTTCGAGCTGTTCAAATGCATTTAGCTCACGTCTGTTACCAGTAAAATGCAGTACTTTCAGTTTAAAATCACTTTGATGGTCCTTTCCTCTTTTGTTGACCTTTGACTTTGACTATTCTTTCCTCTTTTGTTGACCATTCCCGTCCCCTCCCTCACCCCACCACCATCCTTTATTGCGTACAGTATTCTATCCTATTTTGGATCATAATTCACTGTATTCACCGTATGTTTTTTTACCCTTGTATGGGCGACTACTATTGCTTGCAAAGTTCGATCAGCGGAAAATGTTGAGAATTTGAAACCGTTGTTAGTTGGACTTTTTAAACCATTAAAAAACCATTGTCCTTCGGGAGACATGTACTCATGAAGCCATCTGAAGACCCGCTTGTAGTTAAGGTAGAGTTAAGTTTCTGTTTTAATACCTTTAATGGAGCTTTTAAGCGATAATTTTCCACACTATCTTGGCTATGTTTACTTTAGACTTCTCCTCTAAGTTGTTGATGTAAGGAGCGAACCCGATCCTCCGTGAAGACATTTATCTCTCTACTTGTGTCCTCTCATTCTAACATTTCCGGGGAAAAAGTAGAGTAGAATTAATCATGTTTTACCCACCAAATGAAACTTCAGCCTTTTTCCCTTGGTTGGATCGAGATTTGTCACTGCAATCCCATTTGCTCATCTGTATTGGCCACGTTCGTGATCGTGTCGAAAATAAAAACCATCCCAAGGATGAACCAAAAACTATTTTTCACCACTTCTTAGGAAAACTCCCTTCATCTCTTTAGCTTGATGTCTAACAGTATTCTATTAGTGTATACGTTATTTGCTAGGCTCGCATAAGTGTGTTACTGAATCATTCCACGTGCACAAGGAATGTCGATGGAAAGATTATGGAAGTGGCTCGTGGATAGATTCAGCAACCTTCGATTCTTTCCACAGAAATTTCGTCTGTCTGGCGCTTGATGGTAGAGGAGTGAAGAGGTGAGTTAATAAATTTGAGGCATGTTTTAATGCCAAAGCTGCATGCCGAAATGATGACAACAAAACGTACTGTAATGGTATCGTCATAGACATGCATGATTGGCAACAGGGAGCCAAAATTTCCGAACTCAACATATGGCTACTTGGAATAACCTAATTTGCGACCTCACTTTCTCCGCTCTGCTGGTGAGGACACGAGAAATGGCTTTCAGCCAACTTGATATTTTAATATTTCGCATGCATGCGTAATGTAGCGAAAAGGCTGCTTAAATCTTTTGAATTATTTATTTCTTTGTTTTTGTCGCTCAAGTTTTAAGGAAATTTAAGACCCGGATGTATCTTTGAATGAACTCCATCATGTGGCGAATAGCTTCTTTCAACCTAGAACAGCACAAATTGTTTCCATCCTCTCCTATTATTGCTAGGTCATAATGCCGGGATCTATGGAATAACCTGCTTACTGGAAGACCGAATGCAGTTGCAGTTCTGTATATGTAATCTTTGTCAGTCATGCGATGGCGTGGAGGATCTGCCGGGGAAATTTTCACTGATTTTCTGACTGAAAAGTTGGCTTCGAAACTTTTTTTTTTGCTTGCCGGACGATCCTGTTGGCTTGTATGTCCCTGGAATCCCGTTCGGCTGCTAAGCCTGTCTTCAGGTTTTTCAGAGACCGGACCAACAGAACTTGACATACATCCATACCCTGGGTGGTGAAAAATCCACCCAGGCGGGACTCGAACCCGCGACCCTCAGTTTATGAGGACTTTACCCCGCCGCCACCGAGTGAACATACAGTGTTTCACAGCTTTTAGAGGGATTAAGGATGGGAGCCGCTGGAAACTCTGATGCTTGCTTCCTATTTCCTTCTTAATTGAGAAATGTTGAGTAATTTTCGGCGGTAGTTTCATCCTTGAGCTAAAAATGTCATGGTGCCGACTGCGTTTAGTCGAGTGTGGCCTGGCAACTCAGAGGTCGTAGGTTTGAGCCTTGCCTAAGGAATGGGCTCGATTAAAGAAGAGAACAGATGGAACCATGCGGTACGGTACCACTGGAGAATATTGAAACCATTAAACTGCGCAATCGACCGTATTGATTGAATATGTGTGCAGTTTATAATGAGGAAACTTTGATATATGTGATGAAATTGTGGCAGATACTGTATCTAGAGAAGTGCTAATGAAAGAAATTTCCGGAATAGCTCTGCATTATTAATAAGAGCCTTGGGTATGAGCGCGTGGAAGCCTTATTGGAAGGGGTATTTTTCGCGATAAAACAAGCTTGAGTTATCGCATCTAGACACCTTTTATTCCCTTCTCAAATATTCGGTAATTGGTGGTCGTTGCTCGTAGCACGATAGTTATTAAAATGTTTGGGTTCCTCGACAACATGAGACGTTTGCACCTCATGAAACCTGTAGTTAGAAAGGATCCCAAATCTAGCGTAAAATTATAATTGAAAAGATATCTTAGTTTAAGTAAATTCCAACCAAGTTACGCCTGAGATAACGGAGCTAACGTAAAATATCATATGTAAAATTTTTCGCCGCTGCGTGGGCGTGTGGCGGGCGGTGTTGGGATGCCAGCCGTGTTAAAGATGGTTGCAGGGAGATTAAAATGGTGAAGTGTCGTATGGACTGTGTTTTGAGTGGAGCTCAGTATTCGTTATGTTCACTTATTGTGATGGAAAGAACGAGTTTTTGTACCTATATATTCAGAAATGTATCTCTCTTACTTTATCGCTCCTGTCGGACCTAGAGATGTAGTGTGGTGTCGTAATGATATTCTCTGTGTTACCCTGATACACAAATGTACTGAATTTCTCAAGCAAACTTATCCAAGCGGGTAGCCTCTGAGTTTCCAGGGGCTTCCATCCTTAATACCTATACAAGCTGTGAAACACGTTCGCGAAACATGTTCGTTCGTAGCACTTTTTAACGAAGCGTGCTGCTTTTCTTTGTATTTTGTTAATTTTTTTGCTTAAATCTTTATGACCAGGGTCCCAAATGCTCGCGTCGTATTCGAGATGTGGCGTAACCAGAGCGAAGTAGCGTCTCTCTTTGACTTTTTCAAAGGAAGAACTTCCTATTTTACGATTGACAAATCCTAATTTCTTTAATGTCGTGCCGCATATGTTTTGTATGTGATTTCCCCACGATATATCAGAAGTTAAGATAATTCCAAAGTATTTAATATATTCTGAAGACTTTACGTTTACTCAACCCTCAGTGCATATGTGGGGTTGGTGGTGGTATGGTGACTTCCGCTAGAAGTGAACTGTGGTGCATTTACTAAGTTTTAGTACAAGCTCCCCCCCCCCCCCCCATTGACTCCTGGCACCGCGAATGATAGAACTTGTAAGTCCGTATGTTCCCTAATATCTCGGTAGATGAGCAATGTCTGCAAATGGTCTAAGTACGCCGTTAACCCGAGATTTAGAGGAAATAAGGTGTATTTATAAATAAACAAGTTCAAGACGCGGGTAAGGCCGTCATCGGCGCCATCGGACTGTCACCTGCAATGATTTTTAAGGCGGCTCTGGCCTCAGAATCATTTATCCCATAAATGTTGGAAACTTAAATTTTGCACCTTGAAGCGCGATTCATGGACTGAAATGACAAAATCGGGTCTCATGCTTGGCTTTACCATAATTCAGCGTCGTAAGTGGAGATGTTTATCGTGTGATCCTTTGGAGAGTGCCCAGATCACAGCAGAAAAGGTCGGCACCGAAAAGCATGTAAATGTTGTTAGTTCCAACTGTTCATGAATAACGGAAACTCCTGGGAAGTTGAAGAAAAGTGGGGGATCGGGTTGGTGTGGTGGCTAGAGTACTCGCCTAGCACACGGGAGGCCAGGGTTCATACCCCTGCAGAGGAGGATGTTTTTCAGAGGAAACCCGATCCCTTCTTGAGTGTCTTGTGGTGGGCACTTCAAGTACAGTACACCGTCTGTCGGATGAGACGTCAAGCCGTGGTCCCCTTGGCGCCTTTCGTTAAGAGTAGGCTAAATCCGACGCCGGGTTTCCATCCACCCCTCCTCCCTTACCTATCCCCTATGGCGCAAATGACCTTAGCCATTTAAGTTACTCGCGAATTACTGCCGTCATAGAAGTCAAAATGCGGTAGTTCAACACAGGTGACGCTGCAATCGGCTCCTAAGGCGTATGTAAAATAAAAATACATTCGTGGAATTCATTCTATTTGTGCCAAAACTTCGCTTGTCAATCGGTCTTTCAGCCCATCGGCGAACGCTGGATATTTTAAACGGAATGAATAACAATGTGTAGTTTTGTATTCGTTTCAACTCACGAGGCCCCAGGGCCAGATCGTGCCCCGCCCCTCTCTCTTCCTACCCCCCTCCCCCTTTTGCACCCTTGTGTAAATATATATCCGTCGGGAGGTGTCCGAAGAAGAGGTCACCAAAACGGTGGCGTGGAATCGTCTCTCTTCCGGGAAGAGACGTGCTTTGGTGTTCGCATGGAAAATTAGGTTTGGACGGTGCGATATAACCTTAGCTATATGTAGTATCAGTACGCGCTTTCACGTTTTATCTTTCGAAGTTTTTCGCCGACAGTTTTCCTCAAAGGACGAGGTTGTTTTTATATGTGAGGTCACGGAAAGAAAAAAGAAGAAGAAAGAAAAACATATATTGTTCAGGGAAAAAATCCGTGAGAACAAAAAAGAATAGTGATAACAGTTTACAGGCGAAATAATTATTACAAAAATATTGATGATATCTATCACAGCACAAAAACTTATGTGTTCAATTCTTAAAAAAAAACAAAATTGTTCAATAACAAAGAAACCATAATAACATGAAAACAAATTTGACAAAAAAGAAAGTAAATTAAGTTATTCCTGGTAAAGTAGGTAATCATGGTATTTCATGTTAAATGTTTTAACTGATGCAAATGTACTGATTTAGGAAATTAATCGCGATATAAAACTTTGAATGATAATTCGATGATATAAAAGCCGTTTTATTATTTTTAAAATTTCCTTGACGAGAAATGTTTTAATTATGTGAATAAATTTATCTTGGAATTACCTTAACTTCTGATATATGGTGGGGATTACACATACAGAACATATGTGGCGCAGCATTAAAGAAGGTAGGTTTTGTTAAACGTATAATAGGAAGGTTCTCGGATGAAAAAGTAAAAGAGAGGCTATACTTCGCTCTGGTTAGGCCACACCTCGAATACGCGAGCATTTGGGACCCTGGTCAAATAGATTTAACCAAAAAAAATAATAAATTACAAAGGAAAGCAGCGCGCTTCGTTAAAAACTGCTACGAGCGTACATATAGTGTCTCACAACTGTTAGAGGGATTAAGGTGGGAGCCCCTAGAGACTCGGGAGGCTACACGCTAGGCTTAGGCCGCTTGATCAATTCAGAACTGATATTTTTCAGAGCGACATAGAGAATATTATCATGACTCCTCACTACATCTCTAGGTCTGACAGTTGCGATTAAATTTGAGAGATACACTGCCGAACAGATAGGTACAAGAACTCGTATTTTCCACGAACAATTAGCGACCACAATAAAAATTAAGCTCCGCTAAATACACTCCTATAATGCATGTCACCATTTCATCTCCAAAAAAACTTACACCTTTACATGGCTGGTGACCTAACACCCCCTGCCACACGCCCAAGCGGCGACTCGCGGGGTATTATGCAGATGTAGATAAATGTATAACACTTCATTTTATAGCTTTAATTACGGTTCAGTTGAAAATGTTTTCAATATTTTTAAGGGTGGCTGGATTGCACGAATAATCCACAACTTATGCTTAGAAATCGAGGAATGTATAAGTTATTGTCTAATTCCATAAGGTTGTTTAATAATGGCTTAGACACAATACCTACTTTAAGAACATCCCAATTTGACAACTGATTTTCAGGGATGTATGCTTTTCTGTTCATCGAAATTTGTCTCAAGATATTTTGTTAAACGTAAACGTTGGTTGTTTTACATGATGGATGTTTAACTACTTAAATGTTGGCATGTTGTGCTCCATTTCCTTGTCTAAAAATCTCATTTCCCCTTTTTTCATAGGGATCGCCGGCCTCTTCACCGTGTTCTCCAGTTTTGTGTTCAGCTCTAGCGTCATCAATTTCCTCCGCAGTGATATCTCGGATCTCAAGTGAGTTGGTTGTCATTCTTCTCCTCCCGCTGTGAATGTAGTTCAGAGCTTATTAGTAGTTATCTGAACATTTGGTGTGTCTTTCAAAGCATACATTAAATATTGCAATTGATAATGACGCACAAACTGTTTTAGATACCGGCACCATCTCTAATGTCTCTAAAATATAAGCCTTCTTACATATTTGAATTTTTAACTTGACTAGGTTTTCCATTTTGTGTTCTGAAGAAGCGTTTAAGGTAGTCCAAGCGAAAAAGTTGCCTAGTCATAATAGAGACCATATTCGAACTATACGTTTTAATTTCACCAGCTGTAGGACACATCAATTAAATATTACATTATTAATGGTGCTATAATATAGTTTTATATGACAGAAATGGTAAGTAATTAAATAAAAATCTCTAAGTAAGTCTTTAACTTGACTCATTTTTTTTGCGCGGCGCGTTTGAAACTCCTTCAAAACGGAAGGTTTTTTTGTGATACCCGAATTTGAAAAATAATTTTTGAAAATGAAATATTATGATGAGTAATGAATTTAAACTAAAAAAATTAATGTTAAAAACTTGACCAACTGCCCTTGGTTAAATTTCCGAGGCGTCTGTGTGCGTTGTAACTTCGGCATAATTAAAAGATTTGCCTTCGGAGCGCTCAGACAAACCGGCTACTCATGTATCACATCCGTGACGTATGACATGTTTTACAACCCGGATCATCGCCTTGTGTTTCGGGAGTTCAGAACGCAATTTCGTTGGCAATGGAGCGGACATTTTTATTAATTCTGTGCAAATTTCTGAAAGAATACAATACCCATGGTTTTTGCTTGAAAATTACAAAAACATTTATTGAAAAATATGCCCAAAATAAATAATAAACTAAGATCTAATTTCTTAGTAAAAAAAACAAATATAATTCCTACTGCAATGTCTTTTGTAAAAAAGAAATGTTTAATTCCCCCTAACTTACATTATAATTATTTAAGTTTCGGGGGGAGGGCGAACGATCCGAAAAATTAGAATCCCAACTCCTAGCTGCGTTCCTGCATGAATTGGGAAATGGCTTCTTTTCACAAATACCTCGTTAATTCTTTCGGCGAAAGATTGATATTATTTCGGAAAGATGAGATCAATTTATTTATAATGAGGTCGAGTTTATCGATTGATACTGTTATGTCCAGCTCAGAAAAATAATACACACTCAGTGTACTGGGTTTTTATTCCGTTCTTAATGGCGGGCCACACAACAATTCAAAAAGGAGCATAAACATAACACATAGAAACAGGTTTTTTAAACATAGCACTCAAACAAATGAACAAGGAAATGCACGTATTGCATGTATATGCTTCAGATACCTCTCGCTCAAGTAACCCATGAGCCCTTCGGGGGAGTGATCGAACCTCGCACATTGTCGTATTTTGCGACCCCCCGACGTCACGCACGTGATGTCATGTTTTTATGCTGTAGCTTTTTATTTTCTTTTCCGTCGATGGGAGTGAAAGAGGGAGATAAGATGCGCGCTTCAGCCTTTTTATATTTAACCCCTGCACGCTTGTTAAACCCCGAACGAAGGCCACTCGCTCGTTTGTCTCTCGGATTTCTAAAGTCATTGGGTAGAATATACCTATCCGAGCTTAAGGTATTTTTAGCGAAATATCATTTTACTTAGAAATCAATGAATTTGGTCTCATTTTAAAGAAAAAGATCTCACCTATCCAATGACACCAAAAATTCTACCCCTTACCTCATTACTCTCCGAGATATTTGCCAAAAAATTCCAGCCCTTTTACATGGGAAATGGTACGTGCATGCGTTCCAGAGAGACATTATTTACAAAATGGGGAATTTCTAACACTTAATGTCGTTAACATACTAACAGTGCGTAGTTTGCATGTTATCTCCGCTATTTTTGAAAATTAATCATATTGTCACCACAGTAAATTCTTCGGGATCACAAAAAACCTTCAGTTTTGATGGAGTTTCTAACGCACCGCGCGAAAAAAAATGAGTCAAGTTAAAGACTTATTTAGATATCTTCATTAAATTACTTACAATTTCTGTCATATAAAACTATGTAATAGTACCATTAATAATGCAATATTTAATTGATGTGTCCTACAGTTGGTGAAATTAAAACGTATAATTCCAATATGGTTTCTATTATGAATAGGGAACTATCTCGCTCCGACTACCTCGAGCATTCTAACACTGAAGCTTTATTTTTATTGTATAATTTACTTCAGACTAACATTTACATACTTATCTAATGAGCCGCTAATGCTTCTCATAAAACAATCACGTAGCCAAGTGTCCATTCCCTTCGTTAGTGCTACCTTGTAAGAGATTATTATAGCACATTTAGGTGTGGGAAAAAAGCGAAGGAAGTCCTAGAGATCGAATCTGGTGGTGTTTTTTTTGTATCTTTAAGAAACGTAGCAGTTCCTCGATTTGCGCTCGAGAATCTGCGTGTGAATATCACGGGTAAATAAGAAGGATTGTAAGTCTTATATTTACCATTAGCCACTTTAATTTTGGAATCTTAAAAAATCGTTGACTGTTACGATTGCTCAAGTTGAGCCCGAATAAAAAAAATATATTTTTAAGATGCTCTCAGCACGTTCTGCATTTTTTCTTGGAGACTAAAGTATTGACTGTTCCGATACATGCCAGTGGCAGCCACGTTACGTTTTGGCATCGGCGATGCCGACAAAGTCGGTACAATCTTCAGAGATAAGTTTTGTGGAATTGTTGTCACACAATGGAAGCGATGGATTCATTTTAGAGTGAACGCTTATTGTGGGCATAAAATCAGCAGTTTGTATTTTAACAGTTGTTTCCAAAATGTGTCCCTTTGGAATGTTTCCAATTCATAAGTACTTTTGGGCTATGCTGAGGATTATATGCGTAGAGGGAGGAGTGGTATGTTGTGGTTGAAACTAAGTGAAAAAATTGTAAATGAAATGAAAAAGATTTATGCTAACCGATATGATTGATTAAATAATGATATGCACTTTTAGTACTTTAATGTATCGAGAACCAGGGCTTGAATCAAAGATCCATCACTACACCGTGTCTCTTTAACGTCGTTATGTATGAATAATTTCAAGATGAAAGAAGATGAAGCCCTACGCGTGATGCCCAAAGTAAGTGCGTGAGAACCAATATAGTAGCCGATGGTGCTTTGGTGCTGTTTACGATCCCTCGGGATTCTCAGGGGCATCTGGATAACTGTCGAGGAGTATACGAGTGAAGGGAGAGAAAGGGAATTGCGACAGTTTTACTGCGGCTCTGAGAATCAAAGCAAATCTCACCTTTTCGTTATTTTTCCGGCTTCACTAAACACATTCCTTAGCCCGCGGAAAACGTAAGCAATGTGCGAAATATGTAGATTCCTCGATGAATTTAGATTCCTCGAAGAACCTATCCGTCCGTGGGATCCGACACAGTTCTTCGACTTCAATTATTACGGAAATTTACCAGTTTCTTAAAAACGATGTTGGATAGGCACTTCAATTTTACCACCGTTAAAATTCCCTCTGAGATTTTGCATCTTTGAAGTAGTTTTTCGCAAATGTGGCGTCTATATTGGATTTAATCGTACCTACTATTTTCCCTCACGTTTCACCCATTCTCGCATTCCACATCGTTCTAATCCAATTTCCATTTTGGAAAAAATGTAGCGCGGTTAGGTATGATTTTGTTGCGGATAATCAAACGAACGCCAAATTTTTCTCGTAGTCGCCGGAATATTAAAAAGAAATTCATTCAATTCGTCGGGGTCATCGTTGTGTTTGATGTGGGTGATATGGGTGATTGTGTGGCGAGGGCGAAGGAAGTTTATGCGCGGGTTTATGATTTGGTGAACATCTATCCAAAGTTATCGAACGATGGAACTGGACCTAGGCAGGCATTTAAGGAAGTTTGAGTGAAAAATTATTTTACTTAGAAATCAATGATTTTGGTCCCATTTTAAAGAGAAATATCTCACCTTTCCAATGACACCAACAATCCTACCCCTTACCACATTACTTTCCGAGATATTTGTCAGAAAATAACAGTCATTTTACATGGGAAATGGTACGTGCATGCATTCCAGAGAGGCATTATTTACAAAATGAGGTATTTATAACACTTATATGTCGCAAAAATTCTAGCAGCGTGTAGTTTACATGTTTTCCAAACTATATTTGAAAATAAATCATATTGTCACCGAAGTCGGTTCTTGGGTATCATAAAAAACCTTCCGTTATCACGGAGTTTCAAACGCACCGCGCGAAAAAAATGAGTCAAGTTGAAGACTTACTTAGATATTTTCATTTAATTACTTACCATTTCTGTCATATCAAACTATATTATTGCACCATTAATAATGCAGTATTTAATTGATGTGTCCTACATCTGGTGAAATTGAACCGTATAATTCGAATATGGTCTTTATTATGATTAGGGAACTATCTCGCTCGGACTACCTTAAAGTGTAGAATCACCTGAGTTATTGCACCATAACACTAGGGTACGTTCTGTCTAGCTACGAACTTAATATTATTTTTGCTTTCCAGTGGAAAGGGTCCGGTTTCCAATGGGACAGATGGAGGTTTTTTTTCCTACTAGGGTCCCTGTGTATGAATATAGTGCTTTTCTCCGTCCGTCGCCATGGGATATGTTAAGCTCTGGACCCCTCCGCTCATCTTCGTTAAAGAGAGTCTGCTCTTGCATACGCCGCGTTTTTCCTTTCCCCCCCCTCCATTCTGCGTCCGTTTCCTTACCCATCAACCCGAATGTTTCATCAAATGGCGCGAGTGACCTCTGTTTCTGGTCCCCCCCCTCCCCCCTCAAATCCCCACCCCCGCCCCGCCCATTTGAACTTCCAACCGAGAACTTGAACTTCTTTTCCAGCATATCCATCAATGATTCACCTTTTTTAGCGCTAAATTATCACGAGACGTGTTAGAGGAAAATTATTATTTACTCAAGGGTTTTAGATATCATTAATTTTTGCTTTGGTTCATGACTTCCGCGATTATTTTGTCGTATTTCTTTTCTCCATAAAGATTTTTTTTAGATTCGAGTTTGGAAAATCGTCATGTACTATCATAACCATCCTTTCTTGGAGTGCGTGGTGTAAAGCTTACTCGGAGGGGCTTCCTCAGAGACGCGTGCAATGGGAGATGCATGGCTGGAATCCCAAATTCCAAGGTCGGCATCTGTTGCTCTCCGTTCATGACACCGATCAGTTTGACATTGGTATGGGCGTATATCCGTTCAAGGAGCCATGCAGAATACTTTTGGACGTTTCTACGCACGGAAAAGCATCCTCTGCTCTTTTTATTCCCAGTGATCGTGGCCTTGTTCTCTTAGAAGACACCGGTGGATTCGGCCGTCGGATCGATGACGTGGAGCTCTGAAATTTTGTCTATAATCCCATTTCCCGAGCCAATGCAGTAATCAGTGTAAATAATAACGATAATTAATTAATTAGGCGTTTTTGTACTAAAAGGTTTCTTGAGTATGGGCTGTTCGTGTGGGTCTAATCTTGTAACAAAAATTTAATAAACTTCCATATGCCTTAGAAATCTGAATTTTGCCCGTTTTCCCTCTGCCGGAGACTATACGGTAATCAGTTAATACCGTCACTAATTCATTTGCTACGATTTGATATTCGAGAGATGAGACGCCTAATTTGGCGCCCCTACACTCCACTTGGGAGTCGTTTTTTATCGATTGTTGCTCTCGTTCATGAACTTATCCGTTCCAGTTCTGCGTTCTACAAAAAAATGAAATCTTTGGACACTATATTGGAACCCCACTTACCTACCGACGAAACTGAAAAGGAGTGTCAGAAAGGATGAAGATTTAAAATTTTTCATTGCATTAAGGTAGTCCGAGCGAGATAAATCCCTAGTCATAATAGAGACCATATTCGAATTATACGTTTTAATTTCACCAGCTGTAGGGCACATCAATTAAATATTGCATTATTAATGGTGCATTAATATAGTTTAATTTGACAGAAATTGTCAGTAATTTAATGAAAATATCTAAATAAGTCTTTAACTTTACTCATTTTTTTCGCGCGGTGCGTTTGAAACGCCTTCAAAACGGAAGGTTTTTTGCGATACCCAAGAGCCTAGGGCGGTGACAATATGATTAATTTTCAAATATAGTCGAGAAAACACACAAACCACACGCTATTAGTTTTTTTTACGACATCTAAGTGTTAGAAATACCTCATTTTGTAAATCATGTCTCTCTGGAATGTATGCACGTACCATTTCCCATGTAAAAGGGCTGGTATATTTTGGCAAATATCTCGGAAAGTAATGTGGTAAGGGGTAGAATTTTTGGTGTCATTGGAAAGGTGAGATATTTTTCTTTAAAATGAGACCAAATTCATTGATTTCTAAGAAAAGTGATATTTCGCTCGTACTACCTTAAGGGGTGATGTGAATAGAGTACATATTTATTGTAATACGTTTGCCACCTTACATAAACAGAAAAGTCCGGGAACAAATAGACGTATATGTGAATGCAAACTTATGAAATTCTTTGTACGCATGTAAGTTACTCCTTGTGTTATCATGCAAAACCGATTTAATAATCTAGGAAATTTATCATTTCCTTATAACATTTACATTATAAATTATTATTTCTTATAATATGTTAAACGCATCATAAATTTATCTAAATACAGAAAAGCATACCTATGAGACATGGGCGTAGCCAGGGGGAGGCAATTGCCCCCCCTGGACAAGGTATTTCATACCACATCTGCTACATGGAGCCGGACAGGTTGATGTCTCCCCCCCCCGGTATATACAGCTACGGATGTGTGTCCTGCCCCCTCCTAGCATAAATCCTGGCTATGCCCATGCTATGAGGTGTGTCCACGACAACACCTCAATGGGTGATAAAATTGATGCAGTGCTTTAGTCAAAACCTTAGGCTACAGATCTTACAATCTCATGGTAAATTATCTATTAAACCATATCTGTTATATTTATGATTAAACTAATTATATATTCAGTAAAGTTTTTAAAGGTTTTTTTTTTAGTTTCACGCAGAACTTGGGTAGTAGTTGAAAAATATTATTTTTTTACTTTTTAGAGTATCTTATGAAATAATAACACCTTTTTCCTAGAAAAGTATGTTTTTACCATGTGTTTTACCAAATGGATTCCTGCGTAAATCTGGTTTGTTTTGTAATAATATTTCTTCTCCTTCGCAGGGATGCTCTCTTCTTTTTTCTTTTGCTGATTGATCTTTCAAAAGCCACACTGCTTGCTCAGTTTGCCTTGAGCTCCTGCAGTCGTGCAGAAGTCCGAACAAATATTGCCCGAGGAATGGCAATGCTGGGACCGACTATTACACTCGACACTGTTGTTGAGACTTTGGTGATCGGCATTGGTACCCTCTCAGGTTGGTCACCATTTCTCTCTCTATTTTTAATCCATTGTATGCATTTATGTGTTTCTGATATTTCTGATGATCTTCCCATCAAGTCATAAGTTTGAAGTAATGGCCAGAGGCATGTATATTGTATACATCATGTAATTACCAGTGAAAATAAATGCTTTTGGGATTTATTTATCTTGCGTGTCTAAAGAACTCAACATTTTGCTCCTGGTACTGTGAGTGTCATCGGGTCCTCTGATCGGGCTGATGACACTCATAGTGCAAGGCAAGAAGCAACACCTTTAGTTAGAAATGGGCTATGTATATATATCTTCTTCCTCTCCTCAACCGTTGGGTTGGTGGGCAGCATTTTGTCCTCTTAAAGGTTGTCTTTCCATCGCCAGATCCTTAACCAATCTATATTCCTCTTCCATCCTCTACATCTGTAAAGAACTCCTTTCTTGGCCTTCCCCTTTTCCTCTTTGCCTCCATCCTACCTTCAATTAAGCTGGTACACCACTCCTAGTGTCTTAGCAGGTGCCCTAAGAGCCTTTCTTTTCTGCTTTCTTTTCTTTTCAACAGTTGACGCTTCTCCTTTATCATTTCTAGCAATTGCTCATTGGTCAAGTAGCTCATCCATTGTACTTAAAGCATCCTGCGCCAACACCACATTTCAAAGGCCTGCTGTTTCTATTTTTCTCTCTCTGGGAGAGTCCAGCTTTCTGATCTGTAGAGACATATACTCCAAACGAAACTTTTAATATAATGCTTTCGCAGGTCTATGCTGGCTTTTTTAGGTGTTAGCAAACCTTTTTTTTTAACAAGAATGCTTTCTTGGCCTGCACTATTCTGGCTCTGATATCTTTACTGCTTCATCCATCAGATGATATTACACTACCAAGGTATGGGAAGCTGCTATATAATATATATAGCCCATCAAATAAGTATATACAGCAAATCCCAAAAGCATAATTTTTTAATTGATTAAAGTAGAAGTGAGAATTTTCAGACCAAAGCCCTTTATTATGATTTGTTACTGTGTCTAGCTCTGCCTAGTTGTTAATGCGCAGAGAGGAGAAGAGCTACATTTTTTTTCCTGTATTAGGTTTAAACTTAAGAATAAAAGATTTCATTTATAAGGGATACAATATAATGGGTAGGCTGACGTGGAATGCGTAAAATTGGTTCCCTTGCTTAAAATCAAAATGATTTTGATCATTCTATGTTTGATGAACAAGTTTTATTTAGGTTGAATCATGGTTATTCTTTTACATTTTATAATTTTTGTTCCAACTTTTCTTGTTCACAGGTGTAAAACGACTTGAAGTACTCTGCTGTTTTGCTTGTATGTCCGTGATTGTCAACTATATGGTGTTCATGACCTTCTACCCAGCTTGCTTGTCTCTCATTCTTGAGGTATTGTATTTGGATACTTTTATTTAATAATGGTTTTCCTGCCTTCCAAATGCTAATGTTATTGATATAATGGAATTTCACCACATATTTGTCACCTTTCCTGAAAATGAAAGTGAAGTTTTTTGGTGGATACAAAATTAAAACTTGAGATGCTGCATTCTTGGATTACCATCCAGGTGAAGGTTTTGAAGTGCACTGAAATGTCGATAATGTATCCTGCCATTGTCTCCTGGGGGAAAAACTCAAGTCTTACCTCGTCAAAACCTCAAGTCTTGTGTTAGCTCTCAGCATAATCCAATGTACGTCTCATTTTTTAAATAATTTTTGAAACTAAAATTTAGATTCTGTGACACAAGGTATGCGTAAATGAAAGCTACACTCTTTTTTAAAGTTTTCACTGTATAGTGAAGTGGAGAGACCTGACTGAATTAGAGCTTCATGGAAGTTTTTGCTCCTTTCAATGAATGCTTGTTTTGCCAACCCCAGAGATGTGCTACCGTCACTTTCCTGTCGGAACATCCTGGGACTGTGGAAGCCATTGTCATAAATTTAAAAGGCGTTAGTTGCATGTGTGCCCCACATCACATGAATTTGCACAACACAGTTTCCCTTATTATGCAGCATATCAATTGTGAGTGTGTTTGCGGAGCTCGACCAAATTTCCCTTTTTTAACATGATTCCTGAGGCTTAGGTGATGAAAGGGCCTTCTAGGGCCCCAAGGCCCTTATTCTATAGCTTATGCGTGAACCAGATATATCAAGTATCTTCATGCCAAATTTTGTTTCAATCGATTCAGTGGTTTTTGAGTGATTGAGTGACAGACAGAAACCACTAGATTTTTATATATTAGTAAGATGACTTTTCTGGTACTTTTTAGTCAAGCCACATTTTTTAGGCTTTAAATCATGATCCAGCCTCATTCTTAATGCATATTTGCTGCAAAAGAATGGTGAAAGGACCCTGTGAACACTTACGTTGTCACACTGGTTGTTGTCTACTTCAGATGTTTCTGGCCCAGTACTTCCACAAAACTCAAGTGAAAAATTCAAGCTCGAGTTTGGTGCTTCCCAAAAGATGATGTATCTGAAACTTTTTAAGGAAAAAACAACAACTGTTTTTGAGTCACTAATAATTAATGACTTATAGGGGATTAAGTAAATTTTCTTTCTGATGTTTAACGATGCATGAAAGGTCACTGGTATAATGCATCAACTGAATTGAACCATGGCACTCTGTTGGAAAGCTGAGAGCTCTTCACTCTGAGAATTTTTAGGTGGCAGTTTTTGTTAAATTAAGAACTATTTTGCCACGCCATAGTCATTGGACTAGATAATAAGATGAAGCATATAATCTTGGTTATGAGACCTCCGAGGGGTTTGGTGGGTATCGGATAACCCCCCCCAGTCCACCAAGACTGGATCCCCCTTGGAAAATTTTGGAAAATTCTGAGCAAAATTGTGAGTTTATAGACCATCTCATTGTTCTTTTAATTTCAGAACTGTAGTACTGCTTAGCAATAACATAATTTGCTTGATAAGTGATATTTGAAAAATTATAGTTTTTTAAAAGTGTTCTGCTGGTACTGGGTAGGTTTTCCTGTAAGGCTGAGAAACTTCTTCAGATTTTCTACAGTCTTTTCTACAGTCAGGTCTCCCATCTCCCTCCAATATTTCCTTTTTCGTCTCTGCATGTGATCTACCCTTCTTCACTTGGATATTAAAAACTCATTTTCTCTCTACCCCTTCTTTGCTTGCCCAACATCCTACCTTCTCTCGTAGTCTTCAACCAATTTCCCCTAATTACTTCCTCCAGCCACCTACCCTGCCTCTCCTGGATTTCATTTAGCAATTTCCTTTCCATCCACTGCACCATCTTCATTCTGAGTAACACTTTGCCTGCATGTGATGTGAAGCTAATTGTTCTGTAGTAATCTCATTCTGACGCTTTCTTCATCTTCAGGGTAGGAATCAGGATTGTTTTAATGAGGTCATCCGGCCATACTCCTTCCTTGTAGATCTTACAAATCAGTTCAAAAAAAGTTTATCTACCTACCTTTCCTCAAGTCTTTAGTAACTCCAAATGTATCTTATCTACTCCCACAGCTTTTCTTGCCTTCATCTCTTGTAATGCTTTCTTTATTTCACTGTTGAGTAATTTTAGCCTGAGATCATCCTCATCTAGTGTTTCCTCATCCTCTATATTAAGGTTAGTTGGTCATATAGCTAGTCCACTTATTATCTCCATGTATATTGAATATCTTCTCACTAGATTAGCATTTTGCCTGTTTTGTCCTTAACCTTTTGTACTGTTCGCCCCCTCCTACCATTCCCTTACTGCCATTACGGCAATTGTACTTTTGTGCATATTGTAATGACGGCTGCCTTCTTTCTGCTGCTTTTCTATTTCCTTGCATTATTTATTTATTTGTTTATTTAGAATACGGGCAGCTACCCAGTACCCAGTACACAATTGTCAAATATTATCAGTATATTAAATAAGCAGTATGTTTTCTATAAGGTAGGGACGAGTTATTTGATTTGAAATAAAACCTTGCAACACAAGTTACTAAAACTTGACGTTGCAAGTGAATTAATTGCGAATGGTGGGCGGAAACGAGAGAAAATAGCAACAACCTTAGCCAGTTTGATTAACTTCAGGTAACAGCATTTATATAACAAGCAAGTATTACAATTGAAATCAAGCCCGTAGGCTAAATACCGTTACTTTGATCTATAGAAGATGAACACAAGTCACAACTGCAGCACAGTAGGTCCTTTCTCGTCCACAGTCAGTTTCAAAAGAGGCCGAGCGCAGTTGAGATGGCACTGCAGGCAATTGAGGGGAGCCAGCAGACCAAGGCAGGAGTTGGGGTTAGTAGGGGAAATCCTTGTCCTTTTTGATTGGTGGAGGAAATGGCGCTAGCGTTGAGTCGATCTGGAAAGAGTGTGCCACTGTCACTTTCAGTATAAAAGTGAGTTGATTGTCCCATCACGGACAGCGAACGCAAGACAGCAAAATGCGAGACCACAATGCACGAGGGATAGTCGCGATGGCGTTTGCAAGTTTGTGGCGTTCACGAGTTTTTTGGCGATGAGTGGTTTTTCTGGCGATGAGTGGTTTTTATAGAGTGGGATGGGGGAAATTTTGGCACCACCTTTGGAGATATTATGCCTCAAGGTGCCAATATTTATAGTCATCTTAAGCAAATGTGGTATTGGGTCACAAACTGCCATATCTCTAAAAGTATTCCATCATTGGATTATAAAAATTTACACCTAATTTTACATTTACATCTCATTTGAGACCTAGATCACTTGGCATCGTCCCATAGCTCCACTCTATATAAAGTACAGATATTGTGTCATGTCAAGTATTTTTTGGTACTCTGTGTGCTGGTGACATTCACCCTTTTCATGTTAGTAAACAAAAGTGATAAAATATTACAAGAGTGCTCTCAAATAAGTAATTGTTGATGCTGCATTGCTATTAACGGTTTAAGAATTGATGAAATGCAATCGACCTTATGAAAAATTCACAATTTTTTTTCTGAGAAACAAATACTATCAAAGGTTTTGGGGGGTGTCATGAACCCCATAAACTGTCCTTGTAGCCGAGCCTGGCTTTGAATACATTTTCTTTGAGTTTTGGGAGGTGTGACAGTGCAGGTACTTCAGGGAAACCCTCCCAAGTTTTCGTATTTAGCAATTTCTGTTCATTGGCCCTTTAAATTCCTTCCATAAATGATATGTGAAGTCGTAGCAATGGAAGCAAGTACATATTGCAAACTCCAAAAACCATTGTTATGATATTCAGCGACGACATGCACTGCCCATTCCAGTTATTTCTTTTACATATCCCTTATTACCTATTTACAGGTATTGTACTGACATTAACATATTTGAATTACATGGGTTCATTTAATGCGACTGTTTTTTGTGACTCATCTCTGATGTTAAGCAAGGTTATAGGTATATATTTCATTTTATTAAAGTACTTCATTTATTTATTCCTATAATTTTTTTTAAGAACTTGGGGTACTCCTTTAATCTGGTGGCAGAAATGAAACTTGAAACAAAGACTTTAATGTGAAGTAAATAATAATGAACTAGGTTGCAGTTGTTTCAATAAAAATGTGAGCCAAAAAAAAAAAATTAGCCCATGGTAATTTCCTCATTGGCTTTGAGGGCCAAATTTATATGAAACATCTGACCGAAAAAAAGGATTAAAAAAATGATACATTTCTGGGAAAACTTTCAATTAGAATGGTATTGTGATTCATTCATATATGTAAGTGGATGCTTGAGAATTATTGATCCATGTTGTAGGGGTGGGCTGACTCTAAAAATTAGATGCTCAATTCCTGATACTGAAATTTTCACTGTACATTATCTCTCAACACTCAATTTTTTAACATTTCAAGTAAATTAACTTATCATTTAATGGTAATAAGTACTCCTGTGAGTATTTTGACAGCCTTCAATCCATTAGTTGGATAAGTATAATTAAAAAATGTAGTAACATTGAAACTGTTTACCATTTGTATTGCCAACCACGGATGTATGCACAGTAAAACTTCTATGTTAAGCTTTTGAAGGGAGAACCCCCATCTACCTAAAAATAAATGTAAAATTGGCCAAATTTATACAGAGAGAGGACATTAAATCATTTTTAAATGGACTGAGGTCTATAAAATGTGCAAAATATTGGAAAATAAAAATTGAGGCTAAATGGAAGGTTCAGTTGATTTTCTCATTCAATATTTGCCTCGGTATCACATCAACATTATTGTGGAATTTTGTCGATATTTGATTCCTACTTTGAATACCGCAGAGTATTGAGAGGTATTGAGTTATTGACGGGCATTGAATTCCATTCCTGGCACATTTTGATGTTTGCCTGAGCTAATGTGTTTTCTTTCTTTGCCCGTGCAGCTTTCCCGCAGCACTGATGGAGAGAAACCATCTTGGCACAACAATTCCCTCCTTCGGGTGCTGAGCGATGAGGAGCAGAAGCCTAACCCAGTCGTTCAGAGGGTTAAGATCATAATGGCTGCAGGTCTAATGATGGTGCACGCTCACAGGTTGGCTCACATCCCCCGCATTACGCGTTACAAATGTTTAATCTGCATTTTAGCTTAGAATGACAATTTGTTGCTCTGGTTTAGGTAGATCAATGAGACTAAAGTAACTTTTTTTTGTTCATTTTTTTGCCTGTAACTTCAAGCTTCACATTTTATACTCATTAATGCAGTATTTTGATTAGGAAGTATGTTTAAATAACTGGAATGTTTATCTTGCAACTTGCTGAAACTTTGGAGTTTTAGAATACCTGGTTTTTACCAAAAAATTAAATGTTGAGCAAGCAGATGTGGCTGAAACCTATTCAACAGTCCTTTAATTAGTACCCATGTGAAATGTAATTGTGCTGCTGTGTTATTTTGGATGATGCTTCTGGCCATGCTTGTTCATATTTCTGCCCATATTTCATTACTTCTCCATCACCAAAAGTGTCTTTCAATAATAAATGCTGTTAGAATTAGTTCGTGTAAAGTCAAGTGTTTCATTTTTAGACCTCATGCCTACTCTATTTGGGCATGAGAGGAACTGGTGGGTGAGAAACACAATGGGATCTCATTTTTGGATATTTTCTGTGGATGGGGACCATTGTCGAGAGGGCTTGTGTGGGTGAAGAAAGAAATTTCCTTTTGTGACACTCGAGAAAAGAGGAAGCAAGTTTTTTTGGTGGAATGAGCAGGGTTGACTCGCAGTTCTAAATATAAACATGTCTCTCCAATGTTATCAAGATAAGCCATGTGACGGAAGCCTTCTTTTGTATAATAATGGTGTAAGGTATTCCGTGGAGCTCATTTCACTGAACACCCTTTCCTCGTGAAGTTGTTCTGAATCCCAGGGAGCAAGTGGAGACATCTTGGGATTGAACCGAATCATCTGGAATTTTTGCTGTTACTTCTGTTTAGTGTCACTGTTAGGGATTGCACAGCCCAGTTCCATCTGCTTTCGTTGCCAAACGAGTGGTTTCTTTTATCCCTGTGTTGTGAATCTCCAAGTCTCAAATGATCAATTCTTGGGATGGGACAATGAAGTGAGTGATATCTCCTCCCTACCCTTCCTATGGTTACTCCTTTGTATATTGTGAATCCTATCCTTACTTCCAGTGTGATGACATAACTTTGTATTTTCCACCATTTTTTGTTTACTTATTGTGACAGATTTTCCCCTCATCAGGCATGTGCTGTTGAGGCCACTTTTCCTCAGTTTATTGGTATCTGCCACTGGTGTCAGATGATGCCTCAACAAGATGAAACCTTTTGAAGGAATTGATATGCTGTGGAAGTGTATGAAGTTGTGTCATTACTGTAGATATCCATCACTTTCGTAAAGTCATGCCTGAAACTATCAAATTTGTATTATTTTTTGTGCTTGTATATCTGAGAATTTGTGTGCATAGGTTACCATACATATTTGAGTATAAGTCAGAATTAAAAAGTTGTTTTATCTATTACTTTCACCATCATAAAAAGTGAACCATAATGGACACCAGGATGATTATTGAAATATAGAGCGGCAAGCATTTAAAAAAAGGATTGAAAAAAGTCATATATAGCCTCACGTGGATCTTTCGCTGCTACATAAGTGGCCACATAGCCATCAATGGCTTTCTTTGATAGGACTATTAGCATTATTACATGATGGGACAATTATGTTGTCATGATATTTTTTATCACATAAGTATTTTAATGGAATTAGTATCTCATGGGTATTTTTACTTAAGCTGTCATCAGCAAAAGTATGTAAAGTAATGAGCATTATATGAATCAATCTGCACAAGAATATATGGCCCCAGCATTGCTGGCAGTGAAATACCTGGGTTTCTGGGTCGATCATGCAATTTCCACTATACAATTGGCCTTGTCGAATGGATTAATATCACAATGTACAAATAAATAGTGTATTTGGCTGTGATATGTCTAAATATGAAACTTAGAACATGCATGTAATGCACCTCATGGGGATATTCTCCATTGATTATGGGAATTAAAGATATGTATGGTTTGATACAGCTAATTCACAGTAATATTGATCCTGAAAAATTCATGTCATCTAAATATTCAAATACAAATCGAAGATAGGTTTTCATCTGCTAAAATGAGGTAGAAATGTCTATAATTAGTAATGTTGTCTCTGAACAAATGTGATGGAGATTACACTTAACAAAAGGAGAACTATTAGCAACTTTCCATTGATAAATTTATTGACCTGTGAAATATCTGGACTTATACTCGATTATATGTGGTATATTTTTTAAATAAATTAACATGTAGTGAAAGGGTGTGAGGGGGTAATAGTTTAGAGTAGGAGTCATATTGTCAATAGTCTTTTAAGGAAAGTTTAGAGCATCTTAACCGTTGTTGAGAGGATTCTAAGCCCTAACTTTCCGCCTCCCCTCTATGTTCCCAGTCGGTGGCCCTTTGGAACAGGTGAACATGGTGATATCCCAGATGTGGAGCCTCGCTCACCGCTGGTGGCTGACCATGCTATGGCCTCTAGCAACAGGACGGAGGACATGGACGTCCACATTTATATCATGAAGTAAGTTGAGGGAAAAAAGCACTTGTGGGGAGCAATGCTATGCTTGCGATTACATAAGTCATGCATAACAAGGTGAAGAGTTGAATTTTCAACAAAAGGACTGCCAGACTAATGTCCCGTTTACATTACTAGGGTTAGAATGTCAGTTAATATGGTGGCTTGACTAACTTGCATTTTCACGGCATTATTTAACCCTTGTTAACATGCTGGCGGCCTCTGGTGGAGAATCAAGGAGGTAATGTAGCCCACCTAGCTCACAGCACAACAAACATCGCAAGTCGTGTTTCATTTGTTTCCTGGGCTATGTTCAGCTTTATTCACGGAACTTGTATGGGCGAGAAAAAGGATTGAATATGCAAATGTTTCGCACGGTTAGACTTCTCATTCATTAGTATTTAACAGTAGGTACACTTATCATTTCATGTCTAAACATCACTTTATGCATCGAAAGTTGAAAATTGAGAGAGTAAATTTCCTAGAATAGAACGACGTCTCACTCCGCTAGTCTTCACCATGAAGATACCCCGGGATTATTACGTTATTATGTCATTTGCACTCTTTTATGATAAATAGAAACAATTCAGTATGTTGACTTGACATTCAATATTTGTAAATAAATTCCATTTCGAGTCCTTGTCTCAATATATGCAGTTGACACCTCACCTCATAAGCACCTCAGTTAATGACTTTTCCTGACAAGTTCTGCCCATGACCCATCCTCGATTGCACTTTTAAGGTAAATTTTGAACTTAATATACGGTTCATCATTAACTAATGTATTAAAACACATCAAGCAACGTGCCACGGATGCATGGATACGAAATATGACAATAGAAACTCTCTTAATACATTGTACGCTTCAAGTATAAGCTGCAAGAGGACTGGATCTCTTGACTATTATTCTAACTAACCTGCGTTTACACCGATTTAAAAATGATGGTAACCAGCGCAAACCCAAGTAACTCCAGCGCGGTTAAAAAGTTGACTATGGTCAGCGCCAACCTGCGTTCACAGGGCAAACTTTTACTAGGGTTAAGAGTTAACCTGTTTAAAAGCTAGTAATGTAACCAGGGCATAACTTCACAAATTGACTGATCAGGGTGGCCACTCCACCTTGAAATTCCCAGAAATCAGGAAAAACTTTTGGTACATCCTTTGAATAATCTTTGAATTTTGTGAGAGCTTGGTGTAATTTGAGAATTACTACTTGATTGACATGGTTTTCATCATGCCATAGAATAGTGTTGCTTTATTTTGTGAATTCCGTCAGTTATTTCAACAAGACTGATCATGCATGACCCTGTGGAAATATTATTTATCTTCTTATAGAATTTCATCTTTCATACCAAATTACTCGCATCAACTTGAAGAAAAGTTGTTTCTTTTTGAAGTTTTTGAATTCTCTGTATTGTTTCAGATCATATGATGAAGTTGAAACTCTGATCAAGTGCTTCTGTATATGTAATGCTCTGATGTTTTTTTATTGAGGCTGTTTGAGCGAGATATTATAATGTATTCATAATATGCTATGAATTTGCCCTCGTTATTATTCAGACCAATATAGGTACCTTCTTTCTCATGATGACATATTATCAGCCACTTATTGCACTATTCACCCAGAGATTTGCCAAAAAGTAGAAGCCATTTTCTTTGGGATTTGGTGAGCTTCAGGGATACTTGTAAAAAAACGAAGTTCTGATGTACAGACCGCATGGTATACATAATGGTGTTTATCTAATATGTTTTCTCAGTTTTTTCATGAACAAATGTTTTATCATCCAAAATTTTAAAATTTAAATTTTATGATTTACAAATATTTTGGTTCTTCCCATGTAGCAGCATATTAATGGATGACTGTTTTACCGGCATTTCAGTCAGCATCATCCAGTCTGAATGCTCAAGAGATTAGTCAGCTGCTATATATGGGGCTCTGGTCCATTGAATATGGCTGACAAATCTCATGAACATTTGGACCTGATGGTGCAGACTGGAATGCTGGTGATACAGTCATCCACTAATATGCTGCAATGCGAGAGGGACCCAAAAAATTGTAAATTTCAAGAAAACTATGGAAGCCTTCTTAACAATGTCCAATATACATTATCACAAAGAAACTCGTGTTGTTCTAGTGCTTTTGGCATATTGCATGAAATAAGTAAGACAAGTTAAAGTCTCAAATAAATACTTATACATGTTTAGGAAATTACTGAGAAATCCAGTTGTGTGAAATAAATATTTAAAATGGTCTCTGTTTTGGCTGGAGAAATATCTCATCCTAACTACTTTGAGAAGCTAAAATTTTATTTTTGCTCGTGCTAGCAGAAAAGTATCTCAGGTTCTTGCCTTTTCTTTAATTCAAAGGTACCTTAAAAACTGCATTTTAATGTCCATAGAAGATAATGACTCAGTTTTTTGGATTGGCACACCATGCTAAAGGCATTGGTTTTCAGTGAGAGTGTAAAATAGATAAAAATTGGTTTAGTCATGCCTACCATCCCCAAGATTATTTAAGCCCTTGGAAAGCTTCAACATTGGCTTGATTTTGCCTTGTCATGAAAATGTTGACGTGGCAAGATTGATTGAAGCTAGTATCTTGCTTTATATTGACCTTGCTAGGCAAATACTTGATTCAAACCAGAATCAAAATTAAATCCAGCTTCAACAAAACAACAATTAGCATTAAGCAATCTTGAATCAATCTTCAAGTCAACTTTGCTTCAAGCTGGTTAGAAGTAGATTATATACCTTGATTCAAATCAGTCATAAGACTAGTCTGGTTTCATTGATGCTTGTAGACTTGGGGCAACAGGCTTGTTTCCAGCTTGAGTCTTCGTTGCATGGATTGATATCCAAGATGCATAACAACTTCCCTGAAAATGTTATTTTCCAAAGATAAAGCCTAGAATTCTCCTTTATATTGTGAATAGAGGTTCAGTGGCCACCGTGGGGAAACCTCTCTTGATAATAAGCATAGAATACATTATGCCTTTTCATAATATGTACTTGCACAACTCATGAATGCACAATCTTTATACTCTGTTTAAGCTTCAGACCTCCGAATGTGTGCTAGCTCCGTACACTTGCATTTTTTAGCCAGTGAAGCATAGTAAAGCCAGCCATTTTCCCATGAAGAAATATAGTTTGCAACATTTTATGAAGGATGTGGAAATGGTCATTGAATTCAAGATTTCATTTAATCGATCTACTAAATTGACAGAAATGGCTGACTGTTTGATTTTTAAATTTAAATAAACGCTGAAGGTCACCATGAATGATGTAATTACTGTGTAAAGCTAGAATTAAATGGAGGTTTTTTTGTCCCTTTCATTCTGTCCTCCCCAACCAAAAGAAAATGCCTATAGATGCTCTCTGCTTCACTCTGTGCATGAAATAGTCCTTGTTGTAACTCTTGGTTTTTTAAGAAAATATTCTATGAATGATTTATAAATAGAGAACAGGTAAATGCTTTGAGCATGGTTATTACTGCTTACGTTTGAACAAATAAGCATTAGAGTCCAAGTTTTTGATATCTCTGGACAATATGTTTCTGCATAGGCACCTTGTAGATTTTTACATTTATATTTTTTTTTAATTTACACCATTGGGATACATAACATCCTTAGGTTTCCTCACATGTGGTAATTTGCAGTACAAGAATAATGAAACTTAATTACGAGTACACAAAATGCTAATATTGAATTTGTTAACAATTATCACATGGAAAATAAATAAGAAATTCATTTATGACGCGTGAACTATTCACCTAAAATTTTTTTCAATCTTTGTAAACAATGAAGAGGTTAGAAAAGAATGCACATGTTAAGAACGTTCCCCCCCATCAACCTTTTGACCTCGTGGAATCACTAAAGGCATAGCATAGATTTTATTCACTGAAGGCAAATACAAAGTTGCATAGTTTCGTCAAAAGTCATAAATAAATTTGTGGTGTACTCAGCAATTGGTCATATGCACTTAATAAAGGGCATCTGCCCTTATCGCACAATAGCACTTAAAATACACAACACATGAATAGCATTTAAAATCAGTGCATATGCACAATTATCTTGATATAAACGATGTATAAGTTTCAAATGAGATTTAAATCATCCCTTTTAATGTAATAAAAATCTTTTATTTTTTTAAAATAATGTCTAGTCATGAATATTAATTTTAGTGGGAAAATATTATCTAGACAGTTTTGTTAAAGCATGTAAAACTTTTGTTTCTCTCCTCTAGGTGGCTGACTGTCAGTGCTGAACATTTTGTGATTCTAATACTCCTTCTTGTGTTAGCCGTCAAGTACATATTTTTTGAGCACAAAGAAGAAATCAATGAGCAAATAATGCTCTCTGAGATGGCTGACTTGAATGATGGCTCAAGTGGTTTTGAGGGGAGAATTGGTGAGTGCTGATGTAATTCTTTATTTAATTTTTTTAATTTCAAATACCTAACATTTAATTTCTGTTGTGCCATTATTCTACTGCCAGGATGTGATTTTTCAAATAGATATAATTCTCTCTTTTTATATTCAGTCTGCAGTTCAGAGTTACAGAAATATTTTATCCCTTGGGAGGGTGAATAGAACTTTTCAAGCTGATTTTACACTTCTTTTCCTGATTCACATGCATTTGTATTTTCATCAGTTCTCTTTCAATTTGAGTTCTCAATCCAGAAATTAAATTTCTTAGCAAGTGTAGTAAATTATTCCCATCCTTGACTAAAGAACTGTTAGCAGTTTTCCACTGAGAAATGTTTGATGCACCCAGCTTCAATTTCTGACATCATTGTCAAGCCCATCATCACAATGAGGGACAATGACTCAAGAAATCTTAACAATAATATGGCATATCAAAACCAGTCATATCAAACGTTTCTTGGTGGAAAACTAGCAAGGATTCTTCTTTTGTGGTGTATAAGTTCTACCAAATCTGTCCTGAGGCAACATTGTTCCTAGTTTTCCATCTCCAGTTTCTCCATCTCCAGTATCTGAAGTTTTCCATCTAATTGCCCAATCATCGGTGGAAAAAATTCTCTCACTATCAAGGGTTCCATCAATTGACAATGATGTTAATTTTTATCTCACTCACACTCTCTCTCTCTTGTGTAGCATTGATTTTTTTGGTCCTTTGCCTCCTCTTCTGTAGATCAAGTGCACATGGATGCTTTCCTGCGTCGGCGTCTCGGTACATTGGCAGATCGCAGTTCAATGTCCTCGAGTCAACTCTCACTGCATCACTTAGGGTTTGAGTCACGAGTTGGAGGGGATTGGGTGGAAGTGAGTCCCTTGAAAGAGGACAAAGCTGTGCAAATACCAGAGGAGGTGTGCGGAGCATCCGTCGAGGAGGATGAAGAGGGTGGGATCATGCTGAAGAAGGTTGAAGGGACTTCCATGGTTGAAAGTCTGGAAACAGCGAAGGAGAAGTCTGTGGTGAAGGCACCGAGGATCATGAGATCTTTGGAAGAGTGCGTGAAGATCTCCAAGTCAGAGGTTTGTGCATGATGCATTATTCATTTTCCAGATTCCAATCAGAATCTAGATTTTTGTACTCAATGTACTCCTAGCAATCTCAGATCAGTCTTTACTTAGACCAGTCAAAAATTAGAAAGTTACTTGACTCTCATTATTGTGTTTACCAGCTTGAAGTTAGTTAGGGAATGGGTATTCAACTTTCAGTGTATGCTAGTCAATGAATCTGTTGCCATGTATATAAGTTTGCTTACATTTACTTAGAGGTTTGTTTTTGTTAGAATACAATGAATGTTTTCTTCTTATTTGTAATTTTGTACCTTGTGAAACAGTTGTTGTTTTGCTGAAGCCTTAATTAAGAAGTTGGGTTATAAGGAATATTTTGTGTGTGCATGAAATGTTAGATTTTATACTTTAAAGAAAAAATATTTGGCTTCTTTTTGTTTTCAGTTGCATATTTGTTTATTAACTTCATGTTTATTACCTTGTTTATTGTTTATCAGAAATACCTTCCAGTAAAAAATTTAAATTAATAATATGTATGTGTGACACGCACCTGCTATTTGTGAAAATTAGCATGAAAAAATCCAGTGTTAGTCATACACAAGAATATGAGTGAAAGGTTGCACTGGTTGTGTAGCTTTCTGACAAGTGGTGCCTGTTATGGTACAGTAATATTTACTATCCTCAGAAAGAGAGAGACATGTTCTTTATGATAGTCATTCATATCAATATCTAATTCCTACTTCTCTCACTTCAAGTACATTCATAATTCACTGTTTTTGTTCAAAATTTTTAAATGATTTTCTATGCAACAAGCAGAGTGAGTGTGTTACAGGGTGTCTAGTAAATGCATAAATAGCATAAATAGCATAAATAGAGATAATTCTGACCCAATAAATTGAGATTCATCCAGTAAATGAATCTCAAATGATGCCTTACTACACATGAAGACAATAAAATGTAACATATAGAGACTTGAACAATGTGCATCAAGACCTTGACAAGAATTCTACTCATAAGCATCCTTTGATGACCCACGTTTGGTCTCATCACATCATCTCAGTGAAAAAGATTTAATGATAACTTTTATAAGCTAATCATTGGTATTTTCAAAAATTGATTGGTTCATCAATATTTTTTTTAAACATATCAAGTGTGGTATCTTTCGTTTGCCAAGTGTGGTGTCTTTTGATGGGGAATTACGCCGTTTGCTCTCTCTCTCTCTCTGTCTCATTTTAACTTACGATAATCCCTTATTTTTCAGGAGGGGGCAGAAGTACTCACAGACGATGAAGTAATTTTACTGGTGACCAATGGACATATACCAACTTATCTGATTGAAAAAGCTGTGGGTGACCCTGAAAGAGGCGTTGGCATCCGCAGAAAGATAGTGGGAGCTGCTGGGAACCTTGGCAAATCTCTGGATGGTCTTCCATTTGAGAACTATGATTACAACAAGGTAAGAGCATATCATTTGCCGATTCATTCATGATTGAAAACTTACTGTAGATTGACATGCAATTGCAGTCTCAAGAACATTAATATCAGGTTGTTATGGACATTGAGTGTCAATTCTAATGTTGAGGGTCTCACTTTTTCAAAGGCTGACATTGGAGAAGAAATACAAACTTTACGTGTAACTTCCACTGTTTATTAAAAACTGTGCAACCTGTTTTGGCTGTTATGCCATCATGAGGTACATGCGGTACATTTTTCATTCATAACTTTTCTCTCTCCTCTTTGTACAACTTCTGCACTA
Source organism: Ceriagrion tenellum (assembly GCA_963169105.1). Lineage (NCBI taxonomy): Eukaryota > Metazoa > Arthropoda > Insecta > Odonata > Coenagrionidae > Ceriagrion > Ceriagrion tenellum. Next base: position 7,033,812 of record OY720644.1, read on the forward strand.
CATTTTCTCATCATCCAATTTATCTTTGTCATTTTTCAATTGCACCAAATTTTCATTGCGTTCTAATTTTCACAGCAAATGAATGTTCATGTTCTGTATGAAGATTGCTTCTCTGTCAGAAATCATGCACTTTTAATTGTATTTCTGTATGTAATTTTTGGAATATCATTCCTGTTTTATTATATTTGGATAGCGTAGTCCTTTAGTGAAAAATAAATTTCTTTGAGTTGCTGTCATGATTATCTAACAATGATTTTCCAAGATGGGACTTTGGTTTTCATTCTTCTTGCCTATTAGGGATTGTTCTTCCACTGCCAGCCAATCCATTTTTTGTCAATTTTCACTCAGTTTCAGTTTTAAAAATCGTGTAAGGCTGCATCTTTAATCATAGAATATTAAGCATACATTCAGCTGCATAAGTAAATGTGGTGAGCTCTCAAATCCTACAACCAAAACCATGTCAATGTCATAATGGCAGTGTATTCCATTTGGTCATGCTTATTGTACATGTTACATCCCGTGGCTTCACAAAAGACTGCTCTTCCCATAACCATGGCCACATGCTTTTTCAGTCCTTTTTACCATTGTATTTCACCCACATCTAGACGTGGAAGAGCTGCCAGCATTTTCTGAGCAGCTGATAGCTGCTCACCTAAAGAGGGGCTTCTTTCTCACTTACTATTCTTCACTTGATCTTTGTCAGCATTGGGAATTTCGAACCTGATCATATCAAATTTTTTGCTTTTCAGGTTATGGGGGCTTGCTGTGAGAATGTCATCGGTTATGTTCCTGTTCCTGTAGGTTTTGTTGGTCCATTGCCTCTTGATGGGCAAACCTATTATGTTCCTATGGCAACAACTGAAGGCTGCCTTGTTGCCAGTACCAATCGTGGCTGTCGAGCCCTCATGGCTGCTGTAAATGGAGTTGACAGTTGTGTAGTTGCTGATGGAATGACTCGAGGGCCAGTAGTCAGGTTTCCATCTGTTCCTCGTGCCAGGTGTGTATGTGGGTTAAATCTTTTCATTTTACAATGCGAATACTATGAGATGTGTAATTTTATTAGGAGCGTTAAGAAGTGATGGCTTACCTCTGAGGTTGTTTTTGCCATTAGAGACTTGTGTGTTTATTGGTAAGGTGATACTTCCATTTGATTATCTACAGACTGATCAATTTGTGTCTTAAATTAAGTCATGTGATGGGTTCTGTGTGCATTGGGGGGCATAGCGTTTCCTCCAAGACACCTCACAGCATTAAGGTGGTACCCTAGCGAGTTCAGGTGTGAATGCTAGTGGGCTGGTTGAGGGGGCAACTGCACTGTCCCTAAGTCTTGGGGACGACACCCATCCTTGAGCTAGAATGGATAATGGTGTTTCAAGGAAGGGGGTCAGCAGAATTGGCTGAACTGAGGAGAGGTGGTGGTTACTGTCCCCATCCTCATTTGAGACTACTCAGTGCTGGCTGTTAATGAGGGCACGAGGGCATCTCCCATTGTGAGGGAAGCTGCCCTTGAGGTAAGCCAGGCCAGGAGGGCAGGAATCATAGTTCCAATGTCCAGTAGATTATGCCATAATTATGGAAGGGGGCAGGAATGGGTCCAAGACTGACAGGTCCAGGTGTCCAGGTTCAATAACATCTCCTGGTGTACTCTGGGTGAATTAGTGCTGAAAAGTACGGTCATGATTTGCTCAGCAGTGAGTGATAGGGACTGCTCATACCTTCTAGTGGCAGTCCAATGATGCCTCACAGTGAAGAGCTGATGAGATTTTGAATTCCTCTGAGGATTTAAATTTTGAGCAGCTACACATCCAAAAGGTATCTGGTGTTGGCTTGTGGCTGTCCACTTGTACCATTATCATGCGGACGGATTGCAGTTATCACGTTTGGAGCAAGATTGACTGCCTGAATAGGAGACTGAAAATTCTGTGTGAGCATAGGGGTGGAATTCATACACCTTTGGCCATTTCACAGATTGTACTGGGGCCCCCTCGGCTGCTCTTGGGTGCAATAATCTGCTGAGGCATCTGGATGGGTGGCTTGTAAGAATTTCAAGCCCTGCATATATTTTTTAGGCAAGAGAGAAGGTCAATCGGCATGATTGACATTCAAAAACATAGATCTGAGTCCAGGAAATTGATGGCATTAGCTCTGATGTGGTTCGAGTGGCATCTGGTGTTCCATTAGGATTGAGGATTGATGATTAGTATTGATGATGATCCATGATTGGCTCCCTTTTATTCATTTTCTTCTTATTTTAGTTTCTGTCATCTATTGGCTGTGATTACCAGGGTGGCGATCGTCATGAAAAGCCGTGAAAACCTGGAATTGTCAGGGAATTTTGTATTTCTGGAAAAGTCAGAGGAAAGTCAGGGAATTCTTGTAAAAGTCAGGGAGAAACTGAAATAGGAATCCTCGTTATTTTTCTACCATTACGTTTATCGGTCAGTCTTTCCCGCCCTTTATTTCACCAACTAAAACTACTGTCCGTCTCTGATGTGCATGGAATAAGCAACATCAATTCATGGAGTATTCAGTTGTGAATCTTATTTCATAGTTGTGAATCTTAGTTATTTAGTTGTGAATCAGATGTACAGTGTATCCCTTTTGTATATCCTTATTGCGATGTTTGCCTAGTTATGTTAAAAATCATGATCACAATGTATTACGCTCATCACAAGGAATCCAAGTCTATGTTGTTCGGAAAATTTTACCTCGCTTTTTTTTAGCTTCCGAAACTCAGGTCCAAGAGGTAGCTGGAGAACACTAGCTAGATTTTAAATACATGCTTGCAGTTCTAAAAATACGAGACGATTGTTAGAACGTTTAGAAAATTTAAAGCTGTCGTAGAAAATTAAATTCAACAGAAAAAATATCTCAATAATGGGTGACCATTTGGCGATCAGTCAGGGAAATTGGTAAATCCATCAGGGAAAAGTCAGGGAAAGGTCAGGGATTTTGAAAATTGGATGTCAGTAGCCTCCCTGAATAACACAACTTTCTTCATTTTATCAAATTCTTTTCCTCTCACTTTTGCCAGTAGTCTTTCACTCTCTGGCTCACTCCTGCTCCTCCTCCTTCTGAGATTATCCTTTTGGTTCTTCTTTGAGCTGAACTTTCACCTCTGCACTCTTCTTTCTGAGTATTACCCTGATTCCCTTATCTTCTTCCTTTATCCCACATTCATCATCATAGATCCTCATGAGCTTTTTTCACCCATAGGACTTGTCTTTTCCTATTCTCCTGAAAAGTTCTCAAGTTAGTAGTAAACTAAGATTGTTTACAGACAATGTGGTCATCTACTTTCAAATAAGTGAAAATGCAGACTTAGAAGTTCTGTAATTGGAGCTAAGCAACGTTAGTTAATTCGTGGTGCCTGGAGTGGGGGCTAGAACTCAGTAAATGCACTGCGGTACACTTCTTGTGGAAGTCACCACACCAATGCCATAGTGAGTGGAGTAAACATAAAGTCAAATTACTGGAAATAACTGTAACTTCAGACCTATCATGGGGTACAGGCTAACAAAACATATGCGGCACTCCATTTAAGAAACATGGGTATAACAGGAAGGTCCTCGGATGAAATAGTCAAAGAGAGACTTGTTACTTCGCTCTGGTTAGGCCACACCTCGAATACACTGCGAGCATTTGGGACCCTGGACAAGATTCAACTATAAAAATAAATGAGATACAAAGAATAGCTATTTGTTTTGTTAAAAACGGCTATGAGCGACCTCATAGTAGTGAACTTCTCGGGGTCGTGTCCTAACATTCCCTGCCTTGCACCCTTCGGGTGACTCAGGGTAGTATCTACATAGATGAAGACAAAGTCAAAATTTGATGGATTCAAGTAGCAGTGGTTTTACTGCTCTGTTGCAAAAATTCAGACTGAATTAAGGAATGTATGAATAATACTGTTTGTTGGTTTCTTGTGAACATGTTTTGCCTCCCTGATCTTGCCTTTTGTTTCCGCAGTTTAAATTATAAAGTCATGTGACTTGTATTTCAGTGAAGCGATGATATGGATGCAGGACCCAGCCAACTTCGAGAAAATGAAGGAGAGCTTTGATTCTACCAGCAGATTTGCCCGTCTCACTAAACTGCATGTCAGAATAGCTGGGCGACATTTATTCATCAGATTTGTGGCGAAAACAGGAGATGCTATGGGAATGAATATGCTTTCTAAGGTAATTTTTATGCTTGCTAATTTTATTTTATATAACCTACTACTGTTGGTCTATTTGCAAGGTATTCATGTGTTGTTCTCTCAACTGGTGAAACCTGATAACCAAACTGAAGTTATTCTCAAAGATCCCTAGGCATGCGAGCCATTGGAAAGATATCTTATGGACAATTAAGTACCAACTCACTAAAGTACCGTTAATTAGCACACTGGGGTTCCTAATCATGATGTGTTTAAACCAGCTCTACCCTAAAGAAATATTTGTGAAAATTGTACATTGGTATATATTTTTGTTTGAAATGAATCTTCACATGGTTGTGAAAGTAATTCTTTCAATTTTATAAATTATTCAGTTCGATACCTCAATTTTTTTTCACAGGGCACCGAAGTATCTTTGAAGTGTTTGCAGGAGATTTTTGAAGACATGGAGATTTTAAGCCTCAGTGGAAATTTCTGTACTGACAAGAAGCCAGCAGCTGTGAATTGGTAAGCTGAACTCTTGTTTAATACCTTGCTTTTAGCAAGTCTTCCTAAAAGTAAAGAAAATGCATCCATTTTCAGTAATATTTATGGGCATTTATTATTGCTGATGCATATGTGAAGTCTATTTTCTCTGTCATGAGTGTCGCTATTTTACCCTCCAGCTGTGGCTGCCTCATTTTGTTTGTACTACAGCTTGTGGGCAAAAAGAAATTAGGATGATTCACTCTTTCCGGGCATGGGAGTAGGTACATACTACTTATGGTCTCTGAGAAATCTTCTTGAATCATGAATATTGAAAAAAAAAGACCCATGATATAAATGTCTTTATCAGAATCCAAATGCGAATTTGTCATTCTGCCTCAATTAAACATACTATTGCCTCTAAGGGTCTCTGATTTTGCTCAAAAATAAATTATGAAGTATATGCAAGTGTTAAATAGCATCAAATACTGATACTCAGAATCAGCCAAAACTTTGTATTCATTATCTGTACAAATCTTACTCTCTTTTCTGGAAAAATTTCCCATTTTGAAAGAATAGAATAAACTTTGTTTTTCCACAATGAATTTAATAATTTGCGACCATGGTTTCGACGATCGACGACAACATCATCAGGTCCTGATGATGATGTTAATCGTCGAAACCATGGTCGCAAGTTATTAAATTCATTGTGGAAAAACAAAGTTTACTCTATTCTTTCCAAATGTTTAGTAAATTCCATAAAGTATCGCCAGAAACCACCAAAATTACCCATGGAAATTAATGAATTTTTTCTCGTATTTAAACTTGCATTTTACTCCCGTCCTGCCACTTATCGCTGGGTAGCTTTATTTTCTTGGAGTCTGAGTACCCTCCTACTCTTTGTGAGTAGATAGACATATTAAGATGACATCTTAACAATTCACCTAATGCGTTTGTGTATATTTGCATAGTCCTTAAGTTCTGAATAATATTGGAATGATAGATCCTCTATTCTAATTGTCTTTCTAGGATTGAAGGCCGAGGAAAATCAGTTGTCTGTGAAGCGATAGTTCCAGCAAAAGTGGTGAAGTCCCTTTTGAAAACCTCAGTACATGCATTAGTGGATGTGAACATAACAAAGAATATGATGGGCTCTGCAATCGCTGGCAGTATTGGTGGTTTTAATGCTCACGCTGCAAATATTGTCACTGCAATTTTCATTGCCACCGGGCAGGTGAGTTCGCAGTAGTCTGCCTGATGCAGTGTGTTAATTGCTGAAATTCGGACTTAATGACACTTGTTGTCTTTTATTAACCTGTCTAGGATCCAGCACAGAACGTTGGCAGTAGTAATTGCATGACTTTAATGGAGCCTTGGGGTGAAGATGGAAAAGACTTGTATGTGTCTTGTACTATGCCATCGATAGAAATTGGGACGATTGGTGGCGGAACTGTGTTGCCTCCTCAAGCTGCGTGCTTGGAAATGCTTGGCGTCAGAGGTGAGCATCTCGCACTTCTTTGCTGAATGTATTTTTTAGCTTATTAGATATTTTGGCGTGTAAAAGGTGTCATGTTATGGCTGCATACTTTCAAAAAAATAAACACCATCTCTTTTCCTGTTTTTAATGATAACAATTTTACTGGCTTTAGACAATGATACATCTCTAGCCCCATCGACAACTGAACAAAATTTAAGAAAAAATCAATAATTAACAATTGCAACTCAAAAATAGCATAAAATAAGTGGTGAAAGTTTGGCTTTACTGAGATTGATGATAATTATCCCTCTTCGTGGTAAACATGATCAAGGCAATGAGACATGATTTCATAGCACGTTGATTTGATTTGTGGCCTCTCACTCTATATCGTAGGTCTACAGGTACAAGGATTACAACTCCTCCATTTTTAAGCATAGAACGGCAGTAACCATCAGCAGCTATGTAACCGGGTAGTTGGAAGGAGTTAAAGTCATTAATCCAGTGTTTATTTATACAAATCACGTCAGGGATCACTAACAAAAACTTCATGCTCAAGAAGTTTGTTGCATAAACCCTGAATGTTTAAGTGAAGAACTTTAAATGTTGCATTATCTCGCTGTGGTTTTTTGGCGAGGTTTCGGAAAAAAAATTCCCTAAATAAACATTTCAAGGCCACAAATCTGGTTTGAGGAGGTGTTCACCAAGAGATTCACTCACTGTGATATGGTATCAGGCTCAACTATGTGGAAGTTGATATTCACAAATGAAAAAACGACTTCGTTTCCTTCCACTGATTTATAAATCAGTGGAAGGAAACGAAGTCGTTTTTTCATTTGTGAGATTCACTCACTGTGATATGGAATGAGGCATAATTACCTCTAGTTACCTTTAATTGTTCAATTTGTGCTGTCAAGTCAGTGACCTCCTGCTTTTCAGCCTTGATGTACTCCCAAACTTTATCCCTTGTCGTATCCTTCATGCATATTCATGTTTGCAACCTTCGGGTGGAACAAACATGAATATGCATTTCATTTGAAAGACAAATAAATTATCTTTCGAATGATTCATAATTTGTCATGCCAAGCTGGCCAAGTTCTACTGTAGTTCGTTTTAAGTCCACATCTCTGCTACTTTGAAGCCAGCATTTGGCAACTTCATAGTGCTATGAAGTTACCCTCAAAACTGTCCATTGCTATTTGTTGAAATTAAGCTCATGTTTTGCGTTACTTCAATAAATTTAGGTGCCAATGCTGAAAAACCTGGTGAAAATGCTAATACACTGGCAAGGATAGTTTGTGGAACTGTGTTGGCTGGGGAGCTGTCCTTGATGTCTGCCTTGGCTGCTGGTCATTTAGTGAAGAGCCACTTGCGACATAACAGGTACTTACCACTCAGTCACTTTTTTTAATGTCTCATTTCAGCTTGATATTTATGATTTTATTTGGTTTCTTAGAAAATGGTCTGAGAAATAACTTTTTCTCACCTCAAATTACAAGTTCCTTCTTCTTTAGGCTTGTTATGTCTGTTGTTGAAAATTACTTCACTGTAATTTGTGCTTCTGAATTTATTTGTTTCCCAGTTGTGATGAAATGTAACATCTTTTCCTTTCACTTTTTTTATGATTAGATCGACGTTGTCAGTGAACCCCCCTCCCAGTGAAGTGTCCAAACCTGTTGCCGAGAGAAGAACGCTACCAGTCAGCCTCAGCCAGGAAAACTCATGACAAGCAGAAACCCATACTTGAATTTTCTTACTCAAGAGTATTATTTTGCCCTATGGGTTATGCTAAACTTATCTGAAAAACTGTGTACATAGTTAGGATTTGGCCCATTTGAAGCCAAGTTCATGCACTTAAAAATGCAAGACTGCTCGCTCCTATACACATTATCAATGAACACAAAAATACAAGGAAAATGAAGTGTAATTGTGGACCATGATGTCCATTTTATTTTCCTTCTCTATGTGGGAGATGTATAGGCAGTAAAAACCTTTATATACACAAATTAACTGTTAATGCTCAAGTGGAAGGAGCTTAATCCTTAATGACCTCACTACTACCACGGTCTCAGATGTATCCATCAATATTCATTTTTCTCTGCTGTTGATTTAAGGACAGTGTGTCTGTCTGCTGACCCTAGAAGACCAAATATTGTTCATGCAGTGAGGTGCTAATGGAGTTGAATATACATATTTTTTTAAGAGGATACAACAAACTGCGTAAGAGATGGTCAAATCATTTTTAAATTTTCCTGAATGACTTCAGCTAGATAAAAGACAAGTTCTAGCATGTGTCGTGAGAGATGCATTGTTTGGTTTTTGGAAAACTAAAATTAAATTGCCTTTAAAAAGGTATTTATTTAATTTATTTATGGTCACAACAGCTAAACAGCCATTGTCTAAAACAATGTAGTTGGTCTATTCTCAGGATATATGGTCATTAACGTGATCTTGTATATAGTGTATTTTTTATTGTGATTATAAAAACCAAGTGTGTGGAATTCTGGTGATTCAGCTCCTGGGTAACCTGATACCAAGCTGATGGTGGGTTTATCGGGATCACAAAAGGGTTAATGGATCACTTGCATTGTTCAGAAAGCAACAAAAAAAATACTCACTTAATTTTGAAAGAATGACGACTTATACCCGAAGAAAATCCATTCCCAGAAGAATGATTGCTTAGTTGTAATGGCACATGAGACTTTTGAAGTTCGATCGAATTGATCACAAGGAAATAAGTGTTTTTATACCCTCATCATAGGAGTCAAATGTAATATTGATTTCCACAAAGCATATTACCATAGTCTAGTCAGACTTTGTGTCATCCATGAAACATTTGGTGAGTGTTATTTTTGTAAAATGAGTAATTTAATATCCGAATCTACACTGGCCATACTTATCCTTTTTCATGACTTTGCTTAATGAGAGACCTCTTATGCTGCAGTTACTGGCTAGGAAAAAGCAAATTAGGACTAAAGATTGTGGTTCCAATAATTCTCTGTTTGGTAGAGTTGCCATTAGTAATTGAAAGAGATGCTTCTAAACATGATTTGAGTGTAAATCATGCTAAATAGAAGTTGTGTGGTTAAAGTATTACTCAATGAAATTGCATTTTCCTCAGTCCACATAGACATTAGTTGCTAGTTTCTCTGTCAATGAAATATTCTACATGACTAAGGTGCCATATATGAAAAATATCTTGAAAATGTGTATTGGGTCATTAATAACATATCACATGTATTGAAATTACCTTATTCAACAAAACTCTATTTTCCCCAAGAAAAATTTATCACAGTTGGGAAAATTTTCCTTGAATTGCAATTTGATGATGTAAAAAAATATGTTAATTGCATTTACAAAGGTTTCATTCCACCTTATGTATGGCAGCATACGCAACATTTTTATCATTTTTGACAGTAAACATGTGGGGTATGAATTTGTCATTTCCATTTGCTGATTGTTGTCAATTTGAAACCATGAAACATCGAATAAATTTTTTATTATGCTAATGTTTTGGTGTCTTTATTTTCCGTATTTTCTCAACCAATTGGATGCAAGAACTATATTGGATTGGATATTTTTAAAAATATTATCCACATCCATTAATAATAACAATAAATAGGAAGAAAATGGAATTGTTCACTTCCAAGCATAGCATTTGTATTAAATTTTTCTCATGTAATCTTGGGAAATGGAGAGTGCAACTCAGTAGCACAAAATCAGATGCATGGAACCAGTGATATTTTATCCCTCGACCATTGTACGCAAGTCAACATTAGAGTGAATTTTGTGGAGAAAAATTTGTATTACAGGAGGGGAAGAACACAATTTCTAATTTATGAACAGAATGTTTTGGTCAGTAGTAGTTTGGTACATATATTGTTGTGGGCTAAAGTCATGATGGCACTGCAAGCAAGAAGTAATAATTAAATAATTCTGATGTTTCACACACTTTAATTAATGAACAATTTACATAAACTAATTTCATTTTTATTAGATAGATAGATAGTTAAGTAACTAGTGGAAGGTGCATGTTGAAATTAAATGGGTGAGAAAGACATTGAACTCATTTTTTTAAGAAAACCACAAAGCCAGAAGAATACTGTCCGTGTGGTCATTTGAGGAGTTCATGACGTATCTTGTACAATGTGATTGTGGTAGTACACTCGCTGACCATTTTCCGGTTGCACGGAGAGTGACTATTGGTCCCCTTTCATGCACGGGAAACCCAAAAACGGGCCACACAGACTCATTACTACTTAAATAGCACCCAGGTTGACTGATGGTCACCTCGTCCCTCCGGTTCTCTTGAGCCGTCTTCTGTTTGAAAATCAAATCTCTGGTTGTCCAGGAAATATGCTGTTGTTGATTTCAAAGAAAAATGTGAGATTATTTTAGCTAAAACATGATATTCAGACATGAAGTGTTAAAGAAAATTGATTGATAGATTTAAAAACTTAATTTATTCAGCCCACTGATTAAATAATCCCAGCCCTGTGTCTTGAGTGAAAGTACTTTTTAAAATATAAAAATGGAACCTCCGTACAGTACCCAATGCTTAGAATTGACCACCAAGTGGGCATTCAGGGGCCCTGAGGGCTTTTTATTATAGCCTACATTATGACCAGATATATTTTCGATCTACGTGCCAAATTTTATCTTAATCGGTCCAGGAGTTTTTGTGTGATGGAGTGATAAGACAGGCACCAATACATTTTATATAGTAGTAAGGATTTAATCATTTATAACTGAAAATATGACCCATATAAGCTTTGATAAAGAATATTTGGTCTTAAAAAATGGTCTTTTAATACAGGATAGGTAGTTGTGAAGGGTTATAAGTCCCTCAAAGTTACAACAGCAATCTTTTTTTGCTTTGATATTACACAAAATTATAAAAAATAAAGGAAATTCCAGGAGTACTAATTAGTGCTTATAATCAGAAAACAACTATTGAATTGATGTGGAGAGCTTATTCAATGAAGTTCAGCTTCAAACAAATCAACGAATAGAAATGGTCTGTTTACCTTATTTTTTTCCTAAGAAGCTGAAACTATACAATGTCCAAGATATGAAAATACCTTTTAGAATTACATCTGGGCACCATTTATATTATCTATAGATGCTTAAAGACAGCAATCTACCTGGCCATCTTCATACGGGCCATGCAATAATTTGCTTGTATCCCTGGACATTTCTTGCCATAGACAGATGCAGTATGTGAGACAGATGCAGTATGTGAGACATGCAGTATGCAGTACGTTCGACTCGTCGGGTGAAGTGCCACTTCACCTTCATTTTGAAAGAGAATAAAATAATTCCAATATTCAATCCATTTGGAAAATTCGAGAATATATATAAAGTTTCCAATGTATATACATACAATGTTGAGGCCGTGACTTGAATGGAGCGCTCCCGCAGTGCGCTGTCGTGTCCGTCAATCGGCAATCCCCGTATCGTGTCGGCAGGTGAAGTGCTAGCTTCGGCCCTTCACCTACAGTAGTGGTAGTCTCCCACGCTCACTCCCCCCTCACCTCTCTCTCCTGCTTTTGGCGCTCTCGTACTGTTTGCACGTGATCTGCCGGCCAGTCTGCTGCAGTCCGCGTCCAAACACTTGATCGGCTAATTGTACAATAGTGTTGACTGTGCTGTACCTCAGACGTCACCTCGTGTGCGTCGTGAATTATGAATCCCGTGTGTGATAGTATGCAGTTTATTGGTAACGCCTTTTAATAGATGGAAGGATGATGATAAGGATGACCTTATTCAAACTGACAGACCCACTCCTCAAATAAGTGTTGATGTTTCTGTCCAAAAACAGAGAAGACAGCACACTTATATTATAGTATAAAATTAGCTTTAAAAACTCTTGGTACAGAGATTTTCCTTGGCTATGCGGCAGTGTGGTTTTAAACAAGTTTTTTTGTTGGCCATGTTTACTTCTAGGAGTGAAAAAACATGTCTGGGACAGTACCGGATTAGGGGACTTTCCTAATATGTCTCGTGGTCTGCGGAAACACGGAGACTCCGCCGAACACTTGAAGTACAGCTTGCATTATTAATTCATTATTAATTGACCGTTAAACACATGGTTTATTTGCCATAGGACACTTAAAATTTAATGTAATGATTATTATAAATCTGCTTATTTATTTGGTTGCTCAATGGGAGGTGGGGGGGGGCGATCGCCGAACTAGGAAAACAGAAAAGTTTCTCAGTCCAGCACTTCGCCTACTTCATAGGTCACGAGCCGCCACTGGACAGATGCATTAATACGTAATCGTATGATTTCAAGATATCCATCAGTCATTAATCTAGCCTGCTTTGTAATTTGTTTATCATCCACTTCATATGTAAAAACGTCTAGTCTTCGCCCGCTTGTGTCAGGCAGACTTAGAAAATTGTAGAATTAATCTCCCATATACATGTGAATACTATTTGAAATTATTTTGCTTAGAAACTCCTACTTATTGTGAGTGGAAAGAGGTTGAACCCCGATAATGTTTTATTGTCTCCTCTTAAGTTTGTTAACTTAGGAGCGTCAACTCTTCCCTCCCTATCTTCTCTCCCTCGTCCAGTTAGAGGGGGGATGGGGGAGGAAGAGAGGGATTCCCTTCTCACCCTCACCGGCTGGGAATCCTGGGCAAGGGGTTTGGCGGTCAGTCTTGTTAGGTTATGAACCGAAAGCGTGAGGGATTTTCCTAGGCGTATGATCGGGAAGATTTTAGAGTGGTCATGTCCAGGACACGACTGTGGCACAGAGTATACTCTGTGACTGTGGGTTTCACGAGAATATGTTTGCGTTAGCGGTTCAGAAATTTCTCCATTCCCTCCCTCCACACCCTCTCCCTCCACGTCTCTAATGCCTGCAGCCTCATCTTCATTCCTTAAAGCCAATGTTTCTGCGCCATTCAACGCTATTCTCCAAGCTAGTCTCGCAACCAATTTTTTACAGCATTATGCATTATCATTGTACCTGGGAAGTATATTTACTCAGAACGGCAACTGTACAAAAGAAATTAGAAGTAGAATTGCGCAGGGGAAAGTAGCATTTAGCAAGATTAAGGAACAGGTGACATCGAGGAATGTGATGACAGATATAAGAAAAAGATTCGCAAAATGCTTCATGTGGAGTATTGTACTGTACGAATGCGAAACATGTACCTTGAAGAAGAGAGAAGAAAAGTACTTGGAAAGCTCTGAGATGTGGCTGTGGCGACGAATGGAGAGAATTGGGTGGAAAGGTAGAGTATTGGGAATGATGAGGTGCTGAGGAGGATTGGAGAAGTAATCTTGAGAGAAATTAAAACTAATTGGATTGGGCATATTTTAAGGAGGAATAGCGTTCAGAGATTAATAATAGATGGGAAAAGAGGAGGCACGGAATGCTGACAGACATCAAAAAAGGAAGGAGCTATGAAGAGACGAAGAGAGAGAGAGGCCCAGGACAGACAGAATGCGGTGGAGGACTGTACCGTTGAAACCTGTCCGAGGACAGAATCACAATGATGATGAATGATGATACATTACACTAATAGTTTTACAAAAATTTATCTTCACACCGTATTTTCTGCACAGGTTGAAATTCTCAAGATCTTTGACAAAATAACACCCAAGTCGTCAGTGAGTGTAAACCCCTATATAAGCTGCCCTCTCACTTTTGTTCCTAAATGCAGATCTTACCTTGCCACTCGTGTTAGTTAGTCGACATAAACATACTCGCTATAAAAAGCCGAGGCTACAGTGGGCAACCTTGTTTTATTTCGCTACCTACAACCATCCACCCACAATCAGCAGCTTCACAATTTCAACTCTCAGGAGGCAGAGATAAGGCGCACGTTAGATATGTTGGGAGATCTGACGCCAGTCCCCGCCGGAATGACGGTCACGAGGATAATGCAGCCATTGATATACACATGAAAAGGGTAGGATAAAAAATGTCCGTCCCGCTGCCGGACCGGGTCGCTGTGAAATCGCCACCTACAACTGGGGACATGAAGTAAGTGACGCGAAATAATGCTATTATATCATTCTTAAAATTGTTCCCAGCAATATCAAGATGCCACGACGAGACCAATTTTTCTAAATGAACACGTTTTAATATAATTTCGCCTAAATTTCGAATACCACGCCGAAATCTTTGGTCACAGCATGCTCTAAAGAAATACTTAAAAGTATAAATCCTGTATCATTCCCATTGCTGCATTCACGGTAAGATCCAACTATTACTAAACGCACTTAAACTAAATGTGGCCCAAGAATTTCTTTTATGTATACCAGAAAAATTATTAAAATGTGCAATCAATGACCCACGATTACCGTTCCAGCCTCTTTAAGAACAAGCTAATGCAGACCACAGGTTTCACTCAACCATTTATTTATTCCTTCCATTATCTAACCCTCACCTATTTACGTAACAATCATCTATGGCACAAAGAACGTCAGTTGTCAGTGACCTCCCTCGAATGGCGGACCGACTGTATAGGTATTGACTTTCCTGACTCGCTAGAACAAGAATTCTCGAGAGAAGTGTATCGGCTTGGATTGGTGGCCAGTGTGCCGTGGTTTCCCATTCCGATGGGGTATGCTTTCGAATCCTCGGGTCAGGGCAGGGATTTGAAAATATGTCTAAGAAAGCTAGTTTTTAAGCTCTGTGGAATAGCGATGTTTGCAGATAGCTAAAGTTCGAGCGAGTTTCCGGATGACCGGAGGAAGCTATTCTAACCCCGCCCTTCATCTATACCTACATGTAAGAGGCAAATAGAAGAGACAAAATAATTTGGTGGAAGTCATGTGTACAAATATTAAATCAACCTTATATATACAGGTAAATGCAAAATAAAATACAGTTAAGACGCTGAGAAACTCCATCAACGTAAATTATTTTTTCGTCCCATCTCTCTTTCATTTCCTTTCTGCTGTTCCTCATCTGTTTTAATGGTCTGTCCCGCAGTCCCAGCACCGTTCGTAGGTGGCAATTGGTCGGGTGAATGCGAGTTAAAAATTTCATCTTCGCGTTGGTTATATGCAGCACATTTTTCATTGCGACATCGGTATCGGGGTCCTTACGCTCCTCGGGTACCTTGCGCGCTTTATTTTCGAATTTCGGCCAGACCGTTACTACCAGCTCTCGCTCCCTCGCTGTGAAGAAACTTCGCGAAACTTTCCAAAATAATATGGAACCGAGGCCAGAGCCCTATGACTTGAGTGCGCCAAAAGATGGTCGTGCGATCAGCCCAGGAGAGTGACGCAGGACAACCTGAGCATATTCAAGGGCGCAATTCAATTCAGTCAAGGCATATTCAATTCATTCTACATTCACGCGAAGTTCGTCGCTCGATAAGAGCTCAGTATTGCGATGACCTGGTGACGAGGAGGTTGAAGTGTGTTAGTGATGAGATATTTGTGAGGTGTAGTGAGAGTGTTGCTTTCTGGTTTCTGATGTTTCAAGTTTACGAGCTCGGATTTACTTTGTGCATGGTGAAGGATTGCAGTAGACAAATCGGTGAAGCTAAATATACGTGTGGAGTATCGATCCGCTTACAAAAATACCTTTTATCAAATAAAAAGGTTTACGCAGTAAACTGTTTTACACTGCCTAGTCGTGTGCGCGGTGTGAAGTGTCTTTTAAGTTAAGTGTGATCGCGTAATATTCTAAGTGCGTCCAACAGTTACGATTGATGTGCAATAATAACCCAAGGGATCCGGGCAACATGCCGTGCCCCTGGGCTTCTTGCGCGCCACGTTAGACTGCATAATTACCTCCAAGCCACCTCAAGGGTGTGTGGCAGTGTCGTCCAGAGTGATTGAAAACCAGCAAATAACGGATAGCATATGACATGAATTTCAGGTGTGTATTTTTTCTAACCAGTGATCACTACTGTGAGTATATTGTATTATGTTGCTCTTTTTGTTGTTCAGGATGATGTTAGTACCTAGTTGAAAAAAGTCGTAAACTTCGGTACACGATTACATTTCATTCTAGAACTTGATGGATAAAAAGTTTACGAAGATTACTGCACTCTTCGGGTGTTCACCACGTTGCTTGATGCCGCTGACTATACTTTCGCCTTCCACATTGATCTGTAAAGCGCCGTGAGGGAATGCGAGAGAGAAATTATTGCCAACAGTAACAACCAATGAGCGGAAGACCCAAAAACAA
Organism: Ceriagrion tenellum; assembly: GCA_963169105.1. NCBI lineage: Eukaryota > Metazoa > Arthropoda > Insecta > Odonata > Coenagrionidae > Ceriagrion > Ceriagrion tenellum. The sequence continues at coordinate 7,050,069 of OY720644.1, forward strand.
ATTAAGAAACTTTGTCTAAAAGCCGCGGAAACCTACGATTGAAAAGGTGAGAAATGTGTGGAGCATTACTGTCTCACTCAGAATTTGTCGTGCATGTTATCAAACTTAAGGGAAGAATGAATTCTTGTACCTTTCTTCGTCCTGTAATATCAATTATAATGTTCTTCATCGTTGGCTTACTATGTCCCGCAGTCTAAACTCTGGCTACTGACTGCGCGCGATGAGAAGGCATTTGTAGTACAAACTTGCATCTGGGTATTTCTCACGATTTTTGAGTTCAACAGATGTAGTAAGGGAGTGAAATGAAAGCCTAAGAGAGAACCCCAAACTCGTGTGATCTAAAGTACTTTGCTAATCGTAGTCTTGCGTTAATCTTTATGAGTTCTAGCCTGTTCAAAGTCAGTTCTGCTAATGGCTATTCTATATTTTATATTCGATCGATTACATCGAAGCGCATAGCATTCGTATGAATATGGTCAAATTCGCGATCTAAATCTTTCTGACGCAAAAATCTTTTATGCGTGCTCGAAGAGTGACTAAAGAAAGATTATTGCATCTCTTTAACTTCGCACCAGGTGATCTCAGTTCTTATGCAAAGTAAGACTATTCTTTTCCAACCTATTTGTTTGAAACCTAGTCGTACAGACTATTAAATGTATTATTTTCCTTTAGGTATGTGTCGGAATTTAACAATCTTAATGTTCGCACTGCATTAATTACCGCAATAAAGAGGATACGAGTCTAACAACGAGGAAATATGTTTTCATTGCTTGCGTTCAAACGATAGGTGCACCAATTTTAGTGGAGGATGAGCAGACAGAAGGGATGACATTAACGATTTTTAATGCTATTGGAAGCATAACACAATCACTAAGACTATCTTTAAATAAATACTAAGCATAGTTGAGCATCAGTCTGGGATTTTCCAATTATTTTTGTAAGGTTTCCTCTTCTAATTATTCCTCAAGAGTCAATTTATCCTAACACTCAGATGATACCATCACATTCCTTACACTATATCTTTATTTTCTTACACCAGCTAAGCTTTAATCGTCTTGTCATTTTTATATCCCCCGGAAAGTACTTTTAAAACGTACGTCTTCGGTATTATTTGGTCTTTAGTAAAGTATGTAACGACTGTTTTGGAAGGAAAAGCCCTGGGCTGACGGCGGAAATCTTAGTATTGTGCAAAAAAAGTGCGATTGTCTTAGTATCAGTCAAAACATTAAACTCTATTATCATGAATAAGTGATAAGATTGAAAACTACCTGACGTGGTGTGTTTAGTTTGCCTACGAATAGAGCTGGCCGTGATATTCTTGTGACAAGGTTCGAAAAAGTTTCGTTTATTTCTAGTCTAACACTGCATTAAAAGAGTCATTTGGCCTAAGTAAAATATTTATGCATTTTGATACGCATTCATATTATTTTAGCGGGACTCTTTAACATCACAGTTTTAAAAACTGGATTGAAAAACATTTTTAAATGTATTAATTCATGCTTTCAGTAGCATAAAAACATTTTACCCAGTCGGCAAAGAAAATATGGCCAAACTGTGGCCATTTGTGGCCAAAGTGTGTGGCTATTATGAGCCCACAATGGTTTTGGACCCTCGGCCAAAGAGTGGCCACAATCAATATACTATGTATTTGATAATTACCTCTAAGGGATACTTTCTATAAAACATTGTATCTTAAAACCTGTGTCGGTAGCAAATTAATGAAATCACAAATCCATATTTAATTCAAATGTAGATATACTTAAACTGAATATAGGAATACGTGGCTTAAGGTGGTATTGCTGTATGGAGCTTCCAATGCTATCCACTTCACCACAATCTACAACACACTGAATCCACCAGCTTCACCGCATCAAATGTAAACGTATGTTATTGCTAATACTCGCGTGTTCGCCGCTAAGATTCGCCCGAATTCGCTGCACTATACAATTGAACGATTGAACCGCCAATTCCATAAACCCACCTTGGCATCAAAAACAAACGTAAACGGAATCCCCTACCACTATATGCCACTCAATGGTGCTACATCGATGAATATTATTGTCGATTTTTAGTATTTGTTTTTTCCTAAATAATTGCAATGAAATAATAATTTTATTTCTGGTATTTATGAATATGAATAACAAATTATAATTATTATCCTTATCATATTGCGGGATACATTTGATGCACTTAGTATACCCATTACGGCCAACCTTGGGGCGAAGAATTGTGGCCGTACCTCGGCGGTGCTTGGGCCGACTGAGTTATGGCATGCCGAACACGGGCCACAGCAGGGCCCGATGTGGCGAGCCGTGACCATAACTGCCACAGGCGAACCGAACCTCGGCCAAATACTGGCCGTATTTTCTGTGTCGACTGGGTATATAAGTCATCACATTCTTCACCGATAAACATGATTAGAAACTAGAAGTTTTTGGTTGGAAACAGTCCGAGTTAAGGCTTTATATAATAATTGTTTTTTATATTTGTTTCGGACCTCGTTCGTGGGTCATGACGCGTACGGTACAACTCATTTGTGAGCATATTGTAGAAATTGCTGATTGAAATCTCACAATGGACTTAGATGTCGTTTCCTTATTTTGTAATCATAATTAACTCGAATTGTTTCGGGATTACTACTCTCAAAAATACCTTCTTGGACTATTTCAAATTACGTAAGAATAATAACACGGATTCTAGTCCTAACCTCAGTGATTTTTCTGTATTAAGGACATGGATATTTGCGATGCTATGAATTGGTGTGTAAGATTAAGATTTATTAAAATATTCTCAGGGCAGTGAGCTGTATTAAAACTGAGAACGATGGCTATTCGGGTGTTCATGCCAGCCATCAGCGGAAGCTTGAGTTGACAGATGCGGCGTATATGTCATTCATTTTGTCTAAAGCGAACCTATGCAGAGATACTACATTAAGGCAGTTTGAGCGAAAAATCCTTTTACTTAGTAATCAATGAATTTGGTCTCATTTTAAAGAAAAATATCTCACCTATCCAATGACACCAAAAGTTCCACCCCTTACCACATTACTTACGGAGATATTGGCCAAAAAATAAAAAAAAATTATTGGCCCTTTTGCATGGGAAATGGTACGTCCCATGTAGCACCAACGGTTGGGCCAACGTTGGGGAGCTGTTACGTGCAACGGTTGGTCAACAGTTATTCATGGCCGTTTTGCCATCCGTTATCCATCTGTGATGGCCCAACGGTTCCCCAACCGTTGGCTCAACAGTTCCCCCACCATTTACCAACAATCATACAACTATTTTTTCTATTAATGTGTATTGCCATTAGGCATAACATTGGTTGGTATATGCAAGTGCCGAACTAATTACCTTCCCCTTTCTCTAAACCACCCACCGACTTTGTGATAACTCGATTCCGCCATTACGGTCGTCACGCTATATCGGTCTCACTCAGGCACTCGTTCCTGGGGGTCAAGTTTGATTTACGTCAGCACTAGGTAATTTAAAAGGCAATGCTATTCGTAGAAACTGACTGTTAAGGCGAAGATGATGCAAAAATCCACGATTTCGATTCGCCTTCGCCAATGAGTGTTCTCGACCATGCCTCCTCCATTTTTTAACCTCAATGAAAACTGCCGATCCACCTACTTGGTGATAACTCGATATCTCGATGCCAACTCGATATCTCGATGCCAACTCGATATCTCGATGCCAACTCGATATCTCGATCGCGTTTCCTCCTTTCGATTGCGACTTACACCATCGACCAGCGTTGGCCCAACGGCCTAAAGGTAACCGAACCATTCCCCAGCCATATCACCGTTTCCCAACGTTGGTCCAACCGTCATGGGGTGTGTGCATTACAGAGAGACATTATTTACAAAATGAGGAATTTCTAGCACTTAGATGTCGTGAAAAAACTAACGGCGTGTAGTTTGTGTATTTTCTCAACTTTTTTTGAAAAATAATATTATTGTCACCATAGTAGGTTCTTGGGTATCACAAAAAAAACTTCCGTTTTGAAGTAGTTTCAAACGAACCGTGCGAAAAAAATGAGTCAAGTTAAAGGCTTATTTAGATATTTTCATTTAATTTCTTACAATTATGTCATATAAAACTATATTATTGCACCATTAATAATGCAGTATTTAATTGATGTGTCCCACAGTTGGTGAAATTAAAATGTAAAATTCGAATATGGTCTCTATTATGACTAGGGAACTATTTCGCTCGGACTACCTTAAGGCAAGAGAAGGTACCAAACACAGCATATGTTCATTCATCGAGCATTATGTCATATATTTATAATAATTTCGTATATTTATATCAGATTGTTTCATGATTCTTGTCGAGGACTCGAATCGGGATGAAAGGGGGACGATCATGCACCTTAGTTTGACGCCAAGAGCCATTCTGAACATGTCTTCCACCTATTGATATCATCTTATATCTAAATCGCCAGAATGTCGTGGGTCTTATTTATTATGACATCTCATACCATAGGACTGCTCTTTAAATAATAGTTTGCCCTGTTGAAGCTCTTGGATTATTTACTTTAAATCCAAGGATAATGTGTACACTCGGATTTACGATTGGTTGAGAAGGATGTTCATTGGCAGAATTGTCCTAATTTTGTTTTTCATGATCGAAATAACAGTTGTATACCAATTTCCTATAAGCCTATATGTAAGGAATATTGCTGTTTGTCATTGGATTTTTTTTACCCTTTTTACCTTTAAGTATCGACTAATACATAGATTTTAGAAATATTGGTGCTCGTTGAATTAGTCCATGGAGAACTTTGAGCAGTTATATCGTTCCGACCAGGGGATGTGTAACATTTTCTTGGATCAGACTCAGTCACCGTCCCACCGCAATGTATAGTTTTTGTAATAATACCGATTAACATAGTAATGCAACATTTTTTGAAAAATCTACGATACGGCAAAGACTAGCAGGACTATATGTTGCAGTTGCTCTAAAAATAGTATTAACAGCATCTATCGATATTCAGGTACATCACTCAATGATTGACCGTAATAAGGAAGATTTTCGTAGTAATTCCGATAAAAATTTCTCTACTTGAGGGCGCTCCTGAAGATAGATTCGGCTTCACCATCCTCTTTCCAAAATCATTAGGTTCCGTGATTCCGATAACCACGCGCTATCGAAAGGTGTTGCTCTCCCTGCTAAATGGATCACTCTCTCTCTCTCATCTTTACACCTCAGGCCTGAGTAAGTTATTCTAGAAGTAGCGATTGTACTTTTAAATAGCTATTAAAAAACAAGACTTCGTAAACCTTCAGCATGGATTATGGGTTACAATTGTATAGGATATTCCGCGTGAATCTAGGATTTAAAGTTGCATATTAAAGGTGACAGAACGAAGTAGGAGCCGTTTTCCGCACATTAAATTTATGTGAAACACTTCTACATCTACATACTATCTTGCGAGCCGCCGCATGGGCGTGTGGCAGGAGGTGTTAGGACACCAACTGTGTAAAAATGTAAGGCATTGGGAGATGAAATGGTGGCGTGCATTGTATGGAAGTGCATTTAGTGGAGCTCAGCTTTTATTGTGGTCGCTCATTGCGCGCTGAAAGAAGTAATTTTTGTACCTATCTGCTCCGTAATGTATCTCTATTATATTATCGCTTTTGTCAGACCTCGAGTTGTAGTATGGTGACAATATATAATATTATCTGTGTCCTTCTGAAAAACATCAGTTCTAGATTTCTCGAACAACCTAACCTAACCCTAGCGAGTAGCCTCCGGGTCTCTAGGGGCTCCCACCTTTTCCCCTCTAGAAGTTGTGGAATGCTATGTGTTCACTTGTAGCAGTTTTTAACGAAGCTTGCAGATTGTCTTTGTATTTTATTAATATTTTTGGTTAAATATTTACTATCATGGTCCCAACAGTGCGCGGTGTATTCAAGGCGTGACCTAACCAGAGCGAAGTAATATCTCTCTTTGACTTTTTTATCCGAGGACATTCCTATTATACGCTTAACAAAACCTAGTTTTTTAGTGCTGCGCCACATACGTTCTGTATGTGTAATCCCCACGAGATGTCAGAAGTTATGGTAATTCCAAGATATTTTACTGTATCTGAAGATTTTATGTTTACGCCACCCAAGTATAGGTGTGGCATGTTTGCGATGACTTTCGGAGGAAGTGAACTGTGTTGCATTTGCTGATATATAATTCTAACCCCCACTCCTGGCACCACCAATGAACGTTGTTAAGGTCCGATGACAGAACTTCTAAGTAATCGCCATCGCTTATTTCACGGTAAATAACTGATTCGTCTACAAAAATCTTAATTTACTGATAACTTGAGAACTTAGGTCATTAATAATAATAATGAATAAAAGAGGGCCGATCACGCTTCCTTGAGGAACACCGGATGTGACTCCAACCATATCAGAGCCAAGGCCATTGATAACTACTTTTTGTTTTCGATCACTGAGAAAGTCCCTCATCCAATTCACTATTTTTATGTTAACTCCGCATGATTTCAATTTATATACGAGTTTTTTTAGGAACCTTTTCGAATGCTTTCTTGAAATCAAGGAATATGGCGTCGACTTGCTTATTCGATTCACCTGATTTTATGGTATCATGAAGGAAATGCGCAAGCTGTGTTTCGCAGGACCTGCCTTTGCGGAAGCCGTGCTGACTGCTATGTAAGAAGTTACGATTGTCCAGGAATGCCATTATATAGCTGACGAAAATGTGTTCGAAGATCTTGCATAAAAGTGATATTAACGACATGGGCCGGTAATTTCCTGGGTCATTTCTCTTTACTTTTTTAAATATCGGTGTGATGTTAGCTATTTTCCAGTCTTGGGGTACCTGGCCTTCGGATTTGCTTTATATAATTTCTAAAATAATCTGTAATCTGTGTCGCTAACTTATTGAGCACGCGTGCAGATATGGTATTCCTTCTGTACCTGGGGACTTGTTAATTTTAATCGAACGCTGTTTGATTATTCGATCACGTTGACTTGTTATGTCAGCCATCGCCTCCTTAAAGTCAGGAATGTCTAAGTTGTGTATTTTGTCATCCTTAGTGAATACACTTTCGAAGGTGGTTTAGTAAGTTGGATTTTCGATACTGTTGGTGACTACTTATGAAAGAGTTTCAGGCGTAACTTTGTGGAAATATTCAATATCCATACTGGTAAGAATAAAAACTCGATAAGTAAATTTACACACCATTTTAATAAACACTGACGCTTTATGTGTCATTCTCAAGGCATAAAAATTAACTTTCCGATTCCATATACACCCCTTGGCAAAATAGAGAATAAATAGGAGAGGGGGGTAGGAACATTAACCAGATTGCTGGGTCCCACGACACGTAGGGAGACTTGAATTCAAAAGAGGTGATTGAGCCATAAAAAACTACGTCATTACAAATATTATATGAGGTATGCACTATTTAATATTTCTCTAATGACGATCCCGCATTTTAAGCGAGATTTTAAGATAATCAAATCCACAGCCACCCAGAATGACTTCAATAATACATGTGTAGATAAATTACTGTACCGCGGTAGAAGTAAGAGTGCCTCACAATTGTTGACTTCATTGTCAAGTAATAGTAATATCCTGGACCGTTGGGTAAAACTACCCTTTGTTGGAGATTTGTCCTAGAAAATAATGAAAACTGTCCCAAGTGACACATTGAAGATTTCGTTCTATAACCCTGCTACAATTGGAAAACTTTTATGTAACTCAAAAGTCCAGTTTGACAATATCGACAGAAGTGGAGTTTACAAGTGAAAATGTGAGGACTGTAATATTACGTATATCGTTCAGACTGGCGGAAAATTTAGACATTAAGTTATAGGAAATAGAAGAAGTTTTATAAGTAAAAATGAAATATCTTGTTTTGCCAAACATTTGTTTAGTTTTAATCATTTTAGCAATTTTGACCTGAATGTTTTACATTTTAATGAGAAAAGGCCAAAACTGGATTTCTACGAGAAATAGGAAATTGTGAATAGCCCAGACAATACTTGTAATGACGTAGTTTTTATGACTCAATCACCTCCTTTGAATTCAAGTCTCCCTACATGTCGTGGGACCCAGTATTCTGGATGTTGTTTTTTGTCCTTCAACTCCACCTGTTCTTTTCTTCCTGTATATGGTTTCCCCTACTATTGTTTACTTGTTATTACGTCACAATGGACTCCCCCCATCTCTCCCTTACCCTCTCCTCCGTCACACACACACCCCCCCCACTCCTAACTGCGTTTTGCTAAGGGGTATGTATAGAATCGGAAAGTTAATTTTGTACTTTGATAATGACATAAAATGTCGAAACCATGGTCGGTGTTTATTAATTCAGTGTGGGAAATTTTTATCGAGTTTTAATTCTTACCGGTATGGATGGTTATTACTTAGCCGTTTGTATCCAATTAAGACACTGCTGTCGAAGATTTGCCCTAGTGTTCTCTTGCGTTTACCCAGAATGACGTGGTCTTCATCTAGTAATTCACCAAGAATTTTTTTCTTGAAGTTTTTTAGGGTAGTGCGCATTATTTTCGGTTTTTGAGGATTGAGCAACGTAAATTTCTCTCGCCTCAAGTTCCAAGGATTTGTTACCTGACTCAATAGAATTTTTACATAGGTTGTGTAAATAGCCTTTGTCTCCTGAGTTTCCGTCTTATTTCGTGGTTATATGAGGTTCTTTACTCTTCCGTTTGAATTTCTGTGGAACATATGCATCGGTGACTTTACGCCGTATTTCCAAAAAATATCTGCATGATACTTCGGTGCTCTCATCTTTTATTGTGGATATATACATATATTTCATGGATGAAGCTTCTAACGTCTCTCCAAATTTAACAATCTTATTTTTCAAATAAGTACACTTTAAGTTTCGGTTTTACAGTAGACTTTACTGTTGTTTGTATAGTCGTAGATTACTTTATGATCACTTATTCTTCGAGGATATCGACATTTTAAACATTGTATGGTGACGAATAGCTGAAAGATCTTATATTTTATTACCACTTGTGGATTCGTTAACTACTTGAGTGGTTTGAAAGTTTATAAAGTAAGGCCTCGCTTAAATGACAATTTCTTGAAATCGTGTCAATGCTAGCGGTTTTTCAAATTTTATCCGGGAGGTAGCATCTCTACCGATAATTACAATGATTTTCTTATCTCACGAGGTAAATGGTGATATTTGATTTTTTAATTCGTACAAAACGTCTATTTTGGAATTCGGTGGTTTTATGAATGAATGTCCCTAGTTTTGTTGTTCAATAGAAAACCAATCGCTCTCTAATTCGTTGTTGTCTGACATGTGGTCTAAATATGATTCGACTGCTATGAATTTATAGCCGCCTGTCCTATCTGGTCAATTGCATCTATAGATTTTATATCCTGTCGCTAAAACTTCACTTTCGCTAATATCCTCTGCAAGCCAGCTCTCTTTTCCAATTGCTATATCTGCTTGTCCAAATATATGCTGAACTTCGGCACTTTTGTACTTTACAAATACTAAGTATTAAAGTTACGGAAATTTGCTAATACTAAATTATATCGCATTTAGTTTGATGCATGTTGGTTCGCTATTTTCTATGATTCTGTGTGTTATCTATATAGCGGAACTAAAGTGGATTTGCATGCGAGTGTTCCTACCTACCGACCTATCCCCACTCCCCCAACCTCGTGTACCTATTGGACCGCTTTCCCGCAGGAGAGCGGAGAACAACCCTCTCTGCCCCAGCGTGTGAGAACCAAGGTCTCAGTTAACTTGGCCACGCCATTGTCTGTGTAGGACGGGGTTCTGATTTGGTCCCTGGCCTCGCCTAAGAGTGCAAAGGCGGTGCAATGGCCAGGGGTGTAAAGGGGGGCCCTTAGCCAGGCCAACGAGTGCGTCGGGGGCGGCTAAGGGATCTTTCGTGTACCAGCCGAAGTCTTCTCGACCTCCGGTCCCCCGACCGGAAGCCATTCTCTCCAGGCCGGAACCGCGGACCTTGATTCCCCGGGCGGGGAGGTCCCTTCGGGAATATGGGTGCGTAAGATAGGCTACCGTGGGTCGGGCCGCTCAAACGTTCCAAATCCCTGTCCCTATCACGTCGGTGATGAACCTGAAAAGGACTGTCATCACGTCGGTGTCCTATCTGCATCTGGCAATCGTATAGAAATTGCCGACCTTATATAGGTAGATAGGTGACGTCACTGAGCTGCGAGTGGGGGCGAGAGGGCGAGGGGGCGAGTTGATCTTGTATCGTCCAATCACAGAAGGGCGTTTCGTAAACTTCCTAATATGGTGTTCTTCCCCATCGCTAGTCACCAAAGCCTTCTTCCCGCGCTACTAATTTTTTATTCGTTAATGCTTAATTTACAAATAATTTTTACGTTTACCTGTAATTGAATGGTTTTTAATCGCAACCAGTCCACCACTTTAGTTTCTTAAACTATAATTACAGGTCGTTGTATCTCCTTATCTATGACACTTGTTTTCGGTGTTTTCATCGGTCATTGACTAATTTACAATGTAGAATCCAACCATGGGTAATACTGCGTTTTCTGTCTTTTTATCAACTGCATTTTCTGCTACCACAAATACTTTTCACGTAACTATTATTTTTATTTTGTGGCGTATATTTCATTTACATTCATTCTAATGGAATGCTATTTTTTCGTTACCAGACAGTCTTTGACAAATACAGGTAAATTTGCATGCGTTTAAGTACTTGTATATTTTGTTATTTACCGCAAAAATTCATCAAATATTTATTCGTCGAGATATCTACATCTACGAAGTAGCGTTCAAGCCACCATGAGGATGTGTGGCGTGTGATGATTCACACCAACCATTCAGCACTCATCCCAGCTCAAATCATAATCGTGCACAACCCACTAGCCAAAGCGAGGGCCATAATCATGCAATAAGCAGTCATAATTACAATACATGATCAGACCATAAACTATAAGAGAGCTACGTAGACGAACATACTACTATGCAGTACACTAACTTAGAAACAAACACTGGTTATTATTATGATCGCAATTGATAAGTGGTAGTATAAGGTACGAAATCAAGGGAAAGCTTAATCGTACCGGAAATTCTTGAGGTGCTAGATTCTAATAATGATGGTATGATGTTTTGCACAATTGCAAAACCAACTTTTCTTGATACATACTGGATAGGGGTCTTTTACGTTAATGGAGATTTGCTTTATCAATGAAATCCAGAATATTAGTTTGTCGTTTTCTTTAACAGCTTCAAGAGTGTAACTTGAGGAGTTTTTCGTGCAAATATTATGTATTTTAGGCTCGGCATTCATTAGCATAGTTTTCAAATTTAAACCGTGCATTTGCGAAGCATAATTTTCCTACCACTTATTGAAAGAATTCCTTAAGTTGAGAATGAATGATTGTCTACGGATGATTACCAATGTACAAGAATAATCCTGTAATGAGAGGGGTTTTTGAAAATTAATCGTTTAAATTATGCTCGATCCCAAGCCCTTTAATACCTCGATAGGAATGTATTTCATGTTTGCTTCCGATTCTGATTTATATCGCTGTTTGTGTGAAGATCTTAGGGTTTACATAGAATGTAAAGTATCATGAGTCAATTCTTTTTACCTGCTGTATGCATCTGCCGACGTAGGCTGGGGCACAACGCATTAGAATGTGAGCTTTTCTTAATTGGATTTGGTTTTTGTGTTACGTTCCACGTACTTGCATGACCTTGTTTTGGCAGCATTTGTGAAAGTTCGAAGTAAGTTACATAAAAATGATCCTTTCCCTATCTTTATAAATATTTGCTCGTTTAGACTCGAGAATTGTAGTTATTAATTACACCTTACGTCCAGAAGTAGTTTTTCATTTTGCCTATCATGGATTCCATCGTAAGTATCTAGGACTGAGGAGTGATTCCAACACAACCACCCAGCAATAGTTTTTACTGTCGGTAGGGTCGATCTGATTTGGAAGTATTCATCCCCAATGGCGAAATTCTTTTCACCCCTAATAGGTCGATTTGAATATTTATCTAGAATAATATTAAGTTCTCAGTTACTACGACCACATTGCATTAAAATTATCATAACTTAAACTTCTCAATTTGCCTTTTGAAACTTTCTAGGAAATATATCTGCAAGATTAAGAAATTAGACCGTTAATAATCGTAGATAAAAATCAATTTCGCCGCCGAATATCTCAATCTTGGGGATGGTAAAGTTAGCTATTGTGACTGAATATTTTGCAGTTTTTTTGTTGCAACCTGTAAGTGATTCATACCAGAGATTTCTCATTGATAAAAACTCTGTTCTTACTTCATTAAATCCCAGACTGTATTTTACGAAAATTCACCATTTTTGGATTAAGCACTAAGCTGTAAATCTTCTCGTGCTATAAGATGCAAGTAATATACAAATTTAAATACGCTTGTGAATAGCCTGTATTTTATCTCAACATTTTCGAGAAGTAAATATCATTGTAATGCTCTTAATATGGGTACCTTTAAACCGTCTGGAATTCGTTTCCTCAGGGCCTGGTTACACCACACAACCCGTACGAATGCATGAAATCGAGCAGGTTCTATTGTCCTATTTAGGCATTCAAGTTGCTGTGGTTACACCAACTTGTACGGTGTGGTGAGAAATACGGAGTACAATTATTCAGGCAAAGAACGCCTTTAACAGAAAGAAGAATCTAATAACAACCAGAAATATAGACCTAAACATCAGGAAAATGCTATTGAAGACGTACGTGCGGAATATGACTTTGTATTTCAGCGAAACATGGAAAATAGGGAAGCCAGAAGAAGAGGCGTTGATGACTTTTGAAGCTTGGTGCTGGAGAAGAATGCTTAGGATCAGTTGGGTAGAGCATATAAAAAATGAAGAAGTATTCAGAAGAGCAGGAGAAAGCAGAAGCTTTGTGAGGAGCCTAAAAACAAGAGAAGCAAATATAAAAAGAGACGTTTCAGGCGTAATCTGGCGGAATGACATAATTAATGAAAATTGCCAATTTTCATTGAAGAGCAAATATGATATGACACACACTCTCAGGCATAATGGTCTGCTAGCAAGAGTCATTGAAGGGATGATGGAAGGGAGAAACATCAGAGGAAGAACTCCCTTTGCATACATAATACGAATAGTGACAGACACTAACACAACTTCAATTACGAAGTGAAGAGGATGGCGGAGAATAGAGAAGAATGGCGAGTGGCTGCAAAACAGCCCCAAGGCTGCTAACTGAAGCGGAAGGTGTGGTTACACAGTGAATTTTCACGTTCACTCTTGCTTTCATGCATTCGCACATAAACTCGCATGGGTTTACTTATCGTGTAACCAGACCATCATTGCCGGTAAAAACATAATGTTGATTTTCATCAGTGCAAAATCCGTCTTTGAATACATGCTCATTGACGTTTTTGTCGGCATAAAAACAAATGTATTTTCCTGAGAAATTTTAACTCTAACTGAGTTCGTAACAAGTGAGATAGGTGCATTTGACCGGCTGGAGAGGTTGTGGAGGCCGATGGTGAATACGAAGCAGAGGAATGACGTAATGGCGATGGGTAGGAAATCCATCAACTTAGTTCAGGTTACTCAAGTCTTCCTGCATGTAAACCGAGTTTTTAGCCTTCACCCTGTTGTGGAATGTTATATCTTCCTCGGCAGAGATAACTTAAACTCGATGTCTTTCCATTAGGTTCACATTTCCCTAATTTTAACACGCTGATTCAACATGAGTCATGGAACTATGGCATAAATTGTACGTGTGAAATGAATTTTGGTTCTTCAAAAAGTTTAATTAATCTCTTTTGAATCATAAAAAATTCATTCTGTCTGAAGTGGTTTCGTCTTGCAGGCGCTGAGTGTTGAATTGAGTTCAAAGTGTCATGGCAAGATTATATCTCTGGATCTGGGACTTCAGAAGTTTGATTTTGTGAATTGAGTTCAAAGCGATTGATGTCCTATTGGTGATAAATGATTGAAATAGCCATCATTATACACCAATGAGGTGTATGAAGCTAGTTCTCATGTGGTTAATAATACTGTTGTTGGTGATATTAGTTTACAGCATTTACATTCTGAAAGTGTTCTATATCCAGCGTTGCACTGTGGCTCATTGAAGCGAATAAGTGTATTCCGAAAGGAATTTGGGAATGTTTACATTCACTGTCGGAATTGAACAAATCAAAGTAAAAACCACTTAGGGTTAGTATCTTCTAACTTAGGTCCATAAATATTCATCTACATCTACATCTACATCTACGTCATACCCTGCAAGCCACCCAAAGGGTGTGTGGCAGGGGGTGCTTTCGCACCAGGCATGCATTAATGATATGGTAGAACACCGACATTACATTAAAACCCGCATACCACACATGCAAAGCGCCAATTACAAATCTAATACCCAAGAAACATTGTATCTCCAATCGTTCTAACATGCAAGGGATACAAAGACTACTACTACAGATTCAAAATATCATGCATAAATAAGAACATCATTATTTACATCATGCATAAATAAGAAAGAGGAGAATATAATGAGAAAGATTAACTGCCTGCCTATTGTCAATACTCGAACTATTCATGACGACGATCACAGCTGTTATGGTCCCGAATGGTACGCGGAAAAAATGACATTTTATACCTATCGGTTCTACAATCTAGCTCTCTAATTTTATTGGCGCGATCTAATCTGCCGTAGTACGAAGGGGTTAATAGTATGTTTTTTACGTCATCAGTAAAATGATTTTCCTGAAATTTATTTAGGAGGTTAAGCCTATAATTTAATCTACGCTGTGATAGCGATTCCCATCCTAATTCTTCTAACAGTCCAGACACACTAGCCAACTTATCGTAGCATCGTTTCACAAACCTAGCTCCTCTTCGCTGTACGCGATCTAACTCTGATATCAAGCTCATCAGGGAAGGGGATGGTTTTGGGGGCTAATTGTTTACTTAAGGGGCCCACAGCCTTCTTGAGAGAATCCCCTAACCGGGTGCCATAGCAATAAGCACGTAATAGGAATCCTGTGCACGTAACAATTTTAATCGAAACTTTGCTGAAAACAATTTGAACTGTCAGCGTGCAATATTTGCATCCTCTCTTGCAACATTGGTACACGCACATTAAAAGGGAAATAAATGATGTTGTATAGGCAAATCAATGGGAAAAATTAAAGTTATCACTTAATAAATTGATATATTTGGACTTTATTTAAAATCTCTTGATCAAGTCTTCGGAATTTTCCAAATTACATTATCTTCATATATGCACGATAATACTTCATTCCTTTCTATGTCGAGGTGTTTCTCTGCAGTCTTATCTTTCTGTCTTTCCTTTCATCCGTGTCCCAAGCAACGAGTAATTCTTTAATGTCCTCAGAACTCACGGCTTATCCTTCGTTGTTATCACCCTCCTCGCAAATACTTCCTTCAACCATTTCCTCCAATTCTTGGAGCTCTTCTGTATTCAGCTCACTCCGAATTTCTTCGATAAACTCCAAGATGTCACCTCCATCGACCTCAAGCCCTAACGTTTGACCTCGATGAATGATGTCCTCGTCTATTGCGTGCTCTTAATCAAACCCCGGTCGATCGTGAATAAATGACGGCCAAATTTTTTAAAAAGCGGAATTGAAGTACTGATGGAAAATTCATTCCGAGACTCCACGATTATACATCTACATCTACGTAATACCCTGCGAGCCACCACGAGGGTGTGTGGCAGGGGGTGAAGATCACCAAACATGCACTATTGCCATGTAAGTAGGATATATAATGTAGACATGCTAGAAAATAGGGTGATAGTTTATTAGTTACTACAGTAGATTATTAGTTATTGCAAGTAATTGCAGTAGTTATTACAATAGCATATTAGTTACTACGGTATAGTACAGGTTAAAATCTACATAATAAGGAAGGGATTATTGGTAGTTATTACATGCATCATGCACTACAGACTATTCTAACTATGTTTCACCTACCTATCCCTTTTGCTACGTTGCCTATTGTTCTCTCTTATGGTACGCGGGAAAAATGACATTTTAAATCTATCGGTACGACAATCTATCTCTCTAACTTTGTTAATATGGTCAAACCTAGCATAATACGCTGGGGTTCTTAATATATATCTAACGTCATCTGTGAACAAATCGGTTTCGAATTTACTTAAAAGGTTTAACCTAAATTTTAACCTGCGTTCTGATAGTAATTCCCATCCTAGTTCTTCTATTAAACTCGCAACACTAATACAATTATCATAACGACATTTAACAAACCTAGCAGATCTCCTTTGCACGCGCTCTAATTCTTTTATCATACCTTCCTCGTAGGGATCCCATATACTAGCGGCATATTCTAAATGAGGCCTGACAAGTGTAAAATAGCTTCTTTCTCGGACTCTCTCATCGCATTTGCCTAGAACCCTTTCTACGAATCCTAATCTACGGTTTGCTACACTAGTTATTTCCCTGATGTGTTTCCCCCATGACATGTCTTCACTAATGGTGACGCCTAAGTATTTAATTGATTCTACGTTACATATTTTGTTTTCTTTGATGCTATAATTATTCCGGGGAAGGCCATTCTTTTTCCAAAAATTCATAATCGCGCATTTCTTCAAATTTAATTCTAGTTGCCATCTATCACACCAATCATCAATCGCATCTAAATCCTTAGCTAAACACTGTCTGTCCTCTTCATTTCTAATTTCCTTATACACTACTGCATCATCGGCAAAAAGACGGAGCTTGCTATTTTTTACTACACTATTTAAGTCGTTTACGTACAGAAGAAATAAAATTGGGCCTATCACGCTTCCCTGGGGAACACCCGATGTAACTTTTACTTCGCCTGAGCTGACACCATCTAATACCACCCTTTGAACGCGTTCATGTAAGAAGTTTCCTATCCAGCCTAGTATATTACTGTCTATTCCGTATGATGCTAACTTCGCGAGTAACTTACAGTGGGGAACCTTGTCAAAAGCTTTTCTAAAGTCAAGAAACGCTGCATCTACCTGTACGTTACCTTCTCCGGAAACTAAAATATCGTGAACAAAAAGACCTAATTGAGTTTCGCAAGACCGTCCTTTTCTGAACCCATGCTGGTTTGTTATTAATAAATCCTGGCTGTCGAGGTGTCCCATTATTGATGCAACTATTATATGCTCTATAATTTTACATGATAGTGACGTTAATGATATTGGTCTATAATTACATGGCTGTTCCCTATCTCCGCTTTTATAAATTGGGGTCACGTTTGCTATCTTCCAGTCTTTGGGAACCGCGTGTTCTTCGAGGGATTTGTTAAATATTACTTTAAGATACGGAGCCATTTCGAGAGCTAATTCTTTATAAACACGAGCTGGAATTTCATCAGGACCTGAGGACTTGTTCGGGCTAATGTTACTTAGTAAGGATACGATTCCGCTACAAGATATATCGATTGGGGGCATTGGTTGTTGAAATCGGTCTGGTATGGTTTCGCGGAAACTATGCATAGGTTGATTAAAAACACTCTGAAAAAAGTAATTCAAACAATTTGCCTTATCTAAACTGGAAGTTACTATTTCGCCTCTATCGTTTTTCAAGGAATTAACCGTTGACTTTTTAGTTCCCTGTACTTCCCTAACATATGACCAAAATGCTTTCGGATTTCCCTCTAGTTGTTCTCCAAGTACTTTTCTCTTGAATTCGCTAAACGCTTTTCTAAGGGCTGTTTTTGCGGCTGATTTACAAATTTTATAATGCTCGATGGTATTTTTTAGGTCGCTATTAGCTACATTTTTCTTCATTTTTCTTAGTTTCGCATGGCTAACTCGTTGGCGTTTTAAACATTTTCTAACCTCCGCGTTGTACCACCTTGGTTCCCTATTCTCGCTCTTATACTTATGAGGTATATATCTGTTGACAAGTGACCGTGTAATTTGGAGGAACTCTTTCCATGTATTGTCTGTATCGCTATTTTTGCTAATCTTCTCGAATTTTTCAAAAGAAGTCTTTAAGTCAAGCCTAAATCCGTTAAAATCTGCTTTACTAAAAAGGTAAATCTTTCTTTTTAATTTAAAATTTTTTTTCAGTGTTGAGGGTAAATTTTACGTATACTAACTTGTGGTCGCTTATTCCATCGACATTTTCAACTTTAATTACTTTTTCAGGGATGTTTGTGGCAAGTAAATCTAGAACATTTTCCCCTCTATTAGGCAAATTTACTATTTGATGTAGTGCGTGTGATGCGAACAGGTTAAGCAATGACTCGCAGATTTCTTTGTCCCTACCTCCAGACTTATGACTGCATGTTTTCCAATCTATCGATGGTGTATTGAAATCTCCACCTACAATTATCTGTCGTTCGTTACTATGGGAATTAATGGACCTGATCTGTTTCTCGAGTTCTAATACTGAGTGTACATCGGAATGGGGTGGTCTATAGTAGGCACAAACATATATTACTTTCGAATTAGCACATTGAATGGAACACCATACACTTTCTATTATATTATGGGGAATCACTTATATTTTGCTGACTATTGTGTTCTTAACTGCGATAAATACTCCCCCTCCCAGTCGACTCTCTCTATCTCTCCTGTATACCCTAAAATTTACTGGAAAAGTACTATTATACACGTACTATCTAAAATACTGAGGATTGTGGTAATCTTTCAGTGAGATACAACCGTTCTACATCTACATCTACGTAATACCCTGCGAGCCACCACGAGGGTGTGTGGCAGGGGGTGAAGGTCACCAAACATGCACTATTGCCATGTAAGTAGGATACATAATGTAGACATGCTAGAAAATAGGGTCATAGTTTATTAGTTACTACAGTAGATTATTAGTTATTGCAAGTAATTGCAGTAGCTATTACAATAGAATATTAGTTACTACGGTATAGTACAGGTTAAAATCTACATAATAAGGAAGGGCTTATTGGTAGTTATTACATGCATCATGCACTACAGACTATTCTAACTATGTTTCACCTACCTATCCCTTTTGCTACGTTGCCTATTATTCTCTCTTATGGTACGCGGGAAAAATGACATTTTAAATCTATCGGTACGACAATCTATCTCTCTAATTTTGTTAATATGGTCAAACCTAGCATAATACGCTGGGGTTCTTAATTTATATCTAACGTCATCTGTGAACAAATCGGTTTCGAATTTACTTGAAAGGTTTAACCTAAATTTTAACCTGCGTTCTGATAGTAATTCCCATCCTAGTTCTTCTATTAAACTCGTAACACTAATACAATTATCATAACGACATTTAACAAACCTAGCAGATCTCCTTTGCACGCGCTCTAATTCTTTTATCATACCTTCCTCGTAGGGATCCCATATACTAGCGGCATATTCTAAATGAGGCCTAACAAGTGTAAAATAGCTTCTTTCTCGGACTCTCTCATCGCATTTGCCTAGAACCCTTTTTACGAATCCTAATCTACGGTCTAATCTAACCGTTGAGATGGCTTGTCTCATCGAAGCAATTTGCAAATACTTTTTTGAAAAACATTTTATGAAATTTGGAATTACTTTCTGATCTGTTGGTTGAAGCAAAGACGTGGTGTTGGAAGTGAAGAATTGCACTTTGTCGAAACCGAATCGCGCATCAAGGTTTTCGGCGAGATCTGGATCGTGGCCTGGGGCATTATCCAGCGCCAATACCGCTTTTAGTGGGAGTTCAATTCTGTCGAGGTACATTTTGGATGAGGGACAGAACTACTATAACTCGCACTCGTTGAACATTTAGCGTGTCGCCCAAGGTTTCCCGTTGCAGAGCCAAAAGACACTCATATTCGATTTGTCAACTTGACTTTTCTTGAAGATTGTAGAATTTTCTGTGTAATAGACGAAATTAACCTGCGGACTTGTTACCTAAAGCATTATTTCCTAACAAAAGCGTAAACCTAAATTCATGAGCAAATGCCCAGGCAATGAAGTCTCTTCCTTAATGATTTAAGTTCTCTTGGGCATTTTCATCCAAAAGATGCTCGTCTCACCTACATCAAATGCCTGCTGGGAGCAATAACCTTCGTTTTCTACAAGTTCATTTGGCGCATTAAATATTTTTTGCGGCTTCTCTATCTGCGGCGGCAGCAATGCCGTCCCTTATTATATACTTTTAATGCCAATACTTCCTCGGAAAATATCGACTCGACCTTCGTTCTCTTTGAAGCCTTCGAAGCGGGCAGAACTTGTGGAAGGTGCCCAGGACCTTAGACCGTCAAATATAATCAGTCAGTAATACTGAGGTTTTGTGGAATACTTTCCTCAACGTTACACGATCAGTAGTTAGCAAATACATACCAAGTAAATGGAAAAGAGCCAATGCAGAGCCTAGGTGGTATAACGCGGAGGTTAGAAAAACATTAAAGCACCAAAGAACATGTCATGCTAGGTTAAAAAGGGCAAAAATTAACAAATCCTCTGAAGAACTATACACAGTCACCGAAAATTACAAAATATCTAAACTCTTAGCAAAAAAAGCGTGCCGAAGGGCGTTAGCTGATTTCAAAAGTAAATTACTGGGAGAACAATTGAACGATAATCCCAAGGCATTTTGGTCGTATGTTAGGGACACTCAAGGAAATAAATCAACAGTACACACGCTTAAGAATATCAAAGGGGAAAAGATAACCAACAGTCTACAAAAAGCCAATTCGTTAAACTCATTCTTCAAAAGCATTTTCAGTACTTATACACCACATCTTTTCGATCCGCAGCCAGTTCGTTCCCAAACATGTATGCCTGAAATTATTATAAATTGTCGCGGCATAGAACAGCAGCTAAAAAATATTAACCCCAACAAATCCCCCGGTCCAGATCAAATACCTGCTCGCGTATATAAAACAATGGCATCAGACATAGCGCCTTACTTAGAATTAATATTTACCAAATCTTTAGTAGATCATGTAGTGCCTAAGGACTGGAGAGTAGCAAATGTCACACCTATATTCAAAAGCGGCGACAGGGAAGACCCTAGTAACTATAGGCCTATTTCTCTCACATCCATTTCCTGTAAGGTATTTGAACACATAATCGTAAGCTCCATTATGAGTCATTTAGATAGGGAGGAATTGTTAATAAATAACCAACACGGATTTCGAAAGGGTAGATCTTGCGAAACCCAATTGGCCCTCTTCGTTCATGACATCTTGCTCTCGGGTGAAAATAATGTCCAAGTTGACGCGATATTCCTCGATTTTAGGAAAGCTTTTGATAAGGTACCTCACGTTAAGTTGCTCTCAAAACTAGAAGCATATGGAATAGATAAAAACATTATTAGTTGGATTAATCAATTCTTACATGGGCGGGAACAAAGGGTTGTCATAGACGGTATCATGTCAAACACAGTTAGCGTTACATCGGGTGTTCCTCAGGGAAGTGTAATTGGTCCACTTTTATTTCTCTTGTACATTAATGATATTAGTAACGTCGTTAAAAGTAAGCTTAGACTCTTCGCAGACGACGCGGTTGTGTATAGGGATATTAACAATTCCGAAGATAGCGACTCGTTAACAATCGACCTACTTGCTATTCATGCTTGGTGCGAAAAGTGGCAGATGGAACTAAACATAAAAAAGTGCGTAGCAGTCAGCTTTTGGAAAAAGAAAAATTGGCCATTTAGGGCATACAGAATTGAAAATACAGAAATTATTCACGCCGAGTCTGTTAAGTACTTAGGAGTCACAATTAGTCACGACCTATCTTGGGGAAAACATATTAGGGAAATATGCGGTCAAGCATATAGGAAGCTAGGCTTTATCAAGAGAGTACTCGGAAAATGTGATGAGAAAGTGAAAGAACGTTGTTATTTTTCAATCGTTAGGCCTCATCTGGAATATGCTGTTAGTGTATGGGATCCATACGAAACGGGCTTGATATCAGAGTTAGATCGCGTACAGCGAAGAGGAGCTAGGTTTGTGAAACGATGCTACGATAAGTTGGCTAGTGTGTCTGGACTGTTAGAAGAATTAGGATGGGAATCGCTATCACAGCGTAGATTAAATTATAGGCTTAACCTCCTAAATAAATTTCAGGAAAATCATTTTACTGACGACGTAAAAAACATACTATTAACCCCTTCGTACTACGGCAGATTTGATCGCGCCAATAAAATTAGAGAGCTAGATTGTAGAACCGATAGGTATAAAATGTCATTTTTTCCGCGTACCATTCGGGACCATAACAGCTGTGATCGTCGTCATGAATAGTTCGAGTATTGACAATAGGCAGGCAGTTAATCTTTCTCATTATATTCTCCTCTTTCTTATTTATGCATGATGTAAATAATGATGTTCTTATTTATGCATGATATTTTGAATCTGTAGTAGTAGTCTTTGTATCCCTTGCATGTTAGAACGATTGGAGATACAATGTTTCTTGGGTATTAGATTTGTAATTGGCGCTTTGCATGTGTGGTACGCGGGTTTTTAATGTAATGTCGGTGTTCTACCATATCATTCATGCATGCCTGGTGCGAAAGCACCCCCTGCCACACACCCTTTGGGTGGCTTGCAGGGTATGACGTAGATGTAGATGTAGATGTAGATATCTGCTCGGCTCTCTCACCCACGAATGTCCAGTAACGGTGTCACCCGTCAACATCCCCTCTCCCTGATCCAAAATAATCTTAGTCTCGCCTATTCTGAAATCAGCTCACTTCGTTTCTGCCAAGTGCTGCATTCATCTGACTCTTTGATTTTTCTCATACGCTTTTCTGTTTAATTATTGTCGATATGTAGGACTGCGAATAACCGTTCTCTCGTGATATAGTGCTGAAACGACTAACATAATCATGTTTTTCCCTGCCTCCCGGTTGGTTTTAATTGATGTATTCTGCTCGAGTCGAACTTAAGGAGAATGGTCAACAGAGAATCTTTCTAAAATGAACAACAATTTCCGGAAAGTTTTTCAATGGAATGCTAAACGCGAATCGAAAATATACATTCCACATTGATGAACTACGCCCTTTGCTTACTAAACCACTTCACGACCCGGATGCCACTGCGATGCTGACCATGCTGACTCTTCTCTCGAACGTTCGGAACGAAATCATGCGTGACAATCATTTCGATGCATGGTGGGTGACCCATTATATTACGTCCTTATTAATCACCGAGAAGCGTTATGATGTTATTCGTCTCGTTTCAGTCATACGATATATAATCTCTCGATAACTAGTTCTCGATAACTAGCAATCATATCACATCGTTCGTACGTATTGAATGAAAAAATAAGAAACTGCAATCCTTTATCCATCTAATGGCGAACGGAAAACTATAGCCTTCTATCTTTAGTAGAACTAATTAAAATATACATAAAGAGAAACCTCTGCAATTGAACCAAAATGTTTAGACTTCCACACATCTGGTGAAGAGGTCGGTGACTACGAGAAGCCCCTTGGTGTCCTAGGGTAAGGACCCATCAGATCAAGAGCTATGACTTCCCAAGGGCGATGTGGTCATCGTCCTCGCCTGCTTGTGTCCACCTTGTGGTTGCTAGCCTTGGTGCAAGCGCAGGTGTAGCATCCCTGTACATAGGCGATAATATCCTTGCGCATATTAATCCAGAAGAATCTTCTACAGACAGACTGAAATGTCTCCTCGTCCCCTGGATGACCGGCTTTAGAGCTGTCATGAAACTTCTCCAGGATAACCATGGAATGTGACCTGGGGACAACTACTACAGGAGGCTGCAGAACCGATAGATTTAAAATGTCATTTTGTCCACGTACAGTAAGGGACCATAACAGTTGTGATAGATCAGTTCTAGGATACTGACTAGGTTAAATAGGTTTATTCAGTAGTGCTAAATATCTTAACATGAATTGTAGATACTAACCTCACATGCAATCTCCGGCATGATATACTCCTGCATGTCTTAGTACCTTGTAGTGCTGTTTATTTGTCACATTAATAATACTAACCAGCAGTTATATCTTGAGTAGTATGCTGCATGGTAGCATGTCCTTCTTTGTAACACTCTCCTAGTTTGTAGTCTGACTGCGTACCGTTGTCCTGACTGCGTTGGCCTGTGCTTGGCATTCTGGGGAACGCGCGCTGTTCTGATTGGACTGGGATGAGTGCTGCATGCCTGGTGTGGAATCACTCCGTGCCACACACCCTAGTGGTGGCTTGCATGGTATTTCGTAGATGTAGATGTGGATGATTTAGAAATGCAGTGCGGGATATTCAGAACAATGACGATAAACCATAAGAAAACCAAAGAAATGAGATTCTTCAGGACAAAGAAAGCGAGGTTGGCCATTAATGTTGGAAGACAGAAACAAGGAGAGAATAGAGGTAGCAAAGGAGGCGTTTAATAAGAGGATGGAGCTGATGGCGGGGATAATGGGTAAGGACGTGAAGAAGAGGCTGGTGAAGAGTTTGATATGGAGCGTTGCGTTGTATGGGGCAGAAACGTGGACCCTCAGAAACGAGGACGAGAATAGGCTGCAGGCATTTGAGATGTGGGTGTCGAGAAGGATAAAGAGGGTGAAGTGGACGGAGAGGAAGACTAACGAGGAAGTGATTGAGATGGCGGGCGAGGAAAGGAATCTTTTGAATGAAATCCGGGATAGGCAGGGTAGATGGCTGAAGGATGTAATAAAGGGTGATGGGTTGCTGAAGAGTGTGATAAAGGGAAGGATGTTGGCCTAGCGGAGTAGGGGAAGAAAGAGAATAGTTTTCATGGACGGGTTGAAGAAGGGTAAATCTTATGCAGAGGCGAAAAACGATGTATTAGAGGGAGATGGGCCCCTGAATGTGTAAAAGACCGGGAGGAGATTCTCTAAAATTCAACAAAACCTACCTTAATCGGTAGAACACTTGGTGGTGGTGAGGGGGGAAAATGGGGTGTTTTTCAGAGAAAATCATTTTACTATTTCCGCAAGTAATGATGCTTCGTATTCTAAATCAGTCGTTATGTACTTTAGAAAAGAAATAATAATAACGTAGTCGTACGTATTTCAAGAACTTTCTGGAGGAAATACAAATTTATAGCCGATTTAAGCCAAGCTATTGCGATGGTAGGCTGAATAATTTTGATCTCAAATACTCCCACATTCGAAAAAAGTTTTGAATTGGCAAATAAGTTTGGAGAAGAAAAAGCCGTGAACCCATTAAAGTTAATAGATATCCTGATAAGTAGATTCAATGCCTCCTAAGGGTGCATGAGACTATAAGGAACAACGAGTTGGTCGATAAATTGTAGAGATTTTTCCAAACTCACGGACTTGATTCTTCTGCGAAACACGATTACTTATTAACTTTGTTTTTTCCTGCATACTCTGGTAAACGGGACTACCTTCAATTTATAAATCTCTCATACTTAAATGGAAACCTCCAATCTCCCCCTTTCAATCGCGATCTTTGTCACCCTATGTATTCAAGATAGAAGGGGAATGCTTACATGAAATCATCTTTTCACAACAAAACAAATTTTTTTTGCCCTGGTCTTGGATTTCTATAAAGATCAGCAAAAAATGCAGATGTATGTCATATGCCCAGTATCTTGACCGGTGACTAAAACCTTAAACAGGATCATTCCACCACAAGAATAATTGCTGCAGTTTATTGATGTGAAAATCACTCCTACCAATAATTCGTAAGATTTTATAGTGCTGTACATATTATTACCATTTTGGTAGCAAAAGCTGGCAATTAAAAGTATATTTTTGTAGCATAAATCACTCCAAAAAGCTCTTCGATATTCATTTTTCATTGACCCCATGTTTTTGGTTCGCCATGACTGTCCAACACATCTTTCCAGGCTTCTCCAACAGGACAGCGGGCCATTTCCCTATGTTATGATGTTTTAATCTCGTGCTCGTGAAATGCTCGTAAAGAAGTAGAGCGACTAACTGATAGGTGTCACCTAGCCGTTTGTTGATTCGATCGTCTATTGTCGTCTGTTGTGGCCTTCGACCATGTATACAATGTATACATAAAATGTTTTTTTTCCTTGTAGGAAATAGCTGTGGATGAACGTCGTTTTAATAGGCCTCAAACCAGTTCCGAGAAATACGATGCATTACAATTAACATTTTAGCGTATTATCCTGTGAGTTTCAAGTTAAAGTATTGGAAATATAGTAGAATTGAATGGTTTCCAATTGGAGAATATTTTTCTTTACAAGTATTTCCGATACCATACACCCTATGTTAGTTTCCACCCTCGTGCATTCAGATCTCAAACTCTTAAATATCTAAATTCCCCCTAACGTTATATCATTGACTTTCTGAAAACTACTTTCAAAAGTCAAGAACATCTTATTTGGTCCAGTTTTCAGAGGAAACATTTGAATTCCATTTTTTCGTTATATAGTAAGAACCACTGGACGCGGACTTCTCTTTATCGATACAGAAGCCTAGAGGGAGAGCGTTCGTGTGCAGCCAAGAATGCCTGGGGTTCAAATCCTGGCGTGGCCTCTTTCTGTATCCCTATAATTAATGTACGCGATGTGATTTTATTGTTCCCAAAACTTCGCAAGAATCCGCAGAAGGCCCAGGGAATGGATATTGACCTCAACCACGAGTGTGTGAGTTTTACACATAATCGGGTTTTGTAAAAGAGTCAGAGTGGTCGTCTCGATCGTCAAATGAGATATTTACTTCCCATTCTCGGGTACTCTTCCCCAATTGATTTCTACGTCCTGCCTATCGTCTGATGTTCATATCCACTCACTCGCCAATTTACCACTCAATGAAAGCTATTCATGAAGGAGGTAATAGACCGGATCTCTGATTACAACAGTTACTCGATTTAGTGAACTTACCTGATGCTACATTCACCTTTAAATTACTTGGAAATGATTTTGTAAAGAGGCCAATTATTCTTATCAGGAATTAGAGTTTGGTTCTATGTGCCAAACTCGTAAATACCGACTTTACTTGTCTGAGTGAGAAACCAAATAAGTGTGGAATTTTCAAGAAAATATCATTAAAACTTTTTTTAAGTTTTCCCAGCATTGTTTTCTAGGTTTGCTATGAGCAATACATTAGCCGTGTAGTTCCACAGTTCAACTTAGAGGATGGAGGATAGTACTTAAGAGGATAAGGTAAATTATAAAATCATTTAAATACCTTTTAACGTAATTGCATTGAAATATGTTTCGCTAAAATTACACCGCTAAATTTTATGAGCATTCTTACACTCAGGCGTAAGTAAAACTCCGACAACAATGCATCGCTTATCTTCCATTATGAAAATGATAAAATGGTAAAAAAATCATCTTTTCCATGTTGCTACTAAGAAGTAATTAGATATTCTCCCTACAATCATTTGTATACTTCTCATAAATCCTCTGAGTAGTCAATGGAGTACAAATTAGGAATATGCACCATCAAAGATTATACGATTGCTACGTCTCTAAAGAATCTGTTCCTCTTCAAATGTGTTGTAATATTATTGCTTCAATGGAAGTTAAAGTCGTGACTGCCCCTCATGAAGATATTAACAAACTTTTTACTGGGTCCAAAATTTCATCTCTTATTGGCAATGTGTTTTAACGGATTATGAAAAGAGACACTATATTGCTTTATTTAGA
This sequence comes from Ceriagrion tenellum, assembly GCA_963169105.1. NCBI lineage: Eukaryota > Metazoa > Arthropoda > Insecta > Odonata > Coenagrionidae > Ceriagrion > Ceriagrion tenellum. Next base: position 7,077,608 of record OY720644.1, read on the forward strand.
ACGAGTGGGAATGGATAAAATGTATGCGTAATTCTCTCAATTTGAGTTATATGTTCACATGACCACAGTAATTGATAATCGAGAAATATGCTGGTATTTATATCAATTATGCGGATGTTTATTAGCCTAATAATCAATCCATCCCCCTCCATTCTCGATTTCCTGACCAAGTCTTTGTGACATGGAGTTGCCCACATTTTGGCATCATCTTACTGGGTTCATTTCCCATTCTTCCTCCACGATTTTCCACAGTCCAAATTCTATTAAGTAAAGTAACAAAACAACGGAGCTTGCGGCGAAAGAAATATACGTGGCTCAACGCCAAAAACGAAGAAAATAATGCGCGATACTCTACAAAACTTCATGAAAATAATACTTGGTGAATTATTAGATAAAAACCCCAAGTCATTATGGTCTTACGCGAGAGAGCTCCAGGGCGAATCTTCGACGGTAGTCTTTACTGGATACAAACGGCAAAGTGTTCACCATCAGTATCGACAAAGCCAATTTATTAAACCACTACTTCGAAAGTTTATTTACTAAGTATGACACAATTCACAATTTAGACATTCCTAACTTTAACGAGCTGATGGCTGACATAACAATTCAACTTGATGGAATAATTAGACAACTGCGTTCGATTAAAAGTAACAAGTTCCTAGGTCCAGAAAGAAATACCTGCACGCTTGCTGAAGGAGTTAGCGCCACAGATTGCTCCATTCAAAGAAATTATATTTAGCAAATCATTATCCGAAAGCTAAGAGTGGTAAATAGCCAACGTCACTCCGATATTCAAAAAAGGAAATAGAAGTGACCCAGGAAAATACCGGCCTATATCGTTAACATCACTTTTATTCGAGATCCTCGAACACATTGTCGTTAGCAATATTACGAAATTCCTGGATAATCGTAACTTCTTACATAGCGGTCAGGCACGGCTTCCGCAGGCGCAGGTCCTGCAAAACACAGCTTGCGCTCTTCCTTCGTGATAAAATCAGGTGAATCAATTAAGCAAGTCGACGCGATATTCCTTGATTTCAAGAAAGCATTCGACAAGGTTCCAGACAAAAAAACTCATAAATAAATTGCAATCATGCGGAGTTAATAGAAAAAGAGTGAATTGGATAAGTGACTTTCTCAGTGATTGAAAACAAAAAGTAGTTATTGATAGTGTTAGCTCTGATATGGGCGAAGTCACATCAGGTGTTCCTCAAGGAAGTGTGATCGGCCCTTTTCATTCATTCAAGTTCTAGAGTTCGCAGTTAAATAAGATTATTTGCAGACGATACAGTTATCTTCATTGAAATGAGCGAAGCTCTGTCGTCGAACCGTAACAACGTTCATTCGTGATGCCAGGAGTGGGGGTTAGAATTCAATATCAACAGATGCATCACAGTTCACTTCCTGTGAAAGTCATCACAAAAATGCCATACCTATACTATGGGAGGAGTAAACATAAAGTCTTCAGATACAGTGAAATATCTTGGAATAACCTTAACATCTGATATATTGTGGGGATTACACATACAGAACATTGTGGCGCAGCATTAGAGAAACTAGGTTTTGTTAAGCGTATAATAGGAAGGTCCTCGGATGAAAAACTCAAAGAGAGATGCTACTTCGCTCTGGTTAGGCCACACCTCAAATACGCCGCGAGCATTTGGGACCCTGTGGGTTCCCTTTCCTGTGGATTAAACGACTGGCGTCCGAAACATTTTCTTTGGCAGAAAAAGCATCTGAAACTTAAGGGGAAAGTAAGCTCTTATTAAAGGCATACTATTTCCCAATTCAGTATAATGCGCCCATTATACATTTCTATTTTGAATGTCTATTATTGGCGTAACTTTGTATCGACATGTATAACCTCTAGGGATGCTCAAGAGTCCTCCAAGATTGCTCGTTGCATTAACTCAGACATAAGTTATGTTGGCATAGGAGCAGAATTCGTAGATCTTCGGCCGGTGCTCGGATCGTGCTGGGCTCCCCTCAACCGTTCTGGAGTGCATTACCTAGCCCAGGTGTCAGAACGGGTGGTTCGTAGGATTTTCGAGCATTGTAGATATTTTTTAGGCTAGAGAATAGGTCATGCAGTGGGATTCAAAAGTATACACCCGACAACAGCCTCCGAGTAAAACCGTGTAACGTTAACCTTCATTGCCGAAAAAACTTAAGACGCAAGCACAAATAAATAAATGTTGCTTCCATAGCGAAAATAATTCCAACACGCGCTCTCTAGATAACTGCCATAACTCGCTTCTCATTGGCTTCAGAGAACGTCAAAAAGATAATACACAGAATCACAGAAAACAGCGAACCGACATTCAAGCGAAATGCGACATACATTTTGTAATAGTAAATTTCAGTAGCGTAAAGAACAAACGATCCGAATTTGAGCATATATTTTAAAACGCACATATAGTAATTGGAACAGAAAGCTGGCTTGCAGAGGATATTAGCGATAGCGAAGTTTTTCCGATAGGACATAAAATCTTTAGACGTGATGGACCAGATTGGACTGCCGGTGGAGTATTCATAGCAGTTAAATCGCTTTTGAATAGTTCCGAACACAAATTAGACGACAATGAAATAGATAACGTATGGTGTACTATTAAGCAACAAAACAATAGAAATATACATATATGTTCATTTTACAGACCACCAGATTCCAAAATAGACATTTTTACAAATTGCTCTCGTATCAGCTAATGTAATTCCTACCAACCTGATCAGTTTTGGAGGAATTTTGAGTTGACTCAGGGTTCTCATGAGCTCCCAGCGGTTTATACTATCAAATGCTCGCTGAAAGTCAATGAATAAAAAGTGAATGTCAATGTCATGCTCATTAAATTTTTCCATCATTTGTCTTGCATTAAAAATTTGGTCAGCTGTGCTCTTATTGGGGCGAAACCCACATTGGTATCCCCCGAGTGTGCCTTCCGCAAATACTGTCAGCCTCTTATTCAGCACTACGGAGAAAACCTTGTATGCTAAATTCAGCAGCGTGATACCTCTGCAGTTTCCACAGAGGGACTTGTCACCTCTTTTATAAATGGGACATATAATACCCGTCTTCCATTTCTCCGGCATAACCTCATTCCGCCAAATACAACAAATTAGCTCATGGATTTTGGTTAAAAGTTCTTGGCCTCCATGTTTCAGAAGTTCCGCTACTATGCTGTCTTCTCCTGGTGAACGGTTATTCTTCATTTTCCTGATGGTCTCCTCTAATTCTTCTCTGGAGGGCTCACGGCCCATCCTGTTGCTGTCTTCATTTCTCGCTGCTTACATCTCCAGATCATCATGTTCATTCTGATTTCCCTCCTCTTTATTCAGTAGCTCTCCAAAATGCTCAGCTCATCTCTCTATCACCTTCCGTTCCTCATTAATAACATTCCCGGCCCTATCTTTACACCCTTTCAACTTTGGGACATATCCTGTTCTCATTTTGTTCACCGCAATAAAACAATCCCTTACTTCATTGTATTCATGAAATTCTTCAATCTCCTCAACCTTTCTTTTTAGCATTTGTTTCTTTTTCTTTCTCATTAGCTTGTCAGCATTCTTTCTCAGTTATTTGTACTCACTTAAGTTTCTCCTTGTCCTTCTTTGATTCGACCTTTTCCAGGCAGTATTTTTCTCCTCCGAGACCACTTCACACTCCTTGTCAAACCAGACTTTATTACGTGTGTCTCTGTCATTCCCTAGTATCTTGTTTGCAGTCTCTTCAATAGCTTGCTCTATTTTTCTCCATTTCTCATCCACTTCTATTGCGTCATTGCACCTGGTCAAGTTTCTCTTCATCTCATTTTGAAACTGGTTCCTTCCATCTTTGGTTTTCAGTGAGTCTAGTTTCCACTACTTCCTTCTTGCTTTATCTTGATTTTTTACCGCAGTGATCCTGTCTCTCACTTTAGCCTTCATCAGGAAGTGATCGGAGAGACAGTTTGGCCCTCTGCAGCAACGAACACCTACGATCGATGATGCATGCCTGGTTTTTGTTAGTACATGATCTATTTGGGTTACAATTCCTGAGCTTGGAGCTGTCCAAGTGCCCATATGGATTTTCTTGTGTGGGAAATAAGTACTTTTAATTACTAAGTTATTCCTGGAAGCAAACTGTGCCAAGAAAATGCCGTTTTCATTGCTAGTCTGATGTAGTGAGAAGCGACCTATGGTTTTGGAGCTGCCATTATCTTGTTCTACCTGTGCATTAAAGTCCCCAGTAATTATAATCATGTCATGGTTTTGAATCCTTGACAGTAGTCTCTCTAAATCGTCATAGAATTGTTCTTTTTCGATTTCCTCTTTGTCTTCCGTGGGTGCGTGAGCTGATATTAGGGTGATATTTCTAAATTTTCCTTTAAATCAAGCCTTGCAAAGTCTTTCATTGATAGGTTCAAAGTCCAAAAGACTTTTCCGCATTTTGGTATTCATCATTATTCCGGCTCCATGCAGGCCAGTTCTTCTTTTTGGTCCGCTGTATAGCAGGCTGAAATTAGGCTTGTGTATACGCCCCTGACCCTGCCACCTTACTTCTTGGAGCCCAACCACATCAATTCGGTATTTGTCTTATTCCTGGGCAATTTCTTTCATCTTTCCACCATCTGCTGGACACCCTGTTATAAAACTAAACGTATAAAGGTTTAAGTATACTGTTTTGGGTAATGAAATGAAATTCCTTCGCGTCAATATGTAGGTTCCGTGACGAAATTCTGTATCCGCCTCATGTGCATTGTTCCACGGTCAATGGTTGTTGTAAACAGGATAATTGGACATTTTTTATATTTAATACTCTCTAGTTTACCCGTTGCTAATTTTCCAGTCTAACTCTTAAATATGGGACACTGATTTATTATATGTAATGGAAGAACGCAATTTTACATAATATTTCTTGACGTACTATCAACAAATCAATGCGAAATAAAACAGGTATCATAATTGTTTTTGTTAGTTCAATTTTTTGTTTTCGTATTGTTCTGTTACCTTAGCAATGGATAGTATACATCTTTCAGTTACATAAATAGTATCATATTTGATCCTGAATACATTTTTTGGGCAGGATGTGATATATTTAATAATTTGTTTATTTCACACACCTCTCATTTCGAGCATAAAAACGACTTTTTCATACCTAAGAACGATTGCTCCTTACAAAATTTATTGGATTTCAGCAAAAGTACGTACTTTTTAAACTTAAATGAAGTCAGGAGGATCACATGGCTCGTGCTTGCTCTGTAAGGCTGGCAGAGAATTGGTGCTATTAGTGCCAAGTACAGTTGATCTTACTGAATTATAATCGTATAGCACATAATATTTGCCCTTGAACAACATTCCTAAGGCTGTTTAAACGTCACTAGATATAGTGAGCATTTTGGAAGTTAACATTTGAATGTTTTACATCAAAAAGTAGGTTTATTATGTAATATTCATATGTAAATCTACTCATATAAAGTCACTACTACTGCATTAGTAACCATTAAAATTGAAGAAATATCACATTGGCGTCCAGCAACGATAACATAGAACTTTCTTCATGATGTCCCCATTCATATTCTCATTCTTGTCACTTGGAAATCAATGAAGTAGTTTTTAATTACATTTGCAAACATGAACCAACAACAATTAATGGTACATATTCATTGTTTTAATGTAGATAGGAGGGAATCACGACCACGTTAAGGAATGTTTTAATGTTGCCGCAGTGGGTATGAATGTATACCTACACGGTTATACATATCAAACCGCTAAACCTGAGTAGATGCATGGTCTGCAAATAGAAAATATCAACACACAATGGGAAAGTTAGTTGCGGGTTCTTCATTTCTCTTCTTCCGGGGCCAGGCTGTGTTTGCTCGGTTGAAAGTTACTTACTCAGTGGCATTACTGTCATGACAATTGATAACAATTTGATGGCACTAGAGGAGAGTTTGTGATGTATGAATGAGGCGTTAAATAGTCATACGAAATAAAGGCTAACTATTTCATTTGCGTCCTAATGAAGACCTTTAGATCTTATTCTGACAATCGGAAGGTGAATGTTTTAACTCGTTCATCCGTCATGGTTTTTCCTTCCATCTCACAGTTTGTCTTGGGTGTGGGGCTCCAAGTTGGTCAACACAAAGGCCAACCAAAGGGAGAAGATGATGTGACCACGTCTCTGGCTCCGAAACGGCTTTTCCCCTCACTGTTCCTGGCTTTCTGTGAAAAAATTCAATGAAGAAACAATGAGGATTAGAAAGACAAAGGTGTACCGTAAGTAACCAAAAACATTCGTTGATTGGCTCTTTAAGGTGTCAACAACTGAAATTTAATCAATAGCGCTTTAAAATTGAGGAGGACAGCGAGATGAAGATATTTCGTATTATTGTTGGAATAACGTAGAAATACTCGGACACTTCTCAAATCTAAAAAATATTACTCAGTTCACTCAAATATACACACACCATTTCCACATCCCATGAAGGTCTTTTCTTCTCTCGAAATTAAAACTAACGTCACTCGAAAATTGTTTTTTTTTCAAGAATCGAAAAATATTGTTGACCAGACTATATTTTATTATTTACTTAGCTTGTATAAGAGCCGAGGACTAGGTGTAACTATGTTCTGTGCCGTGTTGCTTTCGTTTCCATAGACTTCTATCGTCAATCTATGTGCTGCGTACTATTTTCATCAGACCAATATTTTTTTCAATAATTTTCTGCGTTAAAGTTACATGTTCTTACTAGTTCCGGACTGTATAATTGTATATACTTCTTGTTAACTATATAAATTCAGATATGTATACGAGTTATTGCTATAATTCCTACACACTGACGTAAAAAACTAAAGGAAATATTAAAAAAAACTAAAGGTATCCCAAAAATCTGAACGGTATATGGTAACACTAAAGGCCAAATTGGTAAGTTATGATGTGGAAGTGATTTCAAAAGAATCCAGCAGGTGAAGCAGTACTGATTGCAGAACAAAGGAATCTGGATTTGATGTAGCGTAAGGTATAAGCGTAATTAGCAATACAATTGTGCTTTCTAAAGAGAGGCTTACGAGCATTGGAGGTCCTGAAGGTCAATAACCGCAGGCAGCGAGTCTCTCCTTCCCGTGTTCTTCTCCAGGGTGGTGATAGGCCGCAATTCCTTCAGATAATATTGAAGAAGGTTGAAAACGTTGCAATCGCAGTTCAAAGGATTGTTTCCCAGGAGGATGGTGGCCTGCGCAAATTTTTTCTCTACCTCGCAGTCCCGAGGCACAATCTCCACCTGCAAATTCAAACCATAGAGTGTATGTATTATTATCCCTTTTGAGTTGAACATGAAAGGTGTAGCAGCAAAATTTTCTTCTTAAACTTATTATATGAGCGCCATCAATTTGATAGCAAAAAGAGTAAAAATATATGTAATAAGACAATTCTATTCTGTTGAAGGCTTCCGCGGGGCTTTGATGGAGGTTGATTCCTTCTTTCGGGTTTTCCGCCGCGTTGGTTCATGTTGGGGACGATATTTCGCCGGCTGTCCTGCTGGCTTCCTCAGGTCCATGTGACAATTCGGTTCTGGAGGCGCCGTATTATATAGGGTCGTTTTCGCGCCTTTTTTGTGGTCCTCTTCGGTGGAAGGCGGTCTTTGGCCTTGCCAAGACGCCAAAGACGCCAACGAAGGCATCTATTCCGTGCCCTGCAGCTGCGGCTCCAGGTACATTGGACAGACCTGCAGAGCGCTCAAGTGTCGCATGCAGGAACATCTGAGAGCCACCAAAAATAGACAGTTCCACCTTTCTGCCATTGCGGAAAATGCTTGGGAGGGACCGCAGCATAACATATTATTCCCGGAAGCGACGATCATCCACAAAGAAAAAAGATATCTCCCCCGCCTCATCAGAGAAGCGGTGGAAATCGCTAAAAACCATGAAAACTTCAATAGAGACGACGGTTACCCTCTCTCCGCTTCTTGGAAAGCACTTTTCCAAGAAGAAACGATTCCGACCAATCAGAGAAGAGGACCACAAAAAAGGCGCGAAAACGACCCTATATAATACGGCGCCTCCAGAACCGAATTGTCACATGGACCTGAGGAAGCCAGCAGGACAGCCAGCGAAATATCGTCCCCAACATGAACCAACGCGGCGGAAAACCCGAAAGAAGGAATCAACCTCCAGACAATTCTATTCTCAAAAAACTTTACTGTTAGCAGAAAAAATGATCTCGTATGACCGAAACGAGATAAAAACTTAAGCCGTTTTTACCCTTAAGGAAAGGGCTAGAATATGTAACTTGATGGTAGAACTTAATCTAGGGTAGATTCATCATACTCTCTCCCTAGTCCTTAGCGGTATTATCTCATTTACACTTATTTGAGGTCAAGCGTTGGCATAATATTTTCTTTTTCGTCGTAAGCACATATTTGTGTCAGATTCCAAACCTCTTCTTTTTCTCTGGCCCTTTTTATAGCTCAAATATCGGATTATTCATTTAATTTGAGATTAATAGATCCCCAAAGGAGTCTCAACTACCAGTTCCTATGACGAAACTTTTACGTCAATGGTTGATTCTGTAAAACCCCACATGTTTATCGCTTTTTGAACTCCAGAAATAATTGTATTATTCTGAGTAAAATTCTCCCTTTAGACCTTATCACTTCTTGGATTCCGATTTTCGAGATATTTTAGACCCCATTTGACATGGATTAAAGACATCGCAAATCGACCGAAATATCATACATGTGTTTTACGATCATAATAAATGATCCGGCGGGTGGAACGTTTCACTTTTTACATTTGAAAAAAAAATAAGACGCACCAAAACGTGCACCCATTTCTCATGAGGGTTAACTAAAATGGCAGGATTATGATTTTAGTATGACAACCTGCATACATACATACCAATCACGCCGTTCCCTTACGGAGTAGGCAGAGTCACAATTTTTCACTCATAAATACATATTTGTACACCTAACTCTGCTTCAATAATTTTCTCCATACTGACCTATCCTTGCAAATCTCTTTTGCTTCATTTACCTCCACGCACTGCTTCATACACGCCCTCCTGTTTTTAAGACTCCTAATATTCCTCCTCCTAAGAATTTCCTCAACCACATTCAACCACAACTTTCTCGGCCTACATCTACCTCTCGCACCATTCATTTCACTCTTATATATCTGCTTCGTAATTCGACTCTCATACATTCTCTCAACATGGCCAAACCAACTGTGTGATTTTTTTCGTCCAAGTGAAATGGCGATGATTATTTTGTCAAATGAAGTTTGTTGGTTCGTTCTGGTTTGAAATATTGCTTTATACAATCATATCCTGAAGTAGTCGAGACGAATGTTGAATGGTGTTCATGCGGATTTCAATGATATAAATTATTATACATTTTCTGTGATAGGCCACACGGATGTCTATTGTGATATTTCTGCAATAAGTGTATAGTTATTGGCAATTTGGGCTTAAAATGCGTTGTGTCACATTAGTCAGTGTGTTTGAAGTGTTGTTACAAATTAGAAAAATATCGTGGATGGCTGTGATTACTCACTACAAAACGGAGCTTGGTTATGCAATGGAAAATTCATGGCAGAAAGTTATTGACATTATTAAATTTGTTTTCTTTGGAAGTTTGGTGATTTTCGCCAAAGTGAAAGCTTGATAATATGTCTGTATGCGATGCATGATGTTTCATATTTTAGCATAGATTAAATTGTGCCTCCTCAACTAAGAGTTTTTTGTATTTATTTGCCTCATTATCATTAGCATAGATTGTTCCATTTTATGAATAATATTCAATTTGGAGTTGTTGTTTCAGCTTGTTGTATTTGTAGCAATTATGATGGAAAAGATGCTCTAAAAATCTAGCGGAAGATATGGTATTAGCTGCAAGAAATAGACTTTTGAATGTGATCTACTCACCTCTTTTCAATTTCACTTGATCAAAAGCTGGTCGTCCTTGAATATAGCCTTGTAGGTGGATTATTATATTAATGTTTTGGGGTCAGGAATTTTCTGAGGATAGTCGTTGAGTACCAATGAATGTCCTAATCAATTGATGTCGGGTATCACATTTCACATCATGTCCAAGATAATTTAAATGGGCTCCATCTAGCGTGAGGTTTGGACACTGTCATTTTAAGAGAACCGTCGAGCTTTAGCTGTAATTAGATAATGAAATATAACGGGAAGGATGTAGAGATATCGGATAATTATGAGAATAGAATTTGCTCTTGCAACGAGTATAGTTCCATTGGTCATTTGCAGTAACTATTTTCTTTATTCAGAAGAATTTTATAGATCTCTATATGCGCAGAATAATGTATTCGTGAAAAATGAAGGTTTTGGAGCAAAATACGATGTGATATGAACAGGAATAAGAATATAATGCTATTCGAATATTTCCTATTCATTGACTGTTACTGGTGAAATCTTCGTAAATTATGTTCGCCGGTTTGATAAATTAATTCCATCATTATTTGCTAATGAAGATTTAGGTACAGCTTAACTCTGATGGATCATATTTTTCTGCTTTTATATTTTGTAAAAAGATTATAGTTTTAAAGAAACAGGCAATTGGAACCGGCGAAATAGTTTTATTCGATAAATTCTTGGGATGGCAAGGCATAAGGATTGAAATTGTCAAATGAAGGCATAGAGGGAAATGTATAAGACTCGTGAGAAAGTATAATTCGACTTCGTATGCATTGAAAATTTTAAAATTCGTCTAAATGGTTATTCAAAAATATTCAAAACAAGCGCGATCTTTCAAAAATGGTTCGGCTGCGGAGTCATCAAAGTCCAAATGCTAACAGAGCATGGTATTGCCTCCAATATTTTTCTTTCGTCGCGTAACTTTAAGTAACTTTACGCTACGAAAGAAAAATATTGGAGGCAATACATGCTCTGTTAGCATTTGGACTTTGATCACTCCGCAGCCGAGGTGGTTAAGGTGCCTGCTCGGTGTTAAACATATATAATGAATCATCTATGATTTTCTTGACAATATTTTTACTGCTAAACTTTTCCTACTTAAGTATTCATCTGCTCAAGTAGTCTTTAAATTGTTGCATTGCGATTTAAGGTTTTAACATTCATCCATCAAAAATATTTTTCAATGCGAATAGATCTTATCCGCTAGAATTGGGTCCTTATTTATAGGGCGTAGATAATTGAAGTATTTCCTACGATTCGGTCGCACGTTTCGGGTGCGCACACACCTTTTCCTAATTTAAATAACACCTATCCACTAAAAATGGAATATATTATCAAACGTGTTGACATTTAGTTTTCTTTATTCGTTTATTGAGGATGATTTTCATACAACACTGAAATGTATATTATTTCATTTGCCTCATTTTGAACGGAAACATAGCGCAAACTTGACGTACGATATCTTTCTACTAACTTAAAAATCGTAACTCTGCCAAGATGTGCGCTTCATTTTTCTCCAACAAACTATTATAAAAGGTTTCGAGGAAAATTATTAGGCCATCATGATTAAAGAAGTGGGCATCTGTTCGCCCAAAATTTCTCAATTAAAGCTTCATAGAAATAATATGAATTTAACATCATAATAATTATTATTGACTCAGAATCACTCCTCTTATGGCGATTTCCTTGTCTCCCTTTTTTTCTCCGCTAAGTGTTCTTGCATTTCAGCCTCCTGACAAAAATTGTCAATTGAATGCTTCCATTAATAATGAATGTCAATTATGTTGTCAAAATCCGCGCTTCTCCAGCGCAGGCAAATCAACGATAGCCTGGTAAATATAACAACAATCGACTAAATTTTAATTTATTACGTTTGACCGTAAAAACTTCAGGTTCCAATTGCCTGTTTCTTTAAAACTATAATCTTTTTACAAAATTTAAAAGCAGAAAAATATGATCCATCAGAGTTAAGCTCTGAATACACTCCCATAGTACATGTCACCATTTCACCTCCAAAAATTAACATGTTTACACGGCTGGTGACGTACCACCCCCTGCCACACACTCATGCGGCGAATTTTTTTTGTTTAATTTATCGTTCGATATTCATAATTTCATTTAAGTATTCTATTTTTTTTTAATTGTTTAACATCTACATACATTTATTCTCAATATAATTACGAGTATAGTCCTGTTTGTCAGCAGAGTCTGTTATTAATTTACAAATATTGATCTGTCAAAAAAATTTAAAAATTGCTAAAAACCTAAAACAAAAAATTCATATAAATAACTGAAAGACGCAAAAAAAATCATTAATTCAAATTGAAAAAGTACAAAAGTTTTTTTTTTAAAGAAACAAATGTATACAAGAATAAACAAAAGTACGAACGTTTTTTTTAATCAAAACACAACATTTATCCATCAGAAATCATTTAAAAAATTTACGAGAAAAATAAAAAGTAATTGAAACACACAAGTAATCACGAAACACAATTTAAACTTTACTCTCAAGTCATAACTACCTCAGTATATGTACAATTTTTCATAAAAAATAAGTGAAAAACAATTGATTAGTTAAAGGCAATTTAAAATGATAAATGAAACAGATTTAACAGAATGCCATATTAAGTCAACTGCATTACTGTTGATACAATAACCATAGTTTCGCTTCTTTCTTTAATGATGACGTTTTGTCAGTTTCTCGAATTGGCTGTGGCAATTTGTTGAATATCTTTGGAACAATGTACATTAATAAGCTCTTACCATGGTCGTTGTAGTATTTTGGAACAGAATATTTTTCAACGCAGTGGAGTCGAATATCATCATTTACATTTCTTTGTATTTTGAACTTTTTTTGAAAGAAATTGTCACATAGTATGACGTACTGTAAAAGTTCAGTTATAGGTAATAAACCTAGTTTAATACATATGTTTGATACATTGGATTCGGTTACATCCGGACAGGATACTACTTTATTTTGAATTTTAATTACCTCATTCAAAAAACCTCGGTACGTTGTACCCCAGATTGTCAGTCCATATCTCATAATAGCTTCGGCTAAACCTTGGTAAAGCAATTTTTTCACCTCAGTTGGTAACACATATTTCAAGAGTGATAGTTGGAAGAGAATGCAACGGAGCTTTCCACACAAATAATTCAAACGTAATCTGAAGTTGTATTTATCGTCTAAAATTATACCTAAATATTTAAAATGATTAACCAGGGAAATTACAAAACATGAATTGTAAGCGACAGCTGTTGCTTGTTTTGCAGCCCCGAGCGGAATGCAAACATTAGTGGGAGTGAAGAGTTAGATTTATAAGTTTCTTTTTTCTTTTATCCTGAGAAATTGAAAGGTTACAGTTTTAAAATTATTAATGACTAATTTATTATCATGGACCATCTTTGGATGGCACAAAAGTCATACTGAAGTTTTTGCCTAGCCATCTCGATGGATTTACAGGTCGAAAGTAAAGCAATGTCGTCTGCATACATATATATTTTACATCTATTAATATGGCAAGGTTATATAATTTATGTATATTAAAAATAGAATTGGTCCTAAAATGGATTCCTGTGGAACTCCAGTTTCTACAGATTTTATAGTGCTATGATGATCGAACAACCTGACAACTAATTTCCGGTCGCTGAGGTAAGATCTAAGCCAGGAAAGCGGAATTCCACGTATTCCTAAGCGTTCCAGCTTTTTCAAAAGGATGTTTATATCGATTGTATCGAAGGCTTTTTGGAAATCAAATTAAACACAACTAATGCGGAATGGTTCTTGTTTAGACATGTACGAACATCTTCGCTGAAGTCTTTCAGGAGAATTTTAGTACTTTTTTGTTGTTGATATCCATATTGGTGTCTAGTGATGATATTAAATTTATCAAGAAAACCTTTCAACTGGTTGGCAACGTAGCGTTCTATGATTTTATCAAGTGAGGGAAGAATAGATATCGGACGATAGTTATTAGTATCATTTCTTTTACCTTGCCTATAGATTGGCCTAATTGTTGCTAGTTTAAAATTTGATTGCATCTTCCCTTGTTCAATATTTAGATTTATCCACTGTGGTATTAATTTGGTTAATTCCTGTCCATAAGTGAGGTCAACCAATCTAATTCTATCATATCCAGGGCTTTTATTCTTCATGGTATTTAAAATATTGCGTACGTCGGTTGGCGTTATTGACATTTGTGAGAATGTATAGGGGCTTAGTACTACCATTACAATCACTGAGGAGCTGGTTTGAACAGTTTGGCAGTATACGTTTTTTATATTGTTGGTGAACATTGTTTGTGAAGCAAAAGCTTCACAAACAATGTTTATATTCCACTCTTTCCTTGAGTTACTTTTTGTTAGTGAATCAACATTCGTTTTGTTTGGAACTCCTCTGAGATTATTTACTAGCTGCCAGGTTTGTCTGATGTTATTTTTATATTTTATAAATTTTGAGTTGTAGAAGTAATTTTTGGACTTTCTTAGTAAGACAGTGACTTTATTTCTCTGTATTTTGTAATTCTGTCTATGCAAATCGTTTGATGGATTAGCTTTACACTTTCTAAATAAGGCATCTCTTCTCTGTATTTCCAAATAAATGACATCATTGATCCAAGCTTGCTTATATGTTTTAACTCTATTATTTTTTGTTTTTTTGATGGTAGCCTTCTTGTATATGTGACTCTGTTGTTTGTGCAGTTGCTGATATATACAGTTTGGGTCTTTTAATGTTAGCAGTTTCAACCAGTTTCTGTTATTCATCACCATCTGCCTTACTATCCGGCTGCAAAGGTTAGAAGAAGAATGGTTGGAGTTGGTGTCAGGTATATTGTCATTAGTGTGGATGAAAATGCCAACCGGAAAATGATAAGAGAATTTCGTTTTTATGATGAAGCTATTGATATTATCATGAAAACCTCTAACGCTAATATGGTCAATGCAAGATCTTATCACTTTGTTGTTTTTTATTTCTAATCTGGTGGTTTTATTTATGAATGTCAGGAAACCACTGTTAGCGAGGATGTTTTTATATGCTGACACAGTGATATCCCTGTTAGATTTTAAGTTTAAGTTGAACTCTGCGAGTAATATTGTGCTTTTCTGTTCTCAATGAAAGTCTCCAGACTAGTTAGAAAATCCCTTTTGTTTCTGTGTGATGGTCTATAGATGTTTATTATTAAAACAGTTTCAGAGCCTAGGTTAGTTGTTAATATTAGAGATTCGCACTCTTTTATTTCAATATCAATCACCTGACCAGGAAAATTTTCCTTTAGGTAGAACGCAATTCCCCCTCCTTTTTGATTTTGCCTGAACTAATGGTAGGTGGTGAATCCAAGTACATGAAAGGGATGTAATTCTGACGATTTGACATTAACCTCAGTTAGGGCAAAGCCAAGGACAGGGGAAAAGTTGTTAAACTGATTGTGCAGCACATTAAGTTCATCCCAATGTTTCTTTAAAGACCTTACATTTATTACCGTATTTACTCGTATAAGCCGCGCACCTTTTTTCCGGAAATGCCGGTGAAAAAATGGGGGTGCGCGGCTTACACGAATCCTCCAGATTTTCATGTAAGCCGCGCACCATTTTACCTGAAATTCCTGTCGTTAGTTTCTATAAAGTCGATAGTTTTTCCAAAGTAAATATATCGATGTGAATTGGTAAGTATGGTGTGGTAGTAAACCCGTATGGTATTTTGAAGTAATTAGAAATAAAAATCATCGTTTATCAAAGTCTGAGCGTACAACGATACTTGAAGAAAGGCTATATCAGAAACACCACGTGAAAAATCACTTAACGTGTACAGATCTACATAATATATAGTGTACTATAACATATTTTAGGACTAATATGCGTTCACTTCGTTCGACTAGCTTGTGGTTTTCTCACCATTTCAAATAATTAAGTATGACTTCTGTTTTTTTTCTGAGGTGAAGACAATATTTCCACCATGTTGGTTGATAGTGGATTTGATCGGGCAAAATCTACGATCAACTTCACTGACGATTTTGATCACCGATCATCGCTGATTGTCGTTGGTGAAACGCAATCACCAATCACCAATCACAAACTCAAGAATGATCCTCGATCAAGGGCTGATCGTCGTTGGTGAAACCGGGAAAGTCCATTTAAAAAATCCGTCACAGGTCATTATTTGTGGTTTCTTCCACATTGCCTACTGGATATACAAACTTGAAAAGATATATTATTGCGTTCCAATTACTAATTGCTTGATGACAAATTGAGTGTGACCCGGACATTTTCTATATCAGTTTCCGGCTCTAAATGGTGAATTTTTTGGACTGATGGAATATTAATGTGGAGGTCGTGGAGAATGATACCAAAGAAAATATAACCTCAGATCACGGTTCAAGGAACTCTTAATCTGCCGCCCAGGAAATGCCTTCACTTGCAATGACGGCGCTTCACTAATCCAATACTTAGCGATGTTTCTAACACCTATGCAGTTAATATGGTAGCTGACCTGACCATGCTTCCAATCACCCTTTCTTTGTTGCTCAATAATAGGCAAAAAGAACAAAGGACTCAGTCCATTTAAAAAAATCTTTGGGTCATTATTTGTGGTTTCTTCCACATTGCCTGCTGGATATACAAACTTGGGAAGAAATATAATTTCCTTCCAAGCGAAAGTTTCACCACCCATTGAAGTTCGAGTAAGGAACATTAACTCATGTTCAAGTCCCTTTTCACTATGATGATTCATGTTTAAAGGTCTATTCTGCAAAACATTAATCCAGTAAATAAATTAAGAGATTATTTTTTTATCCTTCTATCCATAATCTCTTTGCATCGTGCATGTTGTGCTGAACGCCATTTACCCAATGGCGTCCTTATATGCCAACTTCAGTAACCTAAAACATAGAAGGTAATGAAGTGCCTCATATTTAAAAAGTGTTTACCGATTCACTCCACGATTGTTGGAACTTTTTATCCACAATAGTGTGAAAGAGAAACTTCATCCGAAATGGACATCGCATCTATTCCAGATCCAGTGTTCTCCATTCCATTATTTATTTTTTTTCTTTCCCCTCTGAGGCGTACGCCTTCTATACTTGACTGCGCTTTGGAGCATAAAGCACAAAAACAAAATAAGATTAACTGTTGGAAGCTTAACTTTTGTAAAATTACCTCAAGAGGACACTGTGCCACACAACTTAGTGGTGGCTTGCACGGTATCACGTAGATGTAGATGAACATTTAAGCTGAACATGATATCTATATCAAAAGAGACCGATTAGCGGTTTCCGTCGTAGGGATTAGCGCAACGATTAGCTCAATGCATAGTGAGCATAACAATACTGCGATTTCATTTACTCTGTTTATTTCACAGGGGTTACCTTAAGCGAGAAAAATGAAGCCACCAGTCTTGCGCTTTGGCCATTTTCTGACTATGAAAACATTGCCTTCTTCCCTTTAACTCCGTGTATTTTAGCGGTGCACTTATAATCGAATACGGCACCCAGGAGCTAATATAACACGGGAAATGTATTTATATATTTATATTAACCTTTGTACCTAGAAATAATACTTGCTTTGATTCTTCAATTAGCGACAGTTCGTAGAAATAGAGAAAATAACATATGCCTACATCATCGTCTGCTACGATTCCATTGGAAACCTAATACTTACAGAAAACCTCCCATTTCCAAACAATACTACATGCAAGTATCGTTGGGGAAACTCCTGTGTATAAATGACAGTTCCAAAGCTTATGTTTGTCTCCGTTTATCACACATGGACGTAATGATGTATATGTCAGGAATGCCTTAGATATCGTCAGCTACGATGTCGAATAAAACCGAATACCCACTGATCATATGTCCATTTCGCATTCCAAGTAGTTTCAATCGTCGTCATAGAATTTGCTGGGAGCAAATGTTTTTTTCTTTTTCTTCAATAGTCCTCAATCAATTACATATGCACGAAAAAATTGACATCAGAGATGCATCGAATTTCGTCTTCTCCGATACTAATTGTAAGCACGGTCTGATGAAAAGAGGCCGAGGACAAGGGTGGCAACTAGTTAGCCATCACATTCGATCATATTTTATCACAAGTTCGTACCTGTGCATTACGGATGATAAATGTAATAATGAAATGCAAGAGCTGCCCAAAACATGTAGTGCACCCCCTGCGAAAAGAAATCCACGGCAAATGGGCGACATTTTTTTATTATCACACCTTCAACACCAAGGAACTTTGGGAAAGACAATAATATTGGTAGCTGTTTAGATGTCTTATTAATTCTGTTTTGGGAGACCAACGCAGAGCACAATGCCATTTGTCACGCACAGATGGTCGCTCGCGGCACTCGCCTCATTTCACCAATTTACGATATAAAACGTGAGACTACAGCACTTGTGTTGATTATGGAGGCAGCCACAAGCACGTTTTACTCGCTAGTATCCTCGATGGACTCAATACATACACAACTGAGCCGTAACGCAGCCACGAAAGTCATCATATTTCAATGCTTTTACATAGGATCACCCAATGTTTTCATAATCACAACATGGCTAAATGCGCAAAATTCGGCTTCAATTCTCCACGCTGGAGAGAGCTTCAAGGCTACCCCTGTGGTTTATTTACTAGGTATCTAGACAATATGGCGTCTGCGGTCACGTGACATTAACGCCATATCCGCCCAATGAGCTCTAGGTTCCAAGGGAAGATTGCTAGATTTATATAATTATATATATAGACAAGTTCGAAAACGACCTCTGCCGTATTAGGTGAAATAATTTTTACTGAAGAAGTTATCCTTGCATTGTTTTTAACCGGGCAGTTATCTCGCATGTCCCTTACGGAAAACTTCAAAGCCTCGAAAACTGTTTTATTTTCAACGTTTCGTCGAACATGGCAGCTCGGTCTAAAATGACTTTAAATACGATGACATATGCACGGAATTTGTTTCAAACGCGCAAATATGCTTCTCATAGGGATGAAATGATTCCTCATATGTGTAAAGGTTAAATAAAGGTTAACTGCCGAATAAAAACAATTATTAGCATGTGGACGACCTCTATATTTCTAGGACTTAGAAGTCTTGTACTTGGACAATGTTCATTCGTGGTGCCAGGAGTGGGGTTTAGATTTAAATATTAGTGAATGCACCAAAGTTCACTTCCTAGAAAAGTCATCACACAAATGCCATACCTATACTGTGGGTGGAGTAAACATAAACTCTTCAGATACTGTAAAATATCTCGGAATTACCTAAACATCTGATAAATCGTGGGGATTACAAATACAAAACATATCATTAGCAGCATTAAAGAAGCAAGGTTTTATTAAACGTATAATAGGAAGGTTCTCGGATGAAATTATAAAAGAGAGATGCTATACTTCGCTCTGGTTAGGCCACACCTCGAACACGCCGCAGGCATTTGTGACCTCTTGGGGGGTTCATTCCGTATTTTGTCGTCGGTTCCGCACCGATCGGTATAAAGCCTACAGACGGCATGGATTCCGTGCCGACAGGGAGTCCCCGTCGGAGTTCCCTCACCGACGGAGCTTTCTCGGGCGATTCTGTAAGCAAGTCGAGCGCTGTTCCAGTCGCTTTGGTAACTCCTCCCTCTCGAGATACCCCTCCCTTCCGAGTGTTTCCGAAGCTGAGGGTCACATGGTCCGTTTCAACCGATGGAGACGAGGGAGACGATAGAACAAACAAATGACTAAATGAAACCGCCTAGTGCTCTCGTGGGCATCAACCAAAACGACATCCAGTGACAAATATTATAATACACAGACTCAGTAATGTCGAAATTAAAGTAATTCTCACGCACAGTAATGTCGAAAGAAGGAGGATAATAAAGTTCTGTGAATTGAGTGCGTGACAATGTATATTTGTGCAGTAAAAAAAAGTTCCATATTTCAAGTACATTGCAATAAGTAGCTTATTTATGAATATGAAGTTTTCCAAAGACAAGTTAGGTGCAACGAGAACTAATGTGTTATGATTGCATGTATGTAGAAATATGATTTGTCAAGTATACCAATTTATTCATTGTATTTATGTGCAAATTAACGCGCGTGATGGAAAGCAGACAGTTTATCGCGTTGTATATATTTGGTAATTCTGGCCGCAGAAGTGGCCTCTTTGTGGAGTACAAGCCTTCGGAAGATGGTTCGAATTAATAGTTGAATCTAATGGAACAGTATTATCATGAATATAGAATGGCCATGTAGTCCATATTTGTGGGGTGATTATGAAATGTTCGCAATTATATGCTTTATTCGTGTGTATAGCAATGGTTATGCTGCGCGCTCGTGCCATGAAACATTCATTTAGCGTCTTCGTGGAGCGAAGTTGAATGTAAAAATGACTTGAATGAGTAGTATTAAAAACTATGATGAGAGAAAATGAAGTGGAGGTGCCGCTAAGTATGTCGTTGAACACTTCCTTGCTTTGCTGTTGTTGCATGTATGTCATTGTCAGTACACATATATGTTTATTAATGTCAGGAGCCCTTAAGTTTCGCTGAAGCTTGCTTCCCTCCGAAACAACCTAACTCTTAGTTATTAGCATATTACGCCGAGCAGGAACGTTTCTCGTGGTTCAAGTGGAAAAGTTGTCGTTCGAATGTGTTACACTATTGGCAGTATTTATGTATTAATCCGTATTAATTGAGGCACAGTGATAATTGACAGTTCAGTTTAAATGGTGCTTCAAGATGTTTAGTTGAGTTGTGAAAACGGACTGAAGCGCAAAAAAAACGCTAATAAAAGCACAGATCTCACGATATATCCTATTTTCTCAAATAATAAACTACTGTAGTGTGAATAAGTGGGTTTCATGCGTGGTTGAATAAACACAATTAGACCATATGGGTAAAATTTCCAATTTGAGAATATATATTAATCCGCAATAATTACTGACATTTGTTGCGGAGGATTTTCTGCGAATTAATTGCACTCACTATTATAAGGTAATCCAACATGCTTCATAGGAAAAATATTGGCCTGTATATGTACTTGATAGCGCCAAATGGTAAAATATTTTGAGGAGCCAAGCGATCAATACAATGCTACACATCGGAATCCCAGTTGTTTTCAGGTTTTTCTTTTAGGCCGTCACTTTCATTATCATTATTTCAACTTGAGCAGTACATATTATATCTCCATTAATCCTATGAATAACTTATATCGCTATTACAAGCCTCAAATAAACCTATTTCAGACAAATATAAATGCGTTGTCAATTTGTTACGGTATCTCTCAAGCAAACCGACTGATTACCCTGGGTACCGACAGCTTTTACTTGCCGGTACGACCTCCCGATGGAAGCTCCTCGGCACACCGATCGGTTTCATACAGAACACCACGGTTGTCGGTGTGACGTGCCACACGACGAAAAGGCTCCCATCCCGATCGGTTCGGAGTTACAGAATGACCCCCCTGATCAAATAGATTAACCCAAAAAAATAAATAAAATACAAAGGAAAGCAGCGCGCTTTCTTAAAAACTGCAATACGAGCGAACACATAGTGTCATTAAAGTCATTCTCACGCACAGTAATGTCGAAAGGAGGAGGATAATAAAGTTCTGTGAATTGAGTGCGTGACAATGTATATTTGTAAAAATAATAAAATACAAAGGAAAGCAGCGCGCTTCGTTAAAAACTGCAATACGAGCGAACACATTGTGTCTCACAACTTTAAGAGGGGTTAAGGTGGGAATCCCTAGAGACTCGGAGGCTGCACGCTTGGCTTAGGTTGCTTGATAAATTCAGAACTGACATTTTTCAGAGCGACATTGAGAATATTATTATGACTCCTCACTACATCTCTAGGTCTGACAAATGCGATAAAATAAGAGAGATACATTACCATTAACTGAAAAGCACAAGAACTCGTTCTTTCCGCGCACAATAAGCGACCACATTAAAAACTGAGCTCCACTAAATACACTCCCATAATAAACGTCAGCATTTCACCTTCAAAAACCAAATCCCGAACAGCTTCACACGGGTGGTAGATGTATGTAGATGAATACTACAAACGGTTGTCCCTCAGGATGTCACATTTCACACAAACTTGCTGTTCGGAAAGCATTTGACCTCAAACGTATTAATCTGAAATGTTCTATGAAATGATTTTAGCGTGATTATTGCCCATTTAAATTTTTCACATTTCTGCCAAAATAGAGCGATTCAGGAATAAAGTTTTTTGGTCATATGACTACTTCTATTTATCGAAGAGCAAACAATATATATTCAGCGATAGCCAAACCTTTCCTGTTGATTCTAAGGTAGCAGGAGCAATTGCTACACGTTCCGCTTTTTTTTTTGTTTTGGACCCATAATAATGATGTTATGAAGTGATATAATTTGTGTAAACCATTAATTATTTAGAAATACTTCCCTCCATGTGCGTTAAATGAACTATGATTCCTACGCTGCAATTACAGCGCTCATAAATCGCGCTTCTTTTCTTATACGAAAAAATATTACGAAGATATACATTCTTTTCAAGTAAAATTCCATTAAGAAATTTCGAGCTTAGAAATCAATGAATTTGGTCTAATTTTAAATAAAAACATCTCACCTATCCAATGACACCAAAAGTTCTACCCCTTACAACGTTACTATCCGAGACATTTGCCAGTGAATACCAGCCATTTTACATGGGAAATGGTACGTGCATGCACTCCAGAGAGACATTATCTACAAAATGAGGTATTTCTAACACTTAGTTGTTGTAAAAAAAACTAACTGTGAAGTGTATATGTTTTCTCAACTACTTTTGAAAATTAATCATATTGTCACCGCTGTAAATTCTTCGGGATCACAAAACACCTTCCGTGTTCAAAGGAGTTTCAAACGCACCGCGCGAAAAAAAAATGATTCCAGTTAAAGACTAATTTAGATATTTTCATTTAATTACTAACAATTTCTGTCATATATTACTATTATGCCAGCATTAATAATGCAATATTTAATTGTTGTGTCCTACAGCTGGTGAAATTAATACGTATAATTCGAATATGGTTTCTATTATGATTAGGGAACTATCTCGGTCGGACTACCTTAACAAAATGCCTTTGGTCTAGGTCCGTCTAGTATTAGGTTGATCCACGATCGAAATTTAGGGAGTTTTCATTTAATGATCAAATTCTTTTTTCAAAGACGTATCCTGAATCCACGATATCCCGTTACCTATGCTGGAAACGCTAGAACTTTTTTATTGAGCATCCGCAAGGATATTTTCGGCAGCCTTAGGTCATAGTTACAATTTCCATTGATAACATTAGTGCTCTGCACAACTCACTGCATAATATATAAAATTTAAAATTTATTAGCGAATAACTGGAGTAAAAATATTTGGAAAAGAAGCACGAGAACGATCGAAATATTATAACCCCCTTCATTTTGTATTTAACTTTGACAATTAAAAATTTCATCCGAAATTTCAGTAAATGCCGATAATTACACCGTTATTGCATTCATTTCCTCAAATTATCATCAAGAGATGGTAAATGCTAATTTATACATGCATTCAACTCTAAGGATAAGGATGGGAGTCCCTCAAAACTCTGAAGCCACAGGCAAAAATAAGATTAATTTATGGCAGAGATAAATTCAATATAGTTTATAATTTACGTTATTTTCATGTCAAATTTTTTAAAGAAAAGATTCGGTACCTAATACTACGAAATTAGCCGCGATATGATTGGCTTCCTGGGCAATAATTCGTTTTCTTTTCTTGGTATTAATTATTCCGGAATCCTACGTAATATCTGTGTTCGGAAGGCGCGAACAAAGACCTCGGGGTCACTTTTACCGGGTGTCGCGACTGACTTTGGCGTTCAAAGGCCAGTAATTAGTGTGCCTATAACTCCCCCCTCCCATGCCGCGTGTACCTATTGGATCGCTTTCCCGCAGGAGAGCGGAGAACAGCCCTCTCTGCCCCAGCGTGTGAGAACCAAGGTCTCAGTTGGCTTGGCCACGCCTCTGTTTGCGTTGGGCGATGTTCTGATTTTGACTGAGTGCGTCGGGGGCGGCTAAGGGGTTCTTTCGTGTACCAGCCGTAGTCTTCTCGACTCTCGGTCTCCAAGACCGGAAGCCATTCTCTCCGGGCCGGAACCTCGGGCCTTAGATCCCCAGGCGGGGAGGCCCCTTCGGAAAGTGGTTACGTAAGATCGGTTACCGTTGGTCGGGCCTCTCAAACGTTCCAAATCCCTGTCCCTATCACGTCGCTGATGAACCTGTGAAAGGACGTCACGAGGATGGTATTCCATTCAACACGGCCGCCCACGGGCTGTCTTCGCTGGCTGGTACTCCTTCGGGGATCGTCCTTTCATCAAGGACACCGACACGTCGCAATGGCAATCGGACTCTGGCAGAAGATCCCATTCTCAAGCTCTCTCCTTTGTTATCCTTGTGTGGTCGACCTTCTTCCTTGTCTGGTGGTGATCACACGATGTTGTCCTGGCTGGAACGTGAAGATTGTAGCAATGATGCCAGTCTTTTATAGCGGATTTCGATTCCGCCCTTCGTCGTGATTGGCCGATGACTCTTTGTTGATGATTCGGCCAATCCGAAATCAGCACGGTATGAATCCAAATCGGCATTCGTGCATAAAAACCAATCCGGTAATAAAACTGAATCCATTCTTTTTCTTTTCCCCACAACAAAAGTTGATTTTTAAAACTTCCTTCAATGCGGAGGATAGCGTATGAAAGATGATCAATGGAGACAGATACATTTGTGATTATCCTATCAGTTGTTCGCAATACAAAGTTATTACTGTTATAATATTATTTCAAATTTCTTTCAGTAATCTTATACTCTCCTGGCTCACGTAAAATCTTGTATTAACTATCAATTTTTTTACAATGGCAATTAAAGTGGACATCTTTTCTCATGTAATCGTTAGGGAAAAGAAGACATAACAGGGCCTTTTCAATGCTATCTAATATTTTTCATTTTTTTGACCCGGAACAATCAACACTCATCCTACGTCTTTTTTCCCAGGACAATTTAATCATTTGAATTTAGCCTTTTCTCGCGAATAGCTGTAGCCTCTGACGACGAAATCTAATGGATACGATGAGACCGACGAGCTAACAAATATTCTATCATTTTATGTGATTAACGAAGCTATTATTATTCTCTTTTAAATATTGTGTTACTATCTCTACCATTCTCGCCTATTGTAAAATCATAATTAACTCCTTAGAATTTATTAAAACTTTGTAATTTAAATCGAATATCACGAGAGTATATTATTATTATATGGTCAGTTACCCTTGAAAGTTGCGCCACAAGGATGGTTTAATAAGTGTGTATGTTGTTCGAATATCATCGTTTTTCATTTATGACATCCCCCCAACGCACGAAATTGTGAAGAAAGTTAGTTCGACTTGTAACGTCCTTTTCATTTATTTTGCGTAGTTTCAAGAAACACTCTCTCTTTCATTATTTCAAGTGATTCACATTCACTGTTCTTCAGTATTGATTTTTTTCCAGATTCAATAGCGCCCCACTTGACTCAAAAAAGGTTGCAATAGCTCAGAGCGCGGAAGAACTCCGAGTTGTTGCGATATTATTCGGAAACTCTCTCACTTGTTTCTACGGTTGATTGGAAACATTGTGGATGATCTCATTGTAATCGACCGTATTACTATTTTCGACAATAATTCCGAAAATCATCTTGATTATTACCGACGAGGACTACGCGCTGTCGCCCGACTCTTCGGTCGGTATTTCTTCGTGTCATACTGGAAGGATATAATTTTGGCATCGTGTCAGTAACGCAATTTCTCTCTCAAGTCATATTTTTACGTTGAGTAAAGACTGACAATTGTATTGGCCCAATAATATCATCACTTTTAAGTCTGGCTGATTTATATAAAGGGATAGCATACGGGAATTCTTCGTCGGCAGAAGTAAAGATCATTTTCGAAAATATTGTTGTGAATAATAATACGACCGCTTGCAATGAGATCATTCACCTTGTTTCCCCTCACTCGCAGAAACAAACAAGAGGTGCATGGTTTTGAAGAATGACGAAATAACTCGGAGGCCTTCCAAAGTTAGACCTGCAAGAGTCTTACCTTAAGTCAAGTGGGGCAAAACCAAATTTCGAAATATCAATATTGAAGGGACGTTTCTGTTGAATGGCTCTGAACAATGGGAAAGAGAGCGTTTGTCTGTTGTCACTACTCGAAACCGATGAAAAGGATGTTCAAGTCTTACTGACGCGCTTCACAATGTTGTGAAAATTTGGAGGTCGTGATGCCGTATATAAAAAACGCGATAACATTTGAACAACTTTCAATCTTATTAATACTTCCTTGCCGTGGAAATTCCAAAAGTAAAATACCTTCGTTTAAATTTTGAAGTTTTCATGTGTTTAGTACAATTTTTCCATGGCTCAGAAAGGCAGAGATATGAGCACATTATTTCAAAGAGAAAAGTAACTGCGTCATTATATATGTATCAAATGTTGGAATAAATTACAACTCTTCAGTTGCCATGCATATATCATTCTGAAGCTTCAACTATTCACCGTGAGGTGTAATCCAAATCAAGTTTCGTTTCGGGTGAAGACCAATAATCTTTGCCAATCATTCTGGGTTAACAGTGTATTGAACATGCCGCCTTTCGAGCAGGTGCTACTAATGACTACTGCTCTATATTGGACAGTGCTAAGTGGCCTCCAGTCGAAATATTACTTACGCTTCTTGGTCACGCGGTCGACGGGTAACAATGGTGAGGGTCTCACAGATTTAATCTAATTCTCTGGTCATGAAAATTCTCGCGGACTGAATATACTGCTCTTGTCCACTCCCCATTCAATTGAGTAAGTTGGCCACCCAGGCGTTGGCTCCGGAGAATTAAGCCGTCGCGACGGTTAAGTATCTATGTGCAAACGAATGGACAACAGTGAATTTTGACAAAGGAGTAAATATGTGACTATGCCCTCTTCATAGCTTGCGAACTGAAACGAGAGATGCTGAAGGTAGTGTTTATTGTCACCAGGTCAAACCGATGGAAATGACTAGATGGCATCGACACTGACGTGTCATTTCTTCGTTTTCCTAAGTTTTCTAACAGAAATGATACACTTCATCTGCCTCGATAAATAAATGGGTGGATATTACGATATTTTACGTGACCTAGGAGGTATCGAGACTACTACAAGATACATGAAAAAATATTATTCAAGTAATTACTTCCAAACTGATGGAGTAATCACAAGCGCATTTGTCTACATTGCTACGATCATCTCACAGACGCAATGGTTCGCGATGAAAGGAGTTTTGCGAATCAACTTTTGATATGGGGAAAAGAAAAAGAATGGATTCAGTTTTATTACCGGATTGGTTTTTATGCACGAATGCCGATTTGGATTCATACCGTGCTGATTTCGGATTGGCCGAATCATCAACAAAGAGTCATCGGCCAATCACGACGAAGGGCGGAATCGAAATCCGCTATAAAAGACTGGCATCATTGCTACAATCTTCACGTTCCAGCCAGGACAACATCGTGTGATCACCACCAGACAAGGAAGAAGGTCGACCACACAAGGATAACAAAGGAGAGAGCTTGAGAATGGGATCTTCTGCCAGAGTCCGATTGCCATTGCGACGTGTCGGTGTCCTTGATGAAAGGACGATCCCCGAAGGAGTACCAGCCAGCGAAGACAGCCCGTGGGCGGCCGTGTTGAATGGAATACCATCCTCGTGACGTCCTTTCACAGGTTCATCAGCGACGTGATAGGGACAGGGATTTGGAACGTTTGAGAGGCCCGACCAACGGTAACCGATCTTACGTAACCACTTTCCGAAGGGGCCTCCCCGCCTGGGGATCTAAGGCCCGAGGTTCCGGCCCGGAGAGAATGGCTTCCGGTCTTGGAGACCGAGAGTCGAGAAGACTACGGCTGGTACACGAAAGAACCCCTTAGCCGCCCCCGACGCACTCGTTGGCCTGGCTAAGGGCCCCATTTTACACCCCCAGCCATTGCACTGCCTTTGCACTCTTAGGCAGGCTGGGGACCAAAAATCAGAACATCGCCCAACGCAAACAGTGGCGTGGCCAAGCCAACTGAGACCTTGGTTCTCACACGCTGGGGCAGAGAGGGCTGTTCTCCGCTCTCCTGCGGGAAAGCGATCCAATAGGTACACGCGGCATGGGAGGGGGGAGTTATAGGCACACTAATTACTGGCCTTTGAACGCCAAAGTCAGTCGCGACACCCGGTAAAAGTGACCCCGAGGTCTTTGTTCGCGCCTTCCGAACACAGATATTACGTAGGATTCCGGAATAATTAATACCAAGAAAAGAAAACGAATTATTGCCCAGGAAGCCAATCATATCGCGGCTAATTTCGTAGTATTAGGTACCGAATCTTTTCTTTAAAAAATTTGACATGAAAATAACGTAAATTATAAACTATATTGAATTTATCTCTGCCATAAATTAATCTTATTTTTGCCTGTGGCTTCAGAGTTTGTAGGGACTCTCAGCCTTTTTAATACTTATACTTTAGCGTATGTTTGAAATAATCAACATACAATCATTGTTTTTTGAGAAATGGAATACAATAGCGGCGTAGCTAGGTTTATTTAGGGAAATGTTAAGGCAAAATTTTTATATTTGTCAAAGTGGCATAAAAAACCGAGGGGAGATTTAAGACCAATTGCTTTGATAGTTTGCGTATATCTTTTCAAAATATTTACGATCCAAGTATTTGCGCATTAATCGAAATTTAATATGTAATGTAGTGTATTTCAGAGCATTTATGTAATCATTCTAATTGCTAGGCACGTTATAATGCTCACGTACTGTCCCGGCGAAGGCGTAGTACGAAGAGGTCTTGTGTTTCCAGGCACGGTAAGGTAACACCTGGGCTTTAGAATAGATCTCTGAAGGCCATGGCGAACAATGGCATTGTTACGTCACGACTATCAAATAACGATACTGAGAATACGCGTTTGAGCATTTAACCACCGTTGCCAGCACGCAAGTCCTTAAGTTTTAATTATAACCGTCCAGTTTCCATGGTACGATATATATTCCAAGGATTACAAAAGTCCAAACATTAAAAAAATACTAAAAATAGGTAGGACGCCTTTTATGAGCGACTGCATTTTTACCTGAAATCATTCGATTCACGCTATCCCCATTTGAGGATGAGGAAGTAAAAAGAGCTCTTTAATCTGCGTATGAAAGGAAACTGGATCCTCGACCCAATATTCAGTCAGTCGATCCCTTACTCATCTTTTCGATTAGTATTTGTCTCGCTCGTCCATCTCGATTGAGGATTTTTATTCGACGGCTCGAACTTCCAACGGTAATACAATTTTATTCGATTTTATTTCATATTATTATTAACCTTACCTAGAATAAAAGCATAAATGCGCTCGTTAAAAATTTTTTATGCGTTCGTATTTAATCTCACGCCTACCTCCGAGGGCTGCACCTAACACCTCTGACCTAAGACTATATTCATATTAACTCTGGAAATTCACGGATGAATTATAATGGAGTACAAAAAGCCGATAATAACAGTGGGTTTTTTTAAAATATCAAATAAATATAAATAAGATTATAAAACATTGGCGCATGCTTCAAATTTTCACAGCGGAAGGTTGAGTTATATATAAGGAATCAGGTTTAAACTGCTTACCATTTCAACTTGTATGGCGTGATATTATCGGTAAAGTTTAATTTTGAATACTCCGACTTATTTTCTTGCTAATAAATACACTATGTATGCAATCTTGACAAAAGAAAAGCATGATCGTGGCGCTTTTGTTTAGATTGTCACATCCACTTCATGTCGCTAACAATCCATTATCCAAACTGGTATTATCGGCGTCCAACTCTTATTATGTCTACCATTCGCACAGCTTCTCGCATCCTTATTACATTCCTCTCCTGGAACAAATTCCTTAGAAATCCGCACATAATTTAAATTTATATGCTTTTTATTCGTCTCCCACCTAACTCCGTGAGCTCCGGCATGCAGGCATTAACTCTGGCAATTCACCGCTGAAGTGCAATGGAGCACAAAAAGCCAATAATACCAGAGGGTTTTTAAATATCAAATTAATGTAAATAAAAGTATGACACACTGGCGCGTGCTTCAAATTTTCACAGCGGAAGGGAGCGTAACGTCAACAATGAAAGCTCACGAAAACGTCCATCAATAGGATAGATCTTATCATGAATATATATTATGGATTCGGATTTTCGGCATTGTTGCCTAGGCTACGCGTTGTCTAAATTTCCACATTTAGATCACCTAGTCCTTGGCGCCACTTCGATTAGTCTTTTCTGTTGTTATTGTAAATAGACGTAGTTAATGGCTGTTAACGTGAGACCGTGGTGAATATTCAGTAACGATCGAGGAGACATGAATTACTTGATGCTTTGAATAACATCTTGCAATTTTTGTGATCTAAAATTTACTTTGTAAATGCTAGAAAGGAATTATCTATTACAGGAATTGCGTAAGAGGTTTATGAAACGTCCATCGTGTGCCGACGACGATGTTTGCCAGACTCTGATTCTAATTTGAATGCATTAAGCCCGTTAGGCTAACATAAAGAATTTAGAATTCCTTGTTTAAACAGAACTTGCTTCGTACCAGGCTACAAAACAGGGCATGAGTCCACGAGGACTCAAAATAGGACACTTGGATTGAAAAATAAGAATCTGTTCTAGGTGGCGGTAAGTGCATTCCTTTTTACTTACGCTGCAATGAGGGCCATTGGGAATACTAATGAAGTCACCTCGCATTATTATTAAATTTCCGTACAGCGATATTCACGAAGTGCTAAGAAGTTAATTGTGCATTTGTGTAATTAAATTTAGAAATAAATATATCTGTAGACCGGACAATATTAAAAAGAGTATAATTCTGTCTCGCATGTAGTACCACATTTTTTACCCACTGCATTATGATTAATTGTAAGTATAACCCATGCATATTCATGGTAATATTGTTACGGAATTCTAGAAAACAGTTTTTGGCGACGAGATCACAACCCATAATATATATTCATGGATCTTATTAACTAATTTTGAGCTAACCATTAATTGGTGTAGTGTTCATACATTTTTTACTGTCGAAACGCAAGTAAATAAAAACTAAGGGTAATAATGTGTTCTATTGTTGCCTCATATTAACGGAAAGAGGAAACTTGAGCACAAAACCCATTAATACCAGAGGGTTTTTAAATGTAAAATGAATATAAATGAAAGTATCAAGCAGCAGAAATGAAATACGAAATGAACTTCTAATTGCGAACATTACTTATAAAGTTAAACGAATGCTACCTTCCATATCAAACTGAAGACTTGTCCTAAGAGACAATTGTAACAACTCTGGCAACTCATCACTGAAGTGTAATGGAACTGAGGAAAGCCAATAATACTCGTGGGTTTTTTAAAATATTGAACAAAATTACAATGATAGTTGAAAATATTTTTTGTGTTTTGCAACTTTGACGAGGGAAGGTGGAGTTAGACGTTAAAACCCTTATCATTTCACCTTTTATGGCATATATACAGATGAAAATTCATTATGGAACACCCCGATTTTGTCTATAGCGAATTAATACATAATTCATGTAATGATTGTCATGATAAAACTTGATCGGTGCCCCTTAGTTGGGAAAGTCACTTCTCCTTCATGTCGATAACGCTCCATTAGATGTACTGGCATTATCGACAATAAACTCTCATTTCGTCTGCTATTTGAACTGATTGTCGCATCCTTATTGAGAGTGCTTAAGACAGAACGCCTTCTTCTTCTTCGAATTAACGTTTTCCTAATACGAATATAATTCACTATGAAAAGTAAATTTAGGCTTAGTTGATGCACTGCATGAGTTTTCAATTTAATTTTCACACTCCTTTGGAATAAAAATCCTCCATCGAGATGGAAGCGCGAGAAAAATACTATTCTTATCATAGTTTAAGAGTTCGATTGTATAGTAAACTTTCAGGCTTCACTTGGTGGGACAACATTGCGATGATTTTGAATGAATGTAATATTCCACATGGTATTTAGACTTAAATATAGGTTTCGACTGAAGACCTTGGTAATGACTTAAGTCGAAACGTTGACTGAATATGGGGTCGAGGAGCCGGTTTCCCATCTTACACGGATAAAATACTTTTTAGTCGAGCTAACTATATATTGTCTAGCAACGGTCAAGTCCTTCCCGTGCGAAAGTCATTTATTTTTTTACTTTTATTGAGCGTTTAAAAATAGTAAGGTTCTTTAACTTTACACTTTAGTGCTGACTCCATGATAAAATAATTTTTTTCCCTTTAATCTCCCATTTAAATTGATTTCCTCTGAAGTTAAACGAATATATGTCTCCATACTTTGTGTTTGTAATGGAGCGATTCAACCTATTATTTCTACGTTATTAAGAGCTTTTACTTTTCCAAGTGCTCATTTGTCGTTCTTTTGATAATTATTAAAAGTTTTTCGACTACACATGAATATAGCAACCCATTTTCAGGATATTAAATCTTAAATCGGTAAAAGTAATCGGTAAATCTTATCACTGATTAAAGGAGAACAACCAAAATTAAGTATTTTATCATTTTGGACGTATTTTTGTAATCCTTGGAATATATTATGTACCGTGGAAACTCAACGGTTATAATTTCAAAATTAATGACTTCCGGGCTGGCAAAGGTGTTTAAATACACGGACTCGTATTCTCTATTAATTCGTTTTACTGTCGTAACTTTTCCATGCTATGGTTTGCAAGGGTTTTCGGCGATCTATTCTAAAACACAGGTATCTCCCTCACCCAACTGAAAATACAAGAAAACTTCGTACTACACCTTTGCCGGGGCATTATCGTGAGAATTAAGGCGTACATAGTATTTGAATTGATACCATGAGTACTCTGAAACGCACTACATAATAGTATATGAGGACCCCAAGGAAGTCAATGGGGTCTAAGTAACAAAATCGTTGTTTTGAGAAAACTTAAGTCAAAGTTGAAAATGTTTGGTACAACCCACTAAGTAGTTAAGAGGCATAACCCTAGATAGCATCATCTGTCAATAAAATCACTTGATAGCTTTACCATCTGAAAGATTTACATTTTCACATCCCATTCCTGTACCTAACTTATTTCTTTTTAACGTCACTTAGACCCCTTGACTTCTGGGGTCCACATATAAAATTAATGCAAATACTTGGAGCGTGAAAATTTTGTAAGGATGGACGTGAACTATCGAAGCAAATGAATTGGTCTTTATTCTCCCCTCAGTTATTTATTCCACTTTTACAAATATAAAAATTTTGTCATGAGATTTCTACAAATAAACCAAGTTACGCCGATATTTCATTCGATTCCTCAACTCATTAATGATAATATGCTAGTTATTTCAAACATGCATTCGACTCTAATTATTAATAAGGCTTACTTAGACGTACGAAGGCGTACTTAGAAACTCTGAGGCAACACGCTGAAATAAGATTAATTTTTTCCCGGGACGACATCAAAATAGATTTCATTATATAAGTTTCAGGTAAAATTTATGAAGAAAATATGCAGGATCAGTTACTACGAGATTAGCTTTCGATATGATTACCTTGGTGTCCAATGGTTCAATTACCTTTCCTAGCATTAGTTATTCCCAAGCGTGCTGACAACGGTGTTCATCAAATTCACCGACGCGTATTTTCAATATCGTCATTTGATAGTCGCGACGTTTCAATGCCATTGTGTTCGGAGTTATATATTGAGGCCCGTGGTATCTATCACCTCAATCTGGCTGGAAACCTTATGAAACTCCGTTCTATGCATTCGCAGGGACATTTTGGTGATATTAGGGCGCATTTAAAAATGTGAATCGAAAGCATACGTGGTCTGCACTACACCACATCATCCTTACAATTATCGATTAATATGAATTAATTTTAGAGTGAAGATTTTGAAAAATTGTCCGTCAACTATCAAATAAATCGATCTAGTATTTGACTCCCCTTCATTTTTTTTAAATGAAACTTTGTTAAAAAGAAAGGTATCTATTATTATTAAAATTCTCTAAATAAATCTACTTACGCCGTTTTAGCATTTAATTCCTCAGCTCCACAGTAGGCCAGAATGTTGATTTTTTTCAGATTCCTTCGACTCTAACTAAGGATAAGGCTGGGAGTCCTTAGAAACTCTTGAGGCAACACGATTAACTAAGATTAATATATGGCAGGAGACGACATTAATTTAGCTTTTCATACACACAAATTTCAGGTAAAATTTTTGAAAGAAAATATACGGAACATAAAAGTACGAAATTAGCCATAGATATGATTAGCTCGCTTTAGATTCCGATAGCGGCGCGACATTTTTTCGTTTGGGTCCACAACACACGACCAGATTTTACGAATTACTGGGGACTGTATTTTTAACAGAAATATTTTTTCATGATATAACTTTTAACAATGTATTAAATATAAGCGTACCAGTGTCTCCTTCATTGGATAGGGTTTGTCATGGAAAATATATCGTTTAAGTGGGGCTTCAATGGAAGTAGCTATTTGAAGCAATAGTTAAGTGTTCCTGATTGAATGAGCTTACACTACAAAAAATTCAGTATTTGTAACATCAAAATATTAATAATTACCCAAAACTACAAAACTGAAGGTAGTTACAAGCAAGAATGCCAAATGGAAACTATCGGATAGTGTAAATAATCTTGATAAATAAGCTTGATTTAGTAACATTCCCTTAAGACAGCCAAAGCCTACTACTCAAGTCATAATTAATGGCAAATACCACAAGACATAACATCAATCAAATTTATCAACTATGAATAAATGTATACTTATATATACAGAGTTTAACACAATGGAAATCAATAAAACATCCATTTACTTAAATTTATGAAAATAATATTCCAATTGATTCGTGCAGTATATCCGCAATTTGAACTTGACCACGCATTATTACGCTAACGCTTAATTTTGCATTCACTCGTTGGGAATGAAGTACCCACGCGGTATTTCTCCAAGATGGCGCGAGCTTTGAATTTAAAATGTCAAATCTCTTATCCATATAGTTTTTAGGCGGGCCTAGAATATAACTCTTTGGTAGCATAAGTTTTGGTTTCCGCATTTCGTTGTTTTG
Organism: Ceriagrion tenellum; assembly: GCA_963169105.1. Taxonomy (NCBI): domain Eukaryota; kingdom Metazoa; phylum Arthropoda; class Insecta; order Odonata; family Coenagrionidae; genus Ceriagrion; species Ceriagrion tenellum. The sequence continues at coordinate 7,112,647 of OY720644.1, forward strand.
AAACAACAGTAGAATGTTTCACTGAACTGAACAAGGTTATGCTAGAAAAATTCCACTAAAATAGGCGAAGTTATGCAGTAATGGGAACACGAATTAATTTCGGGCCTTCAGCCCAAGGCGATCCACTCCATGACCAGGGTGTCCAGCAGCTGGGCTTTTGGAAATTCCTTTGCGAGTTCCAGGTCTTCCAGACACAATTTTTAATTTTCCAGAGGAAATATTGATTTTTTTCTCGTTAATTATAATAGAATGTTCGGTATGTTTTTAAGGGGTGATAAAACGTAAAGATTATTTTTAAACTTGCATATTTGGAGGAAAATAAACAAAACTTTTAAATAAGAGTAGAGAAATTCTTATCACCACCCTTTCTTACAATTAGAGTTAAACATTGTCATGCTGGTGCTCAAGGAAAAAGGTTATTATTATAGCCGGACTTTGCTATGAATGGCATTAATATAAAATGATCAGCAACTTAAAAAAAACTGAAGAAATTGACTTTTTTCCTTATTTTGCTAAATGCGGGAAATTTGAATTCGCAACTTGCCGACAAAGGCACGTTCTTTACGCCACAGATTTACAGACTATGGCCAATAAGAATACAATCTATGTACCTAAATAGAAAACATTGTACCTACATTCGGTGATAACAGGAATGTAAAATGCGACAACGCAAGGGAAGTTTGACTTTTGTTCTTGCTGAAAAAGGCACATGGCTTCCGTTGCTGTTTTATATATTGACACCACAGATATTTCATTTATAGTACGTAAAACATTCCAAACGACGATAGCTATTCAAATAACAATCAATTAAGAAACAAAAACAAACCCACCTTCGAACGTTAATGGCCGCTTCGAAAGATATTTTGTTGTGTATTGTAAGCCGAGGATGCGAGCGTGAGGCAAGATACGTTCGAACTTTGGTTACAAAATAGGCACCGGCAATTGTTTTCGAAGTATTACCCACAATTCAGCGGGAATGATTCTAACACTCGAAGGTTAAGTTATAAAATCGGCCCCCCGAGTTCATGTCATACGTTCAATGTCGTTATTCTCATTGACAACCGATATTGCTTCAATTTAACACATAAATAGCAACGCAAGGGAAGGAATATGAGAGGACATTTCGTCCACGGGATTGAAAAAGACTGTGATATCGCGTGAGGAGTCGAATGCACCGTAATATTTTTCATAGCCCGAGCATCGAGTGTTAGAACATAGACTGGCGGAGCTGGCGGGCTTATCGCGGAGTTGATGAACTATCGTAGCGAATTTGTGACACGACTTTTGAAAGATATAGTACATATTACCCTGCTAGTCAGCTCAAGGGTGTCTGGCAGGGGGAGCATGTGGAGAGAGTCAGTAGTTGGAGTATCTCAGGGCATTAATGTAAAAAGCCAGGTAGACTTTCTATATTATGTGCGTCGGTGAAGTTTTGGTGGGTCGGGATTGGTACAATGAGGTCAGTTAGTGCTTGGAATTCAAGAAAATCGACATTTTAAAGAATGGAGAAAACATGTGCTTGCAAGTTATATTGCATTGAGAATTTAGAGAATGTGCCATCGAAGAGAATATATGGACCTTCCTACCTTAGGTAAAATGCTAAAAATGAGTTTTTATTTATTTTAATATTTAGAGAGTGATCCTATGATTCATTAGGATGGATCATAAGATCAACCTCAGAATCCTACTATCACTAACAGTACCCTAGTATCCTTCTCCGCCAAAAAATGAAATCTTAATTTCAATAATATAACCTTTCAGATATCACACAATTACATCATAAATATCCGATCTTTGGCCTTCAAAAATGTTTCCGAATCATAAAAAGATGAGAGATTTATGATATCAGCAGTTCACAAATTTCGTTTTGTCGTTTTTAAGAAGCCTACCAACGTATGCATTCATATAAAATAATGCCCGGCTAATAAACAAAGATTGAGAAAACATTTATAAAGCGCAAATCTTTTCAGCATTAAAATTATTTAGTAGCTGTTAGATCTTGCGGAGCTCTTCCTTAAGTTATATGATGGTGAATGATAGTCTAGTCTTCAAATTGCACACATTACCATGTCTTCCGGCAGGACCACTGTTTCAATGTTGTTGTGTCTCAGGTCGATGGTGACGTGGTGAGCCTCGGTGAGTTTGTAGAATGAGTCGTCTCCGTCGCCGACCTTTAGCATGAGCCGCTTTTCATCCTCATTCAACTGATAAAATTCCCTGTCTGATGAAGCATACACTCCGCTGGCAAAGAAAAAGTTGTGGTACCAGAGTATGCTTATCTTGTTGTTGCGGAGGTCGACTCTGATCAATCTTGGCATGTGGTATTGAAACTCCATTGGAATAGAGTCTATGTCATTGTGGGATAATATGAGAACCTGAAAATTAAAGAGATCAGAGCTATGAATGATACCTTTTGCATAAAGCGATTCAGAATAATAATTAGAGACATGTGATGAGTACCCTGCTCACTTATTTAAGTAAAAAACGAGTGAGATGAGAATTTTAACTTTTAAAGCTGGCTGTGTTATTTATTTTTATTAAAACCTGCGCCATCCTCGCCAACAGACACATTCTAAAGCCAGGCTAAACAGCGGAGTTATTTGCCGTTTCAGGAATATGTTGTGTGGAAGTGAAATCAAAATCACGAAAATGATTGAAATCAAATTACCTCAAGTAGTTTGAAAACCTCATCAGTTTCCTATTTTAATGTCTGACCTAAACTATAGAAGAGACTCCACAAATAAATATTCATTAATTTAAGTAAATCATTGCACATATGAATGTTTATCGGCCGCCCTATTCAGTTATTTTCCAGGTGACTGGTAGTTATTTGCAAAGTTGTTTTTTGCCTTTGTGAAAGTGAATAATGTTTTTGCTTTCACAAAAAACTGAAACTACAATATCTTTGATAATGACTTTTTGTATTTCTTGAATCAATTCAAAATTGAAAGCATAAACATTTTGTAAATATCTTCATGATTCATCATTACTAGTCTGAATAATCATCAGATTGCTTTTCATAATTTGCCTAATTCACTATAAATCCTAAGAAATTCTTGGTTAAAATAGTGGCAAAGGAAGATTTAATCTTCCTCACTGTTTACTATAGAATAGGCTCACTCCCCCAAAGCTATTTCCACATGAGTGGCCTATAGATGTCACCAGGGCAACAGTTCACCCACCGGCAGAGAGAGAATGACAAACACAGAATCGAAATGAAAGGATAAGATAAGCACACGGACAGTGGTGAAAGATATAGAACAGGCGCTTAGGGGCACTCTGAGCACAAGGAGGAAATGAGCCATCCAGCCTATAATATCATTCATTCATTCACTCATATGCATATACAGTGAAACCTTTCCATACGGACACCAATGACATACAGACACCTCCAATTAACGGACAGTATTCAAATCCTGGATTGAGTTGTATGTAATTCTGCTTGGATTGACCCTCTCACATACGGACCCTCATACTTAAGGACATAGACACTCAGACTTAAAGGATACGGACACCTCTTTGGAAGATTGGTTTCCCAGATAGACATCTTTTGGACGGTAATTCCAGAGGATTATGAGTCTTTCCAGGTGAATTTTATGAGGGCATTGAGGAAAGTCTTATCCTTGAAGAATGCAAAGCATAGATAGAAGATGACGTAGGGTGGCCAGTGACAAGTGAAAGGGGAGGGTTGGGACAAATGGATGACTTCTCGGTATCGTTTATTCCGAAATGCAGGATAATGTTGTCGCTGTACACGGCATGGTGGGGCGTTTCCCATGAACAAGGGGCCGAAGGTGAATCATACAATGAATCTAAATATTAATATCTCAAATCTTAGAAAAACCCTTTATAGCAAATATTTTATCCACTAAAACATATCAGCATATTATATTTAAAATGGCCTCATACTTATACAATAATGTGTACATATCTACAAGTATTCTATCAGAACCAGCGAGCCTAATCGTGCACAATAAGCGACCACAATAAAAATTGAGCTCCTCTAAATACACTCCTATAATAAATGTTACCATCTCACCTCCAAAAATTTTACATCTTCACACGGCTGGTGACCTACCACCCCCTGCCACACGCCCATTCGGCGGCTCGCGGGGTATTATGTATAAGAATAAGAATAAGGATACTTTATTTTGCTCTGAGTACATCACCACTAAGAGAATCACAAAAATTATCAAAAACAATATACAACAAAATAAGCATTAAAAACCAGAAAGAGAGTAGAAAAACGTGAGAAAAACTTATTCTATATTAACAGTAAGAAGTCCAAATTAACAAGTTCGGAACTACTTCGTTAGCAGGTAATGAGATATTTTGGCTTTAAAGGCAGAAAGAGTCCGACTGCATTTGATATAGTGCGGTAGAGAGTTCCATGTTGCGGTGGCGCTGACTACAAGTGATAGGTGGTATTTAGTGGTACGATGCGCGGGGCAGTACAGATTGGCAGGGTCACTCCTGGTAGACATGCTCCGAGATAGTGGAGGTCTACTAAATAAGTCGTAGATATATCGAGGAAAATGTGCAGAGCATGAATTGGCGTCTGTTTTCAATGCTAAGCCAGGCTAGTTGTGCTCTATAGGGAGTGATGTGCTCGGCTCGGCGAATGTTAAAAATGTATCGAATGCAGGAGTTCTGCAATCGCTGGAGTCTCTCTTTATGTTCATTAGTCAAGTCACTGAAGACTAATGAGCAATAGTCAAAATGTGGAAAAACAAGAGTAGTGATAAGTAACTTTTTAGTATGAAAAGGTAGCGTATGCTTGAAGAGTTGAAGTCGATAGACTGTGCTATTGATCCTATTTGAAATTTTAAGTACATGGTCGTGCCAAATGAGGTTCATGTTCATTAAAAATCCCAGATTCCGAACGACGTTGGAATATGGTACAGCAACGTTATCTAGAATGACATTGGGGACTTCACCGAAATTTATTTAATTTATTATCCTCGCTGTACCAATAATGATTGATTTGGTTTTCTCACAGTTTTATGTAAGAAAGTTCGCTTTGGCCCAGTTTTCCACGGCGTCAACGTCCCGGTTAATTTGGGCGATCCCTTCATTTAGGTCTTGCAGATGACAGAGATAAAAAATTTGCAAGTCGACCGCATATAACATGTACTTGCAATTTTTTATTACTTTTGGGAGATCTAATATGTAGATAGCAAACAACAGGGGACCAAGGACGGATCCTTGGGGGACACCTTTCACATTTGGTAGCCAGGAAGATAGATTACCCTGAGAGTCCCGGACTGCCTGTTGCCGCCCAGTCAAATACGAGAGAAACCAGTTGAGAGCAGAAGCAGAGAAGTCGAGCAGCTTCATTTTACTGAGAAGGTAGGCATGATCAACTCTGTCGAAGGCCTTACTGAAGTCGAACAGGACAAGTATTGTTACCTTCGACTGGTCAATAGATAGATGGATGTCGTCCGTGACTTTGATTAGAACAGATTGCGTACTGAAGCTCTTCCTAAATCCTGATTGATAGGGATCCAGTTTATTTTGACTGGTGAGGTGGTCGAGAACTTGCTGGTGTACTATTCTCTCAAGGACTTTTGAGAGAGCACAAAATAATGATATAGGACGATAGTCATTAATGGTGTTAGGATTTTTAGATTTTTTTATTGGTACAGCTATTGATGATTCCCAAGTTGATGGGAAGACTGAAGTCAGAATGGAATGATTGAAGATGTCAAGAATGAACGGGAGTGGTACGTCTCCAGCTTTAATGATGAAGTCTATGGAGACATTATCAACACCCACAGAGTTGGATATAGAGCTGCAAAGAGCTTTTTGTAGTGACTCTAATGAGAAATTTTTAAAATAAAAGTTATTGTTATTAAACGGCATAACAGGGTCTAAACGAGCTCAATTACTTGAAAAATGGGTGTTGTTTCCGGCCAGACTGCCGGTGAAGTGTTCATGGAACTGGTCCAACGAGAAGTTGCAATTATCTATTGCGTCCCGTTGACGTATTAGACCAAGAGTTCGCAACTGTCGCCAAACACTATTTGAATCCATAAGAGAAGAAAGGGCAGAAGCATAATACGAGCGTTTGGCGCCAGCAATGAGCGATTTCACCTTATTCCTGAGAGATTTATATTTTGAGAAAGCCCAATTTTGTCCGGTGCGAATGAAGGTAAGTCGAAATTTGTTTCTCGCGTTGATAAGAGTTTTAATTTCATCGGTTAACCAGGGCGACGGAGGTCGCTTGTAGAGGCGAGTTCGTATGGGCGCATGAGTGTTAATGCAGCTCAATAGGTTAAGATTAAGCGCATCAAGTTAATTATCAATGGTACCAGCAGAAAAGATTATACTCCAGTCCTTCGTGAGTAGATCAGACTGGTAGTCAGAGGGTACGAGTCCTTTCAAGTCGCGAATGCGAAGGGACACGGGAGGGCGACGATGTGCGATACATTTATAGGCTATGTGCTCAAGATAATGAGAGGATAGAAAAGGAACAGGGTACTGATTCATGCTCACAACTTTTTCAGGTTCATCGACGACACAAAGATCGATGAGAGTGTGGCTGGAGGCAGTATGGTGAGTGGATTGAGATGGAACCAGGTGAAGATTGTAGCTAAAGAGAAGGTTCTTAAGATAGAGGCTATCATTATAGTCACGATTCATATCAATATTGAAGTCTCCAATTATAACTAAGTTATTATATGTGATATATAGTGTTGAAAAAACAAACTCAAAATCAGCTAGTAGGCTACATTTTGGTGGGCGATAAATGGAACACAGCAAGAGTTTGGACCCACAAAGTCCGCTCACTTCCACAATGATGAATTCAGGCTTCGATGAGTAGAAAGGGGGCGATGTTTGCAGGATGTTTCCTTGAAGACGTTGATGGACGTAGATGCCAACACCGCCTCCGTTTTTACCAAGTCCATCCAATCGGAATAGGTTGTATTCTGGCAACTTTACCATTGCGTCAGATATTTCGGGTTTTAACCACGTTTCCGAGGGGCAAATCACATCATACAAGTTAGAGGAAAAGTGATATTTAAATTCGTCGAAGTGGCATACAAGTGATTGGCAGTTTACCTGACAGATATTCACAGTATGAATCGGAACGGAAGTTGTTCTAGGAGATGTACCCGCTTTATCCTATCTAAGTTTCTCAAGCACTTCATCACTTTGAATAGTAATTCGATCACCGCCGTCACCTTTTCGAATAAATATTTTGCCATCCCGAACCCAAAGGTATTAAATTTTATTTTCAAGTTTAAGTTGTCTGGATTTTGCGTAATGTTTCCTGTTTAAAGGAGTTAGAGATTCATTAATGTAGACACGACAACAGGGAATATCACCCAAATATATTACACTAGTGGTGAAGTCGCGTTTGCTTCGGCGGGCGTTCACAAGGCCTGACGCATGGGAAATGATACAATTATCGGGGGCGTTCTAGTTTCGCCAGTCCTATATGGGCGATATTTGGGTCTGTAGCAGTTGTTGATGTCACTAGGTTGAATTTTAAAACCAAGCGAAGCACTCGTTTTACACACGATGTCTTCCAGGTTTTCTTCTTCACTCAGGGGCACACCATGAATCTCAACTACGTTTCGCAGCAAGCTCTGTTCCACAGTATTCAACTGTTCTTCCACGCTGATTAGCCGGTTTTTTAGCGACGCACTTTCACATGCAAGGATTTCTAACCTTTCATTTAGGCTAGAAATAGAGGCTGCGGGCAAGGGGTGGGGCTGGATCACGAGCAGGGGTGTTATCGTCGCGCCCGGATCTGCTTGTGGTGAGACAGGATGGACATGTCCAAGTCTTCTGCAGCTCATCCAGCGCCTGCAGATCGCCATCGGCCAGAGAATCACACCGAGGGTGAAACTCACTCGCACAACGATCACACTTGACCGCCTTGTGGTTTCGCTTGAAGGCTAAGCGGCATTTGGCACAGTCGTTGGGCGTTACGTCCAGAGAGGCCAGGGAGCGAAGAAAAACTCGTCCATACACTGCGAAAGACTGAACTGAACTCTGACTCTGAATGTAGATGGAGATATTAGATGCAAGTTATAACAAAGAAATGAAAATGAAGAGAACCCATCGTAAAATGGTAATGAAGAAGAAAAATGTAAGCAATTGTTTCGTTATTTACTAGTTATGGTATTTTATAATTATTGGTAAGGGTGGCCAATTAGGCGTGTTTTTTTCAATTTTTCACTTAAAAAGCGTTGTGCAATTTCCGTTTGTTCCGTTTTTGTTGATTGAAACTTTCACTTAAGTTATTATTCTATTGCAAAAGTGTTAAATAAGGACTTGGCTTTTTCTAATATTCTAAACTAAAGCAGAAATTCTAAAAATCAGATTTCATGGAAAATAACTCACCTCAAGTGTATGGAACCACATGAATTTCCACCCACAGCCCCAAACTTTTCTCGTTCGATCAAATTTATGAAAACACGTAAACCTCATTCCGTTACGGGAGAGATCCAGGTGTTTCATTTTTTTATCCAGACCCCAAAACATTTCAGAGATCTCATTCCCAGAGAAGTCCAAAACATCCAGTTCAGGCCAATCATTTTTTCTCGACCACGTTTCTCCATCCTCGTGCATTCCCAGTCTACTTGGGATTCGGTTTCCACTCATATTAAGGTATTTCAGAAGAGGTAGTTTGAGGCCTAAGAATGGAACATAGGATAGTCTATTCCCAGAAAGGTCGACATGCCGCAGTTTCTCGAGGTTCCCTCCAAAGAGCCCGACTCTTGGCACCCAAGGTCCTACGGACGATTCATAAGGTCCTTTTAGAGATTCAATGCGGTTGTGAGATAAGTCAAGGTAGTCTATTTGGAGCACATGTCTCAGCATGTCAGCGTCGATGTATGTCAAATGATTTCTGGACAAGTTCAGCTTCCGTAGCCGCGGAATAGTAAGGGGAGGAATTTGGCTGAGCAGGTTTCCGTCCAGTTCTAACGTGTAACTACAGAACCAGTCGAAGGTTTCTTTGGCAGCAGCAAACGGTTTAAATAGTTCAGCTGGCAAGGATTCAATCCTGCAAATTAAGAAAAAACTTAGTGTTTAGAAATGTATTTGTAAATTACGTCAAAAGTATTTGTTAATTTTGCGCTCAGATAATAATAAATAAACTATATGTAATAGTAATAAACATAATATGAAAGTTTTAATATTCTACACATCAGTAATCTGCCGTGAAACATCAGTGATTGCTCCCAGTGACGTGGTACTCAATCATGCCTTCATTCTTTCTTTCCCAGCAGTGATGGTATATCCCATATTCTGTATACAATAAGTCTATTTTGTTAAGTTGAAATTTATCAAAATTTAAGGGGCCGTTTCTGACATCATCATTTGCTTTCTTCAAATAAGGTAACAGAAAATCGAGAAGATATAAGGTGGAGTCGTTCCTTTCCTCACAGTTTCCTTCTAACCATCATCTCAACTTCTCCTCATCTAGTAGAATGATATGCATCTGTGGATACGATGAAATACTGAAATGATGCATCTAGTCACGCCTGGAGTAAGCATTCTTGATATTTGGTTCATGTTCCTTCACCGATCCCAGGGATGACTTCTCGGTATCGTTTATTCCGAAATGCAGGATAATGTTGCCGCTGTACACGGCATGGTGGGGCGTTTCCCATGAACAAGGGGCCGAAGGGAATCATACAATGAATCTAAATATTAATATCTCAAATCTTAGAAAAACCCTTTATAGCAAATATTTTATCCGTTAAAACATATCAGCATATTATATTTAAAATGGCCTCATACTTTATACAATAATGTGTACATATCTACAAGTATTCTATCAGAACCAGCGAGCCTAATCGTGCACAATAAGCGACCACAATAAAAATTGAGCTCCTCTAAATACACTCCTATAATAAATGTTACCATCTCACCTCCAAAAATTTTACATCTTCACACGTCTTTTATTGGTCGTTGTGCGTTTTACCTTTGCTTTTTACTCCCCGGAATAATTTCCATCAATCATATTAACTCCACCTTGTTAAAACATTCTTCCTTGGATCGCACAGTGGTAAAATTGATGTTGAAAGACCTTTGCCCTATCATAAAAAAATGAGTCTTCTTCCCTCCTCCTATCTTTTTGTGCCAAGGTTTCATACGAATTTCCGATTAACCTGCGAGAATTCCTGAAATCCGCTAGACCCTTCCTCCAGCCCACCTGCCCTCGTCCACCACTTTTCTGTACTTGTGAGCGACTTAAATTCAAATGCTACTCCTTCCTCCGCCTTTCTGTTCACCCCTTTCCCAACAGATAGTCCTCAACAGCCGACTGCACCACGCGACGTACCGCCTGTATTGTAACGCACCATCCTCAAAATGTTTGTATTAATTGTCACCTTAATTAAAGTCACAAAATCTTCACCTTTTCTCAAATTAATCCCCGAAAACACGTCTTTCCTTAGCCAGACCTCTTATCACTATATCACATTTTCCATCATTGGAGCACTTTCAAATATCATCTTAAACAATGGATCATCGTAAAATATGGCACCTGGTAGCTCGGAAACAGGCGCATGAAAAAGAAACAGGCATTTGGTGGCCACGGTATCGCACGTCATGTCCCTCCTAAGGAATAATACCTAATGATCTAGCCGAGAACTAACAGAGAAAAGGGGGTGTTAGCTGTACTTAAGATTTGCATCTTTCTTTTCCCCTGTTCTTCTAAGAATATTAAATATTGATATTTAATATATATCCACTTTTGATCTCGTTGTATAGAAAAAAATTTGATGATATAAGACATTTTACATGTTTTATTTCATTTCCAAAACTTGTATAAAGATATTCGCACTCTTATTTTTATCGGTGGTATTCATTTTAAATTGCACTATTACTTGAGCCGATTGACAATAGCTCCTTCCATTCTTGGAACTGGTATTGATTTATTGAATGAAACAGTTTAGTATATCGATTTATGCTCAATCATTACATACACCGAAAAGAATTACCAACTACTGATACCTGAGTGTAAGGCCGTTTTCGAACTTGGCAAACGCCTAGTTAACTTGATATCAAGATATCTTGATACCTAGGCAAGCAAAGTGAAATGCTTACTTGACACTTTCGTAGCCCTTTTACGATGGAAGAGACATCATGCGGCCTTCATCTCGTTAAACATACGAAAAGCGCCATCCGTGTCCATAATTTTTGCGGTTGATGGAAGTCGATTGCTTCTTCAAAATGCTTCCCATCCGTATGCGACAAATTAAAAGGGAATATAATTTTTTAAATCTTATTGCTTATGAATAAAATTATTCTCATATAACATTATATGGTGAATAACTATTATGCTTCGATTGCTAGGGTCTGCTGAAGTGGACGACATATCACTCACTGTATTTCACCACAGACAACGTCTTTATGCACAAAAAGGCATTATAATATTTCTTGTCTACATGAAAAAACAGGTAACAGTATTTTAATATATTACACTCCGAACAAACTACCTGATCTATCTTCGACTGATAACTGATAAATACGCGCGTTGTAACTAACATAGGTAATTAAGTTGAAAACAAATTACATTTACCCTAATGGTTTATTGTCCCCTTTCTTTGATGAATGCAGTGAAAACCTCTCCAATGTCAACGTTATTAACAATTATGATGTTTGTTAGCTAAAAATAATGCTGCCAATGATATTATGGCTAACTTAGAGTACTTTCCATCGGACCATAATTCTTTCATATAATTTCTTTCATCATTTTTTCATTTCATTTATTTTCCTTCCAGAGTAAGGAAGATAGATTTTGTAGGTTCAATGAAGTAAACAGGGACGGTACATCTACAGTGTATGGAATTATTCACACAACTATTAGGTAGCGAATCTTTTATCAGTATATTCACATTTGAAAAGCCTTTAAATATAGCAAATTCATCAATTTTTCCGCAAAAAAATAATAAATATCACACATGTATACGTAGTAATGATAAAATAGTATCCATTTGAAAGTTTCTTCACTTCTATTTTCCATACAAGCCCATATTATCACACCTCGAGTTATAACTTAAAACCTAGCAAGCATAACAAGTCTCCTTTTTCGTTGACTTGGTATCTTTCCTCGATAGCTAGTGAACAAGCGCATGGTGATGACGCGTCCATGACGTCATAGCTTTCGATGCGTACTAGGTTTCAAGGCAAGATTGCTTGATTTGCCAAGTTCGAAAACGGCCTAAGTATCTAAGGTAACCAAAATAAGTAAACAAATCTGAATCAAAGATACCAAGCGGAGATTATCTTCATGCATTGATTGCCCTGCGCATGCGCTGAGTTTCAATGCTTCAGATGGCTTTGAACTGATTAATCATTCTCATCTTATGGTTATCAATTCCTTTAATAAATATTCGATATGTTGTTGAATCTAGCATGAGTATACTGGCATGATTGAACAAGTTAATTGAATTGTGGCTCTTTTCAGTGAATTTATTAAAGAAATGAAAAATTGATATAAATAAATATGAGGAAAAATGATATAAAAATGGTTGAATAGAGTCGAAATTAAAAGTCAAATCATATGTCACCTGTTGTTGCTGAGATGTAGCTTGCAAAGACCCGAGATGTTTGAGAAGAAATGGGAGCCGAGGGTTTTAATTCCATTTCCGGATAAGTCCAGCACTTTCAGTTGGATGTTATTTCTCAGCAGACTCTCAGGGATGATGGTCAGGAGGTTATGTGAGGCACTGAGAATTATCAGCCTGCCATTCTTGACGAAAGCGTCCTGGTGGAGGTTAGTGATTCTGTTGTGGGAAATTTCTAATATTTCTAAGTTCGAAAGCTCGTGGAAAGCATCATCCGGCAAGGAACTAATTAAGTTATTGTCGAGGCTCAATATTGTTATATTTTCACTTCCAAAACACTTATTCGCAGCACTAATAGAGTGCTGGGAAGTTTTGGAGAGGAAAGGAAATATATCTGTTATATTTTGTGATGGGACTGCTCTGGACTGATTCGTCTGATAATCTTTGGGCTGGGTGGAGGTCATTATTTTTAATGGGTGCTCTCTGGAATTGAGATGTAACAGACGATTTCCTCCTAAATCCAATCCTATCAGAGAGACGAGGTTTAAAAAACACTTCCATGGAATGAAATCAATACGATTATTGGATGCCTGCAGGTGTGTTAAATTTCTCAGTAGGCACAAACTGGATGGAATCATTGATAGCAGGTTGTCACTGATATCTAACCATTTGATCATCTTTGTTGACAAGAATACGTTATCTTCAATGAAATCTAACCTGTTTCCCGAAAGATCTAGAATCTCTAGTCCTACTAGGTCCATAAATAGACTCTTTTGGATATTCATAAGTTTGTTGTCAGTTAGATTCAGACGGAAAAGTTGGGAAAAATTAGTAAAGAATCCATCAGGAATTGAATCAACCACCGTTCCGGTGATACGAATACCCTTCACTGCCTTTGAAACGCCAGAAAGGAGGTCGGAACTCACGTTTGATAGTGTCGGGCAATTTATCACGAGTCCAAACAGATGATCCAACGCTTTGAAGTGAGATGTACTCAGATGAAACTCATCCAAATTGCGACAATGTATCCTGAGAAGTAAGATGACATTGCGATCCTTGGACAATGTTTTATTTCCATCTTGTCCATTAATTAAAGCGGAATAACTCTGATTAGGTGGGCGGCACCCCTCAATATCGACGTAACCATACCAAAGCTCATACGATCGGGGAATAGACACATACTGATATGGATCAGTCAAATTTTTACTGTTGCAACGCATACGCATATGCATATTTCCAATTACTATTTCAATTACCTCTTCACAAACCATAGTTAAACCAACCACTTTTCTTGACGCAGAGCTATTATGGTAATTAGGAGTGCAGAGACAACTCGGTGTCTCTTCGCAAAGGTAACCGTTATGTTGCATTCTAGGGTACTTCATCGTTAACTGTGCTATTCCCGAACCCGCTTGAAGGAGAAATAAGGTCAACAGTAGAGGATAAATGTCGAGATGAAGCCTCGTAAGGAACGCAGTTTCTCTGAAGTAGTTTGGAAGTGAAGAGCTGCTCATCTCACTGCATCCTGCCATTCCTGACGGGAGGAGAATGCGAATAACGAAATGTAAGTGACTGAAATAGATCAATCAAAAGGAATCAGTTTATACTAATTGCATGCTTGACAACCCATTGTGCATGCAGTTTTCCATTATGTTCAGCAATACCAGGACATTGTCACTGCAAATGATTATTTGAGCTCCTTTATGAGCCATTTCCTTGAAATTCATCCGATTGTTCCTTCATTTCACTGTCACATATTTGTATTCTGCACCAGCATCGGCTGAGCATAGCATCACAGACGTTCATACCAACCATTGGGACAGGGCAAAGATTCTTTGCCACCCCAAACCAATTCTGGGAATGACTGACAAAAGAAGCTGTTGAAATTAGGTTGGAAGAGAAAAACTTCAACTGAGACTCGGGATACCGCATAATACATTAAAGTACCGCCTGGCAACCGGTGCTAAGGAAGATCCGAGAGTTCAGAAAAATACGGGAAGATTTTGACCCATCAGGAGGTAAATGACTCGCCTGCCGACCCTACGTATTTCGGCTCCAAGAAAGTCGCGACATGCTGTCCTGAAGACGATGGACGACTCGGCCATCGAAACGTCGGCACTTTACGGAGGATTAAAATTTATAAATAACTCTGTGAGAGAAAATGTGAAACAAACATGTGTATTGACGTCAGATCTGAGGCACTCCCGGCTTGAGATGATAAGAAGTTCTATTTCGGAAGTCCACCGGGTAAGAGGTGCCACTGGTGGGCATCTATGGAATCTCTCACCCGGTGTACTTCCCGAAATGAGCTTCTTAACACGTGTATTGATGTAAAATTAACCCAATTTGTTCTTTAGCATGAAATTCTGCAGCCAAAAATGTAAAACAGGATCGGTTGACTTACTCAGAAATAATACTCCAGTTAATAATTGTATATCCCCGTGAGAATGCAGCGATTAAAGGTGAAAAATAGTAGCTCAAGAAAAAAGGAATGATAAAGCTTCCATCTATTACACCAGCGAGAAAAATGTCATATTTTTTGGTAATAAAGGTAATAGGCGGAAACTGCTGAAGCTTTTTCTTCGAAATGTAATAGCAATCAGATGGATAGCATGTTTGGTGAACAGTCAATTCCATTCTCAGCAATTCCATCAGTCACAGCGGGCTCATCCTTCGATCCCGACTTATGAATGTGGAAACGGGAGCCAAGTGGTTGACCTCTCTTTATCTGGAGGTGACCCCTCCAGTTGAACAATTAGTAAGGAGGATGGGAAATGCGTCACATAGTCTATGTTCGTACTTCGATTCTTGGGAAAGTTTGATCGATCCGATGTACATTCCATTCTTCGTATATAAGTGTTGTTTTTTTTAGGAAAGTTAGTTAGTGTCGTTAGGAAAAATCTCTTCTCGCTGATATGAAGTATCGAAAGATTTAACCCTAAATATGTGCAAACACATCTACTTTTAATACACTCCCAGAGTTTCTGGGTGCCCACCTATAGCTTTACTTTATTAGTGATTCCGCATGAAACGGAATCGTTATTAATATGTCTAAATTTATTGATTTCACATGAGCTGAAAGTAACTCGTAGCCTTTTTGAAGTCACCTAATCTCCTAAAGCATGGCCGGAAAAAAGGATGAAAATGATGCCTATACGGCGCCGTGTGTGAAGCAAGCGCGTCGTTTCCGTCGGTATTTAATAATGAGCACTCTGCCTAAAAAGCTGTTGTAAAGTTACATTGAACGACGCTCTTGTGAAAAGATAAATGCGGTTAAATTTACTGTAGTGTTTTACCTCTTCAAAATATTCGTCTTTGGTATAATACAAAAATCGGTTCAAATTTTAATTTTTCATGCAATATTTACACCGGAAATCGGTCTATGGAAAAAAATTGTCGAAAGCATAAAACTGTGAAGATAAAAACAAAGTTAAATAAAGAAGCATTACATTTAATTGTATCAAGGATACATTAAATATTTCGTAAGCCAAGAAATCGCTTTATTATTTTTATAAGCGACCTTGTTCTATGCATATCGTTATTCCTTTTTGAATTACAGCTTAACTGTATTCTTTTCGTTATCAAATTCAGATTAACTGTATTCTCTTCGTTTACAAATAGAAATAGTGCGGAAGTTATAGGAACGCCGATCGGCTCCGCATACTCAGAGAATTGGACTCTTGGAATCATTTTCGAGGCACATTTTGATGAAGGTTAAAAAAAATTATTTAACCAATTAATTGGCAATTCAAACATATTTTAAACAACGTCTGCATGAAATTTATTTCCCAGTTATTCACAACATGCTCATATTTCCTTCTACACGCAATATTACATATATTATTAATGTAAAACGAAAGTTATGCTGATTGTCCGTTTGTACGTTACTATTTCTTCGTCCCTACTTACTCTTATTGAGTTCATTTTAAACACTTGCCATCTACTTTTCATTTGAATTTATAAATAACAAATAACATACACTCATATCCGAGACAACTGCCAAACGAAAGGAAATGGTAAATATTTATTTATTCTGTCAAGGAAATTTAGTTCAATATTCGATTTCGTTAAAATGCGGAAAAAATCTTATATATTTTCCCAAATTAATTAATTTTCGTGAAATGTCCTAATGACAACCGACAGTATTGTTGAAATGGAGGACTATATGAACAAAATCGAAAAATTAGGTCCAGAACGAATCAATTGGGAAGATTACGTAGCTGCTAGCATACGGGAATGATTTTTTTTAGTAGTGCGCTTCTTAGATGCAAAAAATTGCAATTTAGTTCGTTAAAATTTCATATATTAACGTTTGACGAAGGTATTTTGTAAGTGAGAGTATCCTTTAAGGAATTACAGACTACAGGAAGTTGTATGTAGGATGCGTGAAAGTATAGATAATTTCACGTGTTTGAAGTACGGAAAATTCATATCATGAGGTGTTCGACACTCGCATGAGTCGTGGAAATAACGATTTATAGGAACAGGCAAGAGCAGGAGATTCGGATTTCATGAAATTGTTTTTGCGCTTCAGGGTATTTACGGTTGCCGCTCACAAACATCCTTCAAGAACAACGAATTATGAAAGATTCAATTTTTCCGAGTAAATGGTACGTTGGTTGGGAAGTTATGTGCGTTTTTCTATGCATCATTTCAAAGCACGTCTTCCTTGGCAATTTTCTTAAGCCGATCTCATTGTATTTTCAATTTGCTAACCAAAGAGGTAACATCCCGTGTCAAAGATTTAATAGAAGCATCTATAGTTAGAAGTTTTCGAATGTTCCCAACGACTCAGAATACAGCATCTATAGCTCAGGTCATAATATGGATTGAGTTTCAAGGAAAGCTAAAATAAAATTTTATACATGGCACCTATATTTCGTACCACGCAATTAACAAATTCTCTGTAAAAAGATGACACAGGTTGAAACAGATTTCTTCACTTGGCTTCTCAGATGGTTTAACATATCATTTTTAATCCACACCATTTTTATTTACCCCATCAAACAAATATCCAAACACAGGAATAATCTATTACATTTTGAAATGATACTGGCGTAATTCCTAAAGCTGTAGTCATACAACTACTCGGTTGCAGCGTAATTGATTTTAAACTTTAATTAGTGTCAGTCGTAATCTGCCGGATATTGACATAATTTCTGCCTATGGAGATGGATGAGAGCCAATTGTTTGGAATATAAATGGGGGCGGAAAGCGGGTGTTCCTCGGGTCTTCCTTGTTTAAATAGCATAGATGGAGTAGCGGCGGTTAGTAGGAGCAGTAGAGAACCAGAGGCAGTGGAGTAGACTCAAGTTAAATTATTACATTGCATAAAAGTGACCAGAGAAAGGCGGAAAAAGTTCCCGAAAGGCATCAAGAGGACACCCGCTGATATGATTGCAATTTAAATTTTCCCGGTTATCTTCCATTCTAAAGAAGAGATAATCCCTCAGTTCTTTCACGGATGCGTCTTTTATTTTAACAAGCCTTCTACACTCCATGTCCTCTCCATTTCAATGCAACAATTGTCTTTATCTGCCGGCATTAACAACTGTATGTCAGTGAGCGGGCCTAAAAACAATCATTTTCGT
Organism: Ceriagrion tenellum; assembly: GCA_963169105.1. NCBI lineage: Eukaryota > Metazoa > Arthropoda > Insecta > Odonata > Coenagrionidae > Ceriagrion > Ceriagrion tenellum. The sequence continues at coordinate 7,130,768 of OY720644.1, forward strand.
TGGAGGGACAGGGATCACCAGGTTTGTTGTGTTTGGTTGGAATGGAACACCCACAAGGAGGCCTTGGACCAGTTTCCCATAAACATAAAAGATAAAGAACAAGATCGAAATGGTAGATTTTGTAATCCTTTTCAGAGAAATTTTCATCCAATGTACCTACTGTTTCTTGTATGCTGTGCTGACCATTTTAATTTTATTATATCATTGTTCGATAGTTGGCTGACAAATTAACAGCTAACTACTAAAATTTGGAATGACCAGCTTCTACTATGTCAAATATCTACGTTTTTTAAAAAAAGAATTTGGTTTAACATTCCCTTTGGCACTCCCGATATACACCTTTGTGTCTGGTGGAAATGAACCTCTGAAATACCAATGAAATAATTCCAGCGTGCAAATTGCCATAATGTGCATACTTCAATGATCAGGTGAAATAATTTTAAAAATGCGCATAGCATGAATTGATTCGTCGGAGAGGTCATTTCTATTTCATGGAATGTGGAATACAAAAAACAAAGGACAATTAGCGCCATCAAAACAGTCGCAAAAAAGTGATTATATACGGACGATAAAAATACGGTTAAGATGTGACTAACAACCTAATTTAATTATTAAACTCCTGACTGAAAGCTACCACATTTACTATCCAATTCATGAAATATTTCTGTAATATATCGTAAAATATTAAGCGCAAATAGATCTGTACTGTTAAGTCAGCCAAACTATGGGATATAAATGCAGTCACCTGATACCGAACAGGGAGGAAGCGCGGGATTATAACCAGTTTTTGATTTTGACATGTCTTCTGAGAATTTGTTCTTAATTTAAGTTATGTGAATAATAACTTAATTTCAAAAAATGTCTTTATTAATCATTAAAACCTATATAAAGTACCAGATATTTTTTTCTCATCCACCACCCGGTATGTAACAAACTAAATTATATCCTCTAGGCGCTCAAATATTATCCACTTGTCAACTGATTAAAATAAAAAATTATACCATAAAGCTCAAAGAATTGCACTAATATTCTTTACAGCCATGAAAGATGACATCTGTACTACATATTTTTGTCACGTGTACCACTCGTTGCGACAGTTGCACATATTAATGGGATACTGAATATACTATCGAGATTCGAAAAACGGATACGCATAAACCTAAATGTAATTTTACGAAAATGCATTATTTCACATTTGATACTCAATATTTTACACCTAAAACTCTTCTTATAAATGTCATCATTGAATTCATGCATTTAAAAAGTGTAATAATATGCATTAAATATTTATCTATCCTATTTTTGCTTGCATGTAAGAATTTTCGATGGCGATCCGTCAATGAAAGCTAAAAATTTCTATAACAACTTTATGTATCAGCTCTTACCATCACGTTGTTACGCATTATATGGAACTTGTATTCTATTTTAATGCTCAATTAAAGTATAAAAAGAGATACTTAACTCAAGTATAACTTTCAAAGTGTTAGTTTTAGCAGCACGCACAGCCTATTAGTAGATAGAGGTACACAGAAATTCCACCGGATTCTTCATTTGGCTTCTTAGATGGAATTTTTTACCTCCTCTATGATTCTATCACACAAGTATTAAGTACCCAGATAAAAAATTAATCTGAAAATTAGTAAGTGGCCTCATTCTAAGAGCCGTAGTCATACAACTGCACGATGTCAACGTCATCGAATTAATATGGCAGGTAATGTATGGCGATAAATGGCGGGAAATGACATACCTTCTGCCTCGGTCGATGATTGAGAGACAATCGTTTGCAATTCTTCTGGACTGAGAAAGCAGGTCTTCCCAGTTCCCAGAGTGGTGGAGTTGATATAGCGGCAGTTGGCTGGAGCGGAAGAGATGCAGATGCAGTGGAGATGACGCTGAAGGATGAATGAAATCGAATAAATTTAACACGAGGAAAGTGGAAAATATCCTGAAGGCGTTGCGGTGACATAAGTTGAGATGTCACCATTTTTACAGTGCTTCCTGTTTCCGTTAATTTGGGCGATTAGTATTATAATTTTTTCCCGGGTTTTCTTTCATTCTAGAAAAAAGGGTAATCTCCTATTTCTTTCTCGGATGCGTCTTTCTCTTCAACAACCAGTTTCACCTTCGAGTTCTCTCCATTTTTTATACAAATATTCTGTTTATGCGCCGGCATCTATCACCGTCTGTCATTGCATGGGCGTAAACTGATCTTTATCATTGGAAAAAAATAGGGATTTTTGGGACAGAATACCCAAAAGAAGACCTCGGTTCATTTCCCGAAGATGGGAAACAAAATCGGAATAGTAGATGTCAAATCCTTTCCAGAGCAATTTTTGATGCCAAACATTGTTGCTCATATGCTGTGTTGACAATAACAATTTATTGCATCAGCGTTGTATATCTATAACTGAATAAGGAACAGCTTCCTTCTGAAACGTTTATGTACAAGCTTGTACTAAGTCGATAATCTACTTCCTATCAAAATTTTAGTTTGTTAGCATTTCCCTTGTCACTCTCCAATAACGTCAATGTGTTTGAGTACCACTGAAATGCCATTGTAATGATTCCAGTGTACAAATTACCACGAATAGCACTGTACTTCAACGATCAGGGGATGTCATTTTGAAAATGCACACATCAAGAATGGATTCGTCAGAGAGCTCATTCCTCTGTAATGGAGTGTGGAATACAAAAAACTAAGGAAAAGTGATGTAGTGTATACTTTCACACAAGAGTGATCATATTGGGACAAAAATACTAGTTGAGATGTGACTAACAACTTGACAACAAATTAACAACACTTTGAAAGCTACCACATTGACTACCTAATTCATGAGAAACTTCAATAATGGATCGTAAATTAGCAGGCGCAGATTGATCTGTACTGTTATGTCAGCCAGACTATCCAGATGCAGTACTGGCAGGAAGCGCGGCCTTATAAGCAGTATTTATTATTTACTAATACCCTGAAAATATTTTCATAGTTTAAGTTATACAATGAAAAACTTAATTTCAAAGATAAGACTTAAATGTAATTTATAATCGTAAATAAAGTGCCAAATTTATTTCTCAGGCAACTCATGGTTCTGTAATTCATAGTGCTTTAAGGGCTAATATTTTACCCACTAGTAAACTCATTAAATTGAATGATTATTCTAAATTCTTAAATATATGGCACTTACCTTTGGTACAGCCATGAATGTTGAGATTTTAATTGCATTTATTTGTCACATGTACCACTTGATGTGAGAGTTCCGTAACATAATGGCATTCTGAATATACTATGGAGATTCCTACAAATATTGCACATAAACCTACACGTAATTTTACGTACATGCAAGCGATTACATGTGATACTCTACTTTTAAACCCTAAAACCCATCTTCAGAACGTAATCATAAAACTCATGCATTAAAAAAATGTAATTATACTATTAACAAAGTCAGAATAGGTGCTCATTGTGAAAAATTGAATGTTCTTCTTTAAATTGAATGTTATTCTCTAAATTGAATGTAGATGGATCTTGTTAATTATATTAGATGATTCCCCGTTTACTAATTCATGAAAATATGAATTGGAAACCTCATTTAAATATTTGTGTAATTCTCTCATGCTCGCCACCGGGTAAGAAATTCATAGGCAGCCGACGTTCCGGGTTCCGAATCGTCACCCATTCTCAAGGCTACAAATATGATTATAATATTACTTCTAATGATATTACACAAATATTATTCGCCGGGAAAGTGTAAAATCATACTCATTTAAATAGACTTAAACAAGAGATGATTTACATTATAATAAACGTTTTTATATTGCGTTACTTCTGCCCACTCTCTGTTTTTCGTTCTTATTCGTTTAGCATTGATAAATTCCAAATTACAATATGGCATAACTTGTTGGGGTGGAGCCTATGCCTCAAATATCCAGCCATTGTATATCGCTCTAAAATAGAGTGATCTTGCTCAGAGCATTCCTTTCCCCTATATAAAGAGCTAGATTCATTTTCCTTGAGACATTTGTTTTCTTACAAGTTCTTAAACATTTTTTTTATTGGGGGGGGGGGGGATAGAATAGAACCGTGTGAATGTGTCAGAAAATTAAGAGGAAATTTGAGTCGTCGAACTGCTTTCTTGATTGCGTGGGCACTCATATTTGTGAGAAAGTGATTTGCTGGGAATTGCGATTGCAGTGATTGCTATTAAATATCTCCCCCTTTTCAAGTTCACATTGTTAACCTAAAAAAGAGTTTATTTAAATGAGGTACCTAATTCCACTTTGGAAGATTGCTGGTGAATATAATGGTAACACATTGATTGATTTTGTATCCTATGGTGGAATAAAGCTTATTGTAATTATTATCAACTTATAATTCCATTTTTATGCATACCTGTAAGAATAGTCGAAGAAAATACGTCAATAAATGCAATAACATTTCAATCCACAGTATATATTGAGCTATTGAGCTGTTCACATCGTAACAAATACATTGGACCTTGTGCTATATCTTAATGATTAATTAAATTAGAAAATTGAAATACATAGCTTCAGTATTGCGCTCAAAGGGTTATTTGAAGCAGTATGCGAAACCGGATATTAGTAGACAGAGACACACGGATACTCAAAATACCTTTGGCTTCTTAGATGGAATTTTTCACCTCCCCAATCTTTACAACGCCAATAAACAATTATTAAGTATCCAAAAACAGACTTAATATGAGAAATTATAAGTGAGACGCGTCATTCAAAGAACTTTAGTCATACAACCGCTCGATATCTGTGTAATCGAATCAATATGGCGTGACGATGATGGACATACCTTCTGCCTTGGTCGAAGGATGAGAGACAATCGTTTGCAGTCTTTCTGGACTGAGAAAGCAGGTCCACCCTGAGAGAGTGGTGGAGTTGATATAGCAGCAGTTGGCTGGAGCGGGAAAGATCCAGATGCAGTGGAGATGACGCTGAAGGATAAATGAAATCGAATGAATTTAACACGAAGAAGGAGAAAAGCAATCCGCATAGCATCGCGGTGACATAAGCTGAGATGCCACCATTTTTACACTTCCTTTTGCTTCCGTTCATTTTGTGCATAGTTACACAACTCATTTGTAATAGTGATGACTCATGAATTCCATCGACCAGGATCACCTTTGTTTCGGCCACATTTTCATGCGTCTTTTCCTGTTTACGCGCAGACATTCATAGATGCCGGTGCATGGGCCTATTTAAACATCTTCACTTTAGGGTCAGGGACCACCAGGGGGATAATTTGAGGTTCAAAATTCCAATTCCACGGGACCTAGAAATCGTCTCCTAATAAGAAAAATATAGAACTAATTCTATAGACTTTAAATATTTCAAGCGGAAAATTATTTCTTATATTCTAAGTTGATCACTTCCATTGAGTAACATCATTGTTCTTAATCAAGCAGAGTACATCTACATCTATATAATATCCTGTAAGCCATCTCTTAAGTGTTTGGCAGGTGGTGAGTTATCACCGACATTCACGTATATACATATAATGTACGGTGCGAATTTCCACAGAGAAAAAATCATCCGCCTTGACCGGGATGATTTTTTCTCTGTGGAAATTCGCACATTTGTGCATTGCGGGTGACTCCGTAAAAGTGAAACTCCGTGGCTAGTCCCGGATAGCTTAAAATTTGTCATAATGTACGGTGTTTCCCAAGAATTCGACGACAAAATGAAGGGAGCTTTTTACGCTTCTCAATGAGATGGAGTTTCATTGGCAGCGCTGTTGCTCTTGGCTACGCTCCGCAACGCATTCATTTTTTTATACATTTTCAAAGGTAAGAGTGGAGAAATCGCTCTTTGACCACTAATTTGTCATTATATTTTCGTTTCACGTTAGATAAATGATTTAAGAGAGAGTAATAGTTATTTACTTATTTCGGTTGTCAATGTTTTGTGGCCTTCTACGCTATATTTGCCGTGAATTTTGAAGAAGGAAAGATTTCTGGTTTGTATAAAATTTGGCGTTTCAATCAGACATGTGTCGAAAAACTTAGTTGTTATTAGTGTTGATCATGATTTTATTCCGGGAAACGAGGTAATCAACGCACAATATGGATCAACTGAGATTGTTTAAAATTGAGGTTAGTGAAGGGAAATGTAGGTACTATGTCCGCATATGTGTAGAAAGCTTTGATGAAACATTCTGAATTGGGTGGTGAATATGCTAAAATCTTGTTTTTATATGTGAGATTACATAATGATGGCGTTCATAGGTTATGGAATTGTAGTACATGATATTGATAACAGATGTAGTATCTCATGATGATGAAGTATATCAAAACCGGATGTATTAAAGTTTTTAGTGTGGAAAATTGCCAATTTTCTTTTATTAAATTATGATATTTCACCAGATCATGCATGAAACAACTCATTTCAAGCGTTTTTCAAGTGTGGGAAAAAATATTTATATCGCAAAAACAAATTAAACTACAATTATTTCTCCATACATATCTACATATATATTTTCCGAAGCTGTCATGGCCCAGGATTCCCTTCAAAACTATTGATTCTCCCGTAAATGGAGAGATACTATTGCAATTACTAATAATGTATAGGCAGGATATTTAGATTCAAAATATCAAAAATTGAGCAAACTTGATGGAGGACGCGATTGGATGAAAAAGTGATTGAAGAATTCAAAATTAACAATTATGCATAAAAAGCCAAAACAAGTCGAATAATTGCCTTGAAAGAATTATTGGCCATTGCTCTCACTTTAAGGTGAGCGATTACGTTTCAAACTATGTAATCTGCATCCGGAGATATCGAAGACCAATCGTAATTAATATAAAGAAATCTTTGATTTCCAAATTGATAGAGCCAAAACTAGGCAACGTATGCATCTTTTGAAACACAACGGAGTTTAATCGACAATTTATAAAACATAACGAAATACGTTCTGCAAATTCTAATGTAAAGTTAATTTTTTTAGCTTAAAAATCAATGATGTGACAAACTAATATCTAATTTATAGTATAGATATGACCACATATAGTAACAGTTTAATCGATGAAAGCTTAAAATTATTAACATAAATACAAAGTTTAATGAAAAGGCAGTAGTAAATGCTTTGATAATCAAATGAAATTTATAAGTTTAAAAACGAAAGTTATGTAACTTCAAGTACAAAAATTATTTCGCCAGCCAAACTAGAGCATTAATTATTTCATAAGCACTCTTGTTTTATGCATATCGTTATTCCATTTGAAGCGCTGCTTAACTGTGATCTCCTAATTTTCACAAAAGATAAGAGAGAACTTATCGGAGGCCGATCGGCTTTGCGCATTTGGAGTAGCTGTCTTTTAAAATCACGTTTCGGGCGTCTTATAAACGATATAAGAATCATTTGGCAAATCAATTACGCGGCTAATAAACATTTTTAATCGAAGTCTACATAGCATGCATTTCGCAGTTATTCATACTTAGTCCAGATTTTCTATTAAACGTATAATTACATACATTTTCGAAGTAAAACCAAAGTTTTTCTGATTGTCCGTTTGTCTGTTACTACTTCTACGTAAGTAAATACTCCAATTAGTTAATTTTGTGCACTTGCCGTCTCCTTTTCATATGCCTTATTTAATGACGAATAAATGACACTCATATCGGAGACAAATGCCAAAAGAAAGGAAAGATCAAATAAATCTTTTTTTCTGTCAAGCACATTTCGTGCACCGTTTGATTTACTAAATACATGGAAAAACATTCTTACATATATCCCCAAATTAAATATATTTCATTAACCGTTGCCATGACGACCGACAGTATTGCTGAAACCGAGGATTATATGTAAAAAAAGGAAAAAATAAGGTCCATTACGAATAAATTTGGATCGATACGTGCCTTTCAGCAAAAGTGAAATATTTTCATTAGAGAAGTTCGTTTCTTAGAATAAAATAATATTATTTTTTTGGTTAAAAGGTGATACAAACACGTTTACGGTCGTATTTTGCAACGAGAGTACTCATTATGAGATTAGAGAGTACTAGGGATTGTATCTAGTAGACTTGAAATTATACGTGATTCCTCGTGACTGAAGCATGGGAAATTAGTATCATTAGGCTTTTGACACTCGTTTGAATCATGGAAAATTCGATATGTAGGAATAGGCAAGAGCAGAAGACTCAAATATTGTTTTGTACTGCAGAGAAATTTCACATTTTCCGCCCCCAAATATTATTGTTCAAGAACCACGAATCACGAATCTCTCAAATTTTGTCGAGTAAATGGTACGTCAGTTTGGAAATAATGGGCGTTTTTCTATACATTAATTTATAGTACGTATTTCTAAATGAGGGGCTTACGCTGGTCTTATTTCAATTTTAAAACTGTTGCTAACCGTCTAGGTGACATCCCGAGTCAAAGATACAACCATATTCGCCGGGAAAAAACTAAATCATACTTCACATTCTTATTTACACCATCAAACAATTATGGAGAAACAGAAATGAACTAAAAAATATTAAGAAGTGATACTTGAGTCATTCCAAAAGCTGTAGTCAAGCAACCACTTGGTTGCAGATTAATTGATTTTAAACTTTCGGTAGTGTAAGTCGAATAATGGTGGATAAAGTCTTACCATATGCCTTGGGAGATGGATGAGAGTCAATTGTTCGGGATGTTTCTGGTGGCGGGAAGCAGGTCTTCCTTGTTTTAATACCAGAGACGGAATAGCGATAGTTAGTTGGAGCGGTAGAGACCCAGAGACAGTGGTAATGACTCCGGAGATATAAACTAATTGCATACATGTGACCAGAGGAAGGCGAAAAAAGAATCCACGACGCGTCAAGAGGATATCTGCTGATGTAATTCCACATTAAAAATTTGCTCCCTGGTTGTCCTTCATTCTAGGAAAAGGTTAATCTCTCTGACGTTTCACGGATGCGACTCTCTTATTGGAGCGGAAAAGACCCCGACGCAGTGGTATTGACTGCGGAGATATACATTAATCGCATAAATGTGAGCAGAGGAAGGCGGAACGAGATTCCACTGGGCATTAGGAGAAAATCCACTGATATAATTGTATTTAAAAATTTTCCCCGGTTGACTTTTATTCTAGGGAAAGGACAATCTCTCATTTCTTTCACGGATGCGTCTTTTCTTTCAACATCCAATGTCACCTCCGAATCCTCTCCATTTTTATGCATAAATTATGTTTATGTGCCGGCATTAATCACCGTCTGTCATTGCATGGGCGTAAACTGACCATTATCAATTTAAAAGATAGGGATCACTAAGTTGGTTTTTTGGGAAAGAATACCAAAAAGAAGATCTCGGGCCGTTTCCCGAAGATAAAAAACAAAAACGGAATGGTAGATTTCAAATCCTTTCCAGAACAATTTTCATCCAAAACATTGTTGCATGTACGCTATGCTGAAAATAACTATTTTATTACATCAGTGTTCTATAGAAAACAGTGTTCTATCGACATCAGAGTTCTACAAAAAGAGTCAGTGAAGGGCTGCATAGAGTCCTAGGGACTTCAGAGATGTACAGTGTACCTACCCTTTGGCACGCTTCATGGAAGAATAAAAGAATGTTAGGACTATGAACGAGGAAAACCTTTACACAAGAAAAAAAACATCCGGTCATCCAACGCTGTTGATAGAAGAAGAAGAAAGGCAGCTGTTTGAGAGGCTGATATGCCTTTCAAGGCGAGGATTTGGGTGTACACCTGATTTAGTTGGTGGAGCTCTTTTCCAGTATGCAGAGGAGAGGCATACAAAACATCCGTGGAAGAAGGAAACAAAAGCCGGCCCCAATTGGTTCACTTCTTCCATGAAAGGCATCTAGTCTGATCCCTCGGAAAACCTGAGAATCTATCTTGAGCTCATGCTGAGGGGTTAACTAAGAAAGCAATAGGCGACTTATTCAATTTATGTGAGGAGGTTTATAATGACAATGAGATGACATCCCAACCAGACCTTGCTTTTAACATGGATGAAACGGGCTTTCCCCTCAACAATAATCCGTCAAGAATTATCAGCGAGAAATGTACAAAGGAGGTATTCATATTGACTAGAGAAAAGTTTTGAAACCGAAAGTTCACAGTCTGGGGAATCTGATTTTACTGTTGACTCTTCATGAAAAAACCCACCTGTACCCCAGGATAAACTCTTCCTAATTTGGCAGGAATAAATTCACGTGGATTATCACAAATAGGTCAAACTAAAGAGAGGGCTTACGAATCAATTTTTATGAGCTTAATTCCAATACCGAGGAAGGCAATGGAGAGGATGAAATTCCGCTGGCGCCAAAAAGTAAAGGTTTTAAGCTTTTAACGTCACCTGAAAACATCGCCATTACAGCTGAAGATGGAGAATAAAGGAAGGAATTTTATAATTACCAAGCGAAAGGTTAATTAGAGGAAAGAGAGATTTGATGATCATGAGAACAGTGAGTCAAAAAGCAATTTGTTTGTGGAATATGCATCTAAATTTGATACTAGCACACGTCAGTTAGATTGCAAAAATAAACGATATTTAAAGCCTCGACTGCCACAAGTTCAATTTTTTATATTGCAATAGTTTTTATGGATATAATTGCACACCTGTTGTTAACAATGTTTACTAATGCGAAATCAACGTAAATAGGAACTCTACCAATGTGTTGCAATGTCCTTTGAACAGGTATTAGTGATGGCAGTTTAAAGGCTTTTACAGCGAGGATAATATGCTTCGGTCTCTTTCGGTCGCAGCTCAGTGTAGCACATTGTCTACTTAGCTTTCCCGGCCATTACAGGATACATTCTCATGATAGACACCCTAATAATGCACCCTGTAATAGCTGCAGAAGCTTGTCGACAAAACGCCACTCTCAGCTGCCTACAAAAGAGACTGAAACAGGTATTGGTCATGTATCTGAGGTTAGAGAATGTTTTCTAAATTATTACCTATACAACTAATATATTTTGAGACTTAGTAAACATAAATATTAACGCCAATATTTGTTAATTTACTCTCAATTGTTTTCATCATTATTCAAATAATAAATATATGTTATTATACCTGGCTACATATGTCAATACTAAAATGATCAGAATAGTCCCTTGAGTGATCAGAATAGCCCTGTCATTTTGACGTTTCAATGTTTTTTTTGTAACGTCACTTACATTTCTTTATTAGTTAACGAACCTTACCAAGGTTCTTTAACTTTATAAATTTTTCTCTTCTTACTCTTTTGAACAATCGATAAGCTAAAAGTAGGCGCAGACCAATAGTTCATCAAGTAGTTTAAACTCTGTCCATGACGCAATGATGTTAAAATGATCGAAATAGCCCCGGTCTACCCTATACAACTAACTCGCATCAAGTAGACAATGTCTAAAACTTAAACTCTAACATCTAAAAACATTATAACTCTATTCAAATCAAGAATTAATGTGATTTATAGCGACAGCCATAATAAGACTAAAATGAAATAATTCTGAAGTACAATTGTTGATAAATTGTTCCATTTAGTACTCCAGAAAATCTTAAAATTTTTACAGCAACTATTCTTGTCCGTACTGTCTGTTACGAAAGGTGACTGAATAAAAGCTGTGATACTTAGTAATGTGATCCCCGCTTCATTATTCCGTGAGATAATTGAGATTTTTTGAGGCACCAGTGTAATAATAGTTTAGGAATAAGTGATGCGGGAAAACATACCCGGTGCCTCATTAAGTGAACCAGGGCTCACCAGGTGAGTAGAAGTTAGATCTCCGATGTGAAAGACTACTAACTATTATCCCGCGGAAAAATACATATGAACGGTTCCGCTGAATGGTTCTCGATGTTTTCGATTCTCATTTTTCACCGTGACCAAGCACGCTATAAACCTAGAACGACTGACTGGGTCCAATGGACCCGGTTGGTAGATTTGATGGTTTATTATTCTGTCGTAAATGAATGCAATTGATGGAGACGCCGCGACTTTTCCTGCGTTGGTATCTTCCGTAACATATCAAGAAATAGCGATCATGGAATTTATTTTTCTTCTTATAGCAAAAAGTCACGTAGTGGACTGACTGGGTCCATTGGACCTAGTCGTCCTCCTTCCTATTTGATGGGTGGTATATATCAAAACGCCCGTTGTTCATTATTTCCTTTGTATTTTTAAGTGTTGCAATGTGTATCATTCAATGGGTATAGTTTACAGTTGAGAATGATACCTTTCATTTGCTTTTACAATGTCACATTTAGGATGGTGCGGACTGAAAAACGCGTTCTCGTTACTTTTTGCTCGTGTGGTTTGCATCTTTGTTTCACTTTTGACGCTTACATTGAGTGAATTCTCTCCAGCCTGTCCCAGACGTTCTCGATATTTTTGCCGAGGCGGTTCATTTTGCTGTAGTAGTCTCTGTAGCGGTCAATGGTCAGTTTTGCACTCCAGAAGGAAAGGTCGAGCTGCCGTCAGATAATCAGGCAGAAATATAACATGTGACAATTTTTTCACAAGCTTATCCTTAGGCCGTCAACTACTTGCGAAAGGTTTGACAATTGTAGGGACTGTGAGGAAAAATGAAGGTGAGAATCCGCCCCCGAGCTCACATCTATGAAACGCAGAGAGCCAAAAATCTACTCTTTTCGCTTTTCAATATGATTCAATGGTACTCTCTTACTGTCCAAAAAAGGGAAAAAGTGTGATTTTACTCAGCGCTATGCACAATCAGTCAAAAATTGACGATGCCTCTGGAAACAAAAAAACAGGAAATTATTTTATATCACAATAGCACAAAGGGTGGTTTAGATACTATTCATAAAATGGTCCGCAACTTCAGTTGCAAAAGAATGACGCGAAGATGGCCTCTTGCCCTCTTTTATAACATGATTGATATCAGTTCAATTAACGCTTATGCCATATGGAATCATTTGACTAATCCAAATCTAGCAAATAAACTAATGAAACGGCGTGATTTTTTAATCTGCTTGGGTAAGGAGTTGGCTAGGTGCACCGAAAGGGTTGAGTTCCCCCAAGCGTAAAATCTACAATTAGAAGTTATAATATCGAGAAAATGAAGCGGCGTGTCAGTAGATAGGCCATTTAAACAGCATTGTCAATTTGAACCTAGGTTCTTTTCAAACAAATTCAGATAAAATGGTACAAGAGCCTACATGCTACTCGAGATAGACGCGAATCTTTATGCGACTTTTACCATTTCAAATGTGCATTAAAAGCACATTTTTCTCCATGCCTTTAATGTGCATTTAATGCACATTTTTATTTTTTTGGGAGAACAAAATTTTTACATTATGTGAGTGAAAAAAGAAGAAAAAGAAATTCCTCTAGAGAGGACCGAACTTCCCACTTTCTGTATTGCAGTCCTCTGCGTTACTTCTCGTCTACCGCTCGTTTTGAAGTTAGAGTAGTGTACTTAGTTTAAATATATTCTATGTCATGAATTATATTTATTTTCATATCATTTTGTTGTGGTAGGTGTTCACTAAATGGAACTCAGCCTGATGTGTTGCAGCAAAGTACCTCACTTTCATGTTTCCCTCTTCACAAGAAGAACCTCGTCATGAGCCTTACATGGCATGAAGTTCTCTCCTTGTAAGGCTCAAATTATTTCTCATTAGGGTGATGCGACTTCTCATAGCAAATCTAATAAGTTGTCGTAGAAAATGCGCGTATTACGCGCATTACTAATGCGAGACTATTGCAGATTTACGAACGAGGATGTTTTACGCGCATTTTATGCGCATTCAACGCACATCAGCGCTGCTTGGGTCGAAATTGAATTTCTGATACCTGATTACATTGAGCATATAGAGAAAATCCACCTTTACTCTCCTTTTCAGACATTTTGGGTTTCCAACAAACAAACTATGGCCAAACTCTTTGGGAGATGGAGTAAATCACAAAGAAAGATAAATACTCTGTGAAGCCCTCACTTTTCACCACATTGGCGTGCTCCCTTTTTTCGAAGTAAACGCGCCTACAACATGGCCGGAAGCGCATTACGGGATTACAGGTTGAAACGCCATATGTCCTCTCTGTATACTCTGTGTTTATAGTGTGCTTGGTTACGGTGAAAAATGAGCATCGAAAACATCGAGAACCATTCAACGGAATCGTTCGTTTGTATTTTTCCGCGGGATTGTTGCCAAATCTCTTACCCAGGCGTCCCCTGCCGGGTGTTACCCAGGTAACGTTTATGAATCGCTCAGCGTAGGGGACCCCTAGGTGTTACCTGGCTAGAGGATACCTAGGTAACCCCTAGGAATACAACTATGAATACGGGGATTAGTATACAACATCTACAGAGGACGTCAAGTTTTTGTTTCATGCTGATCAAATCATAAAAATAGATTTTATATGGCATATGTTCTTTCCATCATAAATAGTTTTGTACGCTTTATTATTACATTTTGACTGCATGTTCTTTTTTGGGAAGCTATTTAAAATTTACAACCTGAAGTATTTCTCTCAGGGATATTTTAAGGATAAAAAAAGGGCATGCAGATTAGTGGAAGTCTAACGCAACCTCTGATAAGAATATACTAAACGATTTTGTACTCTTTCATCGAATGTTATGTGTGAAATTCTGTCGGGATTCCCACCGGGATAAATTTTTGGCTGCTGCCAACGTTTCGATGGATTACACTTCCATCATCATCAGGGTAATGGTGCCCGTGCCGCCTATGTTCTTCCTTATATAGGGTCTTGGATGGCTACGTCTGACTGACCATTGTTGTTTCTTCTTTCCGTTATTATTTTTGAAATTAACGGTTTCCACCCTTGATTTATCGAGTACCCCGAGTCTCGATTTAAATTATTAGGCTGAAAATGTATTTCTATGGCTTCCTTAAATAGCCTTTCCCAATAACCATTGGCCTTGCATATGACTTTCGCATCACTAAAGGAGATGAGGTGGTCCTCCTTGAGGCTACGCTCCGCCACGGCGGATTTATGAGGATGATACAACCTAATGCATCTCCTGTGTTCTTTCAAGCGTGTTTCAATTGTGCGGCCTGTCTGTGCGGCATCTCTCTTATATTTATTCATCTTAGGACCTTCCTAATATACGCTTAACAAATACTATACCGCATTTGTTTTGTACTTGTGAGCGCCACAATATATATGAAGTTAAGGGAATTTTACTGTATCTGAAGCTTTTATGTTTACTCCACCCACAGGATAGGTATGGCATTTGTGTGATGACTTTCGCAGGAAGTGAACTGTGGTGCATTTACTGATATTTAATTCTAACCCCCCCACTCCTGGCACCACGTATCAACGCTGTTAAGGTCCGATAACAGAACTTCAAAGTCCGCGTGTTTGCTAATTTCACGGTAGATAACTTTATCATCAGCGAGTAATCTTAATTTACTGCTAATTCGAGAAATTAGGTCATTAGCATAAAAAATGAATAAATGAGGGACGATCACGCTTCCTTGAGGAACACCGGACGTGACTTCGACCATATCAGAGATATAGGGCGGGGTTTAAATGGCATACTCCGGTTACCCGGAAACTCATGCGTTCTTTAAATTACTGCAAACATCTGCAAAATTAAGTAAAATGTTTTGTCGACGGTCGGAAAGCGATTCCTATTCCAGTTATTATATTTATATGATATTACTAGCTGGGGTACTCAGCTTCGCTCAGGGAGTTGATATAATAGTGTGTGGTAGTTGGAATACAAGGATAAACTTTAAAATATAAGAGGTAAAAAAATTTTATTGAAAACATGTTCTAACTATTTACAATCCTTGTTTATAAACAACATTTTTCATTTTGTTATCCGGGGTATATATGTACAAATTTTTCGAATGTCCTACTCGAGAGCGAGCTGCGTATAGTTGACCGTGAGAGAAGCAGGAGTCTTTGAGGTTGATGCCACAATGTTTTAAAGTTTGTCTTTTTGCTTTGTTAATTTTTAAACTAGAGGCTAATTTGATTGGAAATTGCAGTGTTTTGCAGTGCTTTGATGATGTTATTCGATAGCTGTTTGACGATCATCCTTGTTCCATTACGTAGTTTTGGTGAGTTGAGATTTCTGAGTAGTATGATTGGAGATCCAATTTTCAGTGGAAGGCAGTGTAATGGCATTCCTGGTAATTGCAAAGAGTTAATAAATTCTGTAGGGAAGTTGAAACTTTCTCAACGTTTACCATCATGTCGATCGATTTTTATATTCTCTCTTCAACGGGAATTTTCTTTTGAATATTAAAGTTGATATCGTCGACAATATTATTCTTAGTTGCCAAAACTGCCCTTTGAAATAGCCACTCCGGATTGGTATAGTTGTGAACAGTGTTTGGATAAATTTGGTCAATGAGTTCGTTTTCAGTAGTGACTATGTTGCAGAAATCACTGTTGAGTTCAATGAGGCCGGTCGTCTGGTCAGTAGGATATGTGCCTTCGCCTATTTGTAAAAGTTTTTGAACAAAGTGTGCTGTTGTTTCGTCTTTCGATAGTTCAACTCTCATATTTATTGTTAGTCGCAGTAATTGTATGTGTGGCCAGAGATGATGTGATTTTTTAAACATGCATTGATCTCGTCTGCTGGTGTTGACTACGGGATAACTGGAAGTGTTTGTCGAAATCTTCTGAGAGTATGAGTAGAGCTCCTCCCATCACTTCAGAGTTACCTCGCAAGTCTTGTAATGTTCTGTCCATGGCTTCGAGTAATTTTTTGTGTGACATTGTGCATTCGTCCTAGAAGATAATTTTAGCTTGTTTTAGAAGTTCTCCCCGTCCAGATGCTCTTGAGATTTTACATACCGGGAATTGTTCTTCGGCTATATTCAACGGTAGTTGTAGGGCGGAATGGGTAGTTCGCCCTCCTTCCATAAGTGTGGCTGCAATGCCGGATGATGCCAGTGCAAGTGCGATGTGTTGTTTAGCAAGTATTTCCGCCAGCAATAGATTTATTAGAAACCTTTTCCCGTTACCACCTGGTGCGTCCAAGTAAATAATTCTGCCAGTGTTGTTGTTGATCCGGTCCATTATAACGTTGTAATTTTTTTTAACTGTCATTGAGGAGTGGTTTGTTGTGAGCAATGTATTGAAGTAGTTCATTGATGTTGTAGCTTTTTTCCTTTGTAATTTAGAAGTACAGTACGTGGGAGTTCGTAAAATATTAATAACTTCGTGAAGAAATAAACTTATTTTGACATTACATAAAAAAAATTAAGTAAAATGTTTTGTCGACGGTCGGAAAGCGATTCCTATTCCAGTTTTTATATTTATGTTATATGTTATATCGGCACCATATATGTATTATACTAGCACTAGGTCAGCGAACTAATGATACCATCATTGCATTACTCGGAGAAAGAGGTAGTGGGGAGGGAAACTAGGCGTCGGCGCTCTTATGAAACAGCACCGAGGGCACCACGGTTAAACGTCCGCACCGACTGAGGAAGTGCAACCCTTGACCTTTTTTAAGTGTTTTACTGAAGTAGGGATTGGGGTTTCCGCAAAAATTCGCCTGGATTCGAGCCAGAGTCAGGCAGGGTGGGAAGCCAGTACTCTAACTAACATAACACCCCAGTTTCCCAAAACCTTATCGAATGGTTTAAAATTATGCTGGCCCAATATTGAAATACTAATAACGCGCAAAATAAATGAACTTTTAAATCAATGGTGAGGACTAATAATTTTTTAATTTTTTAATATAATACTTAGGAATCTAAAATTTCATCAGTAAATCTTCCAATCAACACTCAAGTAGTAATATCAGCTAGTTGAAAATCACCATTACGATTTAATAATGAAACTCTGAGCGATTAATCCGGTGACCCAAACTACTTAGAACCTTCACTCTTCCCGGCATGACCATGCATCCAACGACAGTTCCTCGCGTATCGGTCCAGCTACGATATATATTGCTCCGATAGTAGACTGCAAGATCTCGATCTGTAGCATTATTACTGCAGTAACTAACAGATTCATCATCCCCAATGTATAATAATTTAAGAAAACGGACATAGGCAAATAATTTCAAACGAAAACGTGGCACTTGGTACACATAAAAGACATTCCCTAGCATAAGCTGAAGAACTTCAATACAATGACTAAGCTCAGAACCAGGCGGGTTGGTGGCCACAAGGTGGGGATAAACCATATTTACACATTTTCAAACCTAAAGACTGCCTCTCACTTAAGTCTTGCCGTCAGAAACTGATGTAAGGAACTGGTTCCGATCAAATTCCAGACCGAATTTATAAAAAGTTATCGTCAGGAATTGCATTGTACCGTACAGCATTAATCGAGTCATTTGAGGAATTTTAATCCCTCGAGGATATGTACCTCTGGTAGAAATCTATTTAGTAATAAAAAGAATTGTAGAAGAATTATAAGAATATTATTACAGTTGAATAACATCTTAAAATTGTAACAAAGCATATTGCTTTCATGTATCTGTTGGAATGTTTAATTTGTTTCCACCTCTTATCCGACAGAGCAGACGACGTTTGGTTGCAAAAGAAGTGAGAATAATGCTCTATAAGAGTCTCTTCAAGGAAAGTGATGTGATGGTAAAATTCGATTATTTCATCACGGATATTCTAAAATTACTATTCTAAATAGTCTGTGGATTGATAAGATGGTCAACCCATCGCAAACTGCCTCTGGAAAATGTTATGCGACAGTTTGGGAATTTGAGGATGGAAATGAATGCGAATAGGCGAGGTGAGCCATATTTCGAGCCTGCTTGATTAAGTAATGCGGCGGAAATGTTTTGATACAATTCTTATTAGAGAGAGTAAACACTCATCCTTTGCGTGTAGAGTAAGTTCTTCTATTTTAACGAAACTTGTTTACCCCGGCTGTAAGATCGGAAAATTACTGCAATGCAGGAATTAAGCAATTTGATTCGGTCGAAGAAATACCAGTATACAGCGAGAGGTATGGGAAAAGGAAATTTCAATAAAGGATTCCAATTTCATACTTGTACTCAACTTTGCTAAGCTTCAAATACATTTGCTCACCCTCCTTCCCTTTCATCTTGGGGCGCTAATTTTTTTATGAGAGGGAGAGCCACTGGCCCACGGCGTCACTCCCAGGCCTCATCTCACGTTCAGAATCGCAAAAAACTTCTATGATGCTACTATTCGAAAAATAAGAGTTACGAAACCAATTTCTGGCAAACAGCGTCTACGCTATTTCATTCGGATTAAGCAGCCTTTGACGTCGGAGAACCAAAATTCTACTCACCTGGTGAGCCCTGGTTCACTTAATGAGGCACCGGGTATGTTTTCCCGCCAAACTTATTCCTTAACTATTGTTACGCTGGTGCCTCAAAAATCTCAATCATCTCACTGAATTATGAAGCGGAGATCATATTACTAAGGATCACAGCTTCAATACAGTCACATTTCGTAACAGAAGGACGGACAAGAATAGTCGCTATGAAAGATTTTTAAGATTTGTATGAAGATTTATCTGAAGTACCAAATAGAACAATTTATCAACAATTGTACTTCAGAATCATTTCATTTTAGCCTTATTATGGCTCTCGCTAATAATCACATTAATTCTTGATTTGAATAGAAGCTATAATGTTTTTAGATGTTAGAGTTTGAGTTTTAGACATGCGAGTTAGTTGTATAGGGTAGACCGGGCTATTTCGTTCATTTTAACATCATTGCGTCATGGACAGAGTTTAAATGATCCTCGCTGTGAAAGCCTTCAAACTGTCATCACTAATACTTGTTTAAGGGGATTTGCAAAACATTGATAGAGTTCCTGTTTACGTTGATTTCGCATTAATTAACATTTTTAACAACAGGTGTGCAATTATATCCATAAAAACTATTGCAGTATAAAATAATTAAACTTGTGGCAGTCGAGGTTTTAAATATAGTTTATTTTGGAAATCTAACGGGCGTGTGCTAGTATTAAATTTAGATGCATATTCCACAAACAAATTGCTTTTTGACTCACTGTTCTCATGATCATCAGATCTCTCTTTCCTGTTATAAACCTTTCGCTTGGTATTTATAAAATTAGGAAGAGCTCATCCTGGGATACAGGTGGGTTTTTTCATGAAGAGTCAAGAGTTAAATCCGATTCCCCAGTCTGTGAACTTTTGGTTTCAAAACTTTTCACTAGTCAATATGACTACCTCCTTGGTACTTTTCTCGCTGATAATTCTTGACTGTTTATTGTTGAGGGGGAATCCCATTTCATCCATGTTAAAAACAAGGTTTGGTTGACATATCATCTCATTGTCATTATAAACCTAACATAAATTGAAAAAGTCGCCTATTGCTTTCTTAGTTAACCCCTCAGCATGAGCTCAAGATAGATTCTCAGGTTTTCCGAGGGATCAGACTAGATGCCTTTCATGGAAGAAGTGAACCAATTGGGGCCGGCTTTTGTTTCCTTCTTCCACGGATGTTTTGTATGCCTCTCCTCTGCATACTGGAAAAGAGCTCCACCAACTAAATCAGGTGTACACCCAAATCCTCGCCTTGAAAGGCATATCAGCCTCTCAAACAGCTGCCTTTCTTCTTCTTCTATCAACAGCATTGGATGACCGGATGTTTTTTTCTTGTGTAAAGGTTTTCCTCGTTCATAGTCCTAACATTTTTTTATTCTTCCATGAAGCGTGCCATTGGGTAGGTACACTGTGCATCTCTGAAGTCCCTAGGATGCTAATCAACCCTTCACTGACACTTTTTGTAGAACTCTGATGTTGATAGAACACTGATGTAATAAAATAGTTATTTTCAGCATAGTGTACATGCAACAATGTTTTGGATGAAAATTGTTCTGGAAAGGATTTGAAATCTACCATTCCGTTTTTATTTTTTATCTTCGGGAAACGGCCCGAGATCTTCTTTTTGGTATTCTTTCCCAAAAAACCAACTTAGTGATCCCTATCTTTTAAATTGATAATGGTCAGTTTACGCCCATGCAATGACAGACAGTGATTAATGCCGGCAAATAAACAGATTTTTTGCATAAAAATGGAGAGGATTCGGAGGTGATATTGGATGTTGAAAGAAAAGACGCATCCGTAAAGAAATGAGAGATTGTCCTTTACCTAGAATAAAAGTCAACCGGTAAAATTTTTGAAATACAATTATATCAGTGGATTTTCTCCTAATGCCCAGCTGAATCTTGTTCCGCCTCTATATCTAATACCTCTGATCACAATACTTTGACCGAAACAGATTGCTTAATTCCTGCATTGCAGTAAGTACTTTCGCAAGTAAGGTAAGGGACAAAG
Source organism: Ceriagrion tenellum (assembly GCA_963169105.1). NCBI lineage: Eukaryota > Metazoa > Arthropoda > Insecta > Odonata > Coenagrionidae > Ceriagrion > Ceriagrion tenellum. Next base: position 7,151,970 of record OY720644.1, read on the forward strand.
ATTTGATTTGTATGAAATGGATTCATGGATAATTTTTGCATTCATAAAAGATTACATCAATGATTTGGGTGTTCCTCTTTTGGAACGAAATTGAGGATACAGACACCTTATTGACCAACTAACAAAACACACCTGAAAAATTTGCACAACAAATTTCATTATTTGTACATAACAATACCTATATCCCACCCAAGAAACAGCTTGGCGTCAATCAATGACCGGAGGAAGATCAATTTATATTCTAGAGAAGCCCGGTGACCTCAGAGGATGTAATGCCAATCAAGTAGAATACATAATAATAATAATAATGATAATAATAATAAAATCACAGCAAAAGACCTAAGCAAGTTACACTTTTGTACTGTTGATTAATCCCAAAATTACATGGTATTAAAAAATCTGTGCCTCACGTTTACAAAACTTTTCCGACAACATTGAGATCAATGAATATCATGCATCTCGCATGTCCACTTAGTCCCGTAAAGGTCACAAAAATCCACAGGGGAAGAGGACGCCTCGGTAGCTTAACTGGCTAAAGCACCCGGCCGGAAATCAAGGGATCCGGGTTCGAATCCCGGTCAAGGTGGATGATTTTTTCTCTGTGGAAATTTGCACATCATGCATCTCATTATCTGCTTAGGGGAAAATTCCTTATAATTTGCCGAGTTAAATCCTTATGAATAAGGAAGAGATTGACTTTAGCCACTTGCAGGTGACTCTTTAAAGGTATTACCACTGTTATCCTCAATACTCATCCAATGGTTATGTTCAGAGAATCATCTTCATAATACTATTTCAAGACTAGTCATAAATGTTTATTTTCCTGCAGTTATCTAGCGAATGCATTGGTCCTTCATCTCAGGCTTCTGTGAAATAACTTAGTGCTCCCAATCCAGAAACACCAGCAACTAATAGATCTCAAATGGATATCTATTCGAGGTTCATCTTTATTAGCACATTTCTACTAAGGATATAGGAGTTTACTTTCCAGGGATCATAAAGCAAATTCATTCACCATCTCTTTCTGGTGATAAGATATAGCAAAGTACATTCAATCCATGAACTCATACCAGTTATAGACATCTAATAGGTATCTATTACAATCATATCCATCCATGGATAAAACTTGACAATATGTAGACATTATTTCCATTGCAGGTAACAATGTGCTTTGGTGAAGAATCAAGAGAAAAATCAAGTCGCAGTTGATCATTTATTTAAGTTTCGTTTTCTTTTACAATTACAATTTTAAAGGACAATACGTATGTATTAGGAAATTATGACATTTAACTTTTCTGGAGAGGTTTTGGAGTTTTAATGATGTCACACGCTGTGCAAAGACGATTTAATCCATTTTTATGGGATAGACAACTACATATTTTACTTTATGGTCATTGGGTGGAGTAGGTTCTGTAATTTAAGTAATCATTCTATTTGGGGGATTTGACAGTTACTGGGTAGATAAAATGCAGAAATTCCACAAAAGTTGATATTTTTAAATTAAATTAAACTCGGTTCAACTTTCTGCAGGGCATCATCTTCAGGAGAAACAACCTGAAAATGATGCACTTCATTGAAACCATGGTCCTCTAAATTCCAAATTTTGTCAAATATCTGTGTATTTAATACCTTATATATGAAGGAATTATAGTAGGTAATACCAGAGACTGTCACCTTCAATTACTGAGTGGCTGGGAGAAGAAGATATTTGGTTTTTAATCATACAAATTTTAACTTATGTCCCTAGTTCTGGATCATCCATGATTTGGTCAGATTTTGATGACACGACATACTTCAATCATGTGGTCATCCAATATTGGGCTAATGGATGGATCTTTAAAAAAATTACACAATCAAGGATGGTCATTGCTTATTGTAGAGTGTGTTTTTGTTTTTATAATTAAATTTAATAAGCCTTAATTAATTAATTTGTCATGAAACAGTTAAGAAAATATGCAAGAATGGATTTCTCTTGCCAGTTACTTCTTTACATATTTCAATGCCCAAAAGAGATTTCTTTCATTGCCATGGACTTTTGTAAATTGTTTGGTTTTTGGGTTCAACAGTGTTAACAAATACACTCTAATTGGTTTTTGCATGAAAAAACTTGGATTTTTAAACCAAAAGCTAAGTTAGTTTTCTCATTTTTAGTGAATCGACAGTATTTGAAAGCATATTATTCAAAATTAGATAGCATGTTGGTATATCATGCTCCCATGGGATCACTTAATTACTCGTTTTTGCACGTCTAAAGATATGATTTATACATCTGCTACCATATGGCCAAATTTTTACTTATCTTGGGTGTGCACTAATTCCAAGGGATGATCGGAGTTCATTTGGTGCACATAACTTTTTACTGAGTGAGAAGTGCTCATCACTTTCCACACCATGGCAAAAAAAATATATAATTCTTTCTTATGACTATTTTCACTGTGATTCAAGTTAATGCCATGTGCCTCAACATAGGCTAAATGAGTTTATTATATCCTTATAATGTAGAAAGGACTTTTGTTCATAAAAAATCTATCACATAGCAAGTCCTTCTTAAAATTGTGTATCATGATTTTTACAGATAAGTGCATTTGCTGACCAACATGGATAGTGTCTGAAGGCTATTACCAAAACATAATTAGTGTACAATTATCAAAATTGAGAGAATACCACATTATGAAAATATTAAGGGAAACGTTGAGGGTTACAGTGCTGATTTTTTGAGAAATTCTTAAAACCTAGTGATGAATATTGGCTGTGATGAATCCTTTTTCATTTTATAATTTTTTTCCGTAGGCAGTTACATTTTATAAGTTAGTAGTGAGGTTCAATATTAGTGTTTAAAAACACAGAGCAACTCATGTACCATAGGAAATGAATGTTAATGATTTAAAACCCAAACGAGAAAAACATAAAAATATTTAGTTTTACAGAAAATTTGGACAGTTTTCAGAAGATACAGAGGCTATGAAATATATTCTAGACTTATTGCCTACTCTAAGTCTACTTTTATGTAAGTATATGTAATGAGAAACTTGATAAGATAATAAAACCACTGGTATGATTCCTGTGTGGTTATTAGAATGATATAATGTTAAAGAAATTTACACACCCTATAAGCAAGGTAATTACCCAAAAAGAAAGGTAATTCAAACAAATGTAATGAATTCGTTAGTATTTCCTTTAGTTTAGAATGAAGTAATGAATGGCTTATGACTTTAAGAAAAAGGATATGTGATATCATCTATGTATGGATTGTTAACTCCTCGCCAAAAAAGTGTTGCCTAGAATTCCTCATAAAAACAAAGTGACAAACCCCATTGATTGTGGCACTCTGGTTCTAGGTTCTAGGTAATGCAATGGTTCAAATGGAAATGCTGTCAACAGAACATAAATTATCACGATTTGCCTGCCAGTTACCATAAATATAGAGTAAAATAAATATAATTTAAAATAAAGAATGAAGTCATTTAGCCACAGTTCCAAAATAACCAAAGATATACCATTTCTGAATGTATCACTACGTTTACCAATCGAACTCAGATCGATTTGGCTGGTTCAGCTCGGTATGGTAAACGCAACAGGCTAGTGGCATAGAAATGAGAAGAGGGCTAACTCGACCCGGTTTCTCTGCCAATCTGAGATTTTAAATCAATATGAACCAATACAAATCAATATTTCAATCGATTTTGCATTGATAAACCAGGTGATCAGAATTGGCTGGCTTAGAATGTTCATATTGGTCTGAGTTAATATCGATCTGAATTTGATTGGTAAATGTAGAGATTGTCTACTATTGTTATTAATGTTGAGTTTGGTTTATTCGGGTTTTCCCCACATTGATTCATATTTATGGACAGCAGATTCGCTAACATTACAGCCAGCATCATCAGGTCCTGAAACACTCACTGAAACGTTAGCAAAACTGTTGTCCGTAAATATGAATCAACGTAGGAAACACCTGAATAAACTGAACTCAAAAAATCACCGCCGAAGCCTCTGTACCAATGTTATTAATATTGTTTACTACTGTTGTCAACTACTATTGTTTACTGCTACTCTAGATTGTTAGTTAGTCTAATTGAGCAGGACAGGTGAAGGTATGAATGGTCACCCATCCAACCCTCATCCGGGCCCAACATTGCTTAACTTCATTGGTCTTACGGGAACTGGTGTTTCAATGAGACTAGGCCCATGCCCAGAATATACTGCTACCCAATCTTTATTGTTCATGATATACAGTAGAACCTGGATAAGAAGTTCCCGCATAAGGAGTTTAATTTTTCAAGTCCCAAAATAAACCATGTAAGGTGTGTACTAATTTTTCCCGGGTAAGAAGTTCCCGCTTATTAAGTTTTCCCCGCTAAGAGGTCTCAACCAATGATACCCCGATAACAATTTTGAATGAAATTCTACCCGCATACAAAGTTTTATAGGATTTGAATACGAATTTTGACTTCAGTCTGATTTTCTTCGAAATTGTCAACGTTAAGTTGTAATTCCTGTAAACCATCACAGGATGGTATTCTTGGTAGAGAGGCTGTAATTGGTCGCTGCTGTGGTTTCCCAGCGTACCAACACAGTAAGTCTGGTGCTTTCTGATGAAGGATGCCAATTGTTTACAGCTTTTGGAGACTTTCTTTGTATTATTTTAATAACCTTCCCATGTACCTTTCAATGTGTATTTGGAGGATGGCAACTTTTATTTCCATACACAGCCAGTGATTTTGGCAGTACTTGCCCACTTGCCAAACTAGGTGGCCTCACTGACTTGTTGCAATTACTTGCTACCTTAAAGAAATTCAGCCCCTTGAATCCCATGTCAGCCATCTCATGAACATTCATCAGCATTCTATCAGGGAAACTGCACGAAACAATAGTCTGCACATTGATGAATCTTCAGAGGAAACCCTGGGAAACATATTATGTATCATACCATCAGGTGAAGTACAAATGAGGTACTTTAAAGTGTTGAATTTTTTAGGATCCAAGTAAGTCTCAATTGATCAAAGGCATTCGATGGCCTTTCTTTTTGTATCTTAAGTGTGCCACTGATGATATATATCTCATGAACCTAAGGCAAAAGGCTATTAGAAAGCTTTCAAATACTCTCTTGTGGTAACCACTTAATTAATTATTTTAAAGCAGATGAAATACTTGAAACATGCCGATTGAACAACATTGAAGCACATGATTTGGATATCCCTTATGTACTTATGACCAAGTGTTTGGAATGGAAAATTATCTATGACCTTCCTAAAAATAAAGGACACAACATCTCTTGATTGAAGGTGCTTACTGCTTCACAAAATTCATTCCTCCAAAAGACTGAGTAAAAATAAATATGATCTAGACACCCTTATCGTGACATGCATGCTATCATGTATGAAACAGAGAATTTGCATTCAGATTAATAGTTCTAGGTTTATATCTGAATCTGACAACACAGGTTATACAAATTCCCACCATCAGACATGCCTACCACATAGCTGGAAAAAGTGTCCAATGAATATATATATATTGACAGATATTTTGGATTTTGTACATTTTATTGGTGATATGCAGGCAGCCACCAATTCATATCCTTCTACATTCATATTTGTTGTCAGCCTAGATACCTTTGCTCCTGAAATGAACTGCTTTATGGATACCATTTATGAAGGACTAGCATTATTCTCTCAATATTGTAATTGTATAGTGTATGTAAAATAATCAATACTGTGGTGCATGTAGTCAAGTGTATATATAGATATACATTTCCACTGTAAGATATTGAACCTGCCATTGTAACAGCATTTGCTTTCACATTTCTTTATCTCTTATCCTAAATATCTGTGATCCTTTGGTCTTATTTTTCACAAAAATATGTTTCACAGATGCTTTTGTGTGCCACACGTACTTGGAAGTATACCTTGGAAATACAACGTAGTAACCAGGTTCACTACCACCAAGAAAATTGGAGACATTATGCCTAATTGAAAACATCGGATTCCCAGAACCATGAAGGAGGGAGTTTACAAGATTGACTGCACCTATGGGAAATCCTATGTTGGTCAGACTGGGAGGGCGATTGCATGCAGAGTGAAAGAACACCAGAAGGCGACAGAAAAGAAGCAGTTCCATCTCTCATCTGTCGCCGAACATGCTTGGTCTGGACCTGGGCACTCAATCTGCTTCAAAGAAACAGAAGGCCTGAGCGGTGAAAATAGATACTTTCCACGACTCATCAGGGAATCTATCGAAATCACTAAACATCCCAACAACATGAACAGGGAAGATGTCTACCACTTAGTGACAACATGAAAAAGAGTGCTGGCACCAATCAGAGAGAGGAAGAAGATGAACCGACAGCCCATCAGAAGTGACTGACTCTACTATATAAACTGGACTAGAAAGAAGTCCTGCATCTTCGACCTGAAGACGCCTCCAGGATAAGAGGAGAAATGTTGTCAGAAAATTGAGTGTCGGCAGTTGTCGGCTGAATCCCAAAAGAAGAATGGAAAGAATACCTGCTCGCTGCGGAAACCTTAACAGAACTTCATGTTTTAGAAATGTAACCCTTGCCCATCAATGATCAAAGGCTTGCAAAACTGCAGAGTGGAAAATAGTTTACAAGAGGTTATGAGTGGTGCCAGTTATTTTCCAAAAGGCCACAGAATCCATTGTTTGAATTTGGAAGAAGTCCATGAGTAGCCAGATGATATTCTGGTCCAGGCTTTATCCAGGGAATTGCTGCTCTCCAGGGCACAAGGTGCAGATGTTGTTTCCCCTACTGTAAAAATGGGCCATGTCCTAATATTTGACCCAAAGCTACACCATATGGGTGCAGTCTTAGAGTATATCTTTGAGGTGAAGCATTCATTATGTCTTCAAGACTGAGCCTACGTACCCATCAACTTTCCCTTTCACAACAGACTAAATAAAAAAAAATTTAGTTATTTCTATTGGCCCCTGAAAACTTGCTCCATGTTAATAATTCCCTCTATAATTCTCTTTCCTGAAAGATCACTTTCTCTTCTCTAATACCCATGTGCTGCTTCATACATTCTCATCTTATCTTAGGACTCCTGATACTCCCCCTTTTTATTATTATTGATATAAAAATTGCTACGCATTGGTTATTTGCCTTGTGGTTACATTCATATATGTAAGTATACATCACAGGATCAATGTAAAAAATTAAACAAAATGAATTTTCTGCACCTTCCATTCAAAATGTGAATATTTTTAGGATAGAGGTCAATCAGTTCTGCAGGAAGACTTCCAATCCACAATTGTCCGTCTGGTGAATTAGAGCTATTTTACATTTGTCCTTTTCAATGGACATCTGTCCTTGTATTGATGATCACTCCTCCTCATGTAGTTTGGACCTTCCACTGTCTTTCACATTTCTCTGTAGAGGCTGGTTGGTCATTCTTCTTCCCCTTGTGGGGGGTGCGTTATTATGATATTATACATTCTTTCTTTAATGTTTTGTTGTAATTCTTTTTTAGTGCACATTTGTAAACTGTTGCCATGCCTTTCCAAGGGATGTTTTTGGCTATTGAGAACTGTCATTAAATAGAGCTTACAATGAAGATAAATGACTAGTTGTTGAGTGAATGGGGTGAGGGGAAGAAGTTAACTGCAAAAGTCTTGGGTACATGTGGTTGCAGAGACTCTATAGCTCATATGAAGAGTGGCAAATAGTTGTTGCAAGCAAAGCTAGCCAAAAAAAGTCATGAGTTCCAGCTTGAATTTCATCAAGATACCTCTACGTATAATATCACCGGTGGCATGGACAGTAGGAAGTTTTAGACAATGCTCTCACCTTAGCATGACTCAGTGGGAGTCAGTGTGGGGCAAAGGAGTCTAACAGTTCAGTGTGAAGGGACTAGCTGAGTTAATTGCTAACAGGCGGCCAGCACCACATTGTCCGTGCAGTCCTTTGACATCATCCAGTCAGTCAATCACCTCCTTCCAGCAGCAAATTCGAAAATTTCCAATGCCTCCAAGTATCCCTTCAGTCATTGAGACTAGTAAGTGATGTGCTTTTATTTGGTTTAAAAATCTCTTCCTCTTGTAACCTCTTCTAGCAAAGTTGCACCAGTTACCCGAATCTTTATAGTTTCTTCATGAGGGAGGGTTTCCTTGGTGACCGAGACGTGAACAAAGGGAATCTAATTGTGTTATCAGTGTTCTACAATACTTGCAGCATTTTACAGTTTCCTTGAAATTGTCATCGATCACAATTGTGATCCATGACAATACTACAGTCTTTATTCAGTGTAAAGGAGCCTTTAGTCAATTTTTTTATATGAAAAAATGCTAGCTCCTTCAGACCAAAACCTAGAATTTGACATTTCTGGAGGGTCTTTTTCTCTCATCTTCTTCCTTCTCTGCCCGTGTATATAGTATTTTACTTGATGTAATGTTAAAGTAATACTGATACTACTGAATGAGTTGTCAGCAGTGATGTCGCATCTCAGAACTTCTATTGATTTAGCAAAGTATTGCACAATATTACCTGGGAGATTTGACAGCTGGAAAGGCCAATACTAAAATGCTTAACAAGATAAGCTTCTAAGCTAAGAGCTAAGCTTTGAATAGTAAGCATATGTGCATTCAAAATCAAGGTCACAGTAAAATTTTAATTATGTATTTTGCTAGTAGCACAAAACGAATAAAAAATTGTACCTATCACAGTCATTGTTAACAAAAATACATATGGTCAATCCAACTCTGTTCCAGTCCCATTAATCTTGGAGATTTAAACAGCCCGTGCAAGTGAACAGAGCCAGATAAAAGAAGAAGGCCAAAGGAAAACTTCATCTGTTCTTCAGTCAATTTTCCATTTCCACCTCAATTAAAGAGTGAAGCAATTCTAGAAAGAAAACTTTTTTTTCTGTCTGGTAGTTTTAAGAGATATCAATATATTTATCAATGAAAAAGTTATGGTAGACAGTGGGGGATTCAAAAATTTGTGTAATTTATTTCACTTCTGGCAAACTTGTTACAGTGTTCACTCAGTGGGTTCCAACTCAGCAAGGACATGAAGGATGCACACCTATGAACATTGCGTCGTACGTGCTGATTCCATATGTTGCAGGGAAGCATAATGTAGCTGATTCAACATACCTGCTGTGTTCATATTATTGTTGAACAAGGCATTTACGCACAAAAGAAAATATATAATTTAATAAATTAGCAGGAAGACTAATGCCCTCCTCTGCATCAAACAGAGTGAAACTGACACACTGGGAAAAGTCATGAAAGTAGGCATTTGGGGTGAAAAAAACCCTAAAGGTCGCATTTAAAAAAATTAAAGTTTAGCTATTTTTAATTAGGTGTTTATTTTATGTAAGTATAAAAGAGTGTAGGCAAGGAGCTTCAAACCTCAACTATTAAAGTATCAATGGCATATGATGAAATACAGCTTATATGAAACCTTGGTGTATGAAATACATCCCACATGACTAGTTAATAACTTGGATATGTGCCATTTTCCACATTCTGGTTTAATTCTCATCCCGGGTTTTGATGGATTACATCATCTTCTATGGAAATCAATCTTTTCGTAGAAAACATTCATATTCAAGAAAATTATCGTGTGAACATTCCATACCATTACAACTGAATCTATCTGAGTTTTTCCTGAGAAAAACCTGAGTTTTCCCGCGAATAATGGGTTAATGTGCCTACTTAAGGACATATTGTTCTCAATTTTACTGATCCAATTGTTTTTACAGCTATTCTTACTCTACCTGTTTTAAATTCTCCCATCTTTCCTCACCCCAGTTTCACACAATCATCTATCCATCAGGTCTCGTTATGCTCTACGTTTTACCACACAAAAGAGTTCCATTTGCTCCTACTTTAACATGGCCTATTGAATCATATGACACATTTAGGGTGGACTACATTACTATTAGAGTTTACATCTGCTCCTGACCCCCAGAGCTGAGCTGGTAGTATGAAGCAATGCTCCTTATGGAGCCACCCATGCCATACTGGTCAAAGGTTTAGAGACAGAAGAATGGTAGTCCACGCAGCGTCTGTACCTCTCTGAGGCAGCCAAAATTTTCTGTTCCCGTTTATGTGCTCTTTATAAGCTAAATGCTCCAGTTAATGCCATCTTTAAATATCTTTCTCGGGCTTTGCGCCGGGTAATATTTTCAAAATTCGCTGACGTTTTGGAAAACAACTTGTTTTCCATTTTCATGGCATGCGTTCTTTCCGTCATGTCTGTGTCAGCTATAACACTGATTTTAAACTGGCCGTTGATGAAGGTTACAATCTGTATGTTGTTGGGGCATCAATGGCCAGTTTAAAATCAGTGTTATAGCAGACATGATGGAAATAACACACGCCTTGAAAATGGAAAACAAGTTTGTTTTCCGAAACGTCAGCGTACTTTGAAAATATTACCCAGTGTGAAGCCCGTGAAAGATATTTAAACATATTACACCGGGAAAATCTTTAATCTTTTATTATGCCATCTTGTTTTGATGATTTACCAAGCTTTCTTAGCACAAGAAAATCTTCCATCTTTTGTGTGGTTCATTTTCACTCACATTTCCTCACAGGTTTTCCCATTAATTCATGCATTTACAATCTATCTAGATCAATAATATTTCAAGGCAACCACGGACTTACTCATTCAGCACCCTTACTAGTGCATCTGAGCTTTTAAAAAGTTTGAAGGGATGTTCTATCACTCAAGTTGACACCTATGTTCAGCAGTACTCTTATTAGTTTGTCCTCCATGACACTACCAGCAACATTCACAGATCCAAAGAAACAACCAGCTATCCTGACTATTCTCCATATTCCTTTGAACCACTATTTTCAGTCTCTCAGCTCTTTTTCTGGTTTACATTCCCTTCTAAACACAAACTGATCTTCAACTTTGAACTCAATCACCCTCTTTTCCAATTTTCTATTAATCTTCAATTACCGATCAGATCTGTACCGGTGAGTGGACACACATGTTATACAATGAGAATGACATTCGATGCAGTCCAGCAGGAACAAAAAAAATTGAACATGTATAAGGTACAAAAAAATCCTTTCCATCTGCCTTTCAAAGCATACATTGCAGAATAGAAACAACTCAGATGACTGGACAGAACACTAAAATTAACCATGAAATACAAGATAAACAATTTAGTCTCTATTTTGTTGATCAGAAGTATCTGTAAATGAGACTGAATTACTAAGGCATATGACGAATAAAATACCATAAAATGAATAATAAAAAATGCTTAGTTCTATATTTTTAGGAATATTGATTATTCTTTGCAAAATTGATGTATGATCGTGGTTGCGTTAATATTGATGGCTCCAGCCAACTAGTCTCATGAGAACAATAGAAGACATGACACCCTCATCAGATTGATGAAGTATTTGGATTGTTTTGAGTCTGGGAAGACATTGACATCAACCTAATTTCCATGTTCTAAGCCATTATGAAGTCCTTTAATTTTATCCGAGTGCATTAAAAATACACAAACTAGTTAGGGAAGTAAAGATTAATTTGAAATAGAAAATGGAGAAACCTGGTATTGACTTTAGCCTTTCCCTTGTATCATTACAAATGGGTTGACATGTTTAACATGCTGTCTGACAGATGGATGTGAGCACTACATCTCAAAGTCCTATCTTTTAAAATCTTCCCATAATATTCAGTCAGGTATACAGTTAGCAAAACATGGTGGCAGTGTAGAGCACACCAATTGAAATCAAGGAGTGGGGGTGCTTGAGGAAGAGGGGGAGTTATGGAAAAGAGGGAAACATGGTGAGACATTAATGCCAACCTTACTACACCTCAAATGAAAGTAAAGGGTAGACAGTACGATACCTGAAAGTGCATACAATTCGAGCAAAGTTACATGAATATAAGCAGTTAATGTTCAGGGACCATTTGGGACTCTAATCAATTGAATTGATCAAACCATTTGTTGAAGTCAATAACATGGAGAGAATTTTGCTGATGGCAACCTTAGTTCGACACCTTCTTATTTCCGGAAGTCAAGAGTGGTGGCAAAGAGTGAGAGGTTACTTTCCAATGATGTAGTGATTTTGCAGGCAATGGACCCGTCCACTTATAGTGGTCTTTTTTGAATCAACCACCATGTTTTACTGTTGCTATACCGCATCCAGGATTTGAAACTGTGCCCCCAGGATGGGAAACAACTTCACCAATGGTAAATATGGCGATTTCATGATGGAACTGGAGAACAGGAAACAGATTTTCCCATAAATGTAACAAAAATACATTCTTTGTAAGGAAACCTATTCCACATGTGCTGAGTCATCTTGTACTATGTAGCAATTGTTCAGGTGAAAGGTAAAATGCCCCCCACTATCACCTTTTGAGAAGGCTTGAAGGGAATTTTTTTAGATATAGAATTAAATGCAAGTCGGAATATAGAATATGAAGAATATTGCAATTTAGGAGTAGCATTTGAGGGATGGATTCACACTGCAGGCCATTGAGCTGATCATTTATTGTGTACCTAAACTGGTTCCCTTAGAGATAACCAAAGGGGAGAAATTTCTCCAGAGATCAGATGGGCCAAATACCCTTTCGTGCTTATTAACCCTTTCTTTGCTCATTTCCACTTTCCAATTCCTATCATTATTATTGGGTATTTTATTGGCTATTTGTCAGGTATTTTTCACAGCCCATTCACACCTTAGCTCCCCATTTTCAGGACTCAATCATCGGACTCTCCTCATACTTGTACTTAAAGCCATCATGCCCACCCAACCAGACATTAATGTTCGTCCCCCACCCAAATGCCATCCAGGATTTCTATTCCTTTCTGTGCTTACATAGAGTTTTCCCAGGTATAATTCACTTCAACATAACCTCACCCATGAATATGCCCTCCACACAATTTTCTTTCTTCTAAATATCTCTAATTTTCTTAGCTAGTCTTATTTCTATTCCAGTTTCTAATCTATATTCCAATTTTCTATTCAAGAGTATCATACGGTACAGTACATATAATGGGGATCCTCCTCCTTATTAAAAAGTGTCTTCCTTGTTCAGAAAAAAATTGTGAGAAACATGTGTAAACAACATTCAGAAGTTCATTGCCGTCCACTACCTAAAACCTTAGGTATTTTAAGTGTGCCCTGTATCTATATACGGTAGCAAATCGATAATACGAAGCACGAAAATACGAAGTTTCGATTTTATGAAGCAAAACTCCCCGAAGTCTGAAGGTCCCGACGAAAAGCCTATGCTAAATACATGGCGCTATTCGAAAATACGAAGTTTCGAAATTAAGAAGTTGTCGAAATTACGAACCTCGGACTCAGTCCCCACAGAGAAACTGAGTTCGTTTTTACGAACCTTGGGGGGAAATCGCGTCAGAAAAGCTCCCTATTTGCCGACGTAGACACCTAACAAATCAGCGTTGCCGAATATAATCTATTAATTATGTATAATGCGTGAATTTAAGTGCGTTTATCTGTGATATAGGACTAGGATACCTGTCGCAGCCACTATACCTAAATCCTTGACTTCACTATCAATAAACCTGCGTTTACTCCCGCCATTATCCATACTTTATGAAACAATAGAAAAAAACAGTTTCCAAGAATTTACGAGGGTATAGCCGTCCCCGCGATTGATATAATTTTGCATTTAAAACGCTTTATTTCAAATTTTGAAACAGATGAACCAATCGGGGGAGTAGCTCAACAATATAACATTGTAATGTACTAACTGTGCCCGGCATGTGTTGCAATGCCTTTTTCTGGGTTCAAAATCGGTCCGTAAAAGATTTTTGCTACCATATTTGTGAAGGAAATTCCGATATCTTGATCCGTGTTGTTACTACGAAGCCGTACTTGCGACGCATCCGTCCGATACCCGGAAAATGCGCTAAAATTCTGTTTTTAAGCACATACTAAAATCAGTATAAAGGGTAAAGAGTTTTGTATATAATCAATAAACGCAGAAATATACAAGCTTTGATTTGGTGTACTTTATTTTAAAATCGATTGAGCCGCCTTTGAGATATTAGTCTTCAAACTCGGGTGACGGAATTTTGCAACGGATAGTAGTCCAATGAATTCCTCGTACCTACACAGGAATTCGTAACGTACAAATAATGGCATGAGTTTCCATTCTATGCCTACGCTGTGGTTTCCAAGTAAATAAAATATTCTAATGCTGAAGTAGTGCAAACATTTATGATTTTAAAGCTTAAAAATCCATTCATAGGAAATAGCGACGCGTATACGAAAATCGAGCGCAAGTATTAAATAAAAATGCAAACAAAGAGACCTCTGCACCAAATCTTATTCCACATACAAATAAATTACGTACTTTTTAACACAAACTATGTCTTACTGATATGATTCTGATTAACTCGTAAACGATCTGCTTCGTTTTTAATTTAATTTAATTCCAAGACGTTGTTGGGGTAACTTCATGAAATTTTACTGGTACCAACTTTCATCCATTAATTACTATGGTGAATTCGTCGAGTAACCAGGCCTTGATACAGACATTTGATATATCATCACTGCTATCCCTGATTTACACCAGATAAATAACCAATTGAATCAGATTTCATTGTGATGGCATGGGTAACTTTTAGTCCTCGGGATTTTTATACGCGGATATGACACGACATCGGCATGAACTGGATACTGATACACTCTATTTCAAAATCACCAGACGTCTAGAAGGATCTAACTACGGTAATACTACTCTGCGAAAATTTATCGTCGTTATGAGGATTTTACCACTGAAAGGAGTTAATTTCCAGCCTCAGCTGCGGTAGATTTTTTCCGTGTCCCCTACCTCTTCAAAAGTTCTCCACGAGTTAATTTTACAAAGTTACGCTTCGAACAGTTAGTCCTATGTCGTTTTCGTGTTTTATGCTCCACAGCAAAGTCAAGCATAGCAGTCTTGTCCGTGGTCAGTTAAGCAGTCTCGCAAGTCGCGGAGGGGAAAGAAAATAACTATGCAATGGAATGGAGAATGCTGGATCTGGAATATCTCCGCGATGCTCATTTCGGATGAAGTTTCTCTTTCACACTGTTGTGAATAAAAAGTTCCATAAATCGTGGAGTGATTCGGATATCACTGTTTAAATACGAGGTATGTAATGAGCTTCTATGTTTTAGCTTACCGATGTTGGCATGTAAGGATGCGATTGGATAAAATCCGATCCGAGATACACTGATGGAAGTGGTAGTGGGATATTTACTAATAGGATGAAAACAACACATTAAAAGTCTCTAACCTTTATTAAATCATCATCATTAGTTGTCTGCTTTCGCAAGTGGTCCATTGGTGCCTCCATCTCTCTCTCTCTCTCTGTCCTCTATTCTCCTCTTCAATTCTCTCGCTAACTCCCTCCATCCTTCACGTCATCAATCATCTTTCTTTTCTCTCTTCCTCTTTTGCGGTTTCCATTCACCATCCCTTCCAGTACATCTCGAGACAAACATTTCCTTCTCAGTACATGTCCCATCTAGCTCTTCTTCCTATCTCCAATGGTCTTCAAGAGCTTTCTTCCTTCTTTTATTCTCTCCAACGCCTCTTCATTCATAACCCTATCGAACAATGTTAATGAATCTTCATTAATAAACTAAATTTTAAGTTTTATCATGTTTTGTTACGTTCTAAACTTGTTTATCAGTATCATGTAATTTTAGTTAAAACGTATAATACTGTTGAAATTTACAACGATTTAATGGAAAAGCGTTAATCGCTAAATTTTTTATTGTGCTAATAACCTTAACCGATTCATGTTTTGTTTTAATATTAGGAAGACGAAGCGTACTTAACAACTAGCCTATATTTATAAGACGGATTGTATGAATTCACTTTATGTAATTTGTTTAGCAATCGCATTGACTAATTAACGAGTAAGTCAATCGATCTGTATTCACTTTATGAGATTATAAGTTAAAATGGAAATGCTGGAATCAGTAAGTATTATGTTCTATCATGTGAAGTGAGCTACCCGAGATTTAAATGCAATTTATAAAAAATATGACCGCTAGTAATTGAATCCTTTAATTGCGAAGACGATTTTGATAATATATCATGAAAATAGAAAATCGTTTACTTTTCAAATTAAAATAATTCAGCAGAAAAGGCTTTTTTTGGCAAAAGGTTTTATTGTGTAAAAAATGCTCTTAAAAGTACAATACTTTCAGTAAACACCCGGTTCTGAGTGAAACTGCAAATAACCTACATTTAAATTTCACGCGATTTTCGATTTGTGTAATCATATGCAAGTAAGTGTCTACATGATATATTATACATGTAGGTACATTATAATACTGGTCTTAAATTTTGACAAAAATACTGCGCCAATTTCAACATTCATTGAGAAGTAATAGTGATGGACAACTCGGCGACATCAGGAAGTAGGTTGAATTTCAATTACAAGATTTTACCATTGACGAATGGGGTGAAAATCAATAAAACCCTTTTGAATTCAATGGTCGATAGATAATATTTATTCCACTAAGTTTTACTACAAATAACTTGGACAGTAGATTAACATATGATGGAATATAGGCTGTGGTAAACAACCAGTGTTGGAGTTGCCATCATATAAAGTTATCTTGACGAGAAGGAAAGAAAAGAAACAGCTGGCTGGTGCGGCCAAAAACAGAACATTACAACTTTGATTTTTTATGAAGTCAAGATACAGTATTTATTTAAATCGTGTGTTCATTACAAAAAAACATTAGTTACCAATGGTCATGAACCAGAGCATTAACATACAAACAAAGTTACAAAATACACATTAATCACTTCACTTTGTAGTTCAATATTTAGAAATATTTTTCAATATTGTCTATAGAAAATAACCAAGTTTTCATGTCTCGTGGAAACAATTTGACATGCTTTGCAGAGGCGACATGGAATGGTAGGCGATTAAACATTTTAGTTGCACAATACATGTAATACCTTCTAAAAGCTTAATTGTTAGCTTTTGGAACAGATACTCTATTCCGTGACTTCAATCCATGGTAGGAGACACTAACATAGCCAGCTACATTTCCACCTCTGATATAGAGCATGCGTTGTTAAAATTAATTAAAATAAAACAAGCCATTGGGCACATTTCCGATGATAAATATATGTTTCTAAAAAATATAGGACCGTTGGTGCGCCAAAATTTCAAAACATTTCAAGTGGTACGCAGTTGCTAAACTGTTGGGAACCCCTGATCTAGAGCATTCCGTGACGCACTCGGATCAGAAAAAAAGCGCTAGAAATGTAGTGAGGCGTCATGATAATATTCTCTGTATCTCTCTGAAACACACCAGTTCTGAATATCTCAAGCAGTCTAAGCCTAGCGTGCAGCCTCCGAGTGTCTAGGGGCTCCCACCTTAATCCCTCTAACAGTTGTGTAACGCTAGATGGAGTGGGATCCTGGGGAAACTTTGTAAAGTACGGGGAATTTTAGTATCCAGGTCCTAGCTGATTCTTTTTTCTAATAGCAATTTCGCCGAAATGAAGTCATTCAAAATTAAAATCGCTGTAATTGTGGAAAGTACGAATATCGAATAAAGTGAGGAATAAAGGTGTTCTGATATACCAGTGAACTTCATCGCTTCCTTTCAATTTTTTCCATTTCTGAGTCTTGTCCTGTTTGTTATGGACATGTATCGTTAGTTAACTCGCGGAGTGAAGGTTACTCGAATGCAATGCAATTACCTTAACTTCAGACATATCGTGGGGAACACACAAAATATATGCGGCACAGCATTAAAGAGACTAGCTTTTGTTGATCGTGTAATAGGAAGGTCCTCGGATGAAAAAGTCAAAGAGAGATGCTACTTCGCTCTGGTTAGGCCACACCTCGAATACGCCGTGAGCATTTGGGACCCTGGTCAAAGAGATTTAACCAAAAATATTAAGAAAATACAAAGGAAAGCAGCGCGCTTCGTTAAAAACTGCCGCGAACGAACATATAGTGTCTCACAAAGTTAGGAGGGGTAAAGGTGGGAGCCCCTATAGACCCGGAGGCTACACGCTAGGCTTAGGTTGCTTGATTAATTCAGAACTAATATTTTTCAGAGCGACACGGAGAATATTATCATGACTTCTCACTACATCTCTAGGTCTGACAGATGCGATAAAATTAGAGAGATACACTGCCGAACTGATAGGTACAAGAACTCGTTCTTTCCGCGAACAATAAGCGACCACAATAAAAACTGTCCTCCTCTAAATGCACTCCCATAATACATGTCACCATTTCATCTCCAAAAACTTTACATCTTTACACGGCTGGTGACCTACCACCCCCTGCCACACGCCCATGCGGCGGCCTACGTGGTAGTAGGTATGTAGATGTATGTACTGATGAGCTAGTGCTTAAGGCTCGTTTCTCCCGGCACACCCTACGGCAGGTTCCAGCTATTCCGGGTCGCCCGATGGCATTACACCAGTGTCACCACCCGGACTTGAAAACCGTTCGGAGAGAGAGTGAAAGTCTTTCTCTTTGGGCGCCCACACTAGTTCCTCAAAGGTCCCATTCGCTCTCCCCAGGACTCTCCCGCTTCCCCGAGTACGTATTGTTAACATTGACACCAATGACGACGGATGAACCATTCGGTATGATACGTCGCTGGGTCGACTGGAGCGAAGCGTCTTTTCGACGCGTCTCGAATGGAGAAAGTGAGTGAGTCACGCCGAGGAATCATGGAAATTGTCATATGGGTGCGTTCCCTTCATCTTCACTGTCTCAATTGGGTCACGTTAAACTATGAGTGGTATTCTATGGATGTGAAACGTGGACTATGGGGCAGGAGGAGGATAAGAAGAGACTAAGCTCATTCGAACTATGGTGCTATAGACGTATTAGACCAATCGTTGACGGGTTTCCTTTGTGGAAATTTATATTAATCAAAGATAACACTTTGTATTTTCCACACTTGTTATTGCACCTCGACCGGTTTCAAAGCTTACATGTCTTACATGTCAAGAAAATGACGTGTAAGCCTACAAGAATGAAAAATACAAAGTTTGATCTTTGATTTATAGACGTATGCTTAAAATTAAGTGGACAGATAAAATATCAAACGAAGAAACACTGAATGAAATGAAGGAGAGAAGTTCATGGCAATCGATCGCTGACAGAAGAGTCCAACTTATAGGGCATATAATGAGACTTGAGGGGATCCTATTGACAATCCTAGAGGGACATTTTAACGGAAAAAGGCCCAAAGGAAGACCACGGCTCCAGTTTATAGACCAGAGAATGAAGGACGTCGGATGTAAGAGCTACGAGAAAATGAGAAGGAAAGCGGAGAGACGTGAGGAAGGGAGAGTGCCAACCAGTCAAGCTGCTGCCAACCAATCTACGGATTGACTACCAGAGGAGGAAATTATGATTTTTTCAAAATAGATTCGGAAAGATTCTTAGCTCTGACCTTTTCTCAATGATACTCACGGTAGACACAATTGTAGGAAAGTCAATCGCAAATCAGTTTTCACTGAAAGAATTCCATGGAATTGAGACGAAAAGGTGAGAGAATGATTTTTATGTTCCACGCTGGGCCAACTATCAAAATATGAAGACAGCGAGTGAAATACTAACCCCGAGCGGTTTGTCTTTGACATGAGTCTAGTGCTGCGGAGTTATTTCAAAAATGATCATGAAAAACTCAGCAGAATTAAAGAAAATAGATATCTTTATGAATCGTGAGCATGGTATTTACGGAAAAACGTCTTCAAAAATAACACCCTATCTCCGAGAATCAAACTTCATTGACTGTGCCAAACCCGTTGGAGACGGCTAATTGGATATTGGATAAGAGTTAAATTTTTCGTTACAAATTCAGAATAAAGTAGCACCACGCGGTAGGATTTTGTCGCTGATATTAAGCAGTGCATGCATTCGTCCAAGAAGCCAATCATCAGGCCAATAGTCACCTATGATTCGGAGCCCATGTAACCCACGTGGCCTTCTTCACAACTTCCTTCCATTCTTCTTTGTCCTCCGCTACTTTTCATCACCTCCGGACCCCCAGCTTCCTCAAATCCTCTTCTGCATCCTCCACCCATCTTTTCCTGGGTCTTCCTCTACTCCTTCTTCCTTCTGGTTTTCCTTCCAAATCTTTTTTCACTACTCTTTCCCCACCCATTCTTTGCACATGCCCCGCCCATCTAATTCTCGATTTCTTAATCTCTGCTAATATTCCATCTTCCCCACACAGCTGCTGCAATTCCTTATTCCTTCTAATCCTCCATTGTCCTTCTTCATTGACTGGTCCACTTATCTTCCGAAGAATGTTTCTTTCCCACCTCTGCAACAAATTCTCTTCTCTCACCGTCAACGTCCATGTCTCCGAAGCATAGGTGACTATTTTATTGATATCGATTGATCGATGGCAGTTTTATAGATTCTTTTCTTTGAATTTCTGCTAACTGTTTTCGCTTTGAATACTTTTTGTAAAGAATAGTATGCTCGATTTCCCGCAGCAATTCTCACTTCAATCTCTTTTGCAATAGAGTTATCATTTGTGACTTGTCCCGAAATATTTTAAGTGCTCTACTATCTCCATTTGGTTGAATATTTTGTCTGTCTCCTCATCTCTCCACTTGTTCTTTGGACGACACCGTACATTTGGTTTTTTCCTCGTTAATATTCAAACCCATTATTTCAGCTGCTTCAACGAGATGCACCAATGTCTCCTCGTTTTCTCGACTATTTCTTGATAGTATCACCATGTCATCAGCATATGCAATAAATTGATTCATCCTATTAGAAATCGTTCCTCCTGGATTATTTGTCTCAGTCTGTCTAATGACCTTATCTAATGCCAAATTAAAAAGCATTGTGGAAGCCAATAGGTATGAGAAATAAAAGGCACATTTTAATCACTTCACGTTGGAACCACGTTGTCCCTAGCGGTCCACACTTCGCAATCTCATGGCCCGGGAGTGTGGTTCAGGTGAGCGAGGAAAACTTGAACGTGTGCTTTGCATGTGTAGGCATGTGGTTCGTTCACCCCCTCCCCATCCATCCACACCATCCCTCCATACACCCGCCTCCCTCCCCTCCTGACGCTCCCCATCCCATTGGCCTACCTCCCCCCCCTCCCTCCCCCACTTCTAACCTTAACGGTTCCCGTAGCGGATTCCTGAGGGAGAGAAGACACCCTTCTCCCGACCACCTGACCACTCAGCCCAGCGTCATCCCCATCCCCACCCCATCCCCCATTCCCTACTCTACCAACTCCTTCAGATGTCCTCTCTTCCTTGCCCACATACCCCTCCCTCCCATGAATATATATATATATATATATATATATATATATATTATGGATTCGGATGTTTGGCATTGTTGCCTAGGCTACGTGTTGCCTAAATTTCCACTTTTAGTTCACCCAGTCCTTGGCGCCACTTTGATTAGAGTCTTAGATCGGTTGTTATTGTAAATAGACGTAGTTAATTGTTGCTAACGTGAGACGGTGGTGAATATTCAATAACAATCGAGGAGATATGAATTACTTGATGCTTTGAATAATATCTTGCTATTTTTCTGACCTAAAAGTTACTTCGTAAATGCTAGAGAGGAAATATCTATTACAGGAAATGTTTAAGAGGTTTATGAAACGTCCATCGTGCGCCGACTAGGATGTTTGCCAGACTTTGATTCTAATTTGAATGAATTAAGCCCGTTTGGCCTAAATAAAGAATTTAAATCCTTCTTTGAATACGTTAAGGTCGTATCAATAAATCTGTAGCCCTGCGGTCGATCACATTCATCTGTAAATTCGATGGTTTCGGGCGTAACTTTGTGAAAATCCATTACGAAATCAGTAATGAAAATGACTTTGTAACTTTTCAGAGGTATGCCTGCGAAAAGTTCATAAGTTGTTTTCATAATTGATCACATTCATCTAATTAGAGAGATGGACTGAAAGACGGGGAGGTACAAAATGTCAATTTTTTATTCTACGATAAGGGAAGTTAAAAAAAGCTATTATCGATGCCTCTGTCGATGCAAATGTTGACCAGAGGTGGCATCGTTTTTAAAATATTATTTTCTTTATTTTTTTATTGAGATATGCATGGGATACATATTTCACCATTTTTGCATTCGTACCTAGGTGACTATTCTGAGTGTTTTTCAAGCAAGAGTGGCTGAACTTCAGAAATGAACCGAATTAAGAGACTTTTCCTCGCTCCGTCCTCCAGAGAGATATATTTTTTAAAAATTTGGACCTCCTGAGGAACACATTGCGTTACGAATGTAAGTTGTTCCTTTGATTTCACAATTTATTTTTATATATAAATTTACTACTTTTAGTCATAATTTTTACAAATAACCTCAAGGTATGCAGCCACTAACCGTACTGCGAGCAAAAAAAGTCTAAACATAGCCACGGAAATGCATTTTTTATTTTTTATTCTGAGAAGTTGATTTCAATGACATCGAATATTGGTGTCGTTTTTATTACTCTCACCAATTCATGCTGCCTTAAGATGCTTGAATTTTAGAAAAAAAGTCAAATATGGCTATTATGATTGCATAAAAATGTGTTCAATTGATGTAAAATGCAGATATAACAATATACAGATTTTTGAGGCAGCTCTTTATACCACCTCCTATACCCCCCCTTCCCCTCTTATATTTTATGTAATATTGATCCTTTACAAAAGGGGGGGTGGGTGGGTGAACAGTGTATTCATCCCTTAAAAACTTTTCTATTAGCTACCATATCATATGCAATAAAAAGCAATGCTTATCACCATAATATCTTTGATGCAACGTAAAATATTTATGATAAAAACCCTTAAAACATGCGATGCGATCACAACCAGTACATATAAAAACTACAATTGAAAATTCCTCTGTTAGTCTGGCACCGTAAGAAGTGACCAAAATAGCCCATGGCAGCCCTATTACAGCGTCTGTTATATAAACGGACAGGGTACCAGGTTTGTTTGATATTAAAAATGAAAAAGAAAACACTCACCAGGGGCCTTATTCAGTAAGGAATCGACGCGGTCGAACCTTGCTAAATCCGTGGATATGACGTCGAATTCCCCGAAAAATCTCAACTTTCGAATGCCCCCCTTTGAATTTTACGTGGCTCTGACATCAAAATTTCGTAACTGTCGAGACTCGAAAATTCCGAGGATATTCAGAATAGAACCCCAGGTGTTCTATTCGGTGAGGTCTCGGAATTTACGAGCTTCTGCAGTGACGAAGTTTTGACGTCACGGACTCGAAAATCTAAAATAGGACCATAGAAAAGTTGATATTTGTCAAATGGCTTTGACGTCAAATCCACAGATTTCCCACACATGCTTGGATCCACAGAGGCTTGAATGCGTCGCGTCCTCCCTGAATAAGATCTCTGGACTGGGGCTGTTTTACCTGGAATGTCACCCATCGGTGTATCATGGCAACGGATTACTCTCGTCAGAGTCACTTTCGTGGCCAGCCCCAGTGCGCTGAAAACATAAACTTCCGCGTACACTGAAACTACTCTCAACGACGTTGACGTGTAACGTCAAACGCAACATTTCAAGAACATCGTGGTATGCGGTGTCTCGGAAGGGCATCAATGATTTTTGCACACTAATCAAAATTTTTATCGCTATAATAAAAATTATGCCAGAAAAATGTTTAAATAATGCCGGAAAAAGGTTTGTTACAACCATTATTCATATTCAAAAACATTCAGATAGCCATTAAAACTTTACAAGGGCATACATTTAGACGCTTCGACGTAATAAGCAGGTGGCCATGGAGCTATTGAATCTTGACGACACTCTGCAGGCAAAAATTTGATAGGGTATGCAAGAGTGATAGTGAAAATAATAATTGACTTCCCGAAGTATTAAAAACATGAACTTGTGATTACCACCAACAGCGGCGATAGGCGAGAAGTACTGTACTGTGCTGACTCATCTCGCTGAATACTGTACTGAAGATATTTTTTTCTGCCTTTTCCGTTTTGATTTCTTCCTCATACCTTTCGTCTTGGTTAAGAAAATCCGAAAGCGTACATGTAGGGTTTGGACAACAACAGAAACGGCTTTTTTCCAACCACAACTCACTTTTCTTGAAGTTTTATCTAACAGACAAGTTAAACAAATTGCTTTTTGCCCGTGTGAAAAGCATACTGAATGTGCTGAATGCAAGAGGCACAAAAATCAGCAAGAAAATAATCCCAGATTCAAATCCAATGCTTAAATAATGAACCTATATTTTACATAATGAGGTAAAACTAGCGCCTTTCATTTTCCTCACTATATATGTACTATTTTTTCTGGTCAGTTTTTGACCACGGCCTGTATTTCTGCAAGTAGGTATCAACTTTCTACGTCGCCTAAGTTCCTTAACCTGGCTTCACTGACGTACCAATTTTGGTGATATAGGAATATATGAATATATATTATTGAAGATCATCCTCCCGCAGAGGTAAAAATATGTTCAAATTAATTGCATTTCACGTGCGTCGAAACTTTCACATTTAATGTGGACGGTTATAGAAGCGAAGCAGGGAGGACCTGACGCAGAGTTGGTAGCAGTGACATAATACGCATAAAAATCTCCCGGTACATATTTCAAGTGGATATAAAATGAAAAGGCACTTCAGCATGACCATCAAGTATGCGACTCACACAGAGGCCTGCAATGCCAAGAGAAATTATACCGAGCGATATCAAAGTAAAAAAAGTCCATTATTCAGGTATTTCGAAGGGTTGATGTCAACTTTGAGGCATAATATCTTGTACGATAACAGCAGGAGTATAGAGAATCGGAGGAAATTTGGCATTAAAAATGACGGTGAAGAGCAAGTGACCGGAGATTAATAACAATGAAGATACCCTGCAAAGAACTCATGTTTGATATAAATCCTGTAAATTTTAAGAGACACACATATATAGCACAGTTTGAGACATAACCGAGACGTTACCGAGAACTAAATTCATCATTATCAGCATTCATAAATTATGAGACTGATTTAGCTGAAGCTCGTCTCTGGATTCTCCTGGACAACAAATTCATTCACGTTCACGTCACTCTAGATTTTCCTGATGAATTCTATGAAAGAATAATCGGGAATTTTAAGGTCGATTGAAACTATTCCAAAAATGAGCCTTCACCCCTTTGAGATTTCGACCGCCACGATTTAATGCTTGACGACCGTCAATAAAGTAAACATTTTGCCTGAAAAGGATGTTTTATCAATGGAGTTAATTTGTTTTTGAGTTGTTACTAATCACATTGGGCTGAAAAAATATCCCTCGGTCCTATGATCGGGAATAATACGAAAACCAACTTAGGCTCACGTTCTGCAATGATTCTTCAACAATCATTTTGGAATCATTTTTCGAGGATTGAGGTTTCATTAGGCTATTGTGATGACGATAAGTGAGGAGGACGTCTCCAACGGTGAACGACCATCTACCGCCAGAGCTTCGTAATCTATACAAATAGCTTCTCCCTCGGCCAAACAAAGCCGCAGAGATTCCTGTGCTCAATTCTTTTGTGGTGTTGGTAAATTTTCCATCCCGCGATACCTCGTTTGCACCCCCTTTCCTCGTACACCTCCTCCCACACAGGCTGGATCTGCCGGAGGATGAGGTCGCTCAAGATCGTGGTGAACGCCTTGTATACAGTGTTTGGACAGGTTATAGGGCGATAGTTCTTCGGATTGGACAAGTCTCCCTTCTTGGGAATGAGAACCGTGCGTCCCTCAGTCAGCCAAGGAGGAAATGGTTCTCAACCTGTGATGAGGGACGTGAAGATTCTGGCCAGATGTTTGTGGGTAGAAGTGAACTTCTTCCACCAGAAGCTATTCACGGCATCCATTCCTGGAGCCGCGAAATTCTTATTGCCAGAAAAAGCGTGCTTCACGTCACTTTCCGTGACTGAAAGGGGTCCATCCACATTGTGTAGGTGGCGGTCGCAGAACTCTTTAAAGAGTGCGATGGCCGGAGTGTCTCCATTGAATGGCTTCGACGTTTCGTAGATATCCTTCCAGAAACGCTCGACCTCATGAATGGGTGGCGGGGATTCAACAACAGGCGGAGGAGGCCGAAAGAGACAGGACGGCTGAAGGAGAAAGGTGAAATTCTCCCTTACGCCTCTGCTCCTTTTCAGGAGTTTTTTCTTGGCCGTGGTAAGCGCCCGTACCCTATCGACCTCGTGCTGCTTAATAGTAAGCAGCACGTTTTTGTTCAGTGAGTGATGGTTGAACCTGAGGCTGCGCGCAATGCGCCGAACTTTAGATGTAAAGGTTCGCCCGGTAGAGATGTACTCAATCACACACTGAATCCTCGACGCCTGCTGTCGCGCCAGCGTGATCTTGGCATCCAGCTTTTTCAGCCTTGTTGCTGCTTTATCCTCCCGAGAGGAGTCCTTTCGGAAGGTTGCCAAAACCTTGGCCGCAGCGTAGACCACGCAATTCACCGTCCAGAGATCTGACGTCTCTATCAGGATCTCGTCGATGAGTCCATTCATTTGGGGTAGGTGGGTACACCGCAGAGAGATCTTCCGATGGATGCCTCTCTGCCTAGTGTGTCCTTCGTCATAGTTAATTGTGCTTCTTAACCGCGATCGTAATAGTTCAGAGTCAGTCTGACCAACATCCTCCCTCTTTGTAGGAGATACCGACAAACGTGCGGTACTCACGTCTGCAGGTGGAGGTGCTGCCTGTGACGGAGAGGGTGGTTCGGCTGGTGGTGTGTCACTCTGAACCTGCGGTTGGTGGGTATTTTCCTTTCGCGCAAGTTCTGATGCGACAGGTGATCGTGTTCCGGATGCATCTCACACCACAAAGAGTGCATCCTGGCCATGTAACCCCTGCGTTGGGGCTCGCTGGCAGCATAGCATGCGAGGAGGTCGCCCCTTAAGGCTTCCGTCCACTCCATGCGAGCTCCCATCCAAGTACTTCTTCTTCCTTGGCCACGCCCAACTCTACTGGGGCCCCCATCCGAGAGGGAGAGAGGTTGTGGGTGGCCATGTCTGAGTTCTTTCTTAGAACCAGATTATACTGCATGGCGGGTGGTTAGCCCGCCACATAGACGTCCACCATTAGCCGGTAAAGCCGTTGCCAGGTACGCCACGAGGAGGCTGGTGGTCCGCTTTCGTATCCTTATTATTATTATGTATTCTACCGGTAAAGGTAGGTTTTTCTGTATGTCAGAGAATCTCCTCCCGGTCTTTTACACATTTAGGAGCCTATCTCCCTCTAATATATATCGTTTTTCGTCTCTGCATAAGATCTACCCTTCTTCAACCCGTCCATGAAACCTATTCTCTTTCTTCTCCTACCCCGCTTGCCCAACATCCTTCCCTCTGTCACACTCTTCAGCAACCCATCACCCTTTATTACATCCTTCAGCCATTTACCCTGCCTTTCCCGGATTTCATTCAAAAGTTTCCTTTCCTCGCCCACCGTCTCAAGCACTTCTTCGTTAGTCTTCCTTTCCGTCCACCTAACCTTCTCCATCCTTCTCCACACCCACTAATCCGAGAGCAAGTAAAATATAAAGATGATAATTATACATTACATTATGAAGGACATAAAACCTATTTCCTTATAAGGACTCGGAAGTGGAATTTTACCAAAGTAACTCATGCATAAAGATTGTTATCATTCCAGAAACTTGAGTCCGACCTGAGACCTTGGCAATGTACGCACGGTCAGTTCTATGACCATCTTACAGGGTGTGAATCTGCCGATCTTGGGGCGACCTTGGATTTTTGATTTCGCTGTTACTGTATTTGCTTTCACATTTCCTTTTAACATCAAAATATAAATGGAGCGTTAAAAGCGAATCTTCTGTGAAGATGACCTAATAGGGAAGACAGGAAAATAAGATCAGTTGACACGATAACTTGAAACGATGTGTGATACTGTAACAGGGCTTGTGGCTCGATTATTGCGCCATTCGTTTAGTCGTTACGAAGTAAGTTAATCATTAAGAAGTTTTTAAGATTACGTCTTTTGCCTCGGCATATTATTTAGCTATAGGTCATTAGTCTTAAAAATTTATTTTCGAATGAGCGAAAGTTTATTTTGCTAACACGACATGGCGGCCCCAGTGGCGGAGGGGTTAAGTCCTCGCCTGCCGACCGAGGGTCGCGGGTTCGAGTCCCGCCTGGGTAGAATATTATCTGCCCAGGACATAGGTATTTGTGTCTCGTCCGTTGTAACTGTTACTCACCCGATGTAAATTGGCCCATTGTGCTGCATTCGGGAATTGTGGAGATAAATAAATAACGAAGAAGATCCAAACTTAAGATATGCAGCTCGAACAGGTACATTTCTTGACAACTCAAGTTGAGAAGTCGAATCAAAAGATTTATTTTCTGGAAACGGCTTTACCAATAACTCATTCTAAAAGATATATTGTGGTCATTCAACACACCTAATCCTATACGCAATTGAAAATACGTCACAAATATTCACATTCAACTTTTGATATTAGTTTTTCAGTGTGCTCCGTATCATTTTTTTGCTTTAAGTAATACACGCGTGGTGTTTTCTTTATGGCTAAGAGCGAGCTTCTGCCGACCCTTTTACCAATATAACCCTGGACTATAGCTACCAAATTGCATGCGTATTAGAAGGAATGAAAAGATATGCAAATACTATTGCTTGGAAATCTCCATTTTTGCAAGCGAGAAATAGATATTTACAATGACCAGTAGATGTAGAAACTAATTTCTGACTGACGAAGCTGGAAGACGCTCCTGCAAAGCTCACACGTATTTGAAAACAGCACTGCTGCTAGATACTTAACTGAAAGTGACATATAATTGATAACTACAATAAACCTTAAACCGGCGATGTGGTTCATGCGCTGACTACAATGCCGAAACGGCATTCATACTTAATTTCTTATCTTTTTCATTGTCTTCGTAGATTCTCAGATTGCTGTCGAGGTACTCCGATGAACGCAAAAATTTTTTTTCCGCTAATGATATTTTAATTTTAAGAAGCTACCTTGAAGTTAGCTGCTGTTTGATGTCGTTTAGAAACTTGTTGTTGCAATTTTTTACTCGTAAACTATGACGAATTTTTTTATTCGTCGCGCAGTGAATTATTCCAGAATGGAGGACGTATTGAGAGGTGAGAGAAGAGAAGAAAAAAGCGAAATAAGACTGTGCATTTCTTCATTACTTATGCAATAATCACTATAAATTATCAATATCTTTTGCAAATGTCGTACAAAGATATCTTTTCCACCAATTTTACGACTTTTTTAACTGCGGCCCTCAATATTTCCCTGTCTATTACATCTACATCTACGTCATACCTTGCAAGCCGCCCAAAGGGTATGTGGCAGGAAGTGCTTCCACACCAGGCATGAATGAATGATACGTTAGAACACCGAAATTACATTGAAACCGTTGTACGACACATGCAAAGCGCCAATTAACAATCTAATAACCAAGAAACATTCTATCGTCAATCGTTCCAACATGCAACTGATGCAAAGACTACCACTACAGATTCAAAATATCATGCATAAATAGGAACATCAATATTTACATCATGCATAAATAAGAACGTAGAAAATATATAGAAAAAGATCTACAGTCTAGCTATAGTCACTATTCGATCTATTCATGACGACGATCACACCTGTTATGCTCCCGAATGGTACGCGGAAAAAATGACATTTTATACCTATCGGTTCTACAATCTATCACTCTAACTTTATTGGCGCGATCTAATCTGCCGTAGTATGAGGGGGTTAATAGTATGTTTTTTACGTCGTCAGAGAAATGATTTTCCTGAAATTTAGTTAAGAGGTTAAGCCTATAATTTTATCTACGCTGTGATAGCGATGCCCATCCCAACTCTTCTAACAATCCAGACACACTAGCCAACTTATCGTAGCATCGTTTTTCAAACCTAGCTCCTCTTCGCTGCACGCGATCTAATTCCGTTTTCAACTCCACTTCATATAAATACGAGTTCCCTTACTCCCTGGTACCTCTCCATAGCTGTACTTTCCTCTTTATCTTTCCAAAACATCCATTCCTTGGCCTTCCTCTTAGGAATTTTGTCTTCATATTTCCTACAATTATGTACATTGTTCACAAACCCTTAGTGTCTCAGGTGGGTCCATCTTCTTTTTCTGTACCATGTTCCATTGTGCCCTTTCCCTTCCACTCGTTTTTATAATTCTTATTTTGTCATTTTCTTATTTTTATGTCCATTTGATCGTCGCATTCTCCTCCAATACCAGATTTCGATGCCTTCTTGTTTCCTTTCCTAGGGGGGTTGTGTTTGAATCGCTCGAGATTATTTCGACCACGTAACTAAGGAGTCACGTGGTACAATCACGAAGGTTTCGAGATTTTTGTGTATTCAAAACACTCGTAAAAATCTCAATTTACCTTCCCGATCGAGTTTTTCTCGCGATATAATCGTAAATGGGTTTTTATATCCCGATTTTAGCCACAATAAACGACTTATTAGAAGCTAAATATAGCCATTCGAGAACGTAAAATTCATCAAAATCTCTACAAATTCGTTGTTGTACCACGTGACTCCTTAGTTACGTAATCGGGATCATTTCGAACGATTCAAAAACACACCTCCCCTGGTCTGTTTTTTCCGGTGGTTCAGGCTACCCATGCATAGAAGGTCATCCTTCAAACGGACTTTTTTTACGCACTGTTTCCTCGTTTGCATTCCTATCTTCTTCAAACAGAGCAGTTGTCTTTTATCAACGAGCGCTTTCTCAGCTTGGGCTATTCTTCGCTTGATGTCTGTTGTACTTCTTCCGTCCTGATCGATGGTACTTCCGAGATAGGTGAAATATTTCACTTGCTCTAATTTCTCTCTTCTTAGTGGGACTTCTGCTTTGTGATTCTGCGTTAATTTACTCCACAGTTGCTCATATCCATAATTTATCTTCATTTGGTATTGACTGGGTTTTAAGGCGTTGAGGTATTGACGGCCGAGGGGAGCGTTTCAGGCCTCATTTTAACTCTAACCGTGTTTACGTATCACTCAACTACGGGTTAACTATTTAAGATATTGACTTCGTGTTTTCTTTATTTATTTTGAAAGTTATCATTCCAGAAGAAAATGCGAAAGAAAAATTTTTATCCCTCTGGATTAGTGAGAAAACTTACATGAACTTTGGCTAACAAAAAACTCACTTCTCAGCCAGAAATCTGAAAATCAAAGACGATCAGCATCTGGCGAAATCTTTCTTCTATACGATGCGTAACGAACATCCATCATAACTTGTTTTTGAAGGTCGCAATCGTTAAAACAGTGGACCCTAGCTCACTAAAAATCTAACTATTTTCCGACTCTACGGGGGCGAACTGTGTTGATGAAAACCCGAAGTCAATATCTCTAATAGTTAACCCGTAGTTGAGTGATGCGTAAACACGGGTAGAGTGAAAGTGAGGCCTGAAACGCTCCCCTCGGCCGTCACTACCGTCACGTCTTAAGAAGTTAACAATTTGGTTGCACCCTTATCCTTTGGATGCAAAATGCAGATTCGTAATCCTCTGTCCACTGACACCTTTTTTCTTTTTCATGTTAAAGAATAAACCAATTGTGACTTCCACACAAGATTTATTTAAACCGACCCAGGTTTCGACACACCACGTGTCATTATATCAAGGTAGTTCGAAGCATTGGTCGAGAGCCTTAAATAGTAGACGTAATACATAGCCGTGACTCCGAAGCGGCGGGAGGGATGAGGGGAGGTGAAGGGGGTGGGAGAGAAACCGGAGTAGGTAGGGGGATGTTTGGAAAGGGACAATGAAAAGGGGTATGAGTCGCTTAGGAACGCGAATATTGAGGAGAGGAGAATGGGTGGGGAACACAATGTCATTACATGAGGGCATATCTTCTGGATCATTCACAATCTCGAACTGTTCAAGAAAGTCCAATTTTATACCTTTGTCACAAACACGTAAAATATTCATCTCAAAATCACTGGAATGGACTCACATAAACGTTTTGTGAACGCTGATTTTCCATCATAATTAATAAAATGTTGTCTATGTTCCTTAGCACGTATATAATACTTTCTGCCTGTTTGGTCAGTATAATTAATGTCACAATCATCCTGCATGCTATTCATGCTATTTATGCTATTTGCGGAAAATGGCGGATGGAGCTAAACATAAAAAATTGCGTAGCAGTCAGCTTTTGGAGAGAGAAAAATTGGCCAGGTAGGACTTACAGAATTAATAATACGGAAGTAATTGACGCTGAGTCTGATAAGTACTAAGGGGTCACAATTACTCACGTTATATCTTGGGGAAAATATATTCGGGAAATATGCGGTTAAGCATACAGGAAGCTAGGCATTATCAAGAGAATATTCGGAAAATGTGATGAGAAAGTGAAAGAACGTTGTTATTTTTCAATCGTTAGGCCTCATCCGGAATATGCTGCCAGTATATGGCATCCATATGAAGCGGGGTTAATGTCAGAATTATATCGCGTGCAGCGAAGAGGAGCTAGGTTTGTAAAACGATGCTACGATAAGTTTGCTAGTGTGTCTGGATTGTTAGAAGAATTGGGATGGAAATCGCTATCACAGCCTAGATTAAATTATAGGCTTAACCTCTTAGCTCAATTTCAGGAAAATAATTTCTCTGACGACGTAAAAAACATACTATTAACCCCCTCGTACTACGGCAGATTAGATCGCGCCAATAAAATTAGAGAGATAGATTGTAGAACCAATAGGTATAAAATGTCATTTTTTCCCCGTACCATTCGGGACCATAACAGCTGTGATCGTCGTCATGAATAGATCGAATAGTGACTATAGCTAGACTGCAGATCTTTTTCTATATATTTTCTACGTTCTTATTTAAGCATGATGTAAATATCGATGTTCTTATTTATGCATGATATTTCGAATTTGTGGTAGTAGTCTTTGTATCCCTTGCATGTTGGAACGATTGACGATGGAATGTTTCTTTGTTAGTAGATTGTTAATTGGCGCGTTTCATGTGTGGTACGCTGGTTTCAATGTAATTTCGGTGTTGTAACGTATAATTCATGCATGCCTGGAGTGGAAGCACCCCCTGCCACACACCATTTGGGTGGCTTGCGGGGTATGACGTAGATGTAGATCATTGCACTATAATCATTAATTGCACTAAATCTTTTGTCCTCAGTGACCATTTTTCTCGTCTCGAGTCCGCGGCGTAAACGCAAGCGGACTGCTGCACGCCTGCGATCGGCTGGAAGCGTGAATCCGCCCCGAGACAGGTGGACCCACGGGCCACAGAAGACATTGGGGTTTGCTCCTTCCCCCCCTCCCCCTCCTCTGTCCCCCGCCCACGCTCACGATCTTCCGCTTCCCCACCCGACCTCCTCCTCTCACCCTAACCCCCCCCCATTCTACCCCCGCCAACCTCCCGCGTTCTGTTATGTGTACCTGATACTCGGCCATCCGGAATCCCCAGAAGAACAGACTCGAGCGCCAACACTCTCCGCAGGATTCTTCCGACGACGTGCACTGGAAGCGGTGAGCGGTGAATATTCAATTCAATTCCTTTTTCTTATCATGGGGGTCATTCTGGCCCATGAGATATTTTACATAGTTATTACAGAAGTAATAAAATCATAGTAATAAATAAAGAACAAAAAGAAAAAATGTAGTAATAGTTACAAAGAAATAATATACATTTCAATCCCATTAAATATTGATTCGCCGGTTTTCAGTTTCACGATATATATATTTACATATCAGGAATGTTGAAAACATCCTTGTTCGGTACATGTTATTACATTCATAACCATAATAGAGATCACAGTTCGAAAATTGAGCAAAGGACAAATTTAAATATATACATTCTTTCCCACTTCATGTAAGTTTATAGAGCAGCGTTATCAGTTATGCAGGGAACTGCCATGCGTCATTTAGAAGAAACTTGTATAATATTGATTTGAACACACGTAGTGAGTGTGATTTTCTTATGTCGAATGGTAATGAGTTCCATATTTTAGCAGCTGTCACTATAAAAGATTTATTGAGGTGAGGAGTTCTATACTGGGGGATATATGAATGTCAACATAGTGATTTCTGGTAGGTATTGAGCGGATATTTCTTTTTCAAGTGAATCTTTGGAACTGATAAGTTAGGTTACCAGAGGATAGTATCTTAAAAGTAAGGCAAGTGAGGTGATACAGGCGACGTTGTTTATATTTCAACCAGTTTAAGCGGACATATGAGCTACTCATCCGATCCTTGTTTTGAGGTCAAAAATAAATCGTAATGTTAGAGTTCACAGTCGCTTCCAGTTTGTTGTTGTTTTCTTCATCGAGATTTGTCAGCAGTGAAGAGCAGTAATCCACGTATGAAGGATGCAGATGAAGGACCCAATCCACATTTATTTAGTCATTATTTGAGAGTCGTTTCCCCGTCCACACATTATTAGTTAACCTTTATTACTTCCACAAAAAAATTAATGAAAAACTATGTATAATAATTGTTGTCAGATCTGAGGTTTTCACAGCGCATAATGTTATTGTGGTCCATTCTGGATGTTCACTGGATTAAGCTCTGCATTGGTAATCGACGCACAGTGGTCGAAAAAAGCCGGGAAAAAGTATAAAATGGCTTTTTTTAGAGAAGGACTCGAAAGATGGCACAGATAAAAATAATTGCGAATTATGGAATGGTGATTTATTTGACATTGTTATAGCTGTCGCTGTCGCTTACAATCGGAGGCTCATACATGACCAAATATCCAAAAAAACCCAAGCATTAAATTTTCATCGAAATTCTTAAAATTAAAGCAGATAGTGGAGGTGTAGAAGGATTAGTGGGATAAAAAATGCGAGCAGACACTAGCGCCACACTCTCCGCAGGATTCTTCCGACAACGTGCACTGGAAGCGGAGAGAGGTGAATCTATCATGAAGGATAGAGGGAAAGGACCCAATCCACATTTATTTAGTCATTTTTTGAGAGTAGTTTACCCTAGTCCAAACATTATTAGTTAATCTTCATTACTTACACAAAAAATTTAATGAAAAATTATGTATAATAATAGTTATCAGATCTGAAGGTTTGCCCAGCGCGTAATGTTATCGTGGTCTATTCTGGATCTTCACTGGATTCCCTTCTAAACTCTTCATTGGTAATCGATGCATAGTGGTCGGAGATCGAAAAAACCCGGGAAAAAGTACATAATTGCTTTTTTTGGAGAAAGACTTGAAACATGGCACAGATACAAATAATTGCGAATTATGGAATGGTAATTCATTTGCCATTGTTATAGCTGTCGCTTGCAATCAGAGGCTCATTAATGACCAAATATCAGAAAAAAACGCACGCGTTCATTTTTCTCCAAAATTCTTAAAATTAAAGCAGATAGTGGAGGTGTAGAAGGATTACATGAGTTAAAAAAATACTAACTTTCAACATGGTACCTTCCCTGTACTTGCCACCCTGTCGTCATGGTGCCTTCCTTGCACTTTGCCACTTTCAACATTTCGATGGTTGAGTGGTCCTGAAACTCCCGGTTCACTTTCTTTGGAATTGGTAAATCTCAATTATTGTGAATATTAAAAAACTTTAATGAAATCAACCATACTATTTATAGTCCTTATACAATAATTATTTTTCGTATACTGCTGCTGAAATGCGCTCTTGACACTTACCTTTGGCATTATTGCTGTTGAGTCAGTATCCAGTCCTGATGAAGGTGGACGATTCGATCATCAGAATTCCGATTTTATAATGTAGAATTTTCATCTCGTGGAGATTTCAAAAAGACCGAAATTTTTATTCAGAAATGAACATTTTTATATAGGCGCGGCTTCTGCGCGCTTCATTAAAAACTGCTACGAGAGACCATGCCTATAGTGTTTCACAGCTTTCAGAGGGATTACGCCGGTAGTCGTTACAGACTCGGAGGCTACACGCTAGGCTTAGTTTGCTTGAGAAGGTCTGAACAGGTGCGTTTCAAAGCGGCACAGAGAATATTATCATGACGCCACACTACGTGTATAGGTCCGAGAGATGCGATAAAATATAATGAGATGCTCTGCCGAATAGATCGGTACAACGATTCGTTTTTGTTCACGCACAACAAATGAACATAAAAACTGAGCTCCACTTAATAAACTCCCAATACACCTAACCATTTCATCCCCCCCATAATCTTCTCATTTATACCTCTGGTGTCCTCTGCCACACGCTCATGCGGTGGTTCGCCGGGTAATGCGTAGATGTATGGTGCATTGCCGTTTTGGACCAAAGTGAATGAAAATGCTCCTTCAATAAAGACCTGGTCTATTTCTTCACATGGTTTCTCATAAGTTTGTCGGCTGTTTTGGGGAGGCAGACAACGACTGACATCTTTTAGGACACTGAGGACAGCGGGGTAGGTTGGCGTTTGGCACGATAATCTGCAAAATGGAGAATGGAGGGGAAAATCCAGCCTCGAAATTGGTGCAGTCATAGTGACAAATATAACTGAGAAACCTAATGGGTAGACGGGGAGTATTGAGGTGACGGGACTCACATTTTGACCATAATTGGCCCGATTAGACCATCATTGGTCCGGTGGGGCCCCGATCCGATAGGATAAGGATAGAAATTGGTTGAAATAGACAGAATGGACAGAAATGGCTAGAAATGGACAGAAATAGATGCGAAATGGTTAGAAAGAGACAGAAATGGTTAGAAATGGATAGAAATGGTTAGAAATGAACAAAAATGGATAATAATGGACAGAAATGGATAGATAAGGTCGGAAAGGGACAGAAATGGATGGAAATGGTTATAAATGGATAGAAATGGCTGAAATGGAAATGCGGTGTACACATTTTTTTGAAGTTGCTTAACCCTCGTCTTCGTCGCTCATTCCTCTAAAGACCCTCAATTCCACTAATTCCGATCGTCATTGTGCTTCGGGTACCTACTTCCTAAGGACAATTTAATAGCCTCATGCCTCGTGGAGATTTTCGCAGTTTAAGCTTCCCCCGAGCGTATGATGAACGAACTGGTGCGGTGGGTGGTAGGGGAGGGTGGAGAGGGTGGGGGTAGGTTGGGGTGGGGACGAAAATTCTCTCGTCGTCCACCACGTTAAATTACCGTCAGAGATCAACTCAAAACGGCTTGGCGATCGCCAGGTCAATGCACTCCTCGAGTACCTTGGAATAACACCCAATAAAACTTGCAAGAGTAAATTTAAAGATGGAAGAAGATCAAGAAAATGGAATAAAAGTTAAGACCAGGTGCTTTTTTTGGACAAGTTAAGACTGGTTAAATTCCACGTGTCTCTTATGCCTTTTATGGCACATATATGTTTATATATATATATATATATATATATATATATATATATGGACTTTCATGACCATGAATATATATTATAGATTATCTCGTCGCAAAAAAACTGTTGTCTAGAATTCCGTAAACAAACAACTTTTTGGAATGTGGTGCCACCTAGAGATGAAGCTCAAATGTAAATACAGTCGATAGTTTGTAAATAAACACGTCGTCCTGATTTTACCATGAATATACGTAGGTTTTACTTACAATTAATGATAATGCAGTGGATAAAAAATGTAGTACTACACGCGGGACGTAATTACACACTTTTTTATATCGTCCGGTCTACAGGTACATTTAATTCCTCGCCAAAATTTAATTAAATAAAGGCATAATCAACTTCTAAGTACTTCGTGAATATCGCTATACGGAAGTAAAATAATATTGCGAGGTGACTTCATGAGTATTCTCAATGGCCATCATTGCAGTGTAGGTAAAAAGGAATGCACTTACCGCCGCCTTGAACAGATTCTTCTTTTTCAATCCGTCTCATATTTTGGGTCCTCGTAGATGCATACCCTGTTTTGCAGCCTGGTACGAAGCAAGTTATGTTTAAACAAGGTATTCTAAATTCTTTATTTAAGGCGAACGGGCTTAATGTATTCAAATTAGAATCAGAGTCTGGCAAATATCGTCGTTGACACACGATGGACGTTTCATAAACCTCTTACACTTTTTCTGTAATTGATATTTCCTCTCTAGCATTTACAAATCAACATTTAGGTCAGAAAAATTGAAAGATATTATTCAAAGCATCAAGTAATTCATATCTCCTCGATTGTTATTGAATATTCACCACAGTCTCACGTTAGCAACAATTAACTTCGTTTATTTGTGATACAACTTAAAAGACTCTCATCGAAGTGGCCCCAAGGACTGGGTGAACTAAAATTGGAAATTTAGGCAACTCGTGGCCTAGGCAACAATTCAAAACATCAAAATCCATAATATATATATTCATGTTTATGACATATGCCTTTAATAACTTTTATGATAGGCATGGTAGGAAAATTGCTTTAAATTAAGTAAGTGTTTCCCTAAAACGACAAAGCTATCTTTCACTTTCCCTACGTAACTATCTTGCCAACAACTATGTCAGTATTCCTCGTCACAGAGCGCTTTCCAAATTGAGAAATTCCACAAAGCGGCCTACATTTAATCAATAGGGAGTATAATTTGATACATTTTTCTCTCAGAACACTAAACAAATTGAAAAGCCATTTAAACCACCAGAAGTGAGGAGTTGGAAATCAAATTTTATGAGCCGATCACTTTTTCGAATCTCAGACTGAAAGAGCTGTTTACTCTTTCTTAAATACGATAATTTGTAGCGGAGTCCCTGTACTTGATATTTGTAAAATACTTTCTTTCAAAAATGAATAATTACTGTACATTTCACCCGACATCTTATTAAATTCATACAAGACATATATACAATACATATATACAAGATTCACGATCCCTAGCACTACAAAAATCGATTTACAAACTGAAGACACAATCGCTGAACAGTCTATATGATAATATAAACCGACAAATTATTTGGTTTGATTTCTCAGGGATAATCCGGCATGGGACTACTGATGGGTCCCGTGAGGAGTTGCTAGTCTCCCGTCGCGCGCCTCGCCAGGTGGCGGATAAGGGAATGCCCACCAGATATGGAGGGTACTGGGGAAATAAAATACCCGGGGTGGACCAAAGCTAGCACCTGCTGCCTTCCAGTTAGTACCTAGTTGGATCTACAAAGGCTAAAGGAAGACAACCTTGATAAAAAATTACCTGATCCTCCAGGTTGGGGGTTAGGCATAGTGCTGACAATCCGTAAAAATAACAAAATGTTATGGAATCAAAACAAAATCCTCGGATAATGGATGAAAATTAAAGGAAGACGACCTTGGCGACCGACACGGAATGACGATTTATTGTTTGCAACATGGAACGTACGGACTTTATTAAGACCTGGTAGAATGAATGAAGTAGCAAAAGAAATAGGTAAAATTCAAACTTGATGAGGTAGCACTTCAAGAAATAAGATGGCAAGGAAAAGGAAGAATGAACAAGTTGGAATACACATTGTTTTATAGTGGCCCAGAGAGAAGATCTGGTAGATATGGAGTAGGGTTCATAATAACTAAAAGAATAAGGAAAAGTGTAATAGAATTTGAGGCACTGAGTGAAAGGATATGTAGAATAAAATTGAGAGGAAGATTTAGGAATGTGACCATTGCGACGGCCCATGCACCAACGGAAGAGAAATAGATGAGAGAGAAAGAAGAGTTTTATGAC
This sequence comes from Ceriagrion tenellum, assembly GCA_963169105.1. Lineage (NCBI taxonomy): Eukaryota > Metazoa > Arthropoda > Insecta > Odonata > Coenagrionidae > Ceriagrion > Ceriagrion tenellum. The sequence goes on from OY720644.1 coordinate 7,191,543, forward strand.
AAGCTAGAGCGAGTATGTGGTAAGATACAGAAGTATGATGCGTTAATGGTTATAGGAGATTTTAATGCTCAGGTGGGAAAGGAGGAATATCAAAGAGTGGTTTGCAGGTAGATATACTCTACGTGAGGACACAAATGAAAACGGAAATCTTCTCTGTCAGTTTGCAGAAAGTAACAACATGATAATAAAAAGTACATGTTTTGACCATAAAAGAATACACTTAGGCACATGGAAAGCTCCTAATGGAACGATTGACCAGATTGACCATGCATTGGTTATGGCACGTCATGCATCATCAGTCATGGATGTAAGAGCCTGCAGGGGACCGAATTGTGATGGCGACCATTACCCGGTGAAAGCTGTAATAAGAGAAAAACTAATAAGTGTACTAAGTGAGAGGAGCACCAAGAGAAAGAAGTGGAATGTAACTAAAATGAAAGATGAAGAGACAGAGGAAGAATATCGCTCCAGAATACAGAACAAACTGAAAGAAAAAGAAATTAAAAGGCAGAGAAGTATCGATGAAGAGTGGGAAATTATAGAAGAAGTGATAGAAGAGGAAGCACAAGAAACGTTTGCAGAAGAGAAGATGGAAAGAAACCAAGAGTGGTTTGATGAAAAATGCAGGGAAGCTATTAAGGAGAAAAACAGAGCTAGAGAGAAAATGCTGCAGAGAGAAACCCGAAGCAATACCGAGAAGTATAAACAATTAAGAAAAAATGCACATAAGATATGTAACCAAAAGAAGAAAACGATGTACAAAAAGAGAATACAAGAAATAGAGGAATTGCATCAAAAAAGTGAAATAAGAAAATTTTACCGAGCAATAGATAAAATGAGAGAAGGGTTTGAACCAAGAGTAGAATATAATAGAAGGATGTAAGGATAAGAGTGCTGAAGTAATCACGGAGGAAATGCTGGTACTGAGTATGTGGGCAGAGCATTTTAAAGAGACATTGAACATAGAGGACGAGGAAGATTGTGCCTGAAGAAGAAAATAATGAGGGGGAGGCATGGGTACCGGAACCTACGATAAAAGAGGTGGAATCAGTAATTAAAAAGATGAGCAACAATAAAGCACCCGGGGAAGATGGCGTTATCGTAGAATTGATCAAGGCGGGTGGTAAATATCTCATAACAACAATACATAGACTTATTGCAAGGATATGGAAAACTGAAACCATGCCACACAAAAGGAAATCTGGAATATTATGCCCAATACACAAGAAGGGGGATAAACTAGTATGTGGTAACTATAGAGGTATTACACTTGTGTAGTATATAAGATTTTGTCTGGACTGATCTGTGAAAGAGTTAAATTTTATGCAGAGGAAATTCTTGGAGAGTGCCAGTGTGGATTCTGGCCGGGCAGAAGCACTACTGATCAGATATTTGTCATGAGACAAATAATGGAATGATTTTATGAATAGGACGTAGATTTACATATCTTATCTGTAGACTTTAGGCAGGCCTTTGACAGTGCCAGCCGGAATGGACAGCACTGAGCTCTAGGAGAATGTAGCATACCACAAAAAATTATAAGATTAATTAGCATGACTATGAAAGACACCAAGGCAAAAGTAAAAGTAAACAACAGGCTGAGTGAAGAATTTGAATTTATCACAGGAGTAAAGCAAGGAGATGGGATCTCAGCCATTTTATTTGATCTGGCTCTGCACAAGGTGATAGATGTGATTGATCAGAAGGGTACAATAGTCGGGAAATCGAGTCAGATATGTGTGTACGCAGATGATATTGCAATCATAACAAGGACAACGCACAGCCTTAAACAAATCTATGAGCAAATGGAAAAAGAAGCAGAAAAAATTGGACTTAAGGTTAATGAAAAGAAGACAAAGCATATGATAATGCCCAAACAGGAGGCTAGGAGAGTGGCACAGGATCTGACAATAGGGGAGAAGAAGTTTGAAGGAGTTTCTTGCTTCAGATATCTAGGGGCAGTGGTATATAATGATAATGAGATAAGCAGAGAAATAAAGGACAAAATACAAGCGGGAAATCGAGCGTATTTTGCAAACAAACAATTGTTCAGGGACCAACTTATTACAAAAAATACAAAGATGAAAATATATAAGACGTTGGTCCGACCAGTGGTCACCTACGGTCCAGTGACATGGACCATGAAGAGATCAGATGAAAATGCCCTAAGAGTATTCGAGAGAGAAATATTAAGGAATATATATGGATCCGTAAAGGAAAATGATGAATGGAGAATAAGTTATAATGCGGAGCTGGATAAATTAATTGAAGGCCAAGACATTGCTAGATACGTGAAAGCTCGGAGAATGGAGTGGCTGGGTCATATAGAGAGAGAATGGCGGAAGAAAGGATGCCCAAAAGAATAATGAGGGAAAAGTTGTACCAGACCAGAAGGAAAGGCTGGCCAAGAATCAGATGGATAGATGACGTTACTGCAAACCTGCAGATAATGAACATCAAGGGATGGAGGAGTAAGGTATGGGATAAGAAAGACTGGAGGCAAATTGTGGAGGAGGCCAAGGCCCACCAAGGGCTGTAGCGCCATGAAGAGAGAGAGAGAGAGAGAGCGAGAGAGAGAGAGAGAGAGAGAGAGGGAGGGAGTGAGAGGGAGAGAGAGAGACTACTGATGGATAAACTTTCCGTCAAAAGACCCGTCGAACAAAAACTAAATAATTTTCATTACCAGAAAATCCAATATCAACTGAATAAACGAGGAGTTTACATTTAGTATTTTCAAAGATTTTTTCTATTCACTTCATCACTTATTCATGCTTTTTGAAGGCACATTAATAGTCTAAACGTTATTTCTCATCTTTTTATAGAAACTGTAAGTACCTTCATGACATCAACAGTTTTTGGCATCATTAATAAATGCCGGATCCCATAAAACCATTTTTACATTTCAATGATAAGAAAAAGCCAATAAATGAAAGCGAAACTTCCTGTTCATTCTCATGTCTGCGCAGCTTTTCCACGGACAGAATTAAGTAGCTTTTCACATCAGAAAATTTCACACAAACTGTCTCCAGTTATGAAACAAACGCCATTATAAGTACCTGAACTGAAAGTAAATTAGACAGAACCTACTCATTATAGTTTATCGTACTTATGTCGATCTCAAAAACACAGGAGGTATAATGGATAACAAGTTTGAAATTTTCCATAAAAAATGAACATTAATCTAGATATGGGTTTTGATGCCACTGAATTAACATCAGTCATTTTTCAAAATTTATATACCTTCAAATAACGAGGATGTGTTTAATTTTACGTGTTTAAGTAGCATTGAATTGCCGAGAAACTAAATCGGAGACTCGCAATTTTTCCACCCTATCAATGCATATTAATACTGAGAACACATATGAAAATTTCCACACAGGTCCGTGCATAAACGAGTATCGCTGCAGCCACCTTCATCAAGGGCCGTGATGTTAATTATTTAGTAAAAGTGGAAAGGTCCATCCATCCATCACGTTCAAATTTGACGCCATATCGCCATTATCTTTTGAATAATTTTACTGGAAATGAAATACGTGAGCATCCAAGGAAACCAGCGCAGCCATTAGGGGTTTTATTTTCATTCACTTGTAGCTGCAATATTTCTTTTGAGTGTAAAATGAAAAACAAGACTCTAGGAATAACTTGCACTCTAGTGCGAGGTTACGAATAAAGTTAAAACGCTAAAAATTCGAGGAAAATTTCAATGCGAACCGGTTTCTTCATCATTATTTAAGCAAAAGTTTGAATTATACTGATAAACTATCACAATTTGTCCCATTGGCTGAAATTTGAACCGCTAATTTTTGGGGCTCGTTCAGAGAGGAACGCACTGACGTTGCCTAGAGACTTCACGGTGACCTTCCAGAGATTAAATTTGTTTTACCATTTTAACGGTTACCCCAAAAGGCCTCATAAATCCCGCAGAAAACAAGTTCACAGTAAATGATAGAAATTCGGTATTATACCGATAGGTTGGTAGGTATATGGACAATTTGTAAGTTAAAATCCCCACTTTGGGTTTCGTGTCAACATTCCTGCACAAATGTCGATTTCCCCATCAGCAAGTCTATTGTGCGCTCAATAGACCTTCCGAAGATTGTTGAGCTGTCAAAAATTCAAGCACACTTTTTTCCACCCTGAATTCGCCTCCTTTATTCTTGAACTCTTTTACTTCGTTTTTTATTTCCATTTCTGTTGATACTGTACTATATGAGTGTGTATATTTCCCCTATGATTCATCTTATCTTGTTATTGTTATCAATTAAATATGTTTCTTTTAAAGCAGTGTAAAAATAGCTTTCCCATCAGTCAATAGGTACAGATTTTGAGCATCTCTATTCATGTAATTGGAGTCAAGGCACTCATATATTATGAAATACACTTTTTAATAACTTTTAAAGCAAGTCGAAAAGAAAGTTTTGGACGAAACTTTACTTTATAAATAATTCACATGCATATCTTTTTTCACGTTGTAATTAGCCATACACGTTGTGTAACAATTTGTGCAAAAATTATTGAGGCCCAAATGTTTGTCTCCAATAAAGCATTGTTATGACATGGGTTTATGGCGAGGAATCGGAAATGTAGACAAAAATCGTATGGAAATATGTGTATTTTCTATGGAATGGTACTAAGGTATTTATTAAGAACAATTATAATAATATGAAACGCTTATTTTCGCCTATAGGAGAAAACTGTGCATAGGTCATCGACTTATATTGAAATGCATGTCAAGATCCAGAAGGCTACGTGCTTAAGTAGCATTGAATTGCCGATAAACTAAATTGGTGACTCGCAATTTTTCCTTTTTATCAATGCATATAACTTCTGAAAACGCATATGAAAAGTTCCACACAAATTCGTGCATAAACGAATATCGCTGCAGCCACCCTAATGCGTTTCTTCGACTTCCACCTTCCTCGACTATCCAGTTTGTCGTCGAGGGCAATACCCGACCAATTCTGACATATTTCCCTGGAGTAATGCAACTTGTTGAACTATTTTTTTCACCTTTTTTAAATAAAAGACTTCTGCATTATATTGAGAGTCCCATTGCAATTGGAATATGCTTATGTTATGTTATCTCTACATGCCCATTTTCATAATGGCTTATGCATCGAAGAGGGATTTGATGGCTGAAGGAACAATCTAAACATTAATATCGCCAGAGCCGACGAGAAATTTTGAATCCCTTTCAATTTTTCCATTCTTCTCCACGCTTATCAATTATTCTCCCACTATTTCTCTCTACAGAATTATCTCCTCCTTGAGGCATTTTTAACCGACGTTTATTTCCATAAGAATAACATTGAACTCTGTACTGAGGATACATTTTTGGCTGTTTTAAATTTTTTAGAATCATGAAACAGACCTGAACATTTTGGCATTGAATGACAAAAAGTACAAAGTTTATAACTTTTGTAAGTACTTAGTATTTTTCCTAAAATTGGAGTTTTGGCCGCAAAATCGGAACTATTTTGAGTACTTCAGCGGTAGGATACTTCGTTTACTAGGAACCCGCTGACAAGGCGTTGAGTAGGAGCTTTATTAACCGATACACTTACAACTCACAATATATATATATATATGGCAGACCTAATGCTTGACTTTTGGAGGGGATGTTTATCACACCGGCCGCTTCATCCAACTGATACTCTATACATGTTCTTTTAGTCATCATGTCATTTTGAGTGGGTTCATTTATTTTCATGCATCGATTTCATTTATTTGTTTTGAATTTTGAAATTCAACGGGCTCCGACTTTTATTAATATTGATGTAAAAAGAAAAAGAAAAAAAATCTCTCGCTCCGCAGTCATTCAACGCTAGGCACTCGACACCCTTATCTTAGCTAGCATACCGACAGTCTTAGTGTCCTCCACGCCCCCATGCTTTCCAGACATCCTCTTCTCCTTCTTTCTTTCCTTTCCCCATCTCATCCCCATCTTCCTCTCGCATCTTTCGGACTCGAGTCTCTCCAGCAAACAGTTGACGAAATGCACCGCGCCTTCCGATATACCGGTTGTGCGGTGGCGATGCTAATGGGATTTTTCCCGTTCCTGGGATTTTCTTCGACGAGGTGGATAATTCGAGAAGCTGTCCACAAAAAACTCAAGCTTCTTCCATCCAGATTCGTTTTTTAACTACCTAAAGTAATAGCGTGTAATAGAGATAAATGTTAATTACTTTACTTTACGCGATCAGGCGATCCGAGTCGACCGCGCGATGTCAGGACCAAGGCTCTATCCACTTTTATCTTCTTTTGGCAATTTCCCTCCAATCTTCCCAGGCTTCTATTTGCCGTAGATCCTCTCTTATATTATCCATCCATCTTTTCTTTGGTCTTCCCCTTAGTCTTTTCCCCTCCGGGCTCATGCAACATGCAAGTTTAGGATATCGTTCATCCGTTCCACATGTCCTATCCATTCCAATGTCCTGCTTCTTAGTAGTCCTACTATGGTGTTGTCTCGATAAAGATCATACAGTTCCTGATTGTATCGTCTTCTCCTTTCCCCTGTTAATTCGTCTTGGACTGGCCCATATATTTTCCTAATCACCCGCCTCTCAAATATTAATAGTTTGTTTAGATCTTGTTTTCATGTCCTCCAGCTTTGGCACCCATAGAGAACCACAGGGAGAATTATTGTCTTGTGCAATCTTATCTTAAGCTCTCTTGATACGTTCCGGGACTTCAAAATATTGCTCAGAGCATAGAATGCCTTATTACAAGCTTGAATTCTTGATTTTATTTCTACTTCATTTGATGCCTCTTCCGACAGAATTGCACCAAGATATTTAAACTCTCTCACTCTCTTATAGTTTTCTTCATTGATTTTTATCTGTAAAACATCCGGTAGAGATTAATGCTGACACGTCAAAAGTTAGGTCACTGTCATCAGCGGTCATCAAGAGGCAGAAATTTCTTTCCCAGTAAATTGCCATTAATAGCATTCCCAGAGATTCAGAGGGTTAGTGGAAATTCAATGGGGAAAAGTGGAAAGATGTCCCAATTAATGAGGAAGTGAGTGCAAGGAAATGTACTCATCAGTTGATAGGGAGAGGATAGACAAATGATGAGCGCTTAAATGTTATTATCTACACCTAAATAATACCCTGCGACCCGCCACATGGGCGTGTGGTAGGGGGTGTTTGGTCACCAGCCGTGTAAGGGTGTAAGTTTAGAATATGGTGACAAATATTATAGGAGTGTATTTAGTGGAGCTCAGTTTTTACTGTGATCGCTCATTGTTTGCGAAAAAAGCGAGTTTTTGTACCTATCTGTTCGGCAGTGTATCCCTCTTATTTTATCCCATCTGTCAGACCTAGAGATGTAGTGAGGAGTATTAATAATATTCTCTATGTCGCTCTGAAAAATATTAGTTCTGAATTAATCAAGCAACCTAAGCCTAGCGTGTAGCCTCCGGGTCTCAAAGGGCTCCCACCTTAATCCCTCAAAGAGTTATGAGACACGATATGTACGCTCGTAGCAGTTTTTAATGTTTTTGGTTAAATCTATTTGACCAGGGTCCCAAATGCTCACGGCGTATTCGAGGTGTGGCCTAACTAAAGCGAAGTAGTATCTCTCTTTGACTTTTTCAGCCAAGGACCTTCCTTTTATAAGTTTAACAAAACCTAGTTTATTAATGCTGCGCCACGTATATTCAGTTTGTGCAATCCCCACGATATATCAGAAGTTAAGGTAATTCCAAGATAGATTATGGCAATGAATACATCCTACGACTGGCTAATGGGGAATAATGCTCCTAACAATAATGCCGCGAAGTATGGGGGAGAATTTATTGGACACAAGTAGAGGTATAAATTGTTTGGAATAATGAGGAGTAGACTGTAACTCGGAAACAGCCAAACTAAGGAAGCTTAAGGCTGGAAGAAAGGTGGAAAATTATGAGGAATGCTAAAATGAAGGACTGCAAAGTGATTGCATATATCTGAAAAGGAAATGGATAGAATATCTTGAGAAAATTAATATTATCGTGCTAATGGCTGCTGATGATGGAAAAGAAAAAGGATATAATATAAAATGGTCAAGTTTACTGACCGTGCTATCCACTGCTTATTTACATTCTTCAACAGCTAGAACGCGTGACATGACTTCAGCAAGAGATAGTTTCCATGAATTCATATTATTTACTGCAATCGCTTGATACATTACGTCCTATTCTTTCGCAATTCATTGCGGCCTATGGTGGTGTTCTTTGGTATTGATTTTATCATCAACGGCCAAGGTATCAGCAATTTTTATTGGCAAGGTATTAGCAATGACACAGCAAGAGAAGAGTCTCGAAGCTCCAGAAAAGGCTGCGTTTAAATGCGTAAATGAAAAAGTTTGCTTACTTGATTGCAAAGAATAAACAATTTTACTTACATGTTGAAATTACTTGTATTCCACAACATACTAGTGTTTTCAAGATGTTCCCTTATTTGGCAGAAAAAAATGCGGTCTCGCAAAGGCTCAGTAGCCCCAGACTTCACTATCGATTTATCATATTAACTGAATAAGTTAACTTAATTACCATGGGCATTCATATCAGTAGGCATACGTAAATGATAGTTATATGTAAATTTTTCTGAGCACTGAGATACTTCCGATGTAAATTAGATAATAATGAATGCCAAGGGGTTTGAGTCATAAATTAGACGGGTTACAAAAATCTGGCGGCATTTGGTGTTTCACTTTTATTAGAATTATTACTCCTCGCCACCGCGGACAGTCTCATAGACGGAATTTTCAGCGCTTAATCATTTTATCTTCTTAATCAGCATCTACACTTCCCAAATGTAATTTTGATTGAAATTTATCTCTTTGCAGTTTTTATCTGGTTTATGTACACAGAATAGATCGAATACGACAGCAGATGGCGTCTTAATACACGGACAGGTAGCGGCTGTGTGCGCGAAAAGTGATCCACGTAAAATGCTGATCGCGTGCAATTAATCCATCGATTTCATGAATATTGCACTGGCTTTTTCGAAATTACCTCCATCACTTTCAATCCAACATAAATTAAAACATTTTTTAGAAAAAAGCTTACCAAAGAGTGACTGTTCCGCGAGCAACACTCAATGTTTTTGGTGAATCAACCTCTAAACTGATCCATTCAATATGGACAGTGGAAAATTTTAATGTTTTCAACACCACCCGATACGTTTGTAATTGCGTTTACATAATGTCTCTTTTTAAATCTATTTCATGCCGCACTTTACGGTTAAGAATGTTTGATCTCAAAATTTTAAACAAAGAATAGAACCGCAACGGAACTGATTTTACGAAGGAATTCTGAAAGATAAGTTTTTCTGGCCTTTCCTGCGAGTAAACTTCACTCAATTGAGACATTTCATCGTATCTACGCAGAAGAGCGTAAACTGATGAATTTTAAATGAGTTTGTGTCGCTGGGAATTTTGTGAGTCGTTATTTGGAGTGAAGTCAGAGTCACTTAGTCAGCTAGTTATCGGTTTCGGAGCCAATAATCGTGTATCTCTTCACCGTCGATTAGTGGAGCAGGATTTTCTAAACGACCAAAACATTCCATCGACGGGTGTAGACTTAATGGGTAATAGCTGGAAGTAAGATTAGAATGATGACGGTGGCACCGTTTGCGGAGGTTACCAAAGAAATTTTCATGGCTAAAGATTGCTTCCGGAACCTTTGGCTAATAATTTATGAAAAGCGGAGAGCAGAATATAGAAAAAATATATCACTCATAATAAAATATACTTGGTTTGATTTCATACTATTAGTGTGGAATATAGTGTGGAATTGTGTGGAATAAAATCAAGTATCTTTTATTATGAGTGACATCATAAATTTCCACCATGTGAAGCCGGAAACTATGTCTTATAAAAAATATATCATTATGAAAAAATATAGTCATAAAGCATGGAATGATATTGTGTAAGTTAGATAAATTGTTTAGGCAAAGCCAGAGTGCATAACGCCAATGTTATTGTTTAGTATCTCCCTCATAAAGTGATGGAAGTAGAATAAATACTAGCAGGAACTTTGTTTTATGAGGTAGAGATGAATATTTCTCTATTTTCACAGTGATTGAGTCACATTGGACTGTTAGGGAGCATTTTTAAGGGAAAATAGTGATTAAAGAGTCACGAGGAAGATCAATGGAACAAATGAACAGACCATGTAGAACGAAGAAAGGCACAGAAGAGATATATTGAGGCAATGTGAGGGAAATGGATGGAAAGAAAGGGCAGCAGGCGACAAGTCATAGGTATTATTGAACCTTAATAATTCAGCAGCAAAGGATAATAGTATCAAAAAGATTTAGGGGCGCATATAAATAATGAGCTACTTTGACAAAAACTCAAGTTTATAGCTAACTAGAAAAGTATTAGGGAGACATTAATCTTGAAGCATTTTCATTGACTCGGTGAAAACAGTAGCCAAGCATAAAATTTTTCAAAAAACATTCTCATCATAAAAAAATAAGTCTTACGTGGGAATGAAGTGGGTGCTGTCTCTTTATCCTTTGACAAATAGAAGACAGAGGTATTTGGATATGTTTCTGGCATGTCGGCAAAGCACATTTATGCTGAAATTATAATTTATACGTAAAATAATAATGAATTGCTTGATGTTGTTTCCTGGACCACTTTAATTATATGTTTTTTCATCCCCCTTCACGGGTTTTCAGAGTTTTGTCAGTAATTTAAATAATTAGATGATTAGGCATTAAAGAGAACAAGTTTAATCATCTGATTATTTAAATTACTGACCGAACTCTGAAAACCCGTGAAGGGGGATGAAAAAACATATAATGAATATGTTTAAAATTATTTCGCGGTCATTTGAAAATCTTCAATCAGAGGACCCAAAATAGCTGTCGACGCATATGCAAATTTAAGCGCTTTATCTTTGAATTAATAGGTTTTTAGAGAATAATGAGACCAATCTAATCCTCATTCCGACAAATCCTGAAACTCCTACATTTGGGGTAGATCAGGCGATCTTTATTCGATAAAACCATTGATGGCTCATATATGTTATTACTTGCTTTAATCCTCAAGATTATCAAGATAAAATAACCGATTCTGGTGTAGTATACAGGCTGGTACTGTGAAACTCGCTCTATATTGATCAACAAAAAATTAACAGTTTTCTTCTGATTCAGTAATCATTAATTTCATGACAACTTTTGATGATCTGGATCAAATTCGAGTGACACTTGAAGCATTGAAAACCTTGAATGCCGATAACTTCTGAGCAAAACATTGCTGCTTTTCAATTAGCATCTGACCAATAAATTGCTCTCAATCCTTTCAGTAGGGTAGAGCTACACGTGTTTGCAATACTTAGCATCAATTTTATAATTTTTTCAGTACAGGAAGAGAGTGTGCATTAAAACTAGCTGGTCCTTTACCTTCACGTGTTTCCTGGTATCAATTTTTCCGGCTAATGGTCATTTAATGGCTGCCCCATACAATTCTACGGAAATGATAGGGGAAAGTTTCTCCTTTCAACAACATGACGCGATATAGTGAGCAAAGGAGAGAATTCACTGAGGTCGGGTGCAGGAGCTGTGATGAAAGAATTGATATCATCCTGAGGGCATTAGGCACATCTTTCTCGAAGCGTTTCCTCGAATTAAATGCAGTAAAATTACCGGAGAAATGAGTCTTATTTCACTGGAAGAGCCCATCAAGATGAAACGCTAACACATTTCTAGAATGAGTTTTCCTCAGCTACCAAGCACTTAACAGTGGCCTTAGTTATCGGCAATTCAAACAACACATGAGCCATTTTCCTAACGTCAGAAAATTTTAGGATTAATATAACCGATTTTTAACAGTAGCGTGGCATACAAGGAATAAAAACTCAGCTTGAGAGATAATCAGCGCTCTCAGCATGATCAAGAGAAAGCATCGTTACAGCAGGATCGATTTCTTTGGCTCATAGTATTCTCGGATGATTTCATGTTGCTCATATCCGGGTTCGAACACAGTTAGGTGTGGGTTAATGGGAAATTCCCTCAAAATGATACATAAGGCCTCCAATCATTAGCTTTGAGCAATCGCTAAATGAGATTAAGTGACGGGCATTTTCCCCCAATTCATGACATAACATGGAAAGCAATAAGAAGAAGAATATGACTAAGTAAGCTGTGCATAACGTACTTTACATCTGCTAATCATCTATTCAATAGGTCCCCAAAATAGGGCCGTAAAAAATGTTTTCATTCAGTTCGTGATTTTTAGGAAAAATTAGGACGCTGAAAATTTCTGTTTTCATAGTTGGGCTTTAAATATTTAAACAGAAGAGATATTGAAAATAATGACCGACTTAAGCTCAATCACTTTAAATGAGCGAGCTTTGGGAAATCAATTATATTTTAAGTAAATTGAATGTAAATAATGGAAATTGACTTCATGGCAGCAATTATTTTATAGTATATCAACGTAACCCAGAGACGTTACTAATAATAATTAATAGGGGCTGTTGAGGCCAGAGCAAGCGCCAGGATTTTTCGTTTCTCCTCAGTTCATAAATTGGTGTGCTTTGTATTCAACATGTAAGAGGAATTATTTTCTAGCTCTATAAAATCTACGTAAAAATTATAATAAAAATTAGAAAATGAAAAGAGGCATCTTTGATTGATTCATTTTCATAAAATGCTGTTATTTCAGAGGAATGAGAATTCAGACTTTTCATTTCAAGTCCGTCAATTTGATCAAAATTCATTCGTTTCATGACCGCTTAGAAGCAAATCACATGATTTTGTACTCGTATTGGCCAAATGGTCGCGCGATAAAGTCAAAGTTTTCCCAATGTTAGTCCGTATCGTCATGAACTCTGAGACTTCTCTCGAACTCTCTAGGGCGAGAATTACTACTGCATTCAAATGACGTCACGATCAACTAGCGGTTCAAAGTGCAATTTATGCAATTTAAACTACTGAATAGAGGGGCTATGATTCCATAATGACGTTTGCCTCAGGAAAAAATTATTCACATATTACCGGAAAGTATAACATCAGATAAGCCTAGAGTGAGCTGATGGGTGTGAGGACAAGGCAAGGGAAGCTCTATTTGTTCTATAGGCGAATAAACAGCAGTCTCCAAATATAATTTTCTTGAATATAGATTAACGCGATAATTTTTGGCAATGTCTGAAAATAATAATAAACTATACCGAATTATTTCGACGCATATTTTCACGAGCAAAGAAAAAATAATAAAGGGCTGTCATTTAAATTCATAAATTTGATCAATTAAGATACTTATTTCAAACCGCATATAAACGAAAAATCATGAAGTGAGAGCGGTCAAATTCATGCTGAAAAAGACAACAAATTTTTTGGGTATTCTGAAATTACCACGAGTGTACGTATTGTAAATGCTCTCCTTAAATAGGAGACAAACCTGCATTTTTTACCAGTGTTCTCAGTATCATTAGGAAAGTAAATCCTTCCTGGGATGAGTACTTTTATCCTCCTCAATTTTCGGATTCCACCAATCTATTAAACTACATTGGTCTTTGATAGTGTCTGAGTAAATGATCTGACTAAAATTGAACAAATTGCGAAACGCAGTCGGCAAAGAATCAAATCTTACATCTTGGAATGATATGAAAAATATAATAAATATAAGATTACATATTTAAGTAACATGTTTATGGTCAAAATTAACCTGAAAGACTATTTAGACTGCATATTTTAGCCAATAAATGTGTTAATATAATGGGATTCTTTGATTAATAGAGGCTCTACCGTTATGGACGGTACATTAAGATTATAAAACGTAGAGTTTATCAAGAATGCTAAGATAAAAGTTTTCATGAGGCTGATGAGCATCTTGTAATGACGAGCACTAAACAGTCAGGTACTACGAAGCATCAAAATAGACAATTTTACTTTACTTATAAAGTTTTAAAGAGACTTTCTGCATATATTTAGAAGATCGTTCGGCTTCTCTGTTGTAAAACAATTGAAAAAAAATGAGTCCAACATTTTCTTCGCATTATACATTATTCGTCATTACATTACACATCATCATTGGCTATATTTTATGAACAGATATAATGTTTTCAGTGATTTACTTGCTGTTCTAGATAGCAAAATGCTTGGAGTGAAAATGCTCCTATTATCGATACTCGGTTTTTCATAGTACGATCTTTAGATTTTGAGATAACCTAAAATCTATTTGTCAATTAAAGAGACATTCGTAAACTTTAACAAAATGAAAATGGTCGTTCTTTCAACGAGTCCCTTTAAAGCACCGTCAACTGTGTTGCCTCTCTTATTATCCCCCAAGTTTCCTTTGTGTCAAAGAACTAGAGACTGATTTTGCTGTAAGTAAATAGAATAAAGAAATTAAATATTTGCTACATGTTAGGATGAGTTTAAAACGGATTAGCTGGTTGCCAAGTGGGGTGTGTGTGTGTGTGTGATTTTTAACCAATGGATCAAATCGTCTTATTATCTTCAACCTTTTCTTGACGAAGATTTAAAAATGAAATAGAAAAGTTGAAGTTTTATTTATAAGTTTTCTGGTGATATACGTAATAATTAATGCTAGTGATTTGAAAAATGTGCCAGAAACACTAATGAGCATAAAAATATAATAATCTATATTCTCAAAGTCGAGTTTCTTAGAAAAAGTGAACAAGAAATTTTCCATTTTCAAATAGATGGGCATATGTTATATGACAGGATAATTTTGAAACTAGACCAAATTAGGTGCATCGGAACTAATTCCTATTAAACTGTTATTCTTTATTTAAGTAGATACTTGTTTAGGCTCCTTAAACTTTCTGCCTTGTCTTAGGTCTTTCAATATTCTTGTGTACTAAAGAATGCTCTTCAGATTAAAATATTGATAAAAAACAAACTTTACGAATAATTAAAATCAGCAGTCAAAAATCTTATGATAAATAAGCCTTAGCTTTCCTCTCCAATCATTTCTTAGAAATCACACCCTCTGGTTTTTCAATTTTATGTCCATCATAATATGCCCTCAAACTTATCCCATGCATGGTTGTCTTTGATTGGCCTCTTTCATGAAAGGAGAATGTGTTCGAGAATGTGCTCAGTAATTTTGTTTATTTCAATTTAAAAAGATCTCATTCAGTATTTCCCCCATAAAATTCGTTAAGTATTTGAGTAGGCATTCATTGTCATTGGTAATGCTCGTCGTTTGGATCTTGATCTGCAGCATCGCATTTCCCTTACACCCACTGCCCCTGGACTATTCGCTGTTAGAGTCCATTTACATATTTATAAACAACATGATAATTAAGGATGGCCCAGTAGGAAAGCATAAAAAAATTTGCAAGGAACGTTGATAGGATGAACGATGAAGGAGGAGAATGATTAGTTGTTACGAGAATGGAATGGAAGACCGTAGAAAACAAATTTTCGAATCGATGACAAAGGATGGTGATGACAACATGTTGAACTCATAGAATGAGGTAGATGGGTAGAATATGAGCCAACTGGGATACAAAGTGTGCTTCTCGATGGTAGTTTGCAGTTACTATAGCTGTTACTCAATGGAGCAAACAAGAACACCTCATTCTGTCGGGGTAATTAACTTCAGCGTAACAGTTCTAGCGAGGGTATAATATGATGCGAGAGGCAAATTGGGGACTAAATGGATTTGAGCGTGTGGTGCAGGGAGGATGAAGAGGAGGAGGAGGAGGAGGCGTAGAAGGAGGGGTCGGTGACGAAGAGAATGGCACCGAATACCAGTGAAAGTGGGTTTCTGGTTTCTCCGCACCCTTCTCTGGTGGCGCTCGTGCGAGCTCTGTCTTCGTCCCCCCTCTGGTCGAGGAGAGCGAAGAAGAAGATCTCCTGGAGGAAGGATCGAGGTGGAGGAGGGGCGGCAAGAAGAAGAGAGCGACTCGCCGTCGGCAGCAAAAGGCGAAGCCAGGTCATTCACTTGGCAGTCAGCTGTGAGAGTGGTTCGACTCCTCGGAGAGGAAGAAGCGCGCGGGGCAGACCTCCGCCGGGAAGGAAAGGCGCGGAACGAGCGGATGTGCGACATATCGCCGGCTTAGCCCACAAAGCGATCGAGGAACCCGCAAGCTGAGTGCTATTGCCTCTGGAAACGACTCATTAATCTGAATAATAAAACGTCAGAGAACTACGCGGCCTGCAAGACCACGGGTTTTTCCATACTACCGCTCTATTCCAACAAAAAAATGGCCATGTTATCGAACGTTAGATGAACCTTGGCTATCTGATAGGTGTGGCACAGTGAGAATATTTTGTCTAAATACACCATAGAACCACCAGCGTACAATACGCTCGAGAAACCAGAAGGAACAACCGTATAGTTTTGTAAAAATAAAGGTGTCGTCTGTGATTTGAGAGTGACGGAACAGTGCAGTGTGAGGACAGTAATATCAAGGAGGCATCCCGCTGCCTTAGCAGAGGACGGGACGACAACTGTTGGAGGTACCGTAGGAAAAGGTATGTGGCGAAGTCCCTTCTTCACCTCTATATGTAGCAATTGTTCCTTCGCAGCATATTTTCTTTGGTCAAGGCGGGAGGCTTCCTTGCTAGAGGGAGACTTCAACGACCGTCTCCTTGCGGTGACTTCAATGCGCGATGGAAAACACACAGCAGCTCTAGAAAGAGTGGTAGACCTCCTGAGTCCTCCTTATGCGTTTACAATTGCCGTTTTCATACGAGCGGTAAAACGGAAGACGAATTAAGGATATTCAACGTAGCGTGAAGGTGGCTCTGCCTCCTGACACGTGGTGCAGGTCGCCTGTGTAGAATTTTATTCCGCATGCATCGAAGGTATTCGAGTAATGTAGACATCCCATTGAGAATAACATTCCAATGTCTTCCAAATTTGGTATTCACTCAGCTCTCTATACGCCACGTCAGTTATTCAATAAATTGATATATTAAGATTAATTTGGCTCGAAAGTAGGATTTTGAAGTTATGTACGCCTACTTGCGCAAAATATTAGCTAAGTTTTGGACTTCAGAGTGTCTTTAGAACTATTTGATCGACAATTAAATAGGCAAACACGGGTCAGTGCATTCTCACTGCTCAAGAAGGTAACATTTTCAAGGAATAACTTCATTTTTAATTATTCAAAGGCCTGTTTATATCTTGCCCAAAAGAAAAGTACCGCTAAATCGACAGTTTTAACAGTTTATTATTATTAGTTACTCTTTTTTACTAGAAAATATCCGAAAAAAGCAATTAATAATTTACGGAGAATTTATTTTATGATATATAAAGTTAGTTTTGGGCAAGTATTTGCCATTTTTTGCCATTAATCTATTATTTAAAGGAATATGATTCTTTCTAAAAACCATTACTAATTTGGGCCACTTTGAAATAGAGTTCTTGGACAATCAAATCATTTTTCCCTAACGCCAGTCGAGCATGCAAATCAGCATTGTTTCAATATCCCCCCTTTTACGGTTCGTTTACATTGATGAGAAGTCCAGTTACGCCGAATATTGGCAATTTCTACGAATGTAAGACTCCCGATACCGTTTCACGAGAAGGGATTCGATCGAGGTGGCCAACGCTCTTTTGCCAGTTAGAGCAGAAATTTTAATTTCATCGGCCGCCGCCGCTTCCCCTTCGCGCTGACTCGCAATAGTTTCAGCAGATGAACCGTTACATGCCCGGCCTACTTGGAACCTCAACGGCTGATGTGGTTTGAAAAAATTAATAATGGGACACGATGTTGCCATAGCGGCTTGAAACCGGTCAGGGACAGCTCCGTATAGTCGAGGTTGCGATTATTTTTCGTAATCCACAGATTAAATCAATCTTATACACATTTTTATAAGATAGAAATTGGTGCAAAGCATTGTAGGTTTTTGGATATGCAATTAAAAAAAGAGTTTTCATAAATGCCATATTACAGTAATAATGATGAAAATACTAACTTTGCGACAGGCTAATAACGGGACGAGAAATTGTTAATTTAAATACTACAAAATGAAGGCCGAATTGGATATTAAAGAATAAGTTTTGCATGTAAAAAGTTGAACTTAATACTTCACAAAAATATCAAAAGACGTTAACTTGTTTTGTATAGAGAATTCGGAGCTCGTAACAAGAATAACTATAAATTAACTTTCCCTCCCCATTTAAACAAATCGAAAACGGTTATGTAAGTCTCACATGAAGATCAAATAAATTTAATTGTCTTTTGAATACATTAAAATATTGACTTATTTCGAAAAGCTATTTTCATATAAACTGTACCGCGCATTACGTGACTATATGATAATTACTCAAGTTTTTTCTTGCACGTAATATTTCACCGAAAATTATCATCAGCTGTGGCAATGAAGATGTGGGTTAAGGGAAAGCATTCTAAAATGTGGGTTCCAGATTCACTTTTTACCACTCTCGCCCAAAATATCTCTCACCCTGACAAGAGGAATTTAAGATTAAATCATCAGCAAAAATCCCTTTGAAAGGAGTTGAATCAAAATTTTCTGAACGAAGGGAACTTTAATCAAACAAACCAATTCAAACCTGAGAAATATAAACAATTTTATTCTTGATTCTAAACCAAATAATTTTTGGAAATTTACACGTAAGCCCAGAAATAAAAATGCCCCTTGATTTTTTCTGTTATCAAATTAAGAAATTTTCTTATAAATTCTATATGGGGAAAATAATTCACATTGACTGGGAGTCGAACTCTAAAGACATTACTATATCAATATAGATTGATGTAATTCCGACTACTTTTCTGAAATTGAAATATTCTTGACATATAAATGATATTTTTCGAAGTGCTTGATGATCACGCTAAAGACTAATGGGAGTAGACGGACGTAATTATGAAAGGAGAATCATGCGATTGAATAGAATTCTGAGATTTGATTTCTGAAAAGAATTCAATAACAGCTCATCGAATACCTTTTTGGCCAGATGTATTTCTTCTGCGAATGATAAATTTAAAATGCTTATCGCCTAAAATATTCAAAGCGATGAAATTATCACGGATGCCCTTCCCACGAGCCACACTTCAACTCTTTGAGCACATCCTCGCATTTCCTATACTTAGAATTATCAATGAACACGTCATAGCCATAAATTTGTTTTAAATGAAGAGTGTATGATTTAGTATTCGTTCACTTTGGATATATACAGCCTCATGAGAATTCAATCCGCAAAATCTGTTCACAAATGTTTATTCAAAATACGATAAGCAGAAAGTATTGATCGTAATAAAGAAAAGATCCATAAAATATTATCAGTTCTTCAGCTGATTTCATTAAAATATATCACGAGACATTTCGTCGCCCGCAGCGTGCATCATTTACAGCTAGAAGACAAAATTAATTTGAAATGTAGCAGATGTCTTATTGTATAAACTATGTTCGAATGACCTCATGATGTATATGAATAAGTATGCTACTCCAAAACTGTCCTCTGATTTTGATTTCGTGTTGCTACCCAAATATGTAACATCATACATTTCATCTTTACTCGTCTAATATTTGCTATCCTCAACTCAACCGAAAACAAGTTCGCCGCAGTGAAAGCATGTTAATTAATGAGTAGAGATATTTTCCACTTCTTTTATTTATTAGTTACGATCGATTGTGATGTATGCTTACGTCATTATCGAGTAGTTTTACTAGATAACGACGTCACAATGCGTCGAAACGGATGGTAGTTGACAAATAAATGATGAGTGGAAAGGTACATTGTTTTTATTTTATTTTCGCACATCTCATCAACTTACACTGAGTCAATTTACCTGAAATCAACTTTACACGAGCTGCCCTGTTGACTAATTCACTCAGAAGTCATCTTCATTACTCCGCAATACTGTTCCAAAAAGTAGTTTCAAACGCGATCGAGTTTACGTACATCTCAAAGGCTCGTGGAAAGGGAGTCCGTGATCGCTTTGAATTTTTTAGGTGATAAGCATTTTAAGTTTATCATTCACAGAAGAAATACATCTGGCCAAAAAGGTATTTGATGGGTTCTTATTGAATTCTTTTCAGAAATCAAATCTCAGAATTTTATTCAATCGCATGATTCTCCTTGCATAATTACTTCAGTCTACTCCCATTAGTCTTTAGCGTGATCATCAAGCACTTCGAAAAATATCATTTATATGTCAAGAATATTTCAATTTCAGAAAAGTAGTCGGAATGACATCAATCTATATTGATAAAGTAATGTCTTTAGAGTTCGACTCCCAGTCAATGTGAATTATTTTCCTCATATAGATTTTTATAAGAAAATTTCGGAATTTGATAACTGAAAAAATCAAGGGACATTTTTATTTCTGGGCTTACATTCATTCGGTCGGAAGAGGACTCGAAAAATGTTCGCCGTTTCACGAAGGCAGTGATGTCACCTGCAGAGGGAGGGCGGGTGTCGCCGCTTGTGTCAGCCCTTGCTCTTGTCTCCTCTGGCTACCCGTGACCCCATTCTCTCCTGGCCTTCTCTCCCCCCCTCATCCCTCCTTCACTTCCCCTCTTTCCACATCCCCCACCTCCGTCTTCTGCCCGCGCGCCTCTCGCCACTCAAGACCCATCGCTCCTTCCTCATTCCGAGCAACAGCAATTCCCCCCTTCCCCCCTCCGCTCCAAACCATCCGCCATGGGCCAACTAACTCCCCATCACCTCCGATGAAATTCCTAAACACACCCCTCTCTCGAATTCACTGAGGCATTTAAGGTAGTCCGAGCGAAATATCATCTTACTTATAAATCAATGAATTTGGTCTCATTTTAAAGAAAAACATCTCACCCATACAATGACACAAAAAATTCAAACCCTTATCACATTACATTCGGAGATGTTTGGCAAAAAAATACCAGCCATTTTACATGGGAAATGGTACGTGTATGCACTCTAGAGAGACATAATTTGCAAAATAAGGTATTTCTAACACTTAGATGTCGTAAGAAGAACTACGTACGAACGTGTATTTAGTGTGTTTTCTAAACTATGTTTGAAAATTAATCATATGGTCACCGCAATAGGTTCTTCGGTGTCACAAAAACCTTCCGTTTTGAAGGAGTTTTAAACGCACTGCGTGAAAAAGTGAGTCAAGTTAAATACTTATTTAGTTATTTTCATTTGATTACTGACAGTTTCTATTATATAAAACTATATTATTGCACCATTAATAATGCAATATTATTATTGATTTGTCTTACAGCTGGTGAAATTAAATAATCGAATACATATTTCGTATATTCGAATAATTCGAATAGTTTGAAATAATCGTATAATTCGAATATGGTCTCTATTATGACCAGGGAACTATCTCGCTTGGACTACCTTAAGCGTCTCCGCAAGCGAAAATTTCATTCTATTTAAATAAAAACTGAAGGTTTTTGGCGTTACCTAAGAACAGCGGTTCTCAAACTTTTTTCAGCCTCAAGGTTCTTTTGGAAGCAAAAGTCTCTCGTGGAGCCCCAAAGAATATCAAGTGTTTAGTACTATCAATGATCTATGAAGAGTGTTACATAGTATATGCACCCGGAAGTATGAATAATATGTCATCATTATTCACACTTCCGTGTATTATTACATAGCATATTAAGAAGGAAACCACTTGTCCAAAATGCCGGCAGGAAGAAGGAAATCCATTTATGTGAATCTGGTCATTTTCACAACCACCGCAGACGGAGAATCCCTTGAGACAGCCTCAATAGCTCCGCAGAGCACAGCTCGGGAAACGCTGCCCAAGATAATTA
Source organism: Ceriagrion tenellum (assembly GCA_963169105.1). Taxonomy (NCBI): domain Eukaryota; kingdom Metazoa; phylum Arthropoda; class Insecta; order Odonata; family Coenagrionidae; genus Ceriagrion; species Ceriagrion tenellum. The sequence continues at coordinate 7,213,232 of OY720644.1, forward strand.
GAACTCGTCAAAAAAAGAATTTTTCACTTCTATTTTTCACTCCATTTAATTTCCGAAGATGGTTTCCTGAGTTGCCATCATAATCAGGTGCACAATCAATAATAGGCACGCAAGCAATGCTAGCATTGTTATGTACATACCTAGCAAGTATAACATTCTTTTTCGGAACAAAAGTCGGAAATAAAAAAAAACTTGGAATATACCACGTTAAAATTCATTTAGTATGTCAAAATCATATTTCCCGCCAACTGTAAAAGCTACTTAGAATTTTTTTGAGGTTTTCTTACCGAGGTTTTCCTGAAGTCGTGTAAAATACAGTGCTCAAATTTTGTCTAAAATGTGAAGTAGGTACTGATAAGAAACAAGTATATAGAAAATAAAATAGCTCACTCACAGCTCTCTCTGAACTGACTCATTTGTTTCACGTTGAGCACAAAAAACGTCTTCCCGAACGAAGCTTTTGGCGATTAAAACAATCTCTCTCCATGGTTTCACATTCAATTGAGAATGCATCCGGCACTTCCAATATCTTGAAAAGTGGTACACTGAGTGGTTCAGTACTGGTATCAAAGCAAAATCTTTCTTTAAAATGAGATTAAATTTAGTGAATTCCACTCAAATCAATAACTCACTCGACCTCTCTTACGAGCCTTTATAGAAAACAGAGTCAATGCTTCACTTATGGGTACAGAAATATCTTTCGTTACGTTTCAGCAACGATGTTCTTATTACATCGACCTTCCAAATATAGTGTATAAATAATTGTACCATTGTGAAGTAGTAAACGGATAAATATTATTTTAAAAATGCCGATATTGACACATTGAAAAACTAATAGGCCATATGGATACTGAATTCTTGGGACTGACCAAGTCAAATGTTTTACGACTGCTAAGGTCGTCCTCCACTGACTATCAACATTTCGGACGCATCGAGTCAGGTGATTAAACGGGAAACGGTGATTCACCCCTTTGCAAGCTCTTGTTGGCATATTTTTTACAAGCCTGCAAAACCACCACATCGCTTCCTTTAAGGGTAGGCAGTAAGTATTTTGAAAGCAAAAAAAACCTTGAGAATATTTTGCTAAAAATTTGACATATTAGATTTTCCCACGCTAAATTAACTGTATTAAAAGCAAATGCTTGTTTCTTATATCGACATACTCGCATAGAGCTTATATTTTCAGTTCGTCTTCAGGTTAACAACCTTATACATAATTGAAATGCTTCAGTATAATTAATTTTTAGTTTAAAACTCATGCATCAGAATAATCGGAATCACAAAATCAGGAATCCACTATCTCTCGGTGATTTTCCACAAAAATGAAACAATCGAAAATTATTGTTGTGATTTGATATGAAAATGTTTGAAACATAGAAATATGGTCACAGAGAAGGAGATTATATAGCGATTACAGCTTTTTCAGGGGATCAATGAAAATCTACTCTCTCTTCTATTGAATTCTAAAGTGATAGAGGATACTTTTGAATTTACCACCGCCGAATTAAGGCAGTTGAATTGAGTGCGATTCCATTCATTCATTTTAGGAGGAACTGACGAAAGACGAGTTGAAATTTCACTGGAAACGAAACCATGAAATTCTTTAATCTCTCGATACATTACCTAAGGCATGTACATTGCCATCAAGTTTATTCTTCACAGAGCATTCACAAATAAAGACAACACAATTTAGCATTTAGTATTGACAGCCGCTGGCGACCTAAAAGAAGATCGCACCAACTCTCCCTTCTATGTTTTATGCAATGCTATTATTATTTCCATACGTGTAGGAAATGTTAACTAAATCTCAGACCTACCACATCTAAACTTGGAAACGAAGGATGAAACTCGCCGAAACAGGGAACCAAATTTTCATTCCTGTACTCGTCATTCATTTAAACACGCACGCAGAGCGCTGGAGCACATTTTACACTCTACAGTTTCAGTCTTCACTTCGTGGAAGTTAATGGTATCCACATTTAAAGAATACAATATTTTACTTTTCCACAGAATTTTATTTTGTGTGGCACGACGCATTTCACCGACTTGCCGTATCATCAGGTACCTGAATACCACACTGAATATAATTCTGTGGAAAAGTACAATATTGTATTCTTTAAATATGGATACTGGAAAATAATTCATCTACCATTAAAATCTCTAAATCGCTGAAAATTGACAATGTAATGCATTTTTTCGAGGTTATCAAACCTTTTTTTTGGATGAAAATTTGCAAGGATACGATGACGTTATGGTGTATCTATGAATGGTTACTCTACAGTTTCAGGCTTCGCTTCGTGGAAGTTAAAAGTATCTATATTTAGAGAATACAATTTCGTACTTTTCCACCGAATTTTATTTTGTGTGGTACCTACAATTTGTTTCACCGACTTGCAGTGTCGTCAGGTACCTGAAGATGCCACATCTCGGTGAAACGCGTTGTACCACACAAAATAAAATTCGGTGGAAAAGTACGAAATTGTATTCTCCAAATATGGATCACATTTTATTTGGAAACCTATAATTTAAAAGAGTCACATACTCCATAGATTTGGTGCGGGAAGAGCCACATAGTCCTGACCATGTTCAGTATAAAACACATTTCCAAGAGAATAATAGGTCACTCGGATGGTTCCTCAAGACTTTCTTATTTCGTTATTTCGGAGTGAATGTGCCGTGCAAACTCCTCGTGGGTGTTTTTCCCCTCCGAGGAATATCGGTAGTAATTATGTCGTGACCGAATCGTTAAAAAAAATGCGGCCTTAGCGCACCGCCAATCCCAATTGTTCACGAAGGCGACCTTCCTCGTCGACCTAACGGCTTGCCCGCCGCCGCCGCCGTAAAACTCACAAGCTCAATTGCGTGGGCTGCATGAAAAGACCCACTGCCTTCGTTCTTTGCCTTCTGCCATGAGTGGGTAGTCGTCGGGATGGCTTCCTCCTCTTGGTCTCCGTCCGCCGCTATTATATTCACGACAGCGGGAAAATAGCTCGCGAGACTAAAAGAACTGTTAATCGACACAAAATCTCCCTTTCTTACTCTTTCACATCTCCTATTTATTCATTTATTATTTCTATTATTTTGGTCTTTGTTTCTGCTTAAGTTTTGGGGGCCTGATGGCGGTTTTAAGGCCGCTTTACACGGTACATTTTTTGTACACACGAATGTATCATAGGATGTACAAGAATCTAAATGGAATTAGAGCAGGTTCTATTTCCCGTCAAGTCATTTAGACAATTATACAATTTGCCGCTTTACTCGGTACAACTTTCCCCGTGCAAGAGATCATACATTCGTTCGTACAATAAATTGTACCGTGTAATGCGGCTTTTACTGGTTGTTCACCACCCTTGGGCAAAATTACTCCTGCACCTACAAAACCTGTTAATTTGTGTACCTTGTTTATTAATACATTGTTTAAACTGTTGATTTGCATATTTGCACATGGAAACTAAAATTAGTAATAGTTGAAAATTGTTAAATTCCCAGAGGTTTATAAAAATCTAAAACTTTTATTTAAGTTATAAGTTGTAATAGTTAGTTGCATTGGTCTTTCTATTTTAATATTTTCCCTTCAATGCATATCATATTTTTGTAAAATTGAGATCTTCATTTATGTTAATGTATTTTGTTTCACTATTGTTATTCTTGTTCTCATATGTGAATTTAATGGATAGATGTAAGACCTTGCCCCATAGGAGCAAATGTTCCTAGGATAATCAACCTTTTTCTATTATATTCTATTCCATTCTAAATATCTTTCCAATGATATTCCATTCTATTTCATTCTAAATATCTTTCCAATGATACAATTTCAGCCCCCTGAAGAGGCGAAAGTACAGTGGGGTCCGCACTCAATGTATTTGTAGTCAGTTGTACATAATTATTTGAGTGCGGAAGAAACGTTTTTGTCTTGACTTGACTACGACTGTCTCGATACATATCCGACGTTGCTAAAATTCCAGATATCTCGCGATGTCAACTGATCTGATATTTTAGGGATGCATTGGTGCTTACACGACAGCATTTCGAATTGTTACGTCTTGAAGTGGCTCAGTGCACAGGGTTCCGTTTTTTTCTGACAAAAAAGTACTCCCACAAAATAATGTTTTTATTCATGCCTTAAAAAATATTATCAAAGCTGAAAAAGTATAAAATTCCAGGGGGAAAAAACAAAATGATATTAGTAATATTATTATTGTGACTTAAAATCGAGTCCATCTGAAGCATGGCTCACCGGCTTGTGATCTTATTACTAGAACAAACTCTTCTCAGAGCAGCTCGCAATAATGCATTTGATGATATCTTTTCTTATGTCTGTCTACGAATATTCATAGTTTGAAATATACAAATTTTATTATTTTGATTCATGGCATATGTACACTCTTAGTCATTTTTCATAGCATGTCCAACGTTTCAGCAGCTTAAAATAATTTTCCTAATTATCATTCGAGATGTTTCTCTACTTCTGTACTTCATGTTCGCTGTAATTACTAAAATAGCATTCTAAGATCATTTCATTTTGCGCTACTTTTTCCAGTGGGAAAATATTCTTATCCTCATATATTATTAATTTTGATACCTAGTGATTTCTAACAATAATAATATTTTACTTAATCGTGGTTTACAACTACAATTGAAATTAGTTTATGGGAATGATATTTTAAAACATGGTGCATACAATAGTAATTTTAAGCATTAAAAAAACCGTAGCATGCACTACATTTACGGTAGGGAAAAAAATAAGAGTATATGAGGGAGAATGAACGCTTGCTAATATATTCCAATTCTATTTTTCGCACCATCTGAATGGAGGGGGAGTGGCATTAAAGTTTAAAGAAGTTGGTCATAAATTACAGGATTGAAGAGGTATACTTTCTGCCAGGCTAGGCCTTGATTCAACCTCCTTCCTTCGATATGCTCTAGGTGTTTACCAAAATAGTAAAAATAAGGTTCATTCATCCATTGAAGAATTTAAACCGAACGAGCTACAAAACATTTGAAGTAAAATTTAATATTTATATATCCCTTGAGATACTCCCTGTTCTCTTTGAACTTCAATGAAAATGAGTAAAACCTGCAACTAAAGTAAACTTAGTGGATATCCATTCAAAACGGACAAAAGCGACAGGAATATTTGAGACTGCAAAGAACTCATGGTTGCGTAGGGGTACAGTCCTGATGCCATTTTGCCATTTTTAGGAGATGCCAACACAATGATGTGACTGGCTCTGCATGAGAATATAACTCTTTACCCTTATTACGGTTTTCTTGATGCTGCCAAATGAGATGTTCTCAATTTAAGTAGTGAACAGCTAGTGCTATTTATGGGTGAATAAACATTTGAAGAGTCACATTTGGCTTACGCTTTTATTTTGCGGCAATTATTTGAAAGTTGGTTTATCTTTACAAGAATTACGTGATAACTAAGGTTTGTAACCGCATTCAACATAATACATAAAATATCCATTAGATATTAATATAACATAATGCCATATGAAAAACATTCGATTAATGCATTAAAAAATAGCCCTCACAAATAGACTAACAATGTAGATAAAAAATCCGGGGGAGAACTAAATGATTTTTTTGAAACAGTGAAAGAACAAAGACTCATCAATTGAACACTATTTTAAACTGTGAAAATACCAAAAGTGGCCATATATTTCGTGTTTGAAGTTATTAATGGTAGTGTAAAAGCATCATGATGTCACTTTTATTTCTGAAATCATGATCTTACATATTTTGCGTTAAATATTTTGCCCTTTTCTTGTGACCACCAGGTACGTAACTGGAAATCAAATAAATACTTCTACTTAACTGAATAGCTGGACGCTTTATCTCAGAAAGCTTAAGTCATAAAAATAATGGTCGGTTGAGTACTTTAACACAGTGAATAATTTTTCCACGTATTTTTCTCCTCTTTATCATGTTTTAATGAAAATGTCTACTTGGAGCATAGCCATCAGCTATTCAATCAATCCTAATGAGACTTAAAAATCACTGTATAACATGGTTCAGACTATATTTTTCCGTTCTATCGTTACTATTAAGTGCATCAGAAGTTTCATTGAAAGAAATTAACATGCATAAAACCTTCGTAAAACTTTCAAATTGTAGTTGAAGAATATTAATTACTATTATGAGTAGGATTAGAGAGTAACTTCTAACTTTTAGTTAATAGCTTAGAAGTGGGATAAAATAATGCACTTCTTCTAATCTCAACCATTTGGTGCAGAAGTGAGAAAAAACACGCACTGGAAGAAATAACAATGAAAATACTCTCGCTCGTGGTTTTCGTGAGTTCCATTGACTGAAAAACTGTGTCTGTTCATCGGCATCACTGCCTAATAAGCACCGGAACAACTTGACACTTTGAGCACTCCGTTTTGGAAATAAATTTTATTCATCACAATTTTCATGCTTTCACCAGGGAATTTAGATTCACACAATTTTAACAAAAATATTCTTCTTCTGGTAACGTATTTTGAAATCTGACTCTTAACCTTAGAAATTACATCGATTCCAAAACTATCGTTACCATTCCTCGGCATCAAATTCAACAGCTTACCACAGTGTGGATATTTGCACGTTTTCTTTGAAAATGCCAAGGTTTGAATCTTTTTTGCAAGATTTCACAGCGAATATTCACGCTGTTTTGTTGGCACGGTATTTTGAAATGCGTCTGGCCCATGTGCTCATTCCTTTTCCCAGCATGGTCATTGAGTCATGGAAGGAAACTTTGTACTCCTAAGATATTTTTAATGATTTCGCAATATTTAGTGCATTTTTATGCTAAAAATTTAACAGATCTGTGGTTATTTTGCCGGATGATCAGCAATTTTCCGGACGGTCCCAATGCTAAAATTCCACATTTCTGATATTTCTATGTATTCACATTCTCTCACAAGCTCCTCTCCTCGCATCGTTCAAAATCCTTCAAAGGACGGGATCTCAAAATCAGCGTTTTGCGACTTAATGATGTGTTATAAAAAATACGGTGTAAAGGTGCAAGCTCCATGCATTGCATGCAACAGCAGATGTACGCATCTAAAACGGCCGGCTCAAGTCTTGGGCCTTCGTCCCTTTACATTAATTATTCCTCACTTGATGGGCGTTCTCGCTTCCCACCTCTCCAAAGTATCCTTCCCTCTCAACACGTCCTTTAATGACATTCCCCGATCCCTCCAACTTTTTTCTTCCTCTTCCACACCGAACACCTCTTCGTCCGTCTCCCTCGCGAAACAGATCACCCTCTTCATTTTTCTTATAACCCACATTTTATAAACGCTGGTCTGTGAACATCCCCTCTCCGTAATGGTCAAGTTTCCAACCCACGCAGTACCTCCCTCCATATTACAGTCTCCTTCAATCTATTCAGCACGTTTATCCTTATACCCACCTTTCATCAAATCCCTTCCCTTCGAAAATACTTTCTTGGTTACAGTAACGCTTGATATCCAGTTCACCTAAGTTATTTCCTTCTTATGCACTTTAAAATACGAGCATAGTTCCAAGATACATGTACTAGGCCTCCACACTTATATTTAGTTACATCTTCTCACTTCTGAAAACATCCCAATATATCTGATAGTCTCTTTTTCATCTTCACCCCATACATTTCATTCAAGCTCATATCCCAAATGTCTCCGTTAAATGCCAACCCCGAATAAAATTTTCGCCAGGTCTCAACAACTCCTCGTGGATGTAGATCAATTGATGGCCATTGACACACTGATCTGAAAGTTCACTTCTGTTTGACCAACATTCAATCGTCAATCATGAACGGCAAAGATCTGATGGGTGATCTAGTATTCCAAATATGCTCATAGGTTTAAAGATACATTCCTATTGGTGATCACGAGAATACGAGTAAAATATTTATCGAAAGTCCATTACGACATATTACGACATAATTTTACATTTCTATCGCATGTTTAGCAAATAACCATTAAAAATGGTGCAACTCGTATAATTTTAAAAACTTTTGGAACAATGATATTTTAAATATAACCAATTATCAGCTTTTAAAAGATTGGGAAAGCTGTGCAGAATAGGCACAGAAAATACACTGAAAACTTGGTGATCGTAACAATAAAATAATTATATGTAAAATTCACTGGCGGAAAAGCTTATGGGCCCACACTGATTTACTGGAGAAATTGCCATACATCATATGCTCAAAGCAATAAACAAAATAACTAAAATACTTCAAATATAATAAAAAACTTTGAACCGGAAAATTAATTTTATCTAAAGGATTGAAGCTGAACCATCACAGAAACATCCAGGCAAAATTTTACATTATTTAAGGAAAACACGTTAGTGGCCATGATCTTAATTAATTTCAATGAGTTACACCATAACAAATAATTCAGAGTTAACACAATTAAAAGTTTACGTAGAGATATATTTATTTTAAATCTTTCCCTTGATATTTCATAGCATAAATGTATGTGTGTACATGGGAGCTTGTCTTCGCTTCACTGCTTCACGTTAAATCATTGAGTGCGGCATGACGTGATATCACGTCATGGTTGTCTTTACGCTGGTGCTGTTGACGTGATATCACGTCATGGGTACCGTGAGTGTTCCAGCTTCCACTACTAGGGGGCCAATAGTGAAAGTTCCTTTCAAATTTATAAATCACTCACGGTACCCTAGACGTGATATCACGTCACCAGCGTAAAGAAACCATGACGTGACATCACGTCATGCCGCAATCAAAGGGTTGAGGAGGCTTTATTTTGACGAATCACCAGTAACTTCCCTTAGTTAGATACGATGTAATAGTGTTGATATAATCGCCCGAAATTGGAAATCCATCTGATAGAGGAGGGGGGTGTTTGCCACCGTTTATCGCTCACCGTCGCCGGAGAAGCGCTTTGCATCGGTTGCATCGAAGAACGATCAGCGTTCAAGCGCCGATCATTTACAGCCGATGAAACGTCCGGGTAGCAAGCATTGTTTCAACCGCTTGGAAATCATTAACTAGACCTTAAATATATATTATGGATTGTTATCTCGTCGCCAAAAACTGTTGTCTACAATTCCGTAAACGAACAACCTTTTGGAAAGAGGTGCTGCCTAGTGATGAAAGACGGAAGTTCAAATGTAAATACAGTCGATAGTTTGTAAATAAACACGTCTTATCGGTTTTACCATGGATATACATGGGTTTTACTTACAATAATTCATAATGCAGTGGATAAAAAATGCAGTGCTACACGCGGGACGTAATTATACACTTTTTAAAAATCGTCCGGTCTACAGATATATTTTATTCCTCTCCAAAATTTAATTAAATAAAGGCATAATCAACTTCTAAGTACTTCGTGAATATCGCTATACGGAAGTAAAATAATATTGCGAGGTGACTTCATGAGTATTCTCAATGGCCATCATTGCAATGTTGGTAAAAAGGAATGCACTTACCACCGCCTTGAACAGATTCTTATTTTTCAATCCAAGTCTCCTTTTTGGGTCCTCGTAGATGCATACCCTGTTTTGCAGCCTGGTACGAAGTAAGGTCTATTTAAACAAGACATTCTAAATTCTTTCTTTTAGCCGAAAGGGCTTAATGCATTCAAATCAGAATCAGAGGCTGGCAAACATCGTCGTTGACACACGATGGACGTTTCAGAAACCTCTTAAACATTTCTTGTAATATATATTATTTTTCTCTTGAATTTGCAAGCTAACTTTTTGGTCAGAAAAATAGCTAGATATTATTCAAAGCATCAAATAATTCATATCTCCTCGATCGTCATCACAGTATTACGTTTTAGCATTTAGCAATTTAGCATTTAGCAATACGTCTTAGCAACAATTAACTACGTCTATTTACGATACAAATTCATATCTCCTCGATCCTCGATGGTCATCACAGTCTTACGTTAGCGACAATTAACTACTTCCATTTACGATACAACTGAAAAGACAAAGCGAAGTGGCGTCAAGGACTGAGTGAACTAAGAGTGGAAATGTATGCAACACGTAGCCTAGGCAACAATTCTAAACATCTAAATCCATAATATATATTCATAAATGAAACATTTGAATGTTAATAGGGTTGTTGCCACATATATCACCACGTTCATCTCGTAAAGTTAATGAGGATAGTATAGTGAAATGCTGCTGCAATGGCTACCATCCTACTCGAGCGGCAGTTCATCTCTCGTTTACGCATTCTTCCGCTTTCATTCGTCGGGAGGTGTAGTTCTTTCTCCGCCACTTCAATTCCTCCCGAGTTCTTTCCCTCTCTTGCATTTTTCTCACCGTTGCTTCTCCCCCCCTCCCCCTCCCTCTCCTTCCTTCTCTTTCGGAGCGCCAGTTCGTCGAGGGGACAGCGTTTTAACGGTGTACGGCGAATCCGTGCGCATCATCCTTCCTGCCATGTGTTCCATATTCCGTATTTGCTTTCGAGGCCTATCCACCCCTTCCCCCGTCCATCCCTCTCACCCCCCAACCCCTAACCCACCAACCCCTCCCCCCCTCCCTCCCTCCACACGTACGCACGGGTTGTCAACTCGCCAATAACTGTTCCTTCTCCTCCGCGTTCCAAAGCCGTCGTCGCCCTCCTCCTACCGACCTGCGCGCGCGCCCACGGCTCCTCTCCAAGGACGGTCTGGCAGTAATACACTTTCGGGAGGTCGGATGAGGAATGGGAGGATTGCCAAAATTAACGTCGATCAAAATTAATGCGGGCGAAAAATTCTGCAAATGAAGGTGAGATAAGACATGGAGCGTATGAGTCATGTTCAAGAATATATATTATCGATTAAGATGTTTGGAATTGTTGCCTAGGCTACGTGTTGCCTAAATTTTCACTTTTAGTTCACCCAGTCCTTGGCGCCACTTCGATTAGAGTCTTTTCAGTTGTTATTGTAAATCGACGTAGTTAATTGTTGTCAACGTGAGACTGTGGTGAATATTCAAATACGATCGAGGATACGTATATGAATTGCTTGATGCTTTGAATAATATCTTGCTATTTTTCTGACCAAAAAGTTAGTTTGTAAATTCAAGAGAAAAATAATATATATTACAAGAAATATTTAAGAGGTTTATGAAACGTCCATCGTGTGTCAACGACGATGTTTTCCAGACTCTGATTCTGATTTGAATGCATTAAGCCCTTTCGGCTAAAAGAAAGAATTTAGAATGTCTTGTTTAAATAGACCTTGCTTCGTACCAGGCTGCAAAACAGGGTATGCATCTACGAGGACCCAAAATAGGAGACTTGGATTGAAAAATAAGAATCTGTTCAAGGCGGCGGTAATTGCATTCCTTTTTACCTACACTGCAATGATGGCCATTGGGAATACTCATGAAGTCACCTCGCAATATTATTTTACTTCCGTATAGCGATATTCACGAAGTACTTAGAAGTTGAATATGCCTTTATTTAATTAAATTTTGAAGAGGAATAAAATATATCTGTAGACCGGCCGATTTTTAAAAAGTGTATAATTACGTCCCGCGTGTAGCACTGCATTCTTTATCCACTGAATTATGAAATATTGCAAGTAAAACCCATGTATATCCATGGTAAAACCAGTAAGACGTGTTTATTTGCAAACTATCGACTGTATTTACATTTGAACTTCCGTCTTTCATCACTAGGCGACACCTCTTTCCAAAAAGATGTTTGTTTACGGAATTCTAGACAACAGTTTTTGGCGACGAGATAACAATCCATAATATATATCCATGGTTCAGTTACTTCCAAACTCTTGCTTTACAATGTTTACCTTATAAGAAAACGGTAACACTTTTTTAACGGTTTTTTATTCATAGTATTGGTGAAATTTTCTCTGCAGCCGAAGTTTCGCGAAGTTTACTTTGCTTCCTCAGGTCTCTTGGAGCTTATTTCACAAACATCGTTTGATGGCCCTTCTTTTTAAGGCTTTTTAATGTTTATTTTATTAATTGTATGAGAATTATTGCATAATATTTACAAAAATAGCAAATATAAGAAGTGCTTACACCTCATTCTTGCAAAACATGCTAACACTATGGCCCCCGAGTAAGCAATATACATTTTGAAAAATGTCGCCTAATTTATCAAATAAAAATAACCCAGATCTATCATCTCTTGACAACATGAATATCAAAGTTTCCGCAGGTTCTTGTTAATGCATTGCTATTCGTAATCTCGTTAACTTTATTAAGGGTACGTTGTAGAAAAATCTGGCGATGCCGACTCACGTCCTGCCACCCACCCTTGAGTTGGCTGGAAGGGCAATAAGTAGATGTAGATGTGTTTCCCAAAAACAATACACTGAAGATAAATGGCTGCGTAGAAGCAGATGTAATCCATTGGCACAGTCAGAAGCACATTCTTCCAGAAGGGCTGACCGGAAAACCGCGAATTCTTAACACATAGAGTGCTTGTATGGTTTTTAATTTTCATTTTTTAGTTCACATAATTTTCGATGCAACTCTTTGAATAGCTAATTGTCGTCACTCATGTGAGACATTCGCCGGCCAATTGTGTCGCTTTCACGCCACTCACGAGTGACGCCCGAACTAAATTTGTTCTCTTCCCATCATTGAGGCGTGCTCATGCATCATGCCTTGCTTCCTGCTCAGTAGTAGTATTTGAGATACATAGGTTAGCCGCATCGCAAACATACTTTGCAGGTTTGTGGCGAAAATTTTTCACGATGGACGAAATTTCAGTGAGCGACAAAATTCCATTGCGGCCGTGAAGACTTGACTCGAGGACAACCAATGCCGTTCCATTCATACATTTTACTCTCAAGGATATACTCGTCCATTAAATGACGAGATTGGAGACTTGCATTCCATTAATAAAGAAGACAAAGACCTCGTCCCTCGTCCAACGTAGTTAAGTATAAGAAAAATTTCGCTTAATAAAATTCCATTACTTTTTATTTAAACCGACTCAGATTTACATAAAAATTTCGGAATTTTACTGAGTGAAGTTTTTCTAATAGTCATGTGGTTCTGCATCGTAAAGCTCGCTAATTTGATACATAATCTGCGTATGTTATACACCAATACTCGGTATGAAAATAAGCATTGAAATTAAACCAGGATTAGGGAGGAAAATCAGAGTGGCTACTGATATTCAATTTAAATTCCCTGACCATTTCCTGACCATTTCCTGACTTTCCCCTGATGGATTTACCAATTTCCCTCACCAATCACCAAAAGGTCACCTATTGTCGGAACATTTATTTCTGCTGAGTTCAATTTTCTACGGCAGCTTTAAATTTTCTAATCATCGTCTCGAATATATAGAACTGTAAGCCTGTGTTTACTGAGAGTGCTCCAGCTATCTCTCGACCTGAGTTTCAGAAGTTAAAATAAAAAACGTGAGGTAAAATTTTTCCGATGAACATAGCCTCGGATTCCTTGTGATGAGCGTAATATATTGAGATCATGATTTGTAACACAACTAGGCAAATATCGCAATTAGGACATACAAAAGGGATACATTTTACGTCTGATTCACAACTTAATAACTAAGATTCACAACTAATAACATTCACAACTGAATATTTCACGAATTGATGTTGCTTTTTCCATGCACGTCAGCGACGGACTTTAGTTTCAGTTGGTGAAACAAAGGGCGGGAAAGACTTGGCCGATAAACGTAAATGGTAGAAAAATAACGAGGATTCCTATTCCAGTTTCTCCCTGACTTTTACGAGAATTCCCTGACTTTTCCAGAAATTCAATATTCCCTCACAATTCCAGGTTTTCCCGGACGACCCTGACAACCCTGAAAATAAGGGTCGATGAAAAGCAACGGATTGGGTGGTTCAGATGAGGGTGTAATTAGGAGAACCGCACTGGGTGGGTGGAGGGAGAGGAGGGTAAACACGTGACTGTTGATGCCCGCATCCCTACCTGCCCTTTGAGTGCATTTGGGTCCGCCAGAATCTCGGCGATGCTGAGGTATAGCCGCCGCAAAAGTTCCTGGCGCATACCTGCGAGGAAAGGAGGTGAAGTGAAAGAGAAGGGGGTGAATGAAAAGGACAGATAGAAATATAAAGAGAGAATGATGCAGGGGAACCAAACTACTACAATAATTATAAATTTATAGAAATAACCTTGAAACTACTTAATCGACCTATTAATACTTCCTCGCCATTGCCCGTCATCGAATTCCTTCCTTCAGAAACTGTACCCAAGAACTTATCATGTCTTCACTTGGAATCGCCCACCTCTCACTCTCTCCGTCACGTGCTCTCTGACATGAATTTCCTTCATTGCATTTGGAGGGGCTCTCTCCGCACCGATATCCTTCTTCCTCTCTTCCCACTCCATGTTCCTCCCCGCACCACACGCAATAGCTATCTTATTAACATCCCCAAATTTCGTCTTTCAATATCCCATCATTCCCTATTCTAGAGGATTCCACAAACTTTTAACTCCCTGGCTTCGCGTTCACCCCCCCTTGACCTCTTCTCGCCACCCTCCGCTTTCAAATCCTTCCTTACTAACCAGGTCTGCAAATTAGCCCCATCTACCCTGTTAACATATCACTAAGTCCCCGTCCACTTTATCGTGTTCTTCTGTATCTATTCTATTTTCTGATATAATGTCTGTCATTATTTTATATTTTGTAAATGCTTATAATTTACTTGTTTGGTAGTCATCCAATGTCCTTTGTGCCCAAGCCTTTGTGCCGTTTTTGGGACTTTTTCAAATAAATAAAAAAAATTTGAAAAATAAGCAAGAGTGCAAGACTATTGGGAAAGTGTTGAAAATCACCAATCGCTGTACTAGAGACCCTATCTTGAGTTCTCCTAGAATAACGAGTCAAAACGAGACGGAAGATGGTTGTGAGTCGAACCAATTCTCAAAGAGGCAATGTTGACAGCAGTTAGAGGGGCTCCACGCTGAACAACCTTCATCCCCCGTTTTGCAGGACTCGGAAGGTTCAGTAGCCCATGTCTCGGAATCGTCCGCTGCGCAGTGCCAGTAACTTTTGTGAGAACTATACGCGTAATTGTCGGGCGTGAAGAAGCAGAGCAGTGAGTGACGCTGAGTTAGGGTTGCGGGACAGTGGGGAGGGAAGGAGGAAGCTTCTGAGTACATTTCCTAGCATTATAAATTTATAAATACAATAGTTCCAATCCACAATTTTTACTCGCCTGATCGATTTTAACCTCTTTGTGTCATTCACCAGCGAACATCCATGCACCTCGAGAATGAAGCAAAGACGTTGAAATCGATCGAGCTAGAGAAAGATGAGGAATTGAAAAAAAGAATCTATCAATAATGCTTGATATTGTAAACTACCAAATGGTGGCACCTATCTCCATTTATAAAGTAGACATTTTCTGCTCCTCTCGTGTATCTTGTATCTCTGATCGTGTATGTTTTAGTTAAATATATCAATACAAGTAGTTCCTGTACAATCAGTAGCATACCTATAGTGTAGTGAATGTTGGTGAAAGTTTCCCGTTGGGTGAGTTTCCTCAGGTTCTTGCTAATGCATTGCTATTTGTAATTTCGTTAACTTTATTAGGGTACGTTGTAGAGCAATCTGGCGAGGCCGACTCACACCCTGCCACCCACCCCTTAGTTGGCTTGCAGGATAATAAGTAGATGTAGATATATTTTCCAAAAACAATACACTGAAGAGAAATGGCTGCATAGAAGGAGATGCAATCCATTCAGGAGGAGAAGTCAGGAGGAAGGGGGAAGGAGTTATTTGAAGCGAGCCCAGTGCGATTGGCGAATGACCGAATGGTGGGCCGATGTCGTCCGCCGTCAGCGTCTCCAGAAAACTCGCTCCGAGACGCGCCTTGATCCGTGCGCACGGACTTCTTACGTCGACAACACGGAGGAAAGACGCCTGTCATTGCGACAAAAATGGGATGAGAACCATGCACACGCGAAAATAATGACTGAAAAGAAATACACCAATGCTCACCACAATATCAATTGGCACCCATTCATATTTTAAATGAAAACACTTAGTTTTTTTCCACCAATATATTAAAAAACACAATTCGACCGATATCGGCATTTTCAGGCTATTATAAAGATTACAAATGGCCTGAAAAGGCCAAAACCGGTCGAATTGTGTTATTTAATATATTGGTGGAAAAAACTAAGAGTTTTCATTTTAAAGATGACCAACTTCCACAAAGTAAACCCGCCAACCATTGATTTTACCCGATCGTATCATACGCAGTGTTGCCATGTTTATCTATAAAGGCGGATAGCACTGAATCACTCATAAACTGATCGCGATTTCTTTTAAACCTCAGATGGTTCTCCAATTAATTTTTCACACAGCTCCGCCTAAGATGGATGCTAAGAAGCAATCTCAAAACAACAATTGCGCTAATAAATGAACTTTTGCTTTGTAAAACTAATGCCGACTTTGGGTACCTACTTCCCAACGCCAATTGCGGGAGAACTATAAGCCTCAGAGTATATTATATTCATTTATTTTTACTACTTACACAGACTTATAATTATTAGCACACTAAAAATGTCTGTTACCTGAGGGATAATCACAGCAGAAAAAGTAACATTAAAATAATGGAAACAACAATCCTTCGAGTTTTTCTGCGACTTTATTGACTCATATAAGAGAACTGCTTTCTATTAGTCAATAGTCTCTAGGTGATTTATTACAAGCTGGGTGAGTGATGGGTAGAGATGTAAAACTACAACTATTCATAGAAATTTAGTCGTGGATAGACACGTTTTGGGAGTGATTCATCGCCATGGGCCTCCGCTACCGTTTTTTAAGCGTCCCTTGGAAATACAAAATACATGGTTTACTCGAAAACCCAAAAAGTGTTTTGTTTTATTCTTGCATCTTCTATTCAAGGCATAGTTTTTTGAAAATATTCAAACATGGCGGGTGAATTTTTTTTAAGAAATTGCCTTGAGAAAAATTCGGCCTGGACCGGGAATCTATGCCGTACCAATGCGCTGACCACTACGCTATCCAGCCTTCTAATTACCATGGCAATTTTGATTGATACAATGGAACCCGGATTCCCAGGTGGGAATTATGGATTCCCGGTCCAGGCCGAATTTTTCTCATGGCAATATATTAAAAAAACTCAGTTTTTTTTATTGAAAATGGTCCTATAGTTTCAGGTAGCATGCCCAATTCAATTATTTCCATCTCAAAATCTGCAGCGGTTCATATCTACATCTACATCATACCCTGCGAGCCACCACGATGGTATGTGGCAGGGGGTGAAGATCACCAAACATGCACTATTGACATGCAACTAGAATATTTAATGGAGACATGCTAGATAATATGGTCACATGCTGCTAGATGGTTAGTATCTACATAATATGAAATGGATTATTGGTTGTTATTACATGCATCATGCACTACAGACTACTCTAACTATATTTCACCTACCTATCCCTTTGCTACGCTGCCTATTGTTCTCTCTTATAGTACGAGGGAAAATGACATTTTAAATCTATCGGTACGACAATCTATCTCTCTAATCTTGTTAAGATGATCAAACCTAGCATAATACGCAGGGGTTCTTAATATATATCTAACGTCATCTGTGAACAAATCGGTTTCGAATTTACTTAAAAGGTTTAACCTAAATTTTAACCTGCGTTCTGATAGTAATTCCCATCCTAGTTCTTCTATTAAACTCGTAACACTAATACAATTATCATAACGGCCTTTAACAAACCTAGCAGATCTCCTTTGCACGCGCTCTAATTCTTTTATCATACCTTCCTCGTAGGGATCTCATATACTAGCGGCATATTCTAAATGAGGCCTGATAAGTGTAAAATAGCTTCTTTCTCGTACTCTCTCATCGCATTTGCCTAGAACCCTTTCTACGAATCCTAATCTACGGTTTGCTACACTAGTTATTTCCCTGATGTGTTTCCCCCATGACATGTCTTCAGTGATGGTGACGCCTAAGTATTTATCAGAGAACGGGAGATTTACCGCTATTTCACTTTCTTTTTAATCTAATTATGGCAGTTGATTAGAGTAGCTAATGGAAGCAGCATTAATTGCCCCATATTTAAGAGTTAGGTTAATACATTTTTATGATTATTAGCACTTTTATCTTAAGGGGTAGAAGAACTAAAGGGCAATTCTGAAACTACTACTACAAAGGGATTCCAAATTGCAAACCAAGGAAAATTAGTGATTGCAATTGGTATGCCTTACATCGGATTGGCATGGAATATCCTACCAGGAGTAATTATTATTGCTTGTACCAGAGAAGATCAAGGGGTCACTGGTGAACACACCCTTTCACCGCGTCAAGATTATGGTCAAAGGAAATTGTATTCAGGATTCGATTTTTCTTCCTCGATAATTTATTGAATATATCTACATGCTTCCTTTCCTCAAGAAAGGTTAGGGTGTCAATGCTTACACGCTATCCTGCAAACCGCTGCGCTGCAAAGATATATGGCAGAGGGTTTTATGACACCAACCACGAAAGGGGATGGGAAAGGAGGAGAGGAGAGAGGGGACATCAGACAGATTGGGTGATTTAAAGACGTGTCCGATGTCAGCGTCAGGCTGTTTTTGTGGTAATCACTAATGTTGAGGGGAAAGGAAGATATTTTGTGCCTTTCAATTTGACTGTCTCTCTCTCTCTATCCCATTTTGTCTTTTCTATCAGCTTTAGTGATATGTTGAGGGATTGAAATAATTTTCTGTGTGACGTACTGAAACTTGTCTGACAAGAAAATTTCAAGTAACTCAGGCGCCCCCTGTACCCTTCGAGTCCCTCCAATGGCATAGTCCCAGCCTATTGTCCCTCCACCACCTGCTTGTACTTTCTCTCCGCCCGCTGTAGTTTATAACGAAGAACACGGCTTTCTTTGTATTTTGTTAGAATTGAATCTTTCTGTGCAGAGTGCCAAGAGCCAGTTAAACATTCTCGATGTGGCAGCACCAGGGCCAAATAGCATCGCTCTTTCACGTTGGTGAACATTCCTACAATGCACTTGGCATTTCCCTGTTCCTGTACCAACAGTAGCCCACTAATGAACTATAAACCACATCACTAAATGCAATAAAATATTTAAAAATATAATTAATTAAAAATAGAATGAAGGTTGCAGTTTGGACCAAGGGAGGTTCATTTTGTGTCCCTCACCTCTTTCTCTTCAAATATTATCAAATACACCGAATTGCAAAAAACTATGTATCATCAATTATGATATTATAAGTTCTATACTTGAAATGGGAAAAATTATCATTTCTATTGAGCCCAGAAGTACTTTAAAAATTGAAAAAGTTAAGTAATGGACATTTTATTAGGCCTACCTCAGTCCCTTAAGTGTTTAAGCAAATGTTTCGTAGGAAACCTATGACCATAGAGTCAGCACATATAGAGTGGCAAAGGAATAGGGAGATTCGGATATGAGTTTTTAAATAATACTTTGGCCGATAGATGGAAAAGGTGTATCGAAGTTGCACGACAAGCCATAACAAATGAGCATTGGCTAACGGCCATTTCATTTAGTGTCGCATAAATCACATGATGTTCTTATGATGATTTCGGTGCCTGGATGTTTACTAATCGATCCATTGCAACGGAAATATATCTTATTGAGTCGTCGAGACCAAATTAAACATGTATTTTAATGTGCATCCATTAGCATCGTCTATAATGAATCGAATTCACGTCAACATGATAAGACATCCGATTGCCAAACACGGAGTAAACTGTTTACCGATGTATCATAGGAACGACAAGACAATTGATACTCGATTAAAAGCACTCAACAGCCATGGTAAATCCACTCTTCTTTATGTTGATGCAAAATCACCGAGTACCACTAACGCCTCCAAGTGGCCTTCTTGGTAAGCCAAAATTCTTCCTCCCCTAAGGTGGTGGCACCTGAGAAATTCTTCCCAAAGCTCTCAAAAATTTATGTCCAGTTTTTAGCATTGCTTTGCCACTCTATATATACTTACTCTATGCTATGACCAACGGACTGTCGACGAGTAGTTCACAGAGTCTTTTCCCCTTCAATGGTCTGCCTTCCTGCTTCACAAGTAGGAACATAATCGCATTCTGTAGACAGAGGAGGAGGAGGAGGCAGAACCCGAGACAAAGCGGTGAAGTGTAGAGGGAAACAAGACGCACTCTTCCAACCTCTCTCACTTTTGAAGGGAATCCGAATGGTGCCGCTGCAGGGTTTTGGCAGAGAGGTCGAGGGCCGATTAAAGGCTCCCTGCCCTCCCCCTGCCCCTTCAATGCATGTGGTTTTTGGGAGGAAGGGGAGGTTGAGCAGGCAGCCATGTGTAGCCGGGGTTGGGGTGGGGGGGGGGCGAAAGGCGGCAGGAGGGTGGGAAGGGGCGGGGGTGGGGTGGGGGGGTTTGGGCGGGGGAGGGAAGACAGACCATCGGAACCCAAAAAGTGATGGCGGGTGATGATGAGCCTTCCCTTCGGTCCCCGCGATCGCCTCTCAGCAGCAGGTGTTATAACCTTGGACCGAACACGTGGTGGATGTGTTTACTCGCCCGAGGCCGCGTGCGACGTCCGGCAGAGCCGAAGGAAAGAAACAGGATCCACGGGCGAAGTTATTACTCCCTGTGCTCCAAAGCGAAACAAGAAGTCGGATGGAGACAATTTTCCTTTCAGGGGCCTAAAGCCCCATTCGCAACAACTTGACTTAACTTGGCGCAACTTAGGAGTTGAGTCCGTGACAAAGCAACACACTGGTTCACAACAACTTAAAGTGGCTTTACTCAACTTGGCGTAGTCATGGAGTTGAGCATTTCTCAACTTCCTCTGAATTCTAGCCAATAGCAAGTCCTGGTTTACTATCGATAGTGCGGAAGTAATCGATTGCTACTATTGATATAGGATACCTTGGTTACGCTATTTGTATTGTATGAGGAGGCTTGCTGTGATTGGTCGGAAATTTCAGGCCCCGATTGGCACTCCGGAACAGCTTAAGCCAAGTTAAGTTGTTGTGAACGGGGCCTTATTCAGTATGAAATCGACGTGGTCGAACCTCAGTAAATCCGTGGATGTGACTTCGAATTCCCCGACAAATCTCAACTTTAGAATGCTCCCCTTTGAAATTTACGTGGCTCTGACGTCAAAATTTCGTCACTGTCGACACTCGGTAATTCCAACGATGTACAGAATAGACCCCCAGTTCTCCGACGAATTCTACAGCCATTTTAAAATCATTAGTATCAATTGTAGGTGACGTAATTTAGTAAAATTTTGAGAAATGTGCCTTTAATTATGATACATACCAATCACGCCGATGCCTTCCGGGGTAGGCAGAGTCACTAAGTTTCACTCATAAATACGTATTTGTTCACCTAACTCTGCTTCAATAATTTCCTCCATACTGACCTATCCTTGCAAACCTCTTTTGCCTAATTTACCCCCATACACTGCTTCATACACGCCCTCCTGTTTTTACGACTCCTAATTTTCCTCCTCCTAAGAATTTCCTCAACCACATTCAACCACAACTTTCTAGGCCTGCATCTTCCTCTCACACCATTCATTTCACTCTTATATACATCTGTTTTGTTATTCGGCTCTCATCCATTCTCTCAGCATGGTCAAACCAACGAAGCACACTCCTTTCATATATTTCCATTACTGGAGCATCTAACCCACATTTATTGATTACCCACTCATTCCTGACCCTATCCATCCTAATTTTACATTTGCGCCATAGGGAATAGGTAAGGGAGGAAGGGTGGATAGAAACCCGGCGTCGGTATTAGCCTGCTCTTAACGCAATGTGTCAATGGGACCACGGTTTAACGTCTCATCCGACAGACGAAGTACTGTGCTTGAAGTGCCCTCCACAAGACACTCAAGTAGGGATCGGGTTCCCTCTAAAAAACATCCGCCTCTGCTGCAGGGATATGAACTTCCGGAATGCATTAACACAACAGATCAACATAGGACTTGTAACAAATCCGAGTAATAAGATATTGGCGGACCATTTCCTAGGTTTGAAAATGGCTAAATAATAGTTAAGCGATGAGTTTGCATTAAATTGTTAATGGGAAAAAGGAATGATTTGATTTCTCTCAATGTCATGATGTAATAGCAGCCCCTCATAACAAGTTCTCTGAGTCTTTGACCATATCTTTGACGGAGTACTGTACTTAAAGTGTTCTCCACAAGACACTCATGTAGGGATCGGGTTTCCTCTGAAAAATATCCTCCTCAGCAGGGATTTGAATCCTGGCCGTCTGCATGGATAGCCAGTACTCTAGCCACCATACCAACCCGATCCGCTCGGTCTAGGTGCTTCCAGTCCAGTCCTTCGCCGACGCAATCCTTTGAATCGAACGAGGCTTCGGGTGGAAAATGGATTCTCCCAGCGCTTTGCAATGGCACCAATCTCCCAGCAGAAAACCCACCCAACACTCCTCACCCTCATTCACCTCAGCCCCCTCGTCCACCTCATTCCCCTCCTCCCCCCTGCACCCTCGCAATTTTCATTGGACTGGTCTCCGCGGAGGAGCAGAAGAAAAACACAGTCGCCGGCGGTGGTGGCGGAGCGGTTTTTTTTCATTTAACAGCTCCGGACGCCTCCTCTGCCGGCGGGATTCACCAACCGTAGAGACGAAGATGCCTCGGGAAAGTCCTTGATGATTTTCTTCTCCTCACCAAAGGAGCAAAGTTCTCTCGGCCGCTGAGCGTAGACGTTTTTAAGGCGGCTGCAGCGCCAATTGTGACCCATAGAGTGCGCATTTTAAAACTTTTCAAGCGATCTGGAAAGAAATTCGCGGACCACACTTCACTTAAGGTAGTTTGAGCGAATTATCAGTTTACTTAGAAATCAATGAATTTTGTCTCATCTTACAGAAAAACATCTCACCTATCCAATGACACCAAAAATCCAACCATTTAATTCATTACTTTCAGAAAAAATACCAGCCCTTTTACATGGAAAATGGTGCGTAAATGCACTCTAGAGAGACATTATTTACAAAATGAGGAATTTCTAGCACTTAGATGTCGTAAAAAAACTAACAGTGTGTAGTTTGTATGTTTTCTCAACTATATTTGAAAATTGATCATATTGTCATCGTAATAGGTTCTAGGGTATCACAAAACACCTTCCGTTTTGAAGGAGTTTCGAACGTAGTACCGCACGAAAATAATTGAGTCAAGTTAAAGACTTATTCTGATATTTTCATTTGAGTATTTACAATTTCAGTCATTTAAAACTATATAATTGCACCATTAATAATACAATATTCAATAGATGTGTCCTACAGCTGGTGAGATTAAAACGTATAACTCGAATATTGTCTTTATTAAGATTAGGTGAACTATCTCGCTCGGACTACCTTAAAATCATCTTGCGTTTATTTATGAGTTAGAAATGGCAATATGTCCAATAATGTAAATGATCCGATAAGTATATTTCACAATGTCCATCTTAATTAAAGCATTGCTGTCTTGGATTTGCGGCGCAGAATTATTCAAAATTTAAGCAAACGTCTTATGTAAATACGTTTTTACTAAGGATGACACTTTGAAATTCGTCAGCCGATTTTTAATTGGAGACATTATTTTGCGTCCATGTGAATATCTGTACATATAGAATCGACCTAATGCGAAATAATGTGTAGCGCCACAAGGTTATGTGTTAAAACAGCATCCAATTATCAATAAACAAAATTGGTAGCGTGAAAGTATTTTCACTTTCATCAATACATATCACTGACGAGTATACGAACGAAAAGTATCACGTAATTCCGTGTAATAAGGAAAATTGCTCCAACAACCTTAAGATTCAGCGATGAGGCTACAACTACCACGTGTTTCGCGGATGGTAGAGTGGACCTCAAGATGCAGAGGTCATTCGAAAAATAAACGATTTTACACCATAGATATACCTAGAATTTTGAAGATGATCCATTCTCAATGACACGATTTCCAAGAAAAATAGCTATCGCACGATTCCGATTAGAAGGAAATCGATATGATCAGTTTGGGTAGTTACTGAAGTCCGTATTTTAGTCACGAAGGGAAATCCCTCGCATTAAACGGGACACATATTATGACTGATAAACTGACCAATCTAGTCATTAAGCAGCTCATTCGACTCCAAAATGAATCTAACCTTATTTTAACTTATAATTACATTCAAGTATAATTACACAAAGTCGCCCATTCATGAGGCATTGACAAAATAAGGTGCCGCAGGTTTATGTTATTCATCAGCAGTCATTGATGTCTTCTCTACTAAGAGCTTCACATTTCCTTACTTAAGAATCTTTGTCAATTGCTTCGTGTTTATTATCCAATGTCCTTCTCCACAATTCCAAGATATCGAAACCATTCCTCAAACCATTATTTTCGTATTTTTTCATTTATCTAATTGCCGTGTTTTACAGTAGTAATTAACATTCTCGTCATTCTCCACGTCGTTAAAACATCGGTAAAAATCTACATATCGGTAAAAATCAACATAACATTCGCTGGAAAACTCTATAACTTTCCATCTTAACACATTATTTACGTTTGATATATCGTTGTCATTTCCCAATTCCTAAAAGTTTCAATGCAACTATTTAAAGAACTAACTTCTGGCAATCACGTCAGAGTCCTACCATTCCCAAGTGCTGTGAGCTTCATTTATAAGTGACACCCACTCTCAACGTGTCAATCACTATAACAGCCTTAAATCGCACATTCAAAGGCGTATATTTAGTTTACTAATACGAAAACCTTGACTGTGGCAGACTTCATTTCGTGGATGAATTAAATGGTCGTATACATTATAAAGTATAACACATTGAAATTTTAAAAATAATATTGACAAGTACGAAGTATTTTTATTTATAATATATGTTTACCACCTAGAAGTTCAGTAAAATAAAATGAACCAAATGACTTTTGCGGCATGCATGTCACAATGAAATTTACTTCTTGCTTTTTGTAACTACTTAAATATTTAAATTAAACTCCAGAAAGGTATCAATTATGGCTTATGATCAACACCTTTCAGGCTACCTTAAGATGGTTAAAGTGCCTGTCGTAAGAACTTGAGTGCATATTTTACAATTTTTATAGTGAGTCGCAAAAACTCGAAAATATTTCACGTAATAGCATCGGTTTATGCGGCTAAATACCGCTAATACGGCTGAATAAACGTTGCGATTCAATTGATGCAATAAGTATGTAAGTGAATTTTTGTTTTAATTGAAGCATGGTCATAAGTTGGGTTTATACATTGAGTTTCAAAATAAAAATGCAAATTTGCGTTATTCACTCGATGTATCACCTTGATATGTATTAGAAACGATTGTATTGGTATGAAACACATTATTTCGTGTGAGCGAATATATATGTTCGTAGATGTGATCGAATTATTTCGAAAACGTTGTCAAGTGCCATTAGGCCGAGTTAGAAAAGCATCGTATTGCCAACAAACCAAATTAGTAACGTGTTTTTTTTCACTTTCATCAAAAAATATTGCTAAAAAGTGCACGCGTGCAAAGTTTCACTTAAGTTAGTCCGAGCGAGATAGTTCCCTAGTCGTAAAAGAGACCATATTCGAATCATACGTTTTAATTTCACCAGCTGTAGGACACATGAATTGAATATTGCACTATTAATGGTGCAAAACATGGTTTTATATGACATAAATTGTAATTAATTGAATGAAAATATCTAAATAAGTATTTAACTTGACTAATGTTTTTGGCGCGGTGGATTTGAAACTCCTTCAAAACGGAAGGTTTTTGTAATACCCAAGAACCTACTGCGTCGACAATGTGATTAAGTTTCAAAAATAGTAGAGAAAACATACAAACTACACGATGTTAGTTTTTTAACGACATCTACGTGTTAGAAACACCTCATTTTGCAAATAATGTCTCTCTGGAGTGCATGCACGTACCATTTCCCATGTAAAAGGGCTGGAATTTTTTGACAAATATCTCCGACAGTAATGTGGTTAGGAGTAGAATTTTTTATGCCATTGGATTGGTGATATATTTTTCCGTAAAATGAGACTAAATTAATTGATTTCTAAGTACAACGATATTTCGCTCGGACTACCTTAATCCTGTACGTGAGCGGAAATCTCTCCGATCGTCTCAACAAAGGATTCAATTTTTCGAGGTGTTCTGGCGGCGTCAGAAGTGCATTGGGCCCATCCAACCCACGGGCCGCCACCGTCCATCTTTTTCTTCCCTCCCGTCTCCTCCCCCCTCCCCCTCCCTAACTCCTCCCGCCGCGGGATGAGCCTCTCGCGTGGAATGAGCAGGTGGAAGCAGAAGGCTTCGACGCTTTTAATCCGTCTGCGAGAGATGATGGACGCGGCTCTTTGCCTCAGAGAGAGAGAGAGAAAGAGAGAAAGATGGGAAGAAATGGAGAAATAGAAGGAGAGGAGAGTTTTTAAGAGAAGAGGAGGGATGGGGAATGGCGGGAAAAAGTTCAACGAACCCCCGAGGCTCACGATTTTCTGGGCCGGAGCGAAATATTTCCCTCCATTTGCCGAGTGGCGTGCGGCAAATGCCTCAGAAACGATCTGTCTGTTATGCGGTGGCCGCCGCCAACACGAGAGGGAAATGGAGACGCTTGACCACTCGGCTGAACGCAAATGTTCTGCACGGAAGGAAGGAGCAATCGGGGAAAAGAGTCGTAGAGCAGAGGACTTGCGAATGACTGCCACCGCTTACATGGGCTCTACGTTACAGCAAGTTGGAGGACACAAACTAGAGCAAGTAGAACAGTTTAATTACTTGGGTAGCACGCTGGAGGAAAACGGGCATAGTAGCAAAGACATACGGAAGAGAATAGCGCTATCTAAGGAGGCGTTTAGTAATAGAAGAGAATTAATGAGGGGGACAATGGGTATGGACGTGAAGAAGAGGCTGGTGAAGAGCTTGATATGGAGTGTAGCGTTTTATGGGGCAGAAATATGGACCCTGAGAAAGGAGGGCGAGAGTAGGCTGCAGGCATTTGAGAATTAGGTGTGGAGAAGGATGGAGAAGGTTAAATGGACGGAAAGAAAGACTAACGAGGAAGTGCTTGAGATGGTGGGCGAGGAAAGGAATCTTTTGAATGAAATCCGGGAAAGGCAGGGTAGATGGCTGAGGGATGTAACAAAGGGTGATGGGTTGCTGAAGAGTGTGTTAGAGGGAAGGATGTTGGGCTAGCGGGAAAGGGGAAGAAAGAGAATAGTTTTCATGGACGGGTTGAAGAAGGGTAGATCTTATGCAGAGGCGAAAAAGGATATAATAGAGGGAGATAGACCCCTGAATGTGTAAAAGACTGGGAGGACATTCTCTGACATTGAGAAAAACCTACTTTTACCTGTAGAATACATTATAATAATAAAATTACAGCAAGAGTGCCGATGAATCTTCGGCTATACCGAGGAATGAGGTACAGGGCATATTTGTTGTTCTAATTTTTTATTCATAATTAACACGACCACACTCTCCTGGTCTTCCACGATGCGTTTATGAAAATAACACCAAGCATTCTCAAGCCATCATATTCTGTGTGTTTTTAAATGCGTGCTTAAAAAATCCAGCCTACTAGGAATCGAACTTTAGAAACTAGTGTTGGCAGCCGAGGAATTTGCCTTTCTATTACCAATGCAGATAATTACGTATGGATAACGCTAACCGCAAGATGATATATCGCTTTGTTTAGTAATTGTTAACTTCGAATTCGAGTTAATCGACCTATTTCAAACTATCGGTTTGTTGACGTGAACTTAATCGATGGAAGAACGTTTTACCTTCGGGTCTAATACCGAGATATATTTCCCAAGAAAATGTGGAACACCGCCTAGAAGAACTATCCCTTGTACCTTGATATTGTTGGGCCAATGATTATGGCAACTTGAGCCATTACGATGGTTGGGTAGGGGTCAAATGGGAATGGGAGGAGGTGTGGAGAGAAACCCGGTGTCCACTTCGTTTCTCTTCCGATTAAATTCTCGATATGGTTCAGTGTCACTTTTGATGGGAGGAGAACGGCAATCAAAGTGCTCTCCAGAAGTAAAATTAGGGATTTCAATGATGATTAACTGTATCTGCCGGGATTCGAACCCAGTAGTTAGCCCAGAAACTTCATTTTCTCACGGGGAAATCTGTTAAAATGTCTTCTTAAGGCATCATAATTCACTCTAATCAAACACATCATTATCAGGTTAAATTTGAATTGAATAAGAAGTAGGTTGTAAGAAAATAGAAGGTAATTAGTCTGTCGAGAGATTTTTATTTCTATAACGACGCATAAACATCAATGAATGCACTTATGCAGGTGAGTTCTACAGTCACTCTTTCCTGTACACACCCTTCATGACTGACATCATCGACAGTCATCGGTCAAAAGACTGGTTTGCCGCATCTCTCCGCTCCATTGTCATATTCCATTCTTTATGCCTTATTAATTCTTCACTTGAGCAACCTTATTGCTTTCCCACAAGCATTTCATTCTTCGCCTTACAAATTTATTCCTCATATTTACTTCTTTTGCTATTACCACATATGAAACGCAATATGGAGTGCTCCGTAAGTTGTTAACTGGGCAAATTGCAGGAGAAATTCTCGAATATGTGATTTTTCAAACTTCTCCCCTCAAAGTTTCGCAGGCCTTTATTTTTGGTTCCTCATCTTTCGAACACCGTATAAACGTTGACTTTAAGGTAATGCGAGCGAGATAGTACCCTAATCGAAATAAAGACCATATTCGCATTATACCTTTCAATTTCACCAGCTGTGATACACACGAACTAAATATTGCATTATTAATGGTGCAATAATATAGTTTTACAGGACATAAGTTGTAAGTAATCAAGTGAAAATATCTAAATAAGTCTTTAACTTGACTCATTTCTTTCACACAGTACGTTGGAAACTCCATCAAAACGGATGGTTTATTGGGATCCCGAAGAATTTATTGCGGTGACAATATGATTAATTTTCAAAAATAGTTGAGAAAACACACATACTACACACTGTTGATTTTTTACGAGATCTAAGTGTTAGAAATTCCTTATTTTTAATATAATGTCTCTCTGGAGTGCGTACACGTACCATTTCCTATTTAAAAGGGCTGGTATTTCTTTGTCAAATATCTCGGAAAGTAATGTGGTAAGGGGTTGAATTTTTGGTGTCAATAGAAGGGTGATATATTTTTCTTTAAAATGAAATCAAGTTCATTTATTTCTACGTAAAATGATATTTTGCTCAAACTACCTTGATTTTCCTTAAGCAGCCGCTTTCAACATCCCAACTCCTCTGTCAAATATCAGCAATACTTCACATATACCTAAGTGAAGTGCTTCCTTACTTCTGAACTGCTGGCCGTAAGAAGACTTTTCTCCTGACTCAACATCGTCGTTGCTTGAACTATTTACTCTTTTTGTGCTTCCTTAAATCCCTGGCCATCCTTATTTCAAGACTGTAATTTTCTTAAGCGCTCTCCATTTTTTGTTGTCCGAGACTAATATTGACACAATTTTTTTTGTTTCTCCAAAAAACCGTTATTTTGTGCATACATTTAAATAGACGGTGGCTGTTGCAGCAATATTCCAGTAGAGCTGTTTCTCAGCTCTCAATGGCTTCCTGCCATTATTCAATCTTTGCAACCAATTATCATCATGTATATTATTTCTCCAAGGTATTTTTGTGTCACAACGCCATAACTCCCATAATTCTTCATCAAAATTAATGATTTCAACATCGTTTTAAAGCTTATATTCCACGCAATTGACGAAAAATAAAAAAATGGTTTAAAATTAAAATTTTTGTTAAAAAATTAAACAGTACCATCTGTTGATAATATAATCAATTAATATGTTGTCTATAGTTACGTGCTTAAAAGGCTGTAGGAGGCGCCATCTATTAACACATCGTTTAGTTAGCTTGTTTACATTCTGCATGCAATCTGTGTGACCGTTTACCGTTTACGATTACGTTATGTATCTTTAACACAAACATAAATAACATATAATTGTCCATGGGAAGAAACAGGTAGAAAAACGGGAAGAAAGAAGGAAGAAACAGGAAGAAGCTGCATACTGTGCGAAATATTCGGCCGGTAGAAGAAGAGAAAGAAAGAAGGAAGAAACAGGAAGAAGCTGAATACTGTGCGAAATATACGACCGGTAGAAAAACAGGAAGAAAGATGTAAGAAACAGGAAGAAGCTGCATACTGTGCGAAATATTCGCACGGGTAAGCTAGATTATTTCATTCTGTAATTTCAATGGGGCATCTCAAAAAAGGAGAAACATTCCTGTGCAAACAAAGGGAATGATCTGTCGAATGGGGGTCACTCGCTCCAATATTACGGACAACTAAAAGAAATACCTATTTCAGGAGAATGCACCTCTCCATGCACTATTTCACAATGTGATAATTTTTTACCGCGTCGTTCGCGCTGCAACTGCTTTTGCAACCTTTCACTCCATCTATTCTAAGACGTGCAACAATCGTGTTTCACTCAGCCGCATCCACTAGAGAGGCTTTGAGAATGCACATCAACATTTTACAGCCATTCTCTATTCTGTCCAAATTTCTTCTTCCGGTTGTTACATAAAAACTCTATGCAGCTTATCTACTGTTCTCCGATCTTCCGATCTCCCGATCTTCCGATCTCCGATCCGACGAGTTCATGGAACACCGTAGCAACCTCTTTGCCATCTTGGGATTCCCTCATTAACGCCACTGATCCCTCCTAAATATTTTATTGCCCTTCTGTATTTCCTGACTCACTATGTCTATCCAGATCACCTACTCAATAGTATCCTTAAAAAACAAGTTTCTGGAATGAATGGATTGAATTGGATATTTGGAGAGATGACTGACGGCTACGGTCATTTGCGCCATAGGGGATAGGCAAGGGACGAAGGGTGGATAGAAACTCAGCTTCGGCATTAGCCTGGTCTTAACGAAAGGCGCCAAGGGAACCACGGTTTAACGTCTCATCCGACAGACGAAGTATTGTACTTGAAGTGCCCTCCTTAAGACAATCAAGTAGGGAATGATCTGTCAAATAGGGGTCACTCGCTCCAATATTACGGACAACTAAAAGAAATACCTTACCTCTGAAAAACATCCGCCTCTGCAGGGATATGAACTTCCGGAATGCATTAACACAACAGATCGACATAGGACTTGTAACAAATCCGAGTAGTAAGCTATTGGCGGACTATTTCCTAGGTTTGAAAATGGCTAAATAATAGTTAAACGATGAGTTTGCATTAAATTGTTAATGGGAAAAAGGAATGATTTGATTTCTCTCAATGCCATGATGTAACAGCAGCCACTCATAACAATTTCTCTGAGTCTTTGACCATACCTAAATCCCTCGATGAAAATACTATTTTTCTAGGCCTACGATCATTTTGAGGTCGTTCTGATGATGTACATAGGTACAATCAACCTTTCGTAAAATTAAAAACTCTGTAAAATGTTACAAAGCTTTTACCTTTGAGTGACGATGAGATTTCACAAAGCGGAGCCTAACTCTATCGAATTCAAGCCTTTTCGCATTCACACCAATGAAATTTTAAATTTTATTTTACGAAAATGTTTTAGCAAAATAGTCTGAGATTGTGTTAAATTAGCATAAAGGGCTCTCAAACCTGCAAGTGGCTAAAAATATAAAATCTATTTTTCGGTTGAGCACTCTCCGCCAGAGAAACGAGTGCTTCAGGCAGCATGCAGTCACAGTCTGAGGCAACCGAAACATGTCCTGCACAAATCATTCGGCTTCCTTGTTCGTCCTTTTCCTTCTCCACTCACTCTCTCACACACACACACACACACACACACAATGGCAAAGTTGTTTTCAAGCCAGCAACTCTTACATCGGCAGTCACGATGGTCTTTTATCTTTGAGAAGTAATCCTTATTCCGAGAACCACAGAGTCCCGCTGATGGTCCGTGCGATTGGGATCTTCGCCGTCCTTCCTAGAAGTGGAAGGTCGTCTCGCATCGAGAAATTATGGAAAGCTGCACCGTCAATTTTGACGATTCGTGGTCAGAAGAATGCGCCATAGAACTCGATTGTAGGTGACAATCGCACAGTAAGCCACTTATTCTAGCATATCCGGTGTTTTAGGCTAAGGTAATTCCACTGACACAAGATTTGTCTGCTTGATCTTAATTATTGCAATATTATGGCAATTGGTTTTTTAAATCGGTAGATATAGAAAAGGATTTCAACTTTTTCACGTATCTAAGTCAAATGTCATGGTCTCAAATACATTTTATTACCATTGGGGTGAATCTGGTTTCATTTATTCA
This sequence comes from Ceriagrion tenellum, assembly GCA_963169105.1. Classification (NCBI taxonomy): domain Eukaryota; kingdom Metazoa; phylum Arthropoda; class Insecta; order Odonata; family Coenagrionidae; genus Ceriagrion; species Ceriagrion tenellum. Next base: position 7,245,466 of record OY720644.1, read on the forward strand.
ACAAATATAAAATTTCGTCACGTTATGTTGCGTAAAATCATATCGCTGTTACATCTCACTCTTTGGGAAGGAACTGCCTTTCCTGTGATGAATACACTTTATTCATTTGCAATTTCACTCTGCCAAGTGTTGAAATTTAAGGCCACAGCTACTATAGATTCAGGGATTTAAGGTAATCCGAGCGAGATAGTCCCCTCCTAGTCATAAAAGATACCATATTCGAATTATACGTTCTAATTTCGCCAGCTGTAGGACACATGAATTCAATATTGTATAATTAATGGTGCAAAATTATAGTTTTATATGACATAGATAGTAAGTAATTAAATGAAAATATCTAAATATGTCTTTAACTTGACTAATTTTTTTGGCGCGGTGGGTTTGAAACTCCTTCAAAACGGAAGGTTTTTTCGTAAATATCTCTGGAAGTAATGTGGTAAGGGGTTGCGTTTTTGGTGTCATTAGAAGGGTGAGATATATTTCTTTAAAATGAGATCAAATTCATTGATTTCTAGATAAAATGATATTTCGCTCAAACTGCCTTAAATCAAAATACAGAAGAGCGCTGCAACGATCATCAAAAGAGATCAGCCTACTCTACCATAGGTTAAGAATATTTGAAAATTTCAGATCATTAGTTTTTCAGCGCAATGTTGAAGGAAAAAAGGGTAACCCAGAAAAAAATGTTTGAAGCGGATAGAGGTGATAGCAGAGGAATTATACTTTAAACTTGTGATATGTACTAGCCCAAATGTAATGTATGCCATGGTAAAATAGTGGTCCCCGAGGGAAGAACTTGTACGTGAACGGACTTAGACTAAAAGGAGACCGTAGCACGCATAAAATCACAGTTGCAGTTTCCCAAACACATTGCCCTTTCCGTACTCAAACAAATGATCCATAAATATGCAATCCATAATAAATCAAGGTCATCAAATTTTGGCGTATTATTTCTGTCAGAATGAGACTGTGCTTCTTAGAACTAACCGGAATGTTGTGTTGCCAATAATCAGCCATGATGAATGGATATAGCCCATGGCCAAAAATATACTAGCAAATACCATTCCAAGAAGGCCAATAGCTTGAGGTATCATATGAATTCACAATTCCATGGAGCTCCTCAACACTTTAATACATCATTTTAATCAGTTACTCAATCCGAAAAATTCATAATTACAGACCCTTCCTTCCCTTTTGCCGCAAACTTTCACGCCCTCTCAATATTCGTTGCCTCGATCCCACTTCATTTGCTACACTCCTCGCCCACTGGCTCTTTCTCGTTGGGGTCTCCTTTTCTGTTTTCCAGTCTATCATACTCGTAGCAAATTCTTTGCGACAAAAAGTTCTCCAAGTATTGAATTTTTTTCCGGTGCTGTTCTCCACATTCCTTTATCCTCCTTCACTCCTCAGTTTACCTAATAACTTAATTTCACACTGCACTTGATCTTTAACAGTTGTCACCCTCATCACCAAGTTTCAAGTGTTGCAGCTTTTCTCTGATCTTTTTTTGGCCTTTTTTGCGTTGGCTCGATGGCAACAGAGTAGTCTTTGACTTTTTTCTCTGCGGTCATGAATTTAAATTCCTCTTGGGCAGTTTTATCACCATAAGTTGAGAATGTTTGCTTCTGTTATGTTCCCTTATTTGTCAAAACCATCGATCAACAGTCTAGTCAATGCGTTTTGTTATCAGCGGAGTTGAAAAAAGATATACTTTCATTTTCGCATAATAAATATTACATGCTTTTTCATCTACTTATCAAGTATTGTTGTCTGCATGCACATAATTTGCTTCTTTACAGTGAATACCTTCTTACCTTAGGCAAATCTCTCTTTGATGTCCGAATGATAACATGTTTCACTATTCTTAGGGTTTCACTATTCTAGTACGTCGTCACTTAGGCCTGGTTTTATAATCTCTGCTCGAATATTTTCTTCACTAAGGAAAACTGATTCTTATTCATTATCGCATTGGTTGCGTTTTTATCACCTAACTGATAGTCCGACGAGATATAAAAAACCCAAATCCTCGATTTACACCAAGGGCGTAATATCAAGAACGTTACATTAATTTTTACGTAACAACGTACAACAAGGTAATCATTAGGTAAAAAATTGTGGAGAGGTGGACAGGCATCACAAACTGGGCCTTGGATTACACTTCCGAGTATTTGAACGGTCTTAGTACAAGTCAAATATTTTACCACATGAGTTGTTCGCCCTATTTCGTAAGGCGGTGATTATGTCGTTTTTATCGGTCAACAGGAGGACTTCCCAGGAAACAAAATTTAGGGTTCCTCAAAGAAGTGTGAGTTAAAATACATGTCTCAGTGAAAGACATGACCGATTGAGTTCTCCTTCCACTTCCTAGTGCTGCTTGGACACGCTCGTCCCACTCAGCCATTATCTCTCCCTTTTCAACACTTGGTTCATTCCACGGACAGGACAGAGCGAAGGAGACAAAGAAGGAAAGGCCTTGGAACTGAAGTGATGTAAGTGATGTGCGGCGGTAGGAGAGATTGAGCGAAAAAAAAAAACCTTAATTTTCAATCGGTTGGCACAACATAATGGGCACTTTCCCTTCGTGCCCTGCTAACTTCGCAGTATATCAGAGCGATTACTTTCCATTTCTTTCAGGCCCTTAGCCCTTAAGCATCATCGCACTTTGAATGAGAGAGATGGCTGAGTTGGTGTATGTAATTCATCAAGACTAGTTCGCTGCAACCCTCCGTTATTTCCTATCAAATGCCATAGTTCCCTAACGCCTTGGCAGTTCTTCTCATGTTCTTGGCGTATGATAGACAGCGAAAGAACTTTCATGAGTTCAACCACAATGTTGTTCATGTCTTGATTTTCATTGGAGGTGTTAAACATGGATATAAAGGCATAGAACATGGATGGTAGAGTTTTCCATTTCTTTTTGGTGAATAGCTTCTCCATTGGATCATGTCGAAAGATGGAGTTTTTTAATATTAGAAAAATGTGGTCAACCGTTGCTCATGTACACCTTCAGGAGGAGAACACGCGCCAGGGTAAGGTGGATTCATAGCGTTTCATTTGTACCAGCAGGAACCTCCTCTAACCCAATGCCATTATTAAGTTCTAGCGATATCTTAGTAGTGTTTTCTGTCACTACAAGTTTCCTTACTTCGGATTAAATATTCCGATTGAATCAAGCTCACGTCCGTTTAACATTTGCGGAAAAAGTATTCGTTCTGTCGTAAATACTTTTTTTTACCGATAAAGCACCTAGTGAAGGAAATGTCAAATATCTTATACCAGATATTGGGTGGTAAAGAATAAAACACCAAGACTGGGCAAGTAAGTGACAATGTGCTAGCTCTGAGCTATGCAATGCTTGGCAAAATTTTTCTTACCTCTTCCTCCGGGTGGAGTTGAACACATTCATGACTCTTGAACTACGCTTTTTCATCTCGCCCTTGTTCGGTGAAATTCTCAAAAAAAAGTCCAACATTAACATGAGTTGTTCTCTTACAGCCCTACTCTTTGATTGGCATTTAACCCGTTTGAATATTTTTAATATGCATGAGCTGATCCAAAAACACCGCAAAATGTACAAATGGCGTGTTGCGCAATTACACTCGCGGGCGCAAATCTATACATCAACGGAATTAAATTCGCCAAGAAAAATCACTCGACCAGGATAATAATCCGAATCTTCCGTTACCAATTTAAGCTTTTAGCGAGGATTTAGATATATTTTTGAAGTTATACGTTCCATGATGACAATGTAAAGGTCACTCCGTAACGTTGGTTCACCAAGTCCAATCACGTCTCCCTTTGCAAAAGTGTGGAATCGAAACGAGAACAACAGAACATTACAGAATCATCCGCCGCTAACATTCGCGCAGACTTCTACATCTACATAATACCCTGAGAGCCACCGCATGGGCGTGTGGCAGGGGGTGTTAGGCCACCAGCACCTTGTACAAGTGTAAATTTTTGGGAGATGAAATGGTGACATGTGTTTTAGGAGTGTATTTAGTGGAACTCAATTTTTATTGTGGTCGTTTATTGTTTGCGGAAAGAACGAGTTTTTGTTTTCTGTTCGGCAGTGTATCTCTCTTATTTTATCGCATCTGTCTGATCTAGAAATGTAGTGAGGAGTCATGATAATATTCTCTATGTCGCTGTGAAAAATATTAGTTCTGAATTTATCAAACAACCTTAGCGTAGCATGTAGCCTCCGAGTCTCTAGGGGCTCCCACCTTAATCCCTCTAAAAGTTGTGAGGAACTATATGTATGACTTAAGATGGCTTAGTGGAGCAACTGGCTAACACGCCTGACCGGCAATTGGAAGATCAGCTTAGAATCTCGGCCAAATCGAAATGTGAATACATTCATACTTGCCGAAGATATGGCGATTAAATATGTAGAAATTACCACGAGAGAAAAATCAGCCTGGTCCCGGAGTCGATCCACGAAAAGTCCCTTCGTCCGACGGTACTTAAGTTCCTTCATGTCTTCTACTTCCTGCAACCTTCCCGCATTGCCATATTTGATGGAGTTATTATGATAGATTTTTTTAAAGATAAAGATTTCCCTTGGAGCCTCTAAAATTGCCTCGGATTTAGGAAGCCTGGTAGTGGGCTCATTGGTCCGGCAATCATGAAAGCACGCGGTTCGACTCCGGTCTAGGACTATTTCTCATGCCAATTTCTATGTACTTCATCGGTGAATTGTGGCAGATATGATTACCTTCATGGGGATCGGGTTGGAGTGGTGGCTAGAGTACTGGCTAACCATACGGATGACCAGGTTTCAAACCCCTGCAGTAGAGGAAGATGTTTTTCAGAGGGAACCCTATCCCTACTTGAGTGTCTTGTGGAGGGCACTTCAAGTACAATACTCCGTCTGTCGGATGAGACGTTAAGCCATGGTCCCCTTGGTGCCTTTTGTTAAGAGCAGGCTAATGCCGACGCTGGGTTTCTATCCACCCTTCCTCCCTTACCTATCCCCTATGGCGCCAATGGCCTTAGCTGTCGGTCGCCTCTCCAAATATCCAATCCAAATCAATCCGATTATCTTCATACGTAGCTACGCACGGTAACTTACGTTGGTATTGTATGCAACCGCACGTTTCGTGGCTTCATCGAAGTGCTCTTCTCTCATCCGTTGCCGTCTTTAATGGATTTCTAGTGATTAACATCTAGTTTCCTTGTTAATTCCAAAATTTTCACAAGAATTAGGACGCAATTCTCGGTATAAGCCCATTTTTTGCCATCGCAATTTCCACCGAACTGAAAAGATGTTTCCCAGGTGAATTTTTTCCCATTTGGTTTCTATACTTTATGAGTTGTGAAAAAAGCTTCGATAGACACAGTTCCACTGCATATCTGCCAGTCATAGTTATCACCATCCGCACCGTTTAAGCAGACGTTTGTCTTAAAAAATGAAGTTGAGTGAAAAAAAGGAAAGAAGAGAGAAGCTATATGATGTGAGGAGGGATGCTGGTTGAGACTTGAGGAGGCGCAGAGGACCGCGTGGGAGTAAGGCAGGGTTTGGAATGAAATAATTTGTATTTTTCCACACGGTTTATCTTCCTCAACCGGTTTCAACGCAAATAGCGTCATTTTCAAGAGGTTACTAAACGCTGAGGCCATCAGTCTTACACAATTTATATCCTGAGCCAGAGGAGGGGGGGGGATTAGGAAGAGAGGTTGGGGAGGGAAGTAAGGTGAATATGTGCAAGCTTACTGGGAGGAAGCAAGGTCAGTGTTTTGAAAATATAATTCGGTAGAAGGAGGAGGGGGAACTCTTACAGACAAAAGAGGTGAGTTCGTAGGAACAACTTCGTTTACCATCTTCTCCCTGTACAACCTGCGATATGCCCTTATTTCAAAGTTATCCAAAAAATCTAATTGGGCACCTTTGTCCCCAAAATGCAACACATTCAGATTAAAATTAGAAACATGATCATTATCTATTAAATGTTTTGCAAACATAGATACAATGTATATAGCCAAAATATAGAAAAATACAAAGTTATTTAATTCTAAACCATGGAAAAAAATTCCACAAAGTAAGCCCGTTGACGATTTATTTTATTATGGAGCAAGTGCATATAGAGTGGCAAAGAGATTGGGAGATTCGGATATGAGTTTTTAAATAATAATTTGGCCGATAGATGGAACAGGTGTATCGAAGTTGCACGACAAGCCATAGCAAATGAGCTTTGGCACACGGCCACTTCATTTAGTGTCGCATAACTCACTTGATGCTCTTATGATGATTTCGGTGCCTGGATGTTTACTAATCGATCCATTTCAACGGAAACACATCTTATTGAGTCGTCGAGACCAAATTAAACATGTATTTTAATGTGCCTTCAATGAGTATCGTCCATAATGAATCGAATTCACGTCAATATGATAAGACACGCGATTACCAAACACGGAGTAAACCCTTTACCAATGTATCATAGGAACGACAAAACAATTCATACTCGATTAAAAGCACACAATAGCCATGGTAAATCCACTCTTCTGTAAATTGAAACATAATCACCGAGTACCACTAGCGCCTCCAAGTGGCCTTCTCCGTAAGTCAAAATTCTTCCTCCCCTAAGGTGGTGCCACCTGAGAAATTCTTCCCAAAGCTCTCAAAAATGTATGCCCAGTTTTTAGCATTGCTTTGCCACTCTATATATACTTACTCTATGATTTTATTAGTAAGGAAGGGGTTGAAAATGGCCTCGCTTCATACCTTTGAATAAGCATGACTTCCAACGCGCGTCAAAAGCTGGACAGCATTGACTCCCAATTATCCCGATGGGGGAGCGGATGGCACGAGAAGATATATCATTGGCAGAATACCAATCGCTGTCTACCGACGCATTCACCTGCCAAAAGGAAGAGTCGTAAAGACTGTTCCTCTCAGATTGAATAGACTCATTCATGCAGCGTGAGAGTGAGGCTTTGTGAAAGGCGACTGGGTGCAATTTGCGACCGTGGAATCTGCCTTTCCACCTCCCAATCAAAAAGATCTGTAGCGAGGTAATACCCGCGGCCCCTCAATGACGAATCGGCGTGACGCAATAATAAATGCGAAAAACTGCCTCGAATGGCGATGAACTCGACTTCGTCAGCCAAATGGGGAGAAAAATTAATGCAAAAATGAAAGGAGATTCACAAGGAAATTGCGCTCCATTGAAGTTAAAAAATGGCATTCATCCTTCCTCTATTACACTTTGTCGTCACAATATCAGCGGAAATGAACCATCGAGGATTGCCAATTGTTGCCACTGACGACGCTTTAAAAGACGAAATCTCCGTGTCTTAGTGAGTCTTAAGGACCGTTTCTTTTTGTGCTATGCTTTTTGGATAACTTCTAAGAAAACGTAGATGAAGGCTCTTCCTATGAACCGAATACGAGGCATAAGGTGAGACAAGAATATTCCTGTTTGTTTTGGATCAAGTTTTAAACTAAAGAAAGACGATTGCCACTTTGTGAGAAAATACTTTGGGACCTTCACAAATCTTGATACTCAATGCGATAAATATGACAAACAATTGTAATGTTTTGTCCTTTTGCTGCATTTTTATAATTCAGCGCGAAAAAATTTCTCGACCGCTACGCACTTCAAGCTTTCATCCGTTTCTTCATTTGATACCAATACATCTAATAGACTATCCAGATTAAATCATATTGATATCCATTTCAAAGTGAAAGACAATGGTAACTTTCCTCACAGAATTTTTAATAATTACCTTGATTATGGCACTAGGTGCTGAAACCATGGTCGTTAATTATTAAAAATTCTGCGTGAAAAGTTACCATTGTCTTTCATTTTGAAATGGATATCGAAATAAATTACTTCCACAAGTTTGAGCCTGATACGCTTTTACATATACAGATAAAACCATGCTACTCTACTCTGCAACTCTAATCATGTTATATGTATTAATACATTCAATGTAACAATTAGAAAGCCATCTTAGAGTTAAATTCTTTGTCCACATTACAGTGAAAAAAATCTTTCACTTAGGACAACACGCTCAATAAGGTCGCTACACGCTCGTTCATTAGAAAATTCCGAGACAGCGGTTTCAGAGAATGTGACAAACACACTTAAAACACCGTTTCTGAACTTGCACGAAATAATGTCATTTAAATCTTAAGATAATTATCGTGAAGAACTGATACCAATCCCGTCAAGGAAATTAATTTATTTTTATGCGATGACGTTTTTACCATGCAACCCTCATTCACTTCTCTTGGTTGCTGCGCACTGAACGCAAAACGCATCGCATGCGGCGGCCCTCAACGTCGTATGTCGATATAGATGTACAGTACTTACAGAAGCGATAATAAGGAGAGATCCATAGACGAATGAAAATGTTAGTTTTCCCTACCCAGGCAATATAATGCTGATCGCATACAGCGGAGGGCAGCTTGATTTGTTAAAAATTGTTATGATATACATAGTAGTGTTACAAAATTATTGAGGGAATTAGGGTGGGAACCTCTATCTAATCGAAGGGAGAAATATAGGTTAAATCTTTTACGAAAGTTTGATGAAGACTATTTTTTGCCCGACGTTGAAAATATTTTGCTAGAGTCAAACTATTATGGGAGGAACGATCACAGGAATAAGATTAAGGAAATAGACTGCAGAACCGAGAGATTTAAAATGTAATTTTTTACACGTACAGTAAGGGACCATAATAGTTATGATAGATCAGGTTAGTCAGATACTGACTAGGTTAAATAGGTTTTTTCAGTAGTGCTAAATATCTTCACATGAATTGTAGATACTAACCTCGCATGCAATCTCCGGCATGATATATTCCTGCATGTCTTACATTAGTACCTTGAAGTGCTGTTTATTTGTCACATTATTAATACTAACCAGCAGTTATATCTTGAGTAGCATGCTGCATGGCAGCATGTCCTTCTTTGTATCTCTCTCCTAGTTTGTAGTCTGACTGCATACCGTTGTCCAGACTGCTTTGGCCTGTGCCTGGCATTCCGGGGAACGCGCGCGGTTCTGGTTGGACTGGAAAGAGTGCTGCATGACTGGTGTGGAATCACTATTTGCCACACACCCTAGTGGTGGCTGGCACGGTATTTCGTAGATGTAGATGTATAAAAAGCTAGAATAAAACAGTGAGACACCACCTAAAAAGATCTGTCAATATTCGGCTTTTCCTCAAGCTAGCTAATTTTCCTACCCTTTTTCCCGTTCTTTCATACCACCTTCCTTGTTCTTCCGACGCACCCTTCACGAGCGCCAAGATTTATTGGTTGTAATGGCATTACTAGTGACAAACAGATTACTCCTGTCACTAAGGCACCTTTTCAAATCAAATTCCTCTTCGTCCTGGCTGCTACCTCAACATCCACAAAGTAGTTCAGCCGCAGTTCGAGCCGACCAAAGCGGCCTTGAAACTCTTTTATTTGCATAATATCGATATCATCAATGGAACCGGAATTTAAAATTTTAACATTGAAAATTTCAGAATTCAATCAAACGTGGCATATATTTTCCTTTGCTCTTCGGCCTCGCAAAATTGAAATAACTTTTTTTATTAAAATCTTTCTCATTCTTTCGTTGAACTTTTATAGGTTAAACACTCAGTTTCCATAATAATTTGATACACTCTAGGTATAAAGTGATGTGCAATCTTCTTGCATTTGTAACAGATTTGAAATTTCTAAAAGCTGAATTGTGTTTAAAATTTTAAATTAACCCTTGAAATTACTGCCCCAAAACAGGGGCCGCCCCGGACGACCTGCCCTCCACGTCCATCCTCAGCTGTGACGCCACGTTCCCACTCGATTGCTTGTAGGGTGGAATGAAAATGTTTTCCATTTACTCACTCTCCAAGTCTCAGAAGAAAAATACGGCATTCCCACAAAAACAATGGAATCGATGCATGGCGTAATAACACAACACGATTGGGTATGGTCAAACTTTCAGGACACATTCCTAATGCGTAGAAGAAAGAAAATACATCATATGGATACGTAAGGATAAACGCTTTATTTCCACGTTAGAACTCATTTCCAACAACTCTTTGTAGAACATTACTCATGGGAAGCACACTGGAATAGAACCACGTACCACATGAAACTCTTACATTCAATGTTCAAAATGCAGTCCTTATGGATTTATGCATGCATTGACCTGCCGTTGCATTGAACCCCGAATGCGATGATGTATCCATGGAGTACTATGAATGGTTTCAGTCTTTCAAAATACGGGAACGAAGGATCTCTGTATCTTGTACTAGGGTTTGATACACTTAAGAACTTTTAAGGTAGTCCGAGCGAGATAGTTCCCTAGTCATAACAGAGACCATATTTGAATTATTCGTTTTAATTTCACCAGCTGTAGGACACGTCAATTAAATATTGCATTATTAATGGCAACATAATAAAGTTTTACATGACAGAAATTGTAAGTAATTAAATAAAAATATCTAAATAAGTCATTAACTTGACTCATTTTTTTCACGCGGTACGCTTGAAACTCCATCAAAAAGGAAGGTTTATCTGATCACGACGAATTTACTGCGGTGGCGATATGATTAATTTTCAAAAATAGTTGAGAAAACACACCAAATACACTGTTGATTTTTGACGAGATTTAAGTGTAGAGAATGCCTCATTTTTAATATTATGTATCTCTGGAGTACATACACGTTCCATTTCCCATGTAAAAGGGCTTGTATTTTTGGGCAAATATCACGGGAATTAACGTAGTAAGGTGTTGAATTTTTAATTCAATCGAAGGGTGATATATTTTTCTTTAAAATGAGATCAAATTCATTGATTTTTGGGTTAAATGATATTTCGCTCAAACTATTTTAAATGCCGTCTAAAATAAAACTCTAGTGAGTATAGTTTTGGAGAGCATGGAGGGCAGGGAATTGGTACACTTCTAGCAATCCGTCGGTCGTCCAAAACTGTTCAGCTGTATAGAATATGCTTTAACATGGAAATAAAGCGTTTCCGGGCCCATATCGATTCCACGCATTCAATAATCGACATGTGATGAATAACAGTTGAAAGTTTGGTTGTACCATAAAGTAAGTATACATATATAGAATGGCAAAGCAATGCTAAAAACTGGACATAATTTTTTTAGAGGTCTGGGAAGAATTTCTCAGGTGCCACCATCTTAGAGGAGGAAGAATTTTGGCTTACGGAGAAGGCCACTTGGAGGCGGTAGTGGTACTCGGTGATTTTGCATCTACATACAGAAGAGTGGATTTACCATGGCTGTTGTGTGCTTTTAATCGAGTATCAATTGTCTTGTCGTTCCTATGATACGTAGGTAAACAGTTTACTCCGTGTTTGGCAATCGCGTGTCTTATCATATTGACGTGAATTCGATTCATTATGGACGATACTCATTGAAGGCACATTAAAATACATGTTTAATTTGGTCTCGACGACTCAATAAGATGTGTTTCCGTTGAAATGGATCGATTAGTAAACATCCAGGCACCGAAATCATCATAAGAACATCATGTGAGTTATGCGACACTAAATAAAGTGGCCGTGTGCCAAAGCTAATTTGTTATGGTATCTCTTTGCCACTCTATATGTACTTATCTGTGGTTGTACGTTACCTTTTCACCCCGTGTAGTAGCCTTCGCATCCCTTTCGGGACCGTGACTGCCACCGTGAGCCATATCAAACCTCGTGGACGGCCATCAACATCCCGGATCTACTGCTCTCCCTCGAGACCGCTCCCACCTCTTCGAGTCCCTCCTACTCGGCAGTTCCCCAATCCAAACCTCGGCTTTCTCCTCTCTTCCTCTTGTACTTTCGTCCGCCCATATCTCTCGCCATATCCCGGTGTGTCAATGCGAGCACGCCGAGCCTCGTGTCTCCCGGAATGCAACGCTAATTCGGGCGAATGTGAACCGGAACTGTTTTCTCCGCTCGGTGTCGCCCTCCTTTGACTCTCAAACAGCGATTTCCGCGCGCGACGACCTCATCCCCGCATTTCGCGACAGTCTTGGAAGACAGTCAGTTGCGGAATTGACATCTCGATAAATTCGCGGGTTTCATTTTGATGATCTATGGACCACGTCAATGAGCGTTTTCATAGCATTCCGTTCTTTCTACTTTCTATAGTTCCTGTGCATGTTCATTTATTCTCTCTGTCGCTCTTTTCCAGCTAACGCCCATGCCCAACGTCTTATATAGGGCGTGTTTTTTAAATTAAGTACCGTTTTAAAATTCCACCACTTCAGTGCTGCGGATAGTATTTTGCGCATGCGTGCTGTGTACATCTGTTAGGAAGCCACAAACGTCATTACGGAAACATTCGACCGAGTGTACGTTTTTTTGTGAGTATTTGAAATGGCTCCGCCGATTACAAATTCCGCCGACTGTGAAATACGCGCAGTGATTCGTTTTCTTGGTGATAAAGGCATGATAGCGGCTGAAATTCATCGTCAGATCAGTAAAGTTTATGGAAAGAACATTATGAGCGATGGGATAGCACGGAAATGGGTTTGAGCTTTTAGAGAATAAAAAAAAAGCGTGCACGGCTGAGCAAGGTTTTGCTCCATAACAACGCCCTTCCACATACAGCTAATCAAACTCAAGATCTCATCGGACCACTTGGTCGGAAACAACTTGATCACCTTCCGTAAAGTCCCGATCTAGCGCCCAGTGACTATCACCTGTATTTGCGTTTTAAGATGCATCCGGGTGGTCAGCGCCACGACGACGATGATGAGGCCAAAACGACCGTGCTGCAGTGGTTGTCAAATCAGACGGCAGCTGTGAGGGTGGGTTTCAAAAGCTGTTTTTACGATGCGATGAGTGCCAAAATATTAGTGGAAATTATGTAGAAAAGTAGATTAAGGTACAGGTTTTTATGTTAAAATATAACTGTTCAGAAACGTAAACAAGTTTTGTATTTATTTCAAAACGGTACTTACTTAAAATACACGCCTCGCACTTTCTTCCGCAGTAACCCAGAGAGATGCGAATTTTTTCCTGATTTATTTCGATTTCCTATTTTTTCCTCGGCTACGTTCATTTCCTTTAGGTCAGTCTTGACTTGAATGAACCACGCCAATTGACTAAGTGCAATTTCTCACAGACTAATGAACTTAATGAAACGACCCGGATTTCAAATTTATACACCATATTTAGTTTAGTGTTTATCCCAAGACGATTATAAAATGTTGACTGGGGATAGGTAATTAAGTTCTATCTTCGAAAATTTTCACTTAATCCGAGTTATTTACTTTGGAACCATTCCACGCATTTTCGCCCGAATCTATTTTACACGACAATAGAATATTTGTCTTTTGGTGGAAGATCTCCTCTTTTGATCAGTATTATTTATTTCACTTTCTTCAGGTAACCGTAAAGAACTCTTTCCCTCTACCTTCTTGTGTTTACTCTTCTCTGTTTTTTTCAGAAGGTAACTGATTGCTTCTCAAAATATTTTTTTTATTCCAAGGTATTGATTTAAAGTTTTCAATTTTGATTGTATAGCATACACTTAGATGTCACCGAGTATCCCTCGTTTTTTATGAAGCGCCTAGGTACTGCGACGTCAAAGTACAGACTGTGTTTCGATGTGGATTACACATGAGGCTTGGTATAAAGCGGGGAAACCAGGAAGAGTCCTAGTCCAAAACTCTATGTGAAAGTCGGCCTAATTTTTGATAAATCTGTTCATAAAATTGACCTTTTTGAAAGGAGGATGATTGAAAAGTATGCCCATTAAGCGTAATGCGATTCATTTGTTTTCAGTTTCAGTTCTGGAGTATTTTTGTCTTGGATATTTAATGACTTGCAGTAGTAAATTTCATAAGTTGCAGATGCAGAGTAAAATTTTAACTCTACTGTTAGACTGATTTTAAATCACCCGGAAACAAGCCACGGATTAAGCCTTATGTAGTCACCCGCAATGCACTATAGTGCAAAATTCCCCAGAGGAAAAATCATCCACCTTGACCGGGATTCGAACTCGGATCCCTCGATTGCCGGCCGAATCTATAAGCCACATGTGTTACCGAGGTGTCCTCTTCCCCTAAATCGTGGGATCCGGGTTCGAGTCTCCGTCGAGGTGGATGACTTGTTTCTCTGTGGAATTTCGCACTCCAATGTGTGAAATCAGTTCATAGATGATTTGACGTAGGTAGTAGGATATATCTATGAAACAAAATTCTTCAGCATTGGTAGAGTTATTATTTTCATCGTCGAATAAAATTTGTTTTATTGGTTTGAGGAGAGCTTATTTTTACCATCGTCAAATAAAACGGTGAAACGGAACGGCACGCTGTGTACAGTCAAAAATTGGGTAAATTTTGAATGCAATATTAACAAATTTTAGGCAAATTCATTTGAAGGAAGAGAGAACTAAAAAAGTAGTGACCTTCTCTGGTTACAATCCTAGGATTGGTCTGCAACAGTCTTCCGACTTTATCAGATCATGGGCCAATCTTTTCACTTCTCTGTACGATTGGCAACATAGTTCCTTCATCAACTGTCCCATGTAGTCCAGTCTAGGTCTGCCCCTCTGTTTTTTCCCCTCCACTCTATCTTCTAGTATGGTCTTAACCAAGCTTTCGTGTCGGAGAATATGGCCAATGCAAGTGCTGCTTCTCTTATTTAGCATTTTGAGTAGACACCGTCTTTCCCCTATTCTCTTAAACACATCCTCATAATAAAATCTAGTGATACCAGTGAGTAATTTAAGAAGCTGATCGGAAGAAACCTGTTTTTTTAATCCTTTTTGAAAGGTATCGTCGTTACTGTTGGAGGGCAAAACTTTTTCAATACCGCAGACTCACAACAGAATCCAGGGTTTTAATGATGCACAAAAGCGTTTAGGTACGTAAAGTTAACCTGTAATTTGAATATTTTGGTCGAAGAACTTCGGTTGTTTAGTCACTGAGTTGAACATTTTCCATAGATTTCATAAGTATCCCACTGGCAATAAGAGTGGAGGGAAAGTCATTAGATGCATTATTTCGTGGTATATTATTAAATTAGTAAATTAATTGACTGATGATGCATCAGGTCACAGATTTCTCATCATAAAACCTCAAATCTTTACAATTACTTCTTCTCAGGTTAAAGAAGGCTGAAATACAAGAAACAGAAGCAATAGAAAGCATTGTAGCAGCGTTATACACAATTTCTCAATCAGATGGAATTCTTCGTAATTGATGCATGACCAGAGACAATCTACTTATGGTATTCTTATACTGAAATATGTATTCCATCGGAAATTACATCCTTTCTTTGCCCCATTAGTGCATGAGATGCAGCAGTCGGCTTGTCCATTTCCGGAAGTTAAAGTGCAGTCTCGGACATATTGGCGATGCCTCAGTGGATTATGGCAGCAGATGGCCATGACTCATGAAGGAACGAAGGCAGTGGACCGGTTTGAATGAGGAGGAGGGAATTTAGGACGCGGATGACGCAGGAATGCGTCGTTTCCTTAGTTCAATGGCAAATGGAGGGAAGAGGAAGAAAGGAGAGAGAGAGAGGAATTAAAGGATTATTTACAGTTACCGTCACTGAATGCCGTGTCGAGATACTCAACGCAGTTCTCATGGTTTTCCTCAACAGGAGTAAAATGCCTTCGACACACTCATCAGGCAATAAAACAAAGAGGGAGAATCCTCAAACAATTTACTTTCGAAGATAAGTGATTTTCCACTTTCAAAAGCATTAGAGTTTACGGTGATAATAATCATCATATACGTTTTCCATCACTTGACTGTGATAAAAATATTTCACAAATCGAGTAAATATACATTGACTTTCGCCAGCCACTGAAAAGAATTGAGCCAAGAAGTTGTTCCGTTGAAGTGTTAACTAAAGCAGAAGTGATCTTGTTACCCTCGAGACAAAATCATCAATTTATCTGACACATAATAACTCTCAAAAAAGCATGACTGATTGGAAGGAAATCTAAGAAGAAAAGGAATAATAACACTCACTTCTGAAATAATTCATTTACTGTGTTTGGCCATGTTTCCTAAATTATTGTTATTTCCTACGCGGCATCTCCTTGATTGACCGTATAATTTTCAACTGTCGGCCTCGTTTCATTGTAGTTCGCAACATTGAAATAACTTTTAAAGTAGAAGTATTAATGAGAGGGAAGCGTACCTAAGTCTATGGTCTGGGAAGAATGAAATAAAAAACACCTTTTTTCCATCAATTAGCCAAGAAAAATGATAGAAGAAAAGTGTGAGGAACAAGTGATGTGAATGGAATATAATGTGAAGAATTTAAAGGGGTAATAATTGAAAATGCCTTTCAAGTATGCAAAGGATTACTGCTACAGGAATGTCAAGTGTCAAGGCCCCTTGTGAGAGTGGGCGATGAGGTAGAGCTCACAAAAAAATAATTAACTAATCTTCGTGTTTCTCTGGCATTTTTGAAGAGAGCTTAGATAGTAATTAGAGCGCCATAATATCAATATGAACCACTAAAAACTCAATTATATTAATGGAGTATTCCCTCATAAGGGTTGAATCTCTATTTCAATCATCTCCTATTATTCCTAGCTTTCTGCGTCACCATTGATGCTCAAAATTTTGTTCTGAAAGAAATAGTCAAACATATAACCGAGCCTTTTCCTGTATTTATAATAATAAATTTCCCCAGCGAATTTTATTGCTCTCACTAAAGAATTGTTTCATCCGCATCATAAGCGCACCATTTCTGAAATTAATATCCACAACTAAGTTTATATGCCTCGAACATATAAAAATATTATCGATATCGAAAAATGTATCGATCGGTTGACTAGTCTAAATAGGTTTAAAATATAAACTTTTTGGAGTGAGTGACGGAGTGATATGTCAGAATAAATCTTCCTTCCAAATAAAACGAAAATTAAGGTAATCATTCTATAGTCTGTAGACCTATAAAATGTTATGGATATTGTCCATTAATTACGCATGAATTAAGTTACATCGTCATCAGTTATCAGTCTGAAGTCACTTTTCAACGGTATGCTGCCAGTCGCTTTGTTTATCTTCATGATCACTTATTTTATATTTCCCTTAGAAAACACTTGAAATGCCGGTGCCACAAACCACCATCACCCGGTTGGAAACCAGAGAGCTATACATTCTATTCACAATAGTCTTTCCCATAGAATAGTTTTATCTTTCACTTTTAACTCACATTCTACACTGGACGTTAATTGGTGACTCACAACTTCCATTTTGTCTAAAAAAAACTTCATTTCCATTGAGTTTCCATTTGTTTCTTGTCCGCTATTGTTCTTCTGATGCTATCGGTCAACGTTCACTGCCATCAATTAACTTCATCAAAACATACCACACACAGTCAAACAGGATAAAATTAATTAAAACATACTCGTCAAAGTTCATCCTCTGTGAATCATTCTTGACAATATAAGGCAAATAGGGTGACCATATAATGTATCGAGGAATTCTATTGCGAAATATAGAGAACACCAAATAACAACAGTGTAATACCACTAAATGTCAATACGTGTTGCTTCACCTCGTTTCGCCAATCTGTAGCATATTCAGGAAACTTCTCATGGTTCTCTTCCTGAAGGTGCCTATTTACAACGAAACTAGGTGAAGTAATACAAATTGACACTCATTGGAATGGCAGACTTGTTGATTGGGGCTCTCTCAAGTTTCATCCAAGTTTGTTTCGCTAGATTCTAGGCATTTGAATTGTGTTTAGTAAATATACGTGCGGATTATTGTGGAAAGTACATGAGTAATAATGAATAGCAGTCTTTCACGGCTAATGTTTTCCCTCGAGCCTCCGTCCGTTGCCGCCGCCCGTTGCCTGGCAACATCCATCCATCTCTCTCTTTCCTCCCTCATCTCAAGGCTGGTCCATTGGCCACCGACGCGGTCAAGGGGGAGGCGTGCGAGAGCAAATGCCGTCCCTTCACGGAGAGTGGGATGGCGCCTTTAACGGGATTCGAAAGCGGGTCGCCAAGGAGGAAGGAGAATCGGTGCGCAGGAGATAGCTTGGGAGTCACCTCAAGCGGTGGATAGGAAGCGAATGTGGGAGGGGAGAAGTGAAATAAGAGAGGAAGACACAGGAATGGGAGGTTTATAACAATGTGACGTGCGAGGCCAATGCCTTTTACTCACGGTTAAACTTTACATAATGTGTCGCGAAACTTAATAGTCATTTAAACTTGTTCTGAAACATTCATTTAGATTATCAAGAACACTTTCATTCTGCACTTCTAATTTTTAGTTATTATGTTTTAAGCCAAATGCTGTATTGAGATTATGACACACTACAGCATAGAGTAGGTACATATATAGAGTGGCAAAGAGATAGGGAGATTCGAAAATGAGTTTTTAAATAATACTTTGGTCGATAGATGGAAAAGGTGTATCGAAGTTGCACGACAAGCCATAGCAAATGAGCTTTGGCACACGGCCACTTCATTTAGTGTCGCATAACTCACATGATGTTCTTATGATGATTTCGGTGCCTGGATGTTTACTAATCGACCCACTGCAACGGAAACAAATCTTATTGAGTCGTAGAAACTAAATTAAACATGTATTTAATTGTGCCTTCAATGAGTATCGTCCATAATGAATCGTTTTTTGATATGCTTTTCCATGTTGGGCGAGTATCATTGTGCCATTCAGGCACTAGTTCTCATACAGGCACATTAAAGATTATATTTCCGCCTCATCAACCAAAGTTTTATTTTAGGGCCATCGAGCGGGGCATGGGTATGTTAAAATGCAAACACTATTATTTTAGTTCCACAGTCCTCCATCTACCTACGATTCTCCTTCAATGAGTGAACAACCTTTCGTCTGGCTCTATCGCTTGGACTTGTTTTGGGTAAATTTCATCGGCGTAAATGTGCTCGTATCGCAGAAAATGAACGGGTCACTATCCTGCCCCAAATTTCCTTATTCATTTCCTTGTTTATCTCTCGCCCCAAACATTTCCGCTATCTTTTTCTCTTGTTTGTCCTTTTCGTAGGTTTCGTAGGTAGATTCATTTTGAATCAAAATCAAGAAAATGATTCTTTCCTAATGAGGGAATACTGGCTGACCGACTGGACGTAACTTCAATCCATATCTCAGACAAACGGTACTTAAGAAATTGCATCAACCTCGGCAAACCATTTTATGTCATTTTAATCAGTCACCAGATCTCAATTTTTATTCTCAGTAAGAATAAATTAACACGTTGAGCAAGTTGCGTCGTCAACATTTAGGTGTAATCGAAACATTTGAGTCGAATAATAAACTATCAGTGTAAACAGTAAAATCTAGTTCCAATAAAATGCAACGGTTTTTATGCGAAATGATTCACTGAATAAGCATTGCTTTGAAACTAAAGAACCTTCGAGTGTGAATGCTTGCGCTTAGGCCGTGTCTGTGGATGAGTGAGAGTCCCATTATGACTCAACCGGTATAGTGAATCCAGTATCCGCGGGTCCATACGAAGCTCTCTCACTTAACTTAGTCAGACTTGTTTGATTTTCACCTTGAAGTAGAGAGAGTAATGAGAATAATATTCCAAAAAATAAATTACGAGCAGAACTTTCACTCGTGGAGTTGATTTTCTAAAGCCCATCGATAAAAAATTACAACTAAAGGCTTAATATCCCAGTTTCGGAAAGCCAAGTAAAATGTCATCTCTGGATGATATCCAATATTAATGATTTATTTCATTATTAGCGCTTACCTTTTCAAGCTTACAATTTGATGTTATTTACAAAGCTACACCTGTCAATTGGAATCACAAAAACGTTATTTTGCGAATTCTGGCTCATGAATACTCATAAATTTGATGTTGGCAAACTGGTAAAAGTAGTCTTTAACTTTCAAATAAAACAATTTGTTTTTTCCTCCAATATTTAAAAAACTCAATTCGGCCGGTTTCGGTCTTTTCAGGCCATTATCAAGATTACAGAGTAAAATACCAAAAGACAGCACGGTTTATATAAGAGATCTCAAGGATAGGGAGGTGGTTAAAATAAGGGGGGATGAGAGGTGATTGGGTAAAATTGCAGGGGAAGGAACAAACAGGTGGGGTGACGCTCAAGGATCAAGGACTACAGGGATGGAGGTGGGGGTACTGGCACAGAGAACAAGGTGTGAGGCGGGGGAAAGGGATTATGTCATTGAGTAGTTTATCACCATGCACATTGTAATGCGACAGAATTTAAAAATTTTCAAGGAAGTCCGACCTCCCCCCCTTGTCACAACAAACGTGTATCAGCTTTGGGGTAAAATTGGATCTGTGACCCTCATCCATTAAATGCTCAGCAAAATTTGACTTTTTGTCACCATTGACACTGGATTAAAAGTTTTTTGTTATTCTTATATTCAATTTTCGACCAGTTTGACCAACATACAAAGAGTTACAATCAGGAGTGTCACACTTGAGTAAATATACCCCACTTTTATCATTCATGTCAATGTGGTCATTAGAACTAAATAAGCCTTTCGTCCTTAGAATGAAATGGTAAAAGTAGGCCTATGAGTACTAGATTCCAGAGATACGACAGTACTTAAGCATAATTATGGGTGTAAATACGGTCACTAATGAAAAGCAGGGACTGTTAATATAATTTTGGAGAGCGTGGTCGAATAAAAAGGGAGTAAAATGCGATGTGCGAGAAGAAGAAGATCGAGAGATCGAGAATTTGCCAAACGAGAGTCTTCAGCCAACCTCCCGATACACCGAACAAGCACATCTGGCGATGCGCATTAGCAGGAATACACGTGGATGTGCACAGCGGCGCCGTGTGCACGGAGCATGAAATATCAATTTTAATGAGCAACATGAACGTCCAGGAATTCCGCTTCACAAAATGCAGCAGGGAAATACCAAAGAAAGGCAGGAGTGAAATAGAGGCGCCATAAATGAGATTTTTGCACGGTCGGGTTTCTGTCTTCTTAGTTCGCCAATTGGACCTTTAATAAATTGAACTGCTTCAGGCGTGACTTCGTGGAACTGCATGTTGATGAAAATAAACAAACTTTGTATAGTCCACACAAAAATGTTTAATACATCGACCTGGTTTTCATCTACACCGTAGGCATCATCAAGGGTGAAAAATGACGCATAGCATGAAAAATGACAAGCTCTTTTACATGGGAAATTTTTTTGGGGGGGGGAAGTTTAGGCGGGGAAGGATATATATATATATATATATATATATATATATATATATATATATATATATATATATATATATATATATATATGGGGGGGGGATTTGGAAGGAAGACAGGGAGTTAAGCCAGACCAGCATTCTCCACATCAAACATCCAAATTACATCAAGCGAAGAATAGTCCAAGATAAGAAGGCGTTCATGGAAAAAAGACAACTGCCGCGTTCAAAGGAGATCGGACCGCAAACGAGGAAAGAGTGTATGTGAAAACATTCGTGTGGAGCGCCTTTGATGGACCGGAAGCAGGGGCCAATGGAAAAACATATTAGAAATGACGGATTTTTCGAAACCAAGTGCTGGAGGAGGATGCAAACGATCAAATGAACGGGAAAAATAAGAAATGATGAGGTGTACACAAGGAAAGAAAATGGTCATATGTAACACTATATAAAAAAAGAACCAGATGGCTTGGGCACTCCCTGAGGCACAAAGGGTTTATGAACTGTGGGAAATATGGAGAGAAAATTCCCAGGAAAAAGGCTAAGAGATGAAAATGTAGGAAAACTAAAGAGGAACGCTTATAAGAAGATATACCAGAAAGTAAGGGAACTAGGCAGAGATGGAGGGCTGCAGTCAACCAATCTTAGGATTGAACGACCTATGATGGTGAATTTTTATATCTATCTTGACCTTCCTTAATTGGCCTATCTCTATCAATTGAGCACAACGCAAACCAAGGTGGCTACTGAAATCCAATTATCAAATTTCCTGACCTTCCCCTGTCTTTTCCCTGATGGATTTACCAATTTCCCTGACCGATCGCCAAAAGGTCACCTATTATTGGAATAATTTTTTCAGCTGAATTGAATTTTCTGCGGCAGCTTTAACTTTTATAATCATCGTCTCGTATTTTTAGAACTGCAAGAATGTATTTACTATAACCCCAGTGTGCACCAGCTACTTCTCGACCTGAGTTTCGGAAGTTAAAATGAAACGCGAGGTAAAGTTTTTCCGAACGAAATAGCCTTGATACCTTGCGAGGAGCGTAATACATTGTGATCATGATTTTTAACACAATTAGGCAAATATCGCAGTAAGGATGTGCAAAAGGGTTACATTGTACGTCTGATTCACTACTAAATAACTAAGAGTCACAACTAATAACATTCACAACTGAATACTCCACGATTTGATGGTGCTTATTGCATACACGTCAGCGACGGACGTTAGTTTTAGTTGGTGAAATAAAGGGCGGGAAAGACTTGACCGATAAACGTAATGGTAGAAAAATAACGAGGATTACTATTTCTCCCTGACTGTTACGAGAATTCCCTGAATCTCCCAGAAATTCAATATTCCCTCACAATTCCAGGTTTTCCCTGACGATCGCCACCCTGGCAAACCCTTCAAACGGTGTGGCATGGAGTAATTCCAAACAAGGCATGGTATATTCGACTCAGCTTAGGGTGAAACGTCACGCGCTCCTCATCTGACCGGTAAGCGAGCGTCTGAAGGAAGTAAGGAGAACCATGCCGGTCTCTGCCATTAATTAGGAGACTGTCACCTCAATAAACACGCTTTCATTCAGTATGCACGTTAAGATTATGATAGGATAGATACTTAGTCATTCGGAAACTCGAGTGATGTGGGACAGTAGATTTTGCAGTTGCGGGAGAATAGATTTTTAAACAATATTAATTCAATTCAATTCGATGCAATTTGTTATTCACCAGTAGACAAAATACATTCGTATAGTTTTCGTCATACATAAGCATTTAGTACAAGCATAATAAGCGTACATAAGCGTTTAGTACAAGCATATTATGCAAAGTCATGCAGCATTATCTTCGATGAACTCTGTGACTGAATAGTAGGATTTCTGTGGCAGAATTGTTTTCATTTCTAGCTTGAATTTTTTAATAGATTCGATACTTTTTAAGTGCAATATGATTTTGTTGAAAATTTTGGTCCCACTAGCAAATGGACTTCTGGCAGACAATCTACTCTAATGGAGATTAACATGGATATTTAAGGAGCCCCTTGTGGAATAATTGTGAACACGATTGTTTAGAGTACATGAATGATGGTTAGTTTTTATATAAATGGACAAGTGATACATATACAAACAAGGAATAGTTGATACATTTATTTAAGGAATAATGGTTTAGAATGGGCACGAGATGGTTGTATCTGTGTCCAACTTAATTCTACACCTACATTTACGTCATACTGTGCAAGCCACCCAAAGGGTGTGTGGTGGTGCTTCCACACCAGGCATGCATTAATTATACGGCAGAACACCGAAATTACATTGAAACCAGCGTACCACACATGAAATGCGCCAATTAAAAATCTAATACCCAAGAAACATTCTATCGTCAATCGTTCCAACATCCAAGGGGAACAAGGACTACTACTACAGATTCAAAATCTCATGCATAAATAAGGCATCAATATTTACATCATGCATAAATAAGAACGTAGAGAATATAAAGAGAAAGATCTACAGTAGTGCTAATGCCACTATTTGCACTATTCATGACGACGATCACAGCTGTTATGCTCCGGAATGGTACGCGGAAAAAATGACATTTTATACCTATTGGTTCTACAATCTATCTCTCTAATTTTATTGGCGCGATCTAATCTGCCGTAGTACGAGGGTGTTAATATTATGTTTTTCACGTCGTCAGAGAAATGTTTTTCCTGCAATTGAGCTAAGAGGTTAAGCCTGTAATTTAATCTAGGCTGTGATAGCGATTCCCATCCCAATTCTTCTAACAATCCAGACACACTAGTAAACTTATCGTAGCATCGTTTTACAAACCTAGCTCCTCTTCGCTGCACGCGATATAATTCTGATATTAACCCCGCTTCATAAGGAACCCATACACTGGCAGTATCAGTTAGACTACTTCATAAGGGCACTGTTTCATGTGAAGTAAACTGATAGCAAAAGTAACAAGAAGTTATGAACCCAGAACTAAGTAAAGCCTTTTGTGGTATTTTCTATGATACTCGACTATTGTCTTAATCGATTTGAAGAGCCAATTTCGTCTCTCTTTTAATTAACTAAAAATAAGTTCACTTTGAAAATGCATGAGCGATATTCGCGAGTGTTTCCGGACTACCAATAAACGACGGCAAAACACACGAAGCGGTCTCTTCCGAGCTTCCATAACGCAGCGCCCAATTAGTTTGAAAACCGCGCCAATGCTTGGTCGTGAACTTGATCAACTCCTCTTTTTATACAAAATGCATTTTTTCCCTCTCGGAGCAATCCCAGAGTTCATTGATCTCGAAGCGATTCGAAGAATGCAGTGCAGGAAACGTCCTTGAATCTCTTTGCGCTGCGGACAAGTCGGTTTCTTTTTATTCCCATCCGATGCCAATCCATCAACACGGTATCGGAATTGATTTTTCTTCGAAGCGCCACAAATCCTCAGAACGGACGCTCTTGTCTTTAAAGGGGGCGACGAAGGAGTTGAGGTAACGGAATACATCCACGTCTTCCTTAACCTACGTTTCATTATTACTCGAGCTGCAGGAAGAGTGTGGGGCAGACGAAGTTTAGCCACCGTCCATTAACTCCTTTTCTGCGTTTTACGAATGCATCCGAATAAATGTTTTCACTCGTTGACGGAGATGAACTCTATCACACAGTATGAAAAAAAATATTATTCTTCTTATGAGGAAATGCATCTACATCTACATACTACCTCGCGAGCCGCCGCATTAGCGTGTGGCAGGAGATGGTAGGTCACCAGCCGTGTAAAGATGAAAAGTTTTGGAGGTGAAATGGTGACATGTCCCATGAGAGTGTATTTGGAGGAGCTGAGTTTCTATTTTGGTCGCTTATTGTGCGCGGAAAGAACGAGTTTTTTTACCTATCTATTCGGCAGTGTATCTCTTATTTTATCGCATCTGTCACACTTGAGATGTAGTGAGGAGTCATAATAATATTCTCTATGTCGCTCTGAAAAATATCAGTTGTGAATTTATCAGGCAAACTAAGCCTAGCGTGTAGCTTCCGAGTCTCTAGGGGCTCCCACCTCAATTCCTCTAAAAGGTGTGAGACACTATATGTACGATCGTAGCAGTTTTCAACGAAGCATGCTGCTTTCCTTTGTATTTTTGTTAACTTTTTTGGTCAAATCTTTATGAAGAGTGTCATAAATGCTCGCGGTGAATTCGAGGTGTGGCTTAACCAGAGCGATGTAGCATCTCTCTTTTACACTTTCATCCGAGGACCTTCCCATTATACGTTTACAAAACCTAGTTTCTTTAATGCTGCGCCACATACTCGTATGTTGCGCATGTGAAATCCCCACGATATATCTGAAGTTATGGTAATTCCAAAATATTTTACTGTATTTGAAGATTTTATGTTTACTCCACCCACGGTATAGGTATGGCTTTTGTGTGATGACTTTCGCAGGAAGTGGACTGTGGTGCATTTACTAATAATTAGTTCTAAATTTAGTGAATCTCAACTGGTATTGCATCTATGGTAGTGAATTAACTAAAATATATGAACCGATTAATATTACTCTCTCTATTACCGAGATGCATGAAGATGATGCCTACGCGTTCAAATGACTCGTAACCAAATGAAAAATTCCGTGTGTGTTGGGCGAGGAAAGGAAATTTCTGAATGAAATCCAGGATAGGCAGAGAAGGTGGCTGGATGATGTAATGAAGGGTGATTGATTGCTCAAGAATGTGACAGAAGGATTAGATGTCGGACAAGCGCGGAACGGGAAGAAACAGAATAAGTTTAATGGACGGGTTTAAGATGGGTAGATCATATGCTGTGGCGAGAGAAAACCTTTTGTAGTTAGATACAACCCTGAAAGTGCAGAAAACCGGGAGGAATTTTTCTGACTTTAAAGAAAGCTACCTCTTATTGGAGGAATATTAAAATAAAAAGAAACAGGCTATACATAATTCTGTCGCATTGGTATTATGCACAGCTGACCCTCATCCATACTGAAATCAAACATGGAAAGCGTAAACTCAGTACAAATAATCTCAACAGATTCAGGCAATATATCGTGGAAGTGCTTCATAATAAAACAGAAACAACAATTGCACCACTATTTCTCAAGGTATTTTATGAGTACAACGCGTCTCAACTCACAGAGCCATCGTCAGGTACAAGACATTTGGTAGAGAGCACATCACATCATATATGTCTCGCGCCTGATTGGCAGCCTCTGTGAGTTGAAACGCGTCGTACGCAATAAAAACCATTGGAATAGTGCAATTGTCGTTTCTGTTTTAATCAGTACAAATATTTGGTGATAACTCACCCCCTGCCAAATATCTCTTCCGGAGAATGTTTCTCGGGTGTTCTACCGGGTAAGTAGGTACCGACGTTTCGGAGAACGACTTGCTCTCCATCTTCAGGGGTTCTGAAGATCATCATCAGAATACCGGAAGATGGAGAACAAGTCGATCTCCCAAAAGTGGATGGACGTACGTATCTAAACATACGATGAACCTATGGACCAACTTAGCCGGGGGAGAACACCCGAGGAAACATTTCTTCAGCAGATACGCCGGGAAAACCTAAGATTAAGGATGAGTCGAATCGAAATGTCGATTCTCGATTCCACCGATTCTCAGGATTATAATCGGTGTCTAGAATCGATTGCCTTAAGTTGATTCCAATTCCATCGATTCCAGATGGATAAATACTTAAATCAAATTTCATTTATCACGTCATATATGTCTCAGTAATATTGGGTGTAGCCTATCAATTTGTACTTTTTATCTACCCCAATAAGCTGAGGATATATGTATTTGCTATTTGTTAATAAATATACTTTGGGAGCGATTTAATTGTCTTTGTTATTTTATTTCAGCCAATACTTGAATTTAAATATTTGTACTATGCTACCGATATATCAACATCTTACCTGTTTATTAGGAATAAGAATCGATGGAATCGGAATCGAGAATCGGGAATCGATTTGAAAGAACCGGAATTGGAATCGGAATTCTAATGAGCAGCACGAGCGTCCGGGAATTCCGCTTCACGAAATGTAACAGGGAAATACCAAAGAGAGGCAGGAGTGAAATAGAAGCGCCATTAATGAGATTTTGGCACGGTCAGTTTTCTGTCTTCTTAGTTTGCCAGTTGGACCTTTAACCACATTCATTTCTTGAGTCAAAATTTTCTCGCAGGGCAAACGCTCGTTATTTCGAGAGGGGGTAAAGTTCGTGATGAGTAATCAAGGTTCCCGCAGAAAAAGTGGAATCGACTCATCCCCACCTGTCATCTTTCACTTTTGGTTTTGTCATTGAGATGCACGGATATTCTTCCCCTCGTCCGCTTTCTTCTTTTCCGCCACTTCTATCTCCCTCCATCCTTCCCCCCTCTCCAAACCTTTTCAACACCCCCTCCAGTCCCAGGAGACCTCAGTCCGGCCGAGCGAAACCAAACTGGCCGCTCTGCCAAGCTTGCCTCAGCGTGTGTGCGACGTGCAGTCATCGCACGGCGAGTCACGGAAGTAATGAGCGGAGGAAAAAGCTTAGTCGCGCATCCCCCACCTCATCCCCCGGCCAAGTGACGATGCACCTGCAGTGACGCAATGCCAAATGCCTCCTCTCCATCGGACACGAATCTTACGCCGGCTCGTCCGATAAAATTACAATGAAGCCACCTGACACATACACATTCAGGCGGTTGAATGGACGACAATTTCCCACGGTGCTCCGAGTGGCCACAAGCGGATACCGTCTCACTGCAATCGGGAACATTTTGTTTTCGAAAGTCATCGATTCCACGAGCTTAAGTATGATTGATGCCTTTTCCGTTCATGCACAGATTTGCGTGAAACGCTGCGTGAAACCAATTTACTTTCGTGATATCTCTGGATACTTACAAGTGAAAAAATTTCGATTTATAGGTTTGGTTTTTCGGCAATTTAATGCTATTTCTTCCATGCTTTCCTCTAACTGGCTTTTGCACGGATCCATGGATCCATGGTTACCAATTCATTTTACCCTATATAATAACAACTTCCTTCGCTCACATTTACGAATCGAGTCAGAATAATGGTAAAACGTTCGATTCTCGTTCCGTAGGCCGCACATAGTTGTCGCGCCAAATCCACAACCTGACGATGTATTTTAGTAAGCAGTCCTAGTTTTATTAGTCCTAGTTAATAAAATGTTTATAAAGAAAAATGTTTTTTAAACATTTTATTAAATAGGGCTAAAAAGTATAAAAATAAAATAAAAAACAAAAAAAGAATTTTGAAGCATGCTCTTCTACAAAAATTATTAAAAAATCTAAAAAAAATAAATATCTAAACATCGTGCTAAAAAAATAAAAGAATAATATTTTCTCAAGTGAATGAAAATTTAGCCTAGTAGTGGAAATATAATTAAATTCAATTGAAGGAAATGAGCCACACAAATGACATATGACCACAACGGAAAGCATTGGAGCGCGGCCTCATTTATATTTTGCGCATTAACTTACGTTCATTTAAACATTTTCTAGAAATTGTATATCGAAGCTCTCTATTCTAATGAATACCAAAATCTTTTATAAATATATAAAATATATTTAAAAAATATTTAATAAACGTATGTTGAAATCGAATGTGAAAGGGCGCTCCACGCCCCACGTCGTGGTCTTATCATCGTGTGGCTGATTTCCTTGAACTGAATTTAATTATTGCCAAAACGATCGAGATTCCACTGTCGGCGTCAAAATGATATGCCGCAGTATTTTGAAAATTTACATCTTTGTCCCTTTAAATGCTGGTGCAATGCTCTATAAACCAATTTAAAGATAGTTTTATTTCAATTTCAGCAGTATTGTTTTATTACATGATAAAACCAAAAATGGAGCCTCAGCCTAGGGAAAATTACGCAACCTACAGCATTGACTTTCCACTAAAAGTTGCGAGAGTTGTTAGAGATACATAAAATGGCAAGCGAAAATTTTTACAACGCATATTTTGTTGTTAATGAACAAAAATGTTTAAACATTATCTAGTCCCACAAGTCTAGTAGGCTAAATTTTCATTCACTTGAGTAAATATTTTTTCTTTTTTAGTTCGATGTTAAGATATTAATTTTTTTTTGTTTTTTAATATTTTTTTAGAAAAGAATGTTTAAAAACTCTTTTTTCTCTTTTTTGAACACCCGTCGCCCTTATGACACTTGACATGCATTCCCAAATCATTAGATGACGAACGTACAGATTTTCTCCTAATCGCAAAATAATACATTTCGTGTCATTATAATGATGGCTAACAAATATCACGGCGGCACACCTATTAAAAACTCATATTTGCGTATTGTTTTCGCTTCAATTTCCTGTTCCGCTCGGTTAACCCAAGAGACAACAATGCTTTAATTGTGGCGGAAATTTTAAAACATCCCTATTGGATGAAAAAAGATCTAATTCCTTCCCGGAAAATGCTTTAAGTAAACTCTTGTCGGACATTCCATTTGGTTACATTTGTCGTTTGTAGTGACTATTCAACGGACGACTCCTCCTTCGTCGTCAGCGTAAGAGAATGCCGTGAGGATACAATATCATAAGACTGTACATTGTGACTTGAACAATTAGGTAAATTCTGATAGATCTGGAGGTTATATTTGAAATTTACGGCCGAAAGGAAGAGTATTCATTCTCTCACTCCTAATTTTCTTTAAAATTGGGTACTCGTTTAAGTCGCATCCAATATTGGAATCTTAAAATCATTTGACTAAATTCTTAGATTCTCAGCACACGTACCTCTAAGTATCGAACTTCTGCCGTTTATCAATATTTGGTACGGGATATTCGAGAACAACTTAATTTGTATCAACGGACAGAAAAAATGATTTCTCCAAGCGAAGACACGGCCAAAGGAAAATTCAAATAAACGGCTTGGTGGCCAAGTAATTACTTAACATGCAAGGAGGCCGAGTTCAAACCCCGAAATGAGAAGACTAGGCAGTTTTCAATGAAACTCCGATTTGGCAGCCTTTTTAATAATATTTCTACATTTTAACCTTTTTGCATCACTCACTATTTACGCAGCCATAGTAGTGCAAGGGATTTCAAATGTCACTCATCTCCCTCAACATGGCTAAATCTATTTTAAATTATAGTTTAGCCGGAACATAAATTTCTTTTGAAAATGAATCCAGAAAAACTGGCATTTTCTAAAAAATTATGAATAAGACAGAATCGGAAGCGTCGACATAATATCTTGTAGTAAACATGCCTCCCGAACTAATTTCCCCTGTGCACGTTAAAGAAATCTTTTGCCACAAATTCTGCGGGACTTGAAAGAGTGACCATGCTCCTAAATGGATGATATTGGATTTAACCATATACGAACCTCGGAAGTGAGTGCGCTGGCACCAGAGTTCTTTATGAATACTAACTTACCTAACATGCCAAGACAAAATTTTCCTCTCCGGAGAATATCGGTAGAAATTCAGAGTTCAGCATTATCAGTTTTCAGGGAATATGACTAGTTTTAATTACTGTCTTAATCATTGGAACGAAAGAAAGACAATCTCGAGAGAGCTTTTATGGGCTGTTGCTATTAGTGTCAAGGATTCAAATTACACCTGGTACATTTCAAATCGCGTAAGGCGTATACCATTAATTTTTTAATGCACAAGAGTCGAAGTCAATGCCTTTTTGATGGGAGACGATGCCTTTTAAAGAAGCCTATAATTTTCATCATCTAGAGCTGTAGACATGTCTTTGTTGTCAGGTTAAAAATGAATACCTAAGTAAAGCGCACAGGACAAAATTTCCAATCATTGCATTTAACAAATGATGTGGTACGAAGTCACTCGCACGGGTGCATATACACCAGGGTTGAATTTCGCCATGAAAAAATCATTTGACTTGACGGGGATTCGAACCCGGGTCTCCCAATTGCCGGTCAGGTGTGTCAGCCAGTTACACAACCAAGCCAGCGAATGTCGAGGGGGAGTTTATGCGAACTAGATGTTCAAACCTCAAGTCGACATTGTAGCACGCACATGAGACGAAGCCGTTATTACAAAGCCACTGTCGCGGTGGATAAATCCACCATTGTCGTCATTAAAACGACGAAATTGACAAATTTCCAATCATTGCATTTAACAAATGATGTGGTACGAAGTCACTCACATGGGTGCATATACACCAGGGTTGAATTTCGATTGGGAGATCCGGGTTCGAATCCTGGTCAAATCAAATGATTTTTTACTGGCGAATTTCAACCCTGGTGACGACAAAATTTGTTATACCCACAGTATATTAAAACGAAAATGAGAATTTTAAACGATTCTATTCGGCTGACAGATGCAAAACGATCGCCATTACTCCATAATTGTGATCTGTTGAGCAAACTTTTATCTATCATACGATGAAATTAGATATTTAAGAACGTGAAGAAGGGTAAAATAAAATAATATTTGTCTGGCTTCTAATCTCCGTCTTTTTATCGATGGCCGCTGTTAATTTAAAGCAGAAAAGCGCTAAATTTATAATGTTTCCTCCATTCCTCAAGTGAGAAAGGTTTTTAAAAACTTTTTCCCAATATTATCGCTCTCCTTTTGCACGGCGGACTGAATTTAGTGACGTGACTCTTAGCGCACTACTACCGCATATATTACGCTAAAACGTTCTCTAGTCTATTCATTTCCCCGAAAAAAGCACGTCTCCTCTATTATCTTTACATTTTGTACGCAGTTTATACTCCTCTATAATGATTCAGTGAGGGATTTATAGAATTTCAACAAAAGTAATTCTTTTATCACGCAATGTATGAAACGAATTGGTCGGGAAGAAAGCGTTTTAAGGAAGTGCGAGCAAGATAGTTCCCTAATCATAAGAGAGACCATATTCGAACTATACGTTTTAATTTCACCATCTGTTAGACGCATGAATTAAGTATTGCATTATTAATGGTGCAATAAAATAGTTTTAAATGACAGAAATTGAAAGTAATCAATTTAAAGTATCTAAATAAGTCTTTTAACTTGACTAATTTTTTTCTCGCGGTTCGTTTGAAACTCCATCAAAACGGAAGGTTTATTGTGATCCCGCAGAATTTACTGCGGTGACAATATGATTAATTTTCAAAAATAGTTGAGAAAACATACAAACTACCCGCTGTTGAATTTTTGTCGAGATCTAAGTTTAGGGAATGCCCCATTTTTTATACAAGGTCTCTCTGGAATTCATTCATGTACCACTTCCCATGTGAATGGGCTAGTATTTTTTGGCCAACATCACAGAAAGTAGTATGGTAAGGGGTTGAATTTTTCATGTCAATGGAAGGGTCATATATATTTCTTTTAAATGAGACCATATTTATTGATTTCTAGGTATAACGATATTTGGCTCAAACTACCTTAACATAGTCCTTTAACGATAAACTATGCTATCATAAGAGATTACTTTTATGACCTTATAAAGAACAAACAGATGAACCTCCACCTCGATATTTTTCACATGCGAGCGTCTTAGCATCGGATGGGACGTATACAATAGATATGAAAATACTCAAAGCCCAAGGGCCACAAATAGGACCCTTAAAGATATAAGAACATTTTTAAACAAGGGTATCGACCTCTATATCCAATGAGATGGTTGCATGAAATGAGCATCCAAGAGCTCGGATATATAGAGTTGATCGTCTAAGGGTTCCCATTCCCAATATAGGGTTGGAAGTCACTTGCTGGAAAGCCTGTCAGAATGGTTGGATTGATTACGTGTGATTAGATCCAGTTAAAATAAAAAACCTATGGCATCCACAAGAATTTAAAGGAAATGCACAGCATAAAGCTGATCCATCTCCTAAGAGATTCTCTCCTTAATTCGTTATCAATATTCAAATCAAATAAGAAAATTACATTATCATCAGACTTTCTACGATTTTCATAAACCTATGCCATAAAAAGTAATTTGATACGAGTGATTGAAAACTGATTGTCCGACGGACATATAAATCAGCAATTACGTATCCCAACCCGAGGAGAAAACTGCAACAAATCTTTTTACAGAACGCATTTATTTTTTTCGATTGCTACCGGAATTTGATCAGGTAATATTTACACGAGAACTAAGGATGGTGGGTACATTATGTTTATAAACCATTTTTAGGAGGAAAAATGAACTCTCTTCTAACAAAAGTTTGTAAATATCAGCCAACATTCATTACGCATGATGCTGAAAGGTCACAAAGGCAATATTCTTTCGGTTTGTTAGAGATGTTTCCCCGTTTAGCTTGTATCTATCTCCAATTCAACCCGTTGAAAATGATAGCCTTGAAATGCATTGTGATGTTTACACAGGAAGTCATGGAACCAATTTTTTGTACTTACTTTTCTTTCTTTTTCGTTACAGGTAATAACATTGTAAAAAATGGCCATGAAGCTTTAAGCGCTATGGACGATATACTACTCTCTCCGGTCTTTCTGAATATAAACATCGAGTATCCTGGAACGTCCCCTGATATGAATTACTAAAACAATAAGATAAGGTAATGCACTAATTTATACAAAGCTGTTTTACACCTGTAGGAGTAAATATTGCCAAGTTATTAAACGCATAGACGGACAGGAAAAGTTAGTAATGAATTGTAAAAGGATATACTGATTTTTTTCAAAGTATTCTACGGATGAAGGTAGGTGATGAATAAAGTCAGAGATTTTCCACCCGATTTTCTACATTTTCTGGGCCCAATCTCCCTATAGTATATCCTTTTTCTCTCAGATATACGATCCAGTAAAAATATTTGAGCCCTTCCCAGAAAAATGATTTATTTTTAAAAATAGGTTAAAGAAGTAGAAGGTTTCAAAGTATATTTTTTTACTCGGATGTTTTTAATGTTACCACCAGGCCAATGGCCTACTTGTAACTGTTTCATTGTGATAATAATAATAATAATATTAACAACTTTCTTCATCCCGTCCATGAAACCTATTCTCTTTCTTCTCCTTCCCCGCTTGCCCAACATCCTTCCCTCTATCACACTCTTCAGCAACCCATCACCCTTTATTACATCCTTCAGCCATCTACCCTGCCTAGCCCGGATTTTTTTAGAAATAACATTAATTCCTCCTTAACTAATAACAAAGAATATTAATCGTTTATTTTACTCTGGGACATGTCCCTTAGCATAAGTACAATTTTTTATCACAATATTCAATTTTGGTAAAAAGGGGAATATAGGCACCCCATAGGAAATACCTGTTTCGAGGGCTACCATCATCACATAACAATGAAGCAGCGGATGGTGCAAATACATTACAAACGTTTCCTAGTTGCAAAAAAAAACAAACACCATTCACAATTTACAGTGTGTTCATAAAATAACAACCTACTTAAAATAGCAAACGCAATTTCAAAGATAAAAGGACTTCAAAGAAGAGCCAAAATACTAATTTAAAATTACCAGCAAACTCACACAAAATCTTTTAGTAATTTTTCCACTTCGTCACCTTCTTGGTAAAGTAGCCTTTCTTTTAATTTGCGGAGGAAAATAACCTTGGATTTTTGTTTACTTGGATTTCATTCAGAAGTTTCCTTTCCTCGCCCACCATTTCAAGCACTTCCTTGTTAGTCTCCCTTTCCGTCCACCTAACCTTCTCCACAGCCACATTTCTCTCATACCTCACATCTGCGGCCAATTCTCGTCCTCCTTCCTTAGGGTTCACGTTTCTGCCCCATACAACGCTACGCTCCATATCAAGCTTTTCACCAGCCTCCTCACATTCTTACCCAAGGTCCCCGTCATCAGCTCCCTCCTATCCCTACTAAATGCCTACTCAGCTGCCGCCATTCTCTTCCTTATGTATTCACTACTATACCCATTTTATTAAAGCGTACTGCTTAACTAGTTGAAATGTTCTATTTTCTCGAGTTTGCACCTGCAACTTTTAACACCAGCCTCGCTTTCTTTGTCCAAGAGAACCTCATTACTTTTGTCTTCTTATAATTTACCTGCATTCCGAATATCTCGCACTGAATTTCCAAAGCAAGTGCTAAAGCTTATAGTCCCTTCAAAGATCTACTAACCATAGCCTGGCCTCTCTTACCTTTTCCTCAGCATAAATATTACAAAGCAAAGGCGACAACGGGCACCCTAGACTTACCCTGCGATACCAATAGTTGCCCACCCTGAGTCACCTTAGCCACCCTCACCTGTGCCCTTGGCGCCATGTATAAGTGTCGGATTAGTTTCTTGTCTCGTCAATCTATTCCCATTTTCCCGAGTATCTCAGTGGGCGGCGTCCCGCAGATGCCAGGATCCAATTTCTTTCAATGACTCATTTTTCTGGGTAGTTGATCGTTGGGAGGGAATTCCAACCCCACTTCCCAACAGTGTTTTTCACATGGCACTATCGCGGGACTACCTTTCGTCTGGCTCCTACTCTAGCATGGGTGGCCCTACTGGGAGCAATATAAATTGCTCCCGCCAGTCCAAGTCTAGGGGTCACTGGAACGTGCAAGCCCTTCCACCACGTCAGATATACTCATAAGTTACGTAAATTACTAAATTCATCGAAAAAATTGCCGAAAATAATATGTTGCAATGCATGCTGATAAGTGGTACGCAGGCTTGGTACGGAGGCTTCCACGGTGATTTGTTGATTTTCAGTTTATTTGGGTTTTTCCCGCGTTGATTCATATTAACGGACAACAGTTTCGCCAACGTTACAGCTAGCGTCATCAGGTCCTGAATGAGCTGCAGAGATTCTTGTTCCTTTATACATATATACTTAATGCTTGAGCTAGTCAGGCGCACATTGATTGGCCGGCTGGACCTTTGAATTCAATTGTTGCTGTTAAGTATTTATTTATAATAGAATGAATGAATTTAGTAAATGTTCAATATTTTAGTGCAAAACTACGGTGAATCCCCTCTTACAGACTAATTTAGCGATTTTCTCCAGCGAAAAAGCCATATTCTGAATTGGGTTAAGATATAAGTAAATAGAAATAACTATGGTAATATTTATCACATAAATTATCATTTAATGACAGCATATTAGTATTTTACTGTATTCAATTTTTTTAGGCTTCGTCCCGATTTATTTATTGCTGCGTCATAATTTAGAATTTTATGGTTTCAAGTTGTGTACTTCGCTTTCGGAAATTGCCTTCGCATCTTCAGCTTTTTCATAACCTAGTGGAAGGCACCACTATGAGTTATATAAACTAATTATTTTAACTAATTTAAAGCGATGCATATAAATTGCCGAAACACGTGTTGTAAAGTTAAATGTATTAAAAATAGTGGACAGTACAAGATCTAGTGCTCTTCATTTCAAAACGATGCGTTTATTTTTGAATGATAATGAAATAGCCATAGATACCGCACTAATGATACTCTAATGGTGCGATCTGTCCCTCATCATATTAACGATATATACTTTGGAGCGCACGGCCGAACTGAATCTAAAGGTAAATAACTTCTAATTTGGTGAATTATCTCGGAAATTACAGAAATAATACGTTTTACTCTGCGTGATGAGGCTCATATCAACCATAGGAGTAATGAGAATAGAATAAGCATTTATTTTACTCTGGGACACATGTCCCTTAGAGCAAGTATACAATAAAATAATATAATAATACAGAAGTGAGGTAATAAACAAATTAACATATTATTTAGTTCTAATAAAAAATAAATACCCCTTAATAACATATATTGTATAAAGAAAAATACAAAAACAGTTACTCTCATTGAAAAACAATGAAAACTGTACATGTTATACAGCTGAACTCAGAAATAGGTATAAATATGATCAATATATAGATATATGATACAAGATAAAATATATAAACAGACCATGTGGGAAAAAAATGTTTTGCGTAATAAAAAAATTGGCAATGCGAATTAAATACTGAACGAGGGAAGGGGATTTTCACATCACGCAGCCCAGAGTGAGTCCTCAATGGGGAATAAACGGGTCCTCCTCCCAGTCCCTATCAAAATGGCTCATCTCGATTGGATGGCGTTCATTCAATGGAATGATCGGCCCAGCCTCCTCATCCACGTAGCATCGCATCGTTTCCCGGATCGTAGAGGAGCCAAAAAAAAACGACGATATCCGTTCAGTCCATTCACACACGAGTCAGCTTCGGACGAGATTTCCTCCGGCTGGGCGGGGAGGGCCGTCCATTTCTCGGACCCCTCTTCATCCGCCTTCCGATCCCCCGTTACATCCTCTACACTCGGAATGGTTTCTTCTCTCCACTGACATGGATCTGACCTCTGGACTCGGCGCATAGGGT
This sequence comes from Ceriagrion tenellum, assembly GCA_963169105.1. Taxonomy (NCBI): domain Eukaryota; kingdom Metazoa; phylum Arthropoda; class Insecta; order Odonata; family Coenagrionidae; genus Ceriagrion; species Ceriagrion tenellum. The sequence continues at coordinate 7,282,844 of OY720644.1, forward strand.
CCCCCTAGCGGGCCAACCGCAAAATGGCGTGAGATCACATTCACGTTTAAGGTAGTCCGAGCGAAATAACATTTTACTTAGAAATCATTGAATTTGGTCTCGTTATAAAGAAAAACATCTCACCTATCGAATGACCCAAAACTTCTACCTCTTAAAACATCACTTTCGGAGATATATGCCAAAATATAAAAGCCCTTTTACATGGGAAACGGTACGTGCACGCACTCCAGAGAGATGTAACTTACAAAATGAGGTATTTCTAACACTTAGACGTCGTAAAAAAACGAATAATTTGTAGTTTGTATGTTTTTTCAACTATATTTGAAAATTAATCACATCGTTGCCGCAGTAGGTTCTTGGATATCACAAAAACCCTTCCATTTTGAAGGAGTTTCAAACGCACCGCGCGAAAAAAATGCGTCAAGTTAAAGACTTATTCAGGTATCTTCATTTAATAACTTACGATTTCTGTCATATAAAACTATATTATTGCACATTATTGCACCATTAAGAATGCAATATTTAATTGATGTGTCCTACAGCTGGTGAAATTACGTATAATTCGAATATGGTCTCTATTATGACTAGGGAACTATCTCGCTCGGACTTCCTTAAGGTCCTCCAAGGAAAATACATCCCCTCTTTAGCGTAAACGATGATACCTCCCTTCTCTTTGAGTTTTAGCGTACATAACGTTTATATGTGGTATTTATTCAAAATTACATGAGAAAACGCGCGAAAATTAGTGTATTTCAATTAAAAAAATTATAGAATTTTTTTGCAAATTTCTATTCACAGAACTAAATTTTCCCACGAAAAGGATTGTTATTATGTTACGGCACTAGACTATTATAAATTATATATTATTTAGCTTTTGACTGTGATATCTGGAGCCAAAGTTCGTCACTTTAATAGAAATGACGAGATATTCTATGTGTTTAAAAAGTCTCATCAAATAATGTATTCTTTATGGCTTTTATGGATAGTGCATTTTAACATTGAAAGAAGCTTTTTCTAAGTATTCTTTTAATATGCAGTGGAGAGGATGGACTTAAAAATCATTTGTTTTATGGAGTTACGATAGAACCCTCAAAGCATAAATCTTAAAATCTCGGAGCTACTCCTCAATTTCTTGTAAATTACTAGGAAAAATTGAAAATCATAAGCAATATCTTGCGTTGTATAGAAATTTTGTCCGAGGCACCTTTTAAAAGGCTCAAAATTCACAACTGCTGTCTACTCGTAATCCTTAAAATGATCAAAGTCTGCATCTGCAGCTTAAGAGTAAAAAATAATTCAGCATGAAAAGATTTGGACAGAATTTTCCGTCACTAGTCTAAACATATTCTGAACATTTATGAAAGTACGTTTCAGAGTCTTGAGCTTCATAAAGCAAACGGTACGAAAATGCTTGGAGGTAAAAGTAAAAGAGAGGTATTTTTCTTCAGTTAGCCTTCATTGAATTTGAATTCGCATATGCATAGTAAAACCCCAATCAGTAGGAGTCACGGTAGGCGAGCAAAAGAGGTTTGCTGAAATTCAAATATCAATCTTAACACTTCGTTTAACTTAATTACCACAATCGGCTGCCACTGGAGTGAATGTACCCCGGTTAGGAACCGCTAATAATGATAGGAAATCATAGTTACAAGAAAGCACACTGCGTCAAAATTTAGAATAAATGAAAGGAAGGCAGTTTGGTAGGAAGTCTATATGTAAATCATAATAGGCGTTCAGAAATAAAAGAAAACTCACGAACAAGACGTTATTCAAAGGAGGTTTGAGAAAACAGTTGAAGAGTCTAATTTAGAGCGTAGTCTTTTACAAAAGACTCCCGGATTCTGGAGCTAAAAAAGATGAGACCTGACCGCAGGAATTTGAAACACGGGTGAGGCGGAGTATGGACAGCACGCGATGAAGGAAGAGAATCGAAAGAGTACACGGCGAGGCGCGGATGAGGGGTAGAAGCTAATATAATGGAGGTGAGATGGCTGGGTGGAGTAGCTGGGTGGGACGTTTCTAGGGGTGAGCTACTGCTGAAGGCAGCGATAGAGGAAAAAAATGGGGTTAACAGGGAAGCGGAAGAAAAATAACTGGTCTATTTGTTCTTTGGAGAAGCAAACAAAAATTGAGATCATTCGCGCAAAGGGAGATATTCATGCTGAATATAGACGGGATCGGATGTTTGCCTATTACCGCCGTATAAATAGATGTATTCTACTGAGCTTTGACCCAAGAATTTTTTTCCGGCAAAATTGAAAAGTTATTCAAAATAGACCTCAATGACTCTCGATCAGCACTCCAGCCACCTCGAGGAACCGAAATCACCGAAATCGATCGACAGACTCAAAGAAAAACAATTTTATTTACTCCACTCTACCCTGCTAAAACATTCCTTAGAAACTGTTCTGTAGAACGTAAGAAATTCCACAGAAATTGACTCTTTTTCTTCAGAACTAGTTCCTTTTCAAAGGATCTGTACGGCACATGAGAGCCTACAGAACTTATGTTCTGTTCAGTTATTTTCTGAAATAAACTCTTTACAAGCTGTTTTGTAGAACTTCTGCAACTCTACGGAAATATGTGAGGTTTCCTTGAGCTTGAAAGGAGTTTTACAGAGCGTCAAAGGGCTTCTGTAGAACGTCGTAGGGAATTCCACAGAACGTCCTAAGGTTTTTTTGCAGAACGTCATAGGAAATTCCGTAAAATGGCGTTTCAATACTTTAAGGAATATCTACAGAACTTCTTAAGAAATTCTGTAGAAGTATTCATAAGGAAACTATACAGAATTTTTTTTAGCAGGGATGAGAATGTGGTCGATGAGAAATCTCGGAGGACTCGCGTCGATAGAGGGACAGAGGGAGGGAGGAGGGAGAGGGAGGGATGGAGCCATTTTGAGTCATTGACGGCATTCGTTCACGCCAGTGAACGGGCCGAGAGTTGATTTGAAGTGAGAACCAGATGAAAGGAGAGATAGCGCGGGGTGTCCGTATGGCAAGAGAGGAGGGCGTGAAAGGAGGAGAGGGGAAGTGAGGGAGGAGGAGAGGGGAGGGAGGGAGAGGGGGTGCTCGTGAGAACCGACGATCAACGGTATCCTATCCAGGAGAGTCCACGGGATCTTCCCCCACCCCTCCTCGCCATCACCGACCGGTCCTCCCTTCATTTGAAAGGTTTTACCGCAACTGCGTGACTCAGATCAAACACTGAATAATATCCCTTCGTCTGTTATGACTGAAAAACCGCTAATTGATCTTATAACAGACCTTAACTACTTCGAAAAAAATCAAGAAAAAGACGTATATAATTCAAAGACTATAGCCTTGATTAACACATTCCTGGAACAACAGAAGCTACAGCACCACCCCGATTGAGGAAATGCATTGAGACTTTTTGTTCGGAAGTTATTTACTCAAAAACTGAGATTTATTAGTGCCTTATTTTAAAAATCATTCTGTTCCCTCGCGAAATTAGTATTCTCATCCCTGCTAAAAATTTCCTTAGAAGCTGTTCTGTAGAACGTAAGGAATTCTACAGAAATTGACTTTTTCTTCAGAACTAGTTCCTTTTCTAAGGGTCTGTACGGAACATGGTACGGAGCCTGACTCTACAGAACAGATGTTCTGTAAAATTATTTTCTGCAGAGCAAATAAACTCCTTACAAGCTGTTCTGTAGAAGTTCAACAACTCTACGGAAATATGCGAGGTTTCCTTGAGCTTGTAATGAGTTCTACAGAGCGTCAAAGGGCTTCTGTAGAACGTCGTACGGAATTCCGCAGAACGTCCTAAGGTATTCTGCAGAACATCCTAAGGTATTCTGCAGAACGTCGTAGGGAATTCCGTAAAATTGCGTTTCAATATTTTAAGGAATGTCTACAGAACTTTTAAGAAATTCTGTAAAGTATTTATAAGGAAACTATACAGAATTTTTTAGCAGGGATCAGCTGACTAATTACTATTGTTCCCATTGAGTCATTTATTTCCTTGTTTTAAGCATATTGACATTGAAACTTAATGCTTGAAGGCATAACTTTGTGGAATGTTACCGCAGACATGACGAAAAAGAAAAATCTCTTAGTATATCCCACATTTAAAACTTTTATTCCTGACCTAGGTATCGATTTCCTTGCAAGGCAATCAAGATCGAAACCTAGGTCAGGAATAAAAGTTTTAAATGTGGGATATACTGAGAGATTTTTCTATTCCGTCATGTCACATTGACATAACTAGTTCAGTTTACAAAAAAGGTGCGGAGGTTTATAATTTTGCTATGTGAGTGTGTGAATGCTGTGTGAATATGCTATCCGACTGAGAAAATGTTTTTCAAATCAGCCGCATACATATGAGTTGAATGATACTGAAGCCATTTCCCGGTGGACCCACCTTCAGCCTGAAGTGGGGAAAAGATGCCGGATTCAACTGCAGTGCCACGTTAGAGAGACGTGACTAGTCGGAAGGTCTTTCAAATAGAAAGCGAAATAGAGATGTTACTTCACTAAAGTTTGAACACTTCTCGCGTACGCCATGAGCATTTAAGACCTTGCTCAGAAAGGTCCAATGCGTAAAGAGTGAAATTCAAAGAAAATCTGCTTCTTTTTTTAAATGCTTATTTTATCGATACTTTTGCTAGGAAGAGAATGTTACCATATTCGTACAACACGGACCGGGTTAAGAAGCTGCGGGGACTCGAAATCATTCCGATACGCTGGGATTACTTGAAATAATCAGATTGGGCGAGTTTCAGATCAATACGGAAGATGTTATTTTAACGCGGCTCAATCTCAGTAGAGCCGATAGCAGTGGCAAAATGAGAGAAATTCACAGCCAAACTGATTGGTACAAATAGTTTATTTTCCTAAGAACCATTAGCGACAACTACAATGGCTGTATGACATATTTCAACATACGTTTAACTCTCATACTTCGTCTCTTCCACACCCTTTTCCCATACCCACCACTTTTTTATCTGGTGTACACTCATCCCCTGCCAACATCCCCGGAAAGACATCTAGGGTAGTTTACAGATATGAAGAGTGCAATTCTGATTCCGGGGAACATTTCATCAGTTCAAACTATCACCGCGCGTATCAGCATAACCACTCGAGATTTTCTCGCACGCCAAAAAATTCTCCACATTGTTCGTAGCGCTTTCAAGTGCCGAGGCCTCCGACGATTGTTCGGAAAAGCCATTCACCCGAGGAAATTGACACTTGAACCACTTTTCAGCGTCCATCAGCTCCCCTTTTACGCCAACACATTTTTTACAGAGCGCCGAAGCCGTGACTGCACGGCGGCTGCGAACGATTCTTTGGGAGTATGCGTTGACGCAGGAAAATCGTTCGGCCCGACTAGAAGATAAGCGAGGCCACGGAGAGGGTCCTGCTTCGTTGGAAAGAGCCAAAAATTACTGGGAAAGACGTCAAGTGAGTAGGGAACACGAGACACTACTCCAAAGTTACTATCGCTGACAAAATCTTGAGTGAAATCGGTACGGAGGCTTCCGGGATGATTTATTGAGTTCAGTTTACTCGGGTTTTTCCCGCGTTGCTTCATTTTAACGGACAACAGTTTCGCTAACGTAACAGCTAGCGTCTTCAGGTCCTAAATGAGCTGCAGAGATTCACGTTCCTTTATATACCTAACAATGAATATATACTATGGATTGGGATCTCGTTGCCAAAAACTGTTGTCTAGAATTCCGTAAACAAATACCTTTTTGGAAAGTGGTCCAAATTATTCATTGGATGAATTGGTTTTTACTTACAAGTAATCGTAATGCAGTGGATAAAAAATGTAGTACTACACGGGGGATGTAACTATACTTTTTTAATATTGTCCGGTCTACAGATATATTTAACCTCTCCAAATTTAATTACACAAATGCACAATTAACTTCTTAGCACTTCGTGAATATCGCTCTACGGAAATGCATTAAATATGCGAAGTGACTTCACGAGTATTCCCAATGGCCATCATTGCAGTGTAGGTAAAAAGGAATGCACTTACCGCCGCCATGAACAGATTCTAATTTTTCAATCCAAGTCTCCTATTTTGGATCTTCGTAGACGCATAATCTGTTTTGCAGCCGTGTACGAAGCAAGTTCTGTTCAAACAAGGCATTCTGAACTCTTTATTTAGGCAAAACAGGGTTAATGAATTCCAATTATAATGGGATTCTGGCAAACATCATCGTTGGCACACGATGAACGTTTCATAAACCTCTTTCACATTTTATGTAATAGATATTTCCTCTCTAGCATTTACAAAGTAACTTTTAGATCACAAAAATAGCAAGATATTATTCAAAGCATCAAGTAATTCGTATCTCCTCGATCGTTATTGAATATTCACCACAATCTCACGTTAGCAACAATTAACTACGTCTATTTACAATAGGCAACACGTAGCCTAGGCAGCAATGCCGAACATCCGAATCCATAATATATATTCATGTATACCTAACGCCTGGGCTAGTCAGGTGCACGTTGACCAGCCGTCTGGACCTTTGAATCCAATTGTTGTAAAAGACGCTTGAACGTTGATGAGAGAGGATAACCGTCTTCCCTGATGAAATTTTCTTGGTATTTGGCTATTTCAATCGCCTCTCATATTAGCCGAGGGAAATATTTATTTTCTCTGGCGATGATCTTAGATTTTTCAAAGTTAATAACGTGGCCAAGTTCTGACCAGACGTGCTCTGCCACAGCGGAATGGCGAAAATTTCTCTTTTTGGTCGCCTTTTAGTGTTCCTCCATTCCACATTTTAGGGATCTCGATGTTTGACCGATGTATGATTTCCCACAGCTACACGTTATATCGTACACTCCTGTCCAAATGTCAGACGGGTGTCAATTTTTTCGGTTCGAAGGAGGTCAGTGGTCTTGTTGTCGCTTTTGAATCTCGCCAAGACGTCGTGCTTGGCGAGAACTTTTGCGATTCTCTGTGAAGTCCCGGCGACGTATGGTAAGAGAGCGTATGCCTTTGCCTTCTCCTGTATTTCGGCTTCCCCGATTCTCTTCATGGGCAAATTACGTTTTCTGTCTTTCTTACATGCGATTCTATTCACCAGTTGTCGGCTATAGCCATTAATTTTGAGCGTAGTCAAGAGGTGCTGTTTTTCTCTGGCGAGCGAGTCTGCATCCGAGATGGCATATGCCCTGTGAAATAAGGTTTGGATGACTGAAGCTTTTTGGCCACGATGTAACGCTAGAAAAACTCTTGGCCGTTAAAATGAAGCAACGCGGGAAGGACCCGAATAAACTGAACTGAAAATCTTGAGTGCACCATGAACCCACTGCGAGGACGCTTTCCGCATTTTTAGGGTCTCCTCGGAGCATGATATCCCCCGATCCCATGGCATTATCTCTGCGTGCCATGGTATTTATTTTTGTGTCATGTACGAAATCTGATTCAATGCCATAAATACATTTCCCTTAGTATGTGCACACACACTGATAGAACATCTGAGTGAGTGCCGTACTTCGCAATCTGGAACGCATCCCGAATGGCTGACGATTGTCTGATTCACAAGAGTAAGTGCATTGCATTTGATCAGTTAGATATCTTTCCCATACACGCAGAAGGATTTTTGGTAATTTATAATTATATCACAAAACTATAACTCTTTCTCTAAAACAAAAATGGATGTGTGTATGCAGAGCAGCAAAGCAGAATGAAAGACTCTTATTTATCAGAACGAAATTAAAATACGAAACTTTTTCAGGCGTTACTTTGTGGAAGATTTTAATATTCATAATGAAAAGATAAAACTTGGTTAATTCCACACTGATTTATTAAAACCGACCCAGGTTTAAGCAACTGAGTGGTTCCACTTTCCACCTTGAAAATGGCACTCAGTTGCTGAAACCTGGGTCGGTTTTAATAAATCAGTGTGGAATTAACCAAGTTTTATCTTTTCATTATGAAATTTAAAAAGTTTCAGGATTCAAGTATCTTAGCTCGATGATTAATTCATCACTTGATTGTGACAGAGAAATAAAAATTTGATGTGGTGGTACAGCTAAAACAACATTCCGGAAGCTAAATAATATATTGATCCATAAAGACTCCCTTGACACATTGACACATAAAACTCCCTAGAATAAAAGTGGTGCAGTGCTGCGTAATACCCGTCTTATTGTATTGATTGGAAACTTGGACGATTAAGAAAACATCAATGAAAAGACTGGAAGCGACTGAAATGTGGTTCTTAAGACGGCTTCTCAAAATTTCATGGATCAAGAGAGTTTCGAACACTGAGGCCCTGCGAAGAGCAGGCCTTGATCGTTCACTGAAGAAGTTAATTGAGAAGAAGAATTTCTCTTATATCTCTCGTGGGCACATCCTGAGAGGGAAAAAGTACGAAATCCTCATTCTGATCTTGGAAGGGAGAGTTGAAGATAAGCGCACAAGAGGGATAAGAAAAAGTTCATTGAAACAAACCATCAAAGAGTGGACAGCGATTAGAGATACTGGGCACCTGTTTCAAGAGGCAAGAGAGCGATGCTTGAGCAACCAACGCACCAGGAATAGTGTACGGCATCAAGAAGAAGAAGAAGAATTCATTCAAACATCGCCTATAAACCAACTTCCTCCATTGATAAAAACATTAGCCTCCGTGATATAAATGAGGGGTGAATTTTCCGAAACATGCAATTTTTTAAACGACAGCGACATACTTTTGGAAGGGCTTTCATAGTTACCACAAGCTTTTTATTTCACTCAGTATTTGCTAGACTTTGACATTCTAGAAGAGCGTGAGCGTATTCCAAGAGTTTTTCTTCCCTGAAGCAGACATCCGTTCAAACAAACCCAACCCCCACGCACTTCCATGTTGGCTTTTTGCAACTCTCCTGTTCTTCACACTCGTTTCTTCTTCTTCGCTGCTCAAGGCAGATGATCAAACTTCTTTCAGGTCAAGTTTGATCTGGCTTAACTTATAATACGAGGGTCGCTATGAAAGTTTTGAGATACACAAAAACTAAGAAACTTGAAATAATTTTGCTGACTATATTTTCTTAAAATTCTTCCCGCAACATTCAATACATTTTTGCATTCTCGTAAACTACTTCTCAAAACAGTTTTTCCACTCATTTTCCCCGAGTACTGAAATTACACTTTTATAGGCTTCAACAGTTTCTTCAGGGCTGGAGAACCTCCTTCCACGCATGCGATTTTTGAGTGTAGGGAACAGTAATATATAATCACATAGGGTCAGTTCAGGAATGTAAAGTGGGTGAGTCATTAGTTTAACCTCTCTCATAACATATCTGGATAGAAGGTACGACACAGCTCACTCACGGGAGACCAACTGCGGCGGTGAGATACCCAGGCCGATGATTCCATCCGCTGACATTGCGTTTAGGGTGTATTCAATGTTTTTTCTTTGCACTTTTATTCCTACATTATCCTTCCTTTACTTCCAAACATTCGTATTGAACCTTTGAGATCTTGGTGCATCTCTCCCTCAAATCTTTCTCTTTTTCTGCGCTTTTACCTTCCACCACTTCACTTCCCGTTTTAAAAGCGACATATTTCAGGGGATTTTGTCTCTTCCTCAATTTTGGGGATGTGCTTTAATGCAATAGATGAAAAATTTGGAGTCTAGGAAGCAATGACAGCCAAGTCATTTAGTATATCATCAAACTAATTTTTAATGGTCTCTTATCCGATTGTTATTCGATTAATTTATTCTCGTATCATTGGTCTAATTATCGCCTCACTAATAGCATTTAGCCACTCGATCTTTCCTTCTATAATAGTTCTGTTCATTTTTATATTTTTGATGGCACGAGACCATTGTAATTTCCAAAATACTTAATGCACTGGAGACGAGAGCAGAGGTACAAACATCATAAAGAATCAATTCTCCACTCGTGGAATTTTCCTAATTTGATATGATTTACCACTTACCTATTAATAAAATCACTTTGGGCAGATTTCGGCGATACCGGAATTCACCAATAGATTGTTGACTCCATTCAAACTAATTAACTGTATTCATAAATGCATTTTTTAAGAATAATTATGATAGTGATAATAGTCAAATGAAGAGTCTTGCATGGAAGGAGCCGTTTGAGAAATAGAACGCGGATCTTTATTATCTCCAAAATACAGTGAGTTAGCTGGAAAAACGGATTGAAAAATGAAAGATCAACGCGAGTATTAGTGATACAGGGACCAAAATAGTGATGAAGTTCATGCATGTTGTTAAGCATGAACTTGAAGCTCTTCAAGTGCAAGTATCTTTCTTTGTCAAATAAGAAAATGGATAAATTAGTTAAAACTTTTACTAAAACCACACAGTTAATTACAGTTAAACTGTGTAGTATAAGTTTAAGTGAGTGGTTTTACTAAAAGTCCACAGTTAAACTGTGTGGTTTGAGAAAAAGTTTTAACTAATTTATCCATTGTCTTATTTATAAAAATGGATACCACAAAGTCACCATAGACAACATTTTATTTATCTTTCTTTGGATTGAAATGCATTCAAATGTTTCTTTTCAAGATTTATACCCAGTAACATCTCAGGGAATACATGAGGTGGTTTCAAGATTAAAATTAACCGAAAGTGGTCCGCTATTGGTTTTCGCGAAGAGGCCTTCAATTACGTGTGTGCGATGGAGGACAATCATGGGACGAGGGACGCAGCAAATAATGCCGGACGAAATCTCTCCTCCCTCGCGTTCCCATTGAAGCCACCCATGCACTCCGCAATAATCTCCGCTCCTACTCTCTTAACGCCTCACTCTCGCCGATTCTAATCACTTTTCCCGCCCTTCTCCGGGATTTGATTGGATATTTCGGGAGGCGACCGACGGCTAAGGTCATTTGCGCCATAGGGGATAGGTAAGGGAGGAAGGGTGGATATAATCCCGGCGTCAGCATTAGCCTGCTCTTAACAAAAGGCGCCAAGGGGACCACGGTTTAACGTCTCATCCGACAGACGGAATACTCTACTTGAAGTGCCCTCCACAAGACACTCAAGTAGGGATCGGGTTTCCTCTGAAAACTTCCTCCTCTGCAGGGATTTGAACCCAGGCCGCCCGAATGGTTAGCCAGTACTCTAGCCACCATTCCAAACCGATCCCCTCTTCTCCAGTCCACCGCATGAAGCATAAGCAGGGCTATAGCATAATTGAACATAACTATTGCATAAAAATCACACTCGAACCATTAGTTTTACTTAAATAAATCCACATAGATTAAATAACTGTGAGATTAGAAGAAAATAAATGAGTAAAACTCCTGGGTTTCAAAAAAAAGCAAACCAAAAGGTATTTAACGACTGTGCTGAATGGTAGATGCGATAAAACAAGAAATTTTTGTGCACCCATCTGAATTGTTTCAAACAAATATTATTAACCGTACGAAGTACAAATTGAACTGTTACGGTAGCAATCGGGGTACCTCAAGGAAACATAATAGGACCAAATTATTGCCGATATATGTCTAGGATGTTTACTTCAGAATAAGCAGCAACACTATAATGCTGTCAATGCGATTGTCCAACTAGAAGTGAATTAGTAAACTTTGAGGCTCTCTCACAAAGAGTTAGCAAATTATGTACTATTACAGAAGCTTTAGCGGTTAAATCTCAGTAAATTCGCCGAGAAACAAATAAATGAATAGCCAATTTACAAATAATACACTCTTACTATAAAAAATTGTCCAAATATTTGCAACACAGTGCCCATACCTTTACAGAAATGATTTCGATCCCATTTTGTCAAAATTCCACTCAATTGATATCACTTCAAGTCGTTGATGCGCCATTACAGTCAATACCAGAAACAGAGCGAGGCACTTAGAAATTCAAACACTCGTACCGTACTTTCCGTCTCCTCAATCCTTTCCCTTTTAATGGATTTTGGTTTGAAGCCATCGTCACACCCACCACTGTTGTGACACGCACGGCGGGTGTAAATAATGCAGAAATCTCAATTCTCAAGCAACATGTCAACTACCGTAATAATGATGTCTCGAACTGGAAATACATACATTTAAATGCACGCATTTTATTGAGAGCTACAGCGGTTGTTCATTCAAATATTTTCATAACTAAAATAATAATTACATTTCACCATATATATTTCATGAATTGAAAGTAGTTTTAGCGAAATATCATATTACTTAGAAATAAATGAATTTGCTTTCATTTTAAAGAAAAATATCTCACCCTTCTAATGACACCAAAAAAAACAACCCATTACTACATTACTTTCCGAAATATTTGCCAGAAAATACCAGTCCTTTTACATGGGAAACGGTACGTGCATACACTCCAGAGAGACATTATTTACAAAATGAGGTATTTCTAGCACCTAGATATCGTAAAAAAACTAACAGCGTGTAGTTTTATGTTCTCTCAACTATATTTGAAAATGAATCATATTCTCGACGCAGTAGGTTCTTGGGTATCAATAAAAACCGTCCGATTTGAAGGAGTTTCTAATGCACCGCGCAAAAAAATGAGTCAATTTAAAGCCTAATTTAGATATATTCATTTAATTACTTACAATTTCTGTCATATAAAACTATGTTTTTGTACCATTAATAATGCAATATTTAATTGATGTGTCCTACATCTGGTGAAATTAAAACATATAATTCGAATATGGTCTCTATTATGACTAGGGAACTATCTCGCTCGGAATACCTTTAAGAAAAATTATATCATGCATATGTAGTTTAAGCGCTTGGTTGGCAAATGTCACCGATTTAACTTATGTTCCTCAATTCACTCTCAATAAGGCGACAACATCCTTTGAATAATGAATAGTTCCAACAAAAAAAGTAAATTTTCCGGAATCGGGTTTAATAGCCCAAAAAGTATAGTCTTATCGTAAATCTGCCTATCATAGCCAAATTCAAGTGCTTTCATGTATACAATAAACGATCACATAAAAACTGAGATCCACTAAAAAAACTCCTATAATACATGTCACCATTTCACCTCCCAAAAACTTACATCTTTACACGGCTGATGACCAAACACCCCCTGCCACACGCCCATGCGGCGGCATGCAGGTAATTACGTAGATGTAGATATAGTTTTCGTCCTTAAAATATGGTGGGTAGTGGGAATACGCTAAGCATTACTGCCAGGTTTAAGCAATGACATAACTCTCTGTCTATGTTCTCCCCGTTTTTATTATCTTTCATCTCCGTCCCAGGTGTCTTTGGTTCGGTCTGCTAATTCGCCCGATTACTGCCTTTGTATTACGACGGGTCAACGACCTCCTTTGTCTTCACTTTCGTTCGCTCACCGCGAGGTGGCGGACTCTGACCCCCCCCCCACTGGAACAAGAGTTCACCGCAAAACTCTTAGGATTCGCACATGAGCGGATAGCGTGTCCGTTAATCTACATCTCCATTATCCTCGCTCAAATTTATTCTCAGGTTTAATCCATCTATTCTATCTTGCCCTCGCTCACTTCATGATACAGGAGTGCTCAGACTAAGGAGTGGTCGTTGTCACTTCGGTGCCAAAACTTCAGCTGGATTCGGAAAAGTATGGAAAAACTTCATTGACCACGTGTTAATAATCAATTTATCTAGTTGATTCCTCTAATTTATCGTATATTACTTGCATATTTTATAACTTGAGTGCATTTTCAATTGAATATTCTACTAGCTGATTAGTGGGTTCACGGAAAGTTCCTATCCTAACGTACCAATTTCTGGCGCATCGTTCTGCTCCCCCTCCTCTTTAGATTACCCACTATTATATGCAACTTAATGTAGAGTGAGCGAGATAGTTCTCTAATCATAATAGAGACCATATTCGATATATACGTTTTAATTTCACCAAGTGTGAGACACACGAATTAGATATTGCACTTTAATGGTGCAATAATATAGTTTTACATGAATGAAATTGTAAGTAATCAAATGAAAATATCTATATAAGTCTTTCACTTGAATAATTTTTTTCACTCAGTACGTTGGAAACTCCATCAAAACGGAAGGTTTATTGTGATCCCGAAGAATTTACTGCCGTGAAAATTTGATTCATTTTTAAAAATATTTGAGAAAACACACTGTTGATTGTTTGACGAGATTTAAGTGTAGGAAATGCCCCATTTTTAATATAATGTCCCTCTGGAGTGCATATATGTACCATTTCCCATGTAGAATGGCTGGTGTTTTTGGCAAATATCTCCAAAAGTGATGTAGTAAGGGGTTGAATTTTTGGTGTCAATGGAAGGGTGATATATTTTTCTTTAAAATTAGACAAATTTCATTGATTTCTAGGTAAAATGATATTTCGCTCAAACTACCTTAAAATCCTCACATCGCCTCCCTCCTCTTACTTCGTCCAGCATTCATTTTATTCTCTTCCTTTCCCTCCCTGACTACTTATTAAACTTTCTAATCTTTTCTAAAACATATATACTTTTGTAATTGTTCATATTTTTTCAGAACAAGCGTGAACGAAAATTAGGAAAATACCCCATAATATATAACTTGAAAACTATAACAAATGCCTAATGATAATGGATACGTCTCCCGCATAAGTATTGGTTATAGGTCAATTATGAATCCAGAAAAAGGGAAATTATAGTGATCATCTGTAGATTCCCACCAGGTGGTGTTCACCATTTCTTCCGACGTTCCGAAAAGAGACGATCGTGACGTCATCAGGGCTGATCCAGGCCCTGTTTGGCTGTTGCAGTTAACAGTAAAAAAAACAACAAAAGAAAAGACTTCAAAGCGATTATTCCATACAAGACCTATCTCAAGAGGGAAGCCTCAGAAGAAGTTATTTCAATATTTCATGCTGTTTTTTCTGTACTTAAATATCAATAACAGAAATATTTAGATAAACAGAAAACTCAGAAAGGTCGTAGAAATAATATGAACCATACTATAAGAACCAGGATAAAATACGATGACTGGAAAGGTTGGAGCCATGCATTTAAAATGTGCAGCGAAAGATTTTTTCACAAGCAAGTTGATGCCTTGGGAATTTACGGCGTCTTACAATCACGTACATACAACTCAAAAAGTTAAATCCGGATGAGTACTCCACGGTCGTAAGCTAATCTAATGGAGACTATTAATGTTTACTGATTTGCGGAGTCATTGGTAGGCGTGAGGCCTCCTTTCCAACCGACATATCCCGCGCTCATACCAATCGCTTCAAACAACTCTTCCCTCTTCTCCCATACCTCGTCCTTCCCACGGGCACTTCCTGTGGCATGAATTACGTGCTCACTGCGCCCCAACAACGGCCACAGAGACAGAATTCAAGCCCAACGCTTGCTTATGCTTGTAAATATAATTTAATATTGGCAGCTAAGATGCCGATGTACAGTTCGATGTATCGCTCAGAATATTTCGATAATCGAAGTATAATCGTTAAAAATAAAAAAATATTGCACTTGAACCACGACATATTATATTAGAATGAAATACCGGAGAAATGTTCTCATATACGTGAGATGGGAGACTGAAAAAAATGAGGTCAAAAGACGCGAAAACCCGGGAAATACGGGAGACCTGGCAACCCTACAGGCAACGCTAAAAAGCAGAACATTTTAAATAATGCAAACAAAAAAACTTCAGAATCCTTCTTTGAGCTGCACAGTTGCGTTGGAACAAGTTAACCTCGCCCTCTCGCAATTCCTCTCCAAGCCTCCCCTTACACAGTCCGCCCCTTCCCTTTTTACAACCCCCTCCCTCCTTTAGCCCTCCCCGCCACTGCCATAGAGTGAAACGAGGGAACCCACACAGAGAGTCAAGGTCGGATGATCGCACATTTTCCCCGACGCGCGCAAACTGGTCACAACCTCTCTTCTGCTCAGCCTCTTTATTGCCCTTTGAAAGGGTCGGGTGGGAAAGGTGAAAATAGGAACGAATTTCCTACCACGAAATATCTACATCTACACCTACATAATGCCCCGCGAGCCACCGCATGACCGTATGGCAGGGGGTGTTAGGTCACCAGCCGTATAAAGGGATAAGTTTTTTGGAGGTGAAATGGTGACATGTCCTATGGGAGTGTATTTGGAGGAGCTCACTTTTTATTGTGGTCGCTTTTTGTTCGAGGAAAGAACGAGTTTTTGAATCTATCTGTTCGGCAGAGTATCTCTCTAATTTTATCGCATCTGTCAGACCTAGAGATTGTAGTGAGGAATCATGATAATATTCTCTATGTCACTCTGAAAAATATCAGTTCTGAAATTATCAAGCAACCTAAGCCTAGCGTGTAGCCTCCGAGTCTCTAGGGGCTCCCACCTTAATTCCTCTAAAAGTTGTGAGACACTATATGTACACTAGTAGCAGTTTTTTACGAAACGCGATGCTTTCCTTTGGATTTTATTATTTTTTTTTGGTTAAATCTTTATGACCAGGGTCCCAAATGCTCGCGGCGTATTCGAGGTGTGGCCTAACCAGAACGAAGTAGCATTTCTCTTATACTTTTTCATCCGAGGACCTTCCTATTATATGTTTAACAAAATCTAGTTTCTTTAATACTGAGACGCATATGTTTTGTATGTGTAATCCCCTTGGAAATATCAGAAGTGAAGGTAATTCCAAGATTTTAATGCTATTTTGGTAGTGAAAATATAATCTACGCAGAAAAAAGAACCAAAAGAAGAGTAATTACCATGCCACATATATGCATACGATCGTTTTTATAAGCGATCATGTGACATGTAAAGACTCAGAACTCTGTCACAAACTGGTATTCTGAATTGCATAGCGACCATGCTTTCGGTATGAATAGCGTCTAAAAGCTCCTAAAATGCGGGGAAAACGCGGCCTTGAGGCACTATTTAGGGAAATAGCGCGGTTGCTGAACATTTAGAAAAGCAGCCATAGACCTGAGTTCTTTCAGGTGCAAAGAATGCATTGCTGTGAAGGTATTGATGTTCAGTAGTAGATAAGCCCAAAGAAAATAAGCATACTGCCAAAACAATAGTCTCGCAGTCTATTACACAGGCTGGAAAGTAAAGATGGCATGTCATGAAGACATGCATGAACTCTTATGACGCACCGTGAAGTTCAAATGGATTGAGAGAAACACCCATGTAGACGTCACATGAAGAGCTGGGTTACAACTATGCCCGCAGACGAATTCGATCACTTGAACTTTGAGTGGCCCGGCCGGCTCGTAACATGCAGATATTATGCCCACAGTTATGACCACATTTATTTTAGCCATCTATTTTGCCCACAGTTATGACCACATTTATCAGTAGCTGCAGAAATATTACTGATTCACTGATAATCATCCATGCGGTATGAATAGGGAGATTCCATATCTTTAATGCAAAAGCGTAGCGTACTTGCGCCTGACTCTAAACAGGTAAACAGTTATGAGTGATATAGCATTATTAAAACTGACAACTTTACATCATCGCAAATTATACTTCGTACACATATTTCCCTTAAAAATAAACTATTCTCCTCACATTTACAGAATTTTATATTTAATTTATTTTTTCTCCCTCCTTCAATTTCCTCTCAAACGGTTCATCACAGTCCCGCCGGAAATTCTCCACACCCAACACACCATAATCAATGAAAATGCAAATTTCAGACACAAAAACAGGTATATGAATCACTATTAGGAGTTATTTGGTTCAATGAATGATTTGCTACACCTCTCCACTCCATTCTCTTCATGAAAAATGCTTCTTTCTCCCTTAAGTTTTAATTTTTACATCCCTCATGCATCAAATATTCCACCCTTAAACGGTCACAGCAATTGTTTTCATTCGTTACCTTTTCGTTATCATTTTTAAAAGGCTGCAGAGTCTCCGGAATAATTCCAGTGACCAGAAGCTCTTTTCTTCCTTCTCTTCGTAAATTTTATTCCGTGGTGAAGTTTTTAACCCTTTTAGTACGACATGACGTGATTTCACGTCAAGGGTGCCGTGAGTGTTCCAGCTTTCACTAGAAAAATTTCACTATCCCCCGTAATGATAGCTGGAACACTCACGGTACCCATGACGTGATATCACGTCATCAGAAACAGCTTAAAGACAACATGACGTGATATCACGTCATACCGCACTCAAAGGGTTAATTTTTTATTTTCATCAGTCTTATAAAATCATAACTTAAGTTCTAACAAAACATTACCTCTCTTCCTGTGAATATTGATGTGTTTGGTTTCCATACAGCGATACATCTTCTAAGTAGACGAGTGTGAAGCATTTGAATATTTCAATGAAATTACATTGAAAATCACAATAGTCATTGCATGATTTTGATACATTATTATGAGGGTTATCTTATAGTTGTGATTGATTTGACTGGATACGAGAAAAAATCCTCTAAGATGTTTCTGTTGACGTGTTACCCCCATGTCAATGAAAGATTACTTAATGAATAAAAACCAGCCGTTTTAATTTTCAGTTATGTTGGCAAGCAAGCACGAAATCCTTTCAAGCGTATTGCCGTTTTTCCCGTGTGATTTACGGACTCGCCAAGAGAAGGACATTCATTCAGTGACGGACGAGGACTCCATAGGCTTACCGAGAAACGCGTGTAACGTAATCGCCAGTCGCAACGCGAACGACAGCGAAAATGGAAAATGCATCTCGAGTGCCTTCGCTGGCGTGGGTTAACGATCTTGGGGCACCTGAACGTCCTTCCCTCTCTCTCTCTCGTGGTGAACCAACCCAAGGAATGAGATTGCCTTGCAATGTCCCGGCGGTCATCTCTATCCGCTTGAAATGCCTCGGGCCAGTGCAGCGCTTGAGGCATTTGACGCGGGCTGCCATTTCGCTTGGAATTCGATGAATTTGGTCTCAATCAAATCAATTGAGAAAGAAAATTGTCTCAATTTTCCAAAGATAAGAAAAATATCAGCCACTAACAGCATGGCTTTTCGAAATATTTGCCAAAAAATACCAGCCGTGTTATGTGGGAAATGTTGTGGGTGTGCACTCCGAAGTGATAAAAATAAAAAAAAAAAGAGGAATGGCAAACGCCTAGATCGCGTCAGATATTTAACAATATGTGTAACTTGCCCATTTTTCAACTCTTTTAAAAATAATTTTTTTAACTCACCACAGAGAAATATTTACATAATCACAAAAAAAAACCTTCTGATGTAAGGTTTTGCCATGAAATGCCATGAAATATAATTTGCAATGAAAAATCATTCAAATAAAAGACATCTAAACATAATTAGTCAATTATCGAGAATTTCAGTGATAAAACTATATTTTTCACCATTGATGTAACAAAATTCCCTTCATGCCCAGCATTTATAACTAAATTATGTAAAAAAGGCTGAAAGCAAATTAGATGAACTCAATACGTTTATTTCTTGATGAGAATAAAATTTGCGGACGGGCAGACATAGAGAATTTGCTTTTTATAAAAATAATAACATCAAAGATGATAGCCGCAGAGCATTGTTACCGACCCACTTGTTGTGTATTTAAGGCAAAATGCCAAAATAACTTCAGCATTAGAAAGGAAATGGCAAGAGGAGATCAAAAAGTATTTTAAAATATTTTAATCTAAGAAGCAAGGGCTTCGAAATATTACGTGAGCGATAGAATCTCAAAGGGATATCCGATCGTCCGCCCAAATGTGAGAGTGCAAAGAAATTTTGTGGTTTCCTCTTTCATTTCATTGGTTAATTTCAGTGCAAAGCGCATTTCGAACTCATAAGGATGAACTCACTCACGTGATGAATGCCAGCAAATTCGGGTTTCTATTTATAGCTTTCTTTTGCAACATAAAATCTATACTCACGGACCCCATATGAGTTCTGTTCTCCAGTAAACGTTAGCTTTGTTCATCTTATCTCTGATATAGTGATTACTAAGACTCAAGGCAAGTTATTCAATTTCGGTGACTGTCATATCAGCACTTGTCTTAATTCCTCCATTGAATTGCCATTTAAAGTAATGCCTTATGAGTTTTACCTGGATTAGAGACATACAATAAGCATCATTAACCAATGGTCCATACTACCCCAAGGAATAACATTTATGTCGTAAGAGACTAATTAGTAAGATTTCAGCAATGTTCTAATGTACACCTACCTTGATTTCGGCATTAAATGACATCTTACCGCGGGTGATAGTTACAGCCATTACATTCATGTTCATTTATGATTTACATTGGTAATGGAATTTAATGCTGAAAAATGCACGGTGTAAATTAGGTACATATACGCGGTGAAAATTATTCTGGCGTTTATTCTAGAGCATGAGTATTAAGCATTTCTAATGTATTTCGTCAGAATCTCTCTCCTAAGTTATATATGTTCATAAAACAAAGTACAAAATAATTACCTATTAAGGTACCAGGGTTTAAACTCGCCGGGAAAAAATCATTTGACTTGACCGGGATTTGAACCCGGATCTCCCAATTGTCGAGCAGGTGTATTAGCCAGTTGTAACTGATTGGCTTGGTGGTGTAACTGGCTAACACACACGATCGGCAATTGGGAGATCCGGGTTCTAATCCCGGTCAAGTCAAATGATTTTTTCATGGCGAAATTCAACCCTGGTGTATATGCACCGGTGCGAGTGACTTCGTACCACGTCATTTGTTAAATGCAATGATTGGAAATTTACCTTTTAAGTACTGATAGCAGTTACTAAGTACTGAAAAAATTAGGCACATAAATTTGAATGCCTTCAAGCAGAAACAGCGGAAAAAATCTCAAGAAATAGAGATGTTATCGTCAGATGGAGCCATCACGCAATCCGACTCCGGAAGTCGTCTGGTCCTTAACCTTGGGTATGAGTTCACTGAGCGGATGTGAAATTCCAGGCTTGTGTCGCCTCCCATATTTATGGAAACTCTAATGGCAATGGGCGCCCATCACAGCGTACAAATATGTTAATAAGTATAACGGAAATTATTTCGGATGATAAAATGGAATTGGGATGAATGGGAAGAGTAAAAAAGAAAGACCGATGAGTAACAGCAGAAGAAGAGAGCGTAAAGGACAACAAACAATCAAGTGTACACGTACGCCATCTGCACAGAACCACAGCTAAACCATTAAAGTGACCAAAGATCGGGCACGAACAAGTTTCATGATTTAGAGTAAAGCAGTATGCTTTCCAGTGCTACTGTCGGCGTCAAAATGATATAGATAGAGACATTTATTTCACCGCAAATAATAATTACACAAAATACATAATTAATCAGTGAAATTAGGCACCCCTAAAGATTAACCTTTATATAGGGGTTGCCATTAAATAAAAATAAGGCCGCTGTACTTTGAAACCTTGGGCTATGCCGCTGTACTTTGAAAATTTATATCTTGGTCCCTGTAACTGCTAGTGCAATGCTTTATTAACCAATTTAAAGATAATTTTATTTCAATTTCATCAGTATTTTTTATTACTTGATAAAACCAAAAATGGAGCCACAACAATGCAATAATCGACACCGTGCTCCCTAAATTTAGCAGTTTTGTCAACTTCATGAAATTTTTAACTCAGCCTAGGGAAAATTACGCAATCTACAGCATTGACTTTCCACGAAAAGTTGCAAGAATTGTTAGAGATACATAAAATGGCAAGCGCAAATTTAATAACGCATATTTTGTTGTTAGTGAAAGAAAATGTTTAAACATTATCTAGTCCTACAATTTGCACAGAATCAATGTAGTAATGTTCAATGAGTCGGTCCGGTTTAAAGTGACTGGAATACATTGCGTCCTCTAATGTAAAGAGGCAAAATTCAGTAAAATCAGTGAGACATTTCTTTTCCGCTTTGTAATCCGCTATATTTTTTCAGTTTCTCCTAAAGAGGGTTTTCCAGCGAGAAGAAAGAAAGAGAAGGAAAAAGAGATTTTCTCTCTCTCGTATGCATCACATTCCCTGATACAATGAGCTTCACGCGTAGGGCGTCATGGAATTTCGTACCTCCCCCTACACTACAACACGTTTTGATCCCAAGTACAGTGATACCTCGGTTTGCGTTGACTTCGGCTCACCGCTGATTTTGCGAAAACAAAGGGCGACCCACGCGTTCTACTGTCTACTGTGGCGTTGTGTGACCATCACCTTGCGTTTCTCGTCCCATTTCACGCAAATCTTCGGCTGGAACAGAACTTTATGGACATCTTTCTTGTGCGGACTCTTGGTGTTCTGACTTTGAAGCTGATCCTAGAGTCAAAAGACTGAGAAGGAAAGTGTTCCCAGGTTGTGCCTTAAGGTAGTGCGAGCGAGATAGTTCCCTCTGCATAAAAGAGACCATATTCGATACATACGTTTTAATTTCACCAACTGTGAGACACACGAATTAAACATTGCATTATTAATGGCGCAATGAAAGAGTTTTGCATGACATAAATTGTAAGTAATCAAATGAAAATATCTATATAAGTCTTTAACTTGACTCATTTTTTTCACACAGTACGTTGGAAACTCCATGAAAACGGAAGGTTTATTGTGACCCCAAAGAATTTACTGCGGTGACAATTTGATTAATTTTCAAAAATAGTTGAGAAAACACACAAACTACACACTGTTGATTGTTTGACGAGATTTAAGTGTAGGAAATGCCTCATTTTTAATATAATGTCTCTCTGGAGTGCATATATGTACCATTTCCCATGTAAAATGGCAGGTGTTTTTGGCAAATATCTCCAAAAGTAATGTCGTAAAGGGTTGAATTTTTGGTGTCAATGGAAGGGTGATATATTTTTCTTTAAAATTAGACAAATTTCATTGATTTCTAGGTAAAATGATATTTCGCTCAAACTACCTTAAATACCTATGTAAATGTAAAAATGTAAATAAATACCTTCCATAGTTTGAGGCTCAACTATGTGGAAGTTGAATTTGACAAATGAAAAAGTAACTTTGTTTCCTTCCACAGATTTATTTTCCTGATACGACATGTTTCGACACAGCGGTATCGTCATTAGGTACATCATGTTGTACAAGGAAAATAAATCTGTGGAAGGAGACATAGTTACTTTTTCATTTGTGACCTAAGGACCTTATGGAGGGGGATTGCTCTTGAAGAGACATGTATGCACACCTCTCCTACGAGCCGTCTTCTATACGCCATACGCCGTCCTACTTATATTAGTGAATTATATATATTTAAATATGAAAATGCTAATTGGTTGTGGAATTGTACACTATATTTTTTCTCGTTAAATGTGTTTTGGGTATTAGTTATGGCGTTTCTATGACGAACTAATTGGATTTACATTGATTCACAAATGAGAATAATTTCCTCAGTTTTCGTCGGTTTCGGAATTCGCCAATTTTTCGGACGGATTATCGACGAAAACCACGTATATCACTGTACTGTCCTGGGTAGACAGATATCCGCGTCGCACTTCCCACGGTAAAATGCCTTCCCTCGCCCCTCAACTTTCGCAAGCCATGGAAAACATTCCACCGATGAGTAACGGCAAACGGTTCGTAGTTGAGGCTTAAGTGCTCTGGGTTTTGTCGCCGAGGGACACTTGAGGTCCCAACAGGGATCGGAAACTTCCCAGCAACAAAGAAGTCACTACAGATTTCCTCGTTGTTTTCGTCTCGAGAATAAGTGCTTTGTGACTTTAGTGGGCAATTGAAAGTTAAGGGACTCCAAGAAAGCCAATGGGAAGGGATAGGTAGAGTGGGAGAAGGAAAGTTAAGGAGCTTCTGAGCATAGAAAGGGGATTATTGGCTGGTAAATGGGCGCTCATCACAAAGTTGCCTTTCTCGATGCCTTGCCTCCCCCCCCCATCCCCCCAGCCAGTGGTCTTCTGCCGAGAAGTAAAAATGAATACCATAGAGCAGCAACAACATTATTCGCAATGCGGACGGATACGCAAATCGCCACGTGTCGATGGGATATCTACATCTACCTAAAACCCTCCAAAACAACCAAAGGGGAATTTAATGCGCTTTGTAGTCTGTGGGAAATATTATGAGCATTTTCATAATCACTGCAATTGTGAATAACTTCAAATATACATCTAAATCTACATACTACCCCGCGAGCCGCCGCATGAGCGTGTGGCAGGTGGTGGTAGGTCATCAGCCGTGTAAGAATGTAAGTTTTTTGGGAGATGAAATGGTGACATGAATTATAGGAGTGTATTTAGTGGAGCTCAGTTTTAATTGTGGTCGCTTATTGTGCGCGGAAAGAACGAGTTTTTATACCCATCTGTTCGGCAGAGTATGTCTCTTATTTATCGCATCTGTCAGACCTAGAAATGTAGTGAGGCGTCATAATAATATTCTCTGTGTCGCTCTGAAAAATATCAGTTCTGAATTTCTCAAGCAGCCTAAGCCTAGTGTGTAGCCTCCGAGTCTGTAGGGGCTCCCACCTTAATCCCTCTAACAGTTGTTTAACACTATAAGTTCGTTCGTAGCAGTTTTTAACGAAGCGCGCAGCTTTTCTTTGTAATTTGTTAATTTTTTTGGTTAAATATTTATTACCAGGATCCCAAATTCTCGCGGCGTATTCGTGGTGTGGCCTAACCGAAGCAAAGTAGCGTCACTCTTTGACTTTTTCATCCGAGGCCCTTCCTATTACACGCTTAATAAAACCTAGTTTCTTTAATGTTGTGCCACATATGTTTTGTATGTGAGTCCTCCACGACATATCTGAAGTTAATTCTAAGATATTTTACTGCATTTGAAGGTTTTATGTTTACTCCACCCACGGTGTAGATTTGGCTTTTGTGTGATGACTTTCGCAGAAAGTGGACTGTGGTGCATTTGCTGATATTTAATTCTAACACCCACTCCTGGCACCACGAATGCACGTTGTTAAGGTCAGATGACAGAAAATTACACAGATAAGACAATATGCCACCATATAATTTCCCAGATTTTCCAAAGAGTTCCCCACTGTAAGTTACTCGCGAAGTTAGCATCATACGGAATAGACAGTAATATAGTAGGCTGGGTAGGAGATTTATTACATGAACGCGTTCAAAGGGTGGTATTAGATGGTGTCAGCTCAGGCGAAGTAAAAGTTACATCGGGTGTTCCCCAGGGAAGCGTGATAGGCCCAATTTTATTTCTTCTGTACGTAAACGACTTGAATAGTGTAGTAAAAAATAGCAAGCTCCGTCTTTTTGCCGATGATGCAGTAGTGTATAAAGAAATTAGAAATGAAGAGGACAGACAGTGTTTAGCTAAGGATTTAGATGCGATTGATGATTGGTGTGATAGATGGCAGCTAGAATTAAATTTGAAGAAATGCGCGATTATGAATTTTTGGAAAAAGAATGGCCTTCCCCGGAATAATTATAGCATCAAAGAAAACAAAATATGTAACGTAGAATCAATTAAATACTTAGGCGTCACCATCAGTGAAGACATGTCATGGGGGAAACACATCAGGGAAATAACTAGTGTAGCAAACCGTAGATTAGGATTCGTAAAAAGGGTTCTAGGCAAATGCGATGAGAGAGTCCGAGAAAGAAGCTATTTTACACTTGTCAGGCCTCATTTAGAATATGCCGCTAGTATATGGGATCCGTACGAGGAAGGTATGATAAAAGAATTAGAGCGCGTGCAAAGGAGATCTGCTAGGTTTGTTAAATGTCGTTATGATAATTGTATTAGTGTTACGAGTTTAATAGAAGAACTAGGATGGGAATTATTATCAGAACGCAGGTTAAAATTTAGGTTAAACCTTTTAAGTAAATTGGAAACCGATTTGTTCACAGATGACGTTAGATATATATTAAGAACCCCTGCGTATTATGCTAGGTTTGACCATATTAACAAAATTAGAGAGATAGATTGTCGTACCGATAGATTTAAAATGTCATTTTTCCCGCGTACCATAAGAGAGAACAATAGGCAACGTAGCAAAAGGGATAGGTAGGTGTAACATAGTTAGAATAGTCTGTAGTGCATGATGCATGTAATAACTACCAATAATCCCTTCCTTATTATGTAGATTTTAACCTGTACTATACCGTAGTAACTAATATTCTATTGTAATAACTACTGCAATTACTTGCAATAACTAATAATCTACTGTAGTAACTAATAAACCATGACCCTATTTTCTAGCATGTCTACATTATATATCCTACTTACATGGCAATAGTGCATGTTTGGTGATCTTCACCCCCTGCCACACACCCTCGTGGTGGCTCGCAGGGTATTACGTAGATGTAGACGTAGATGAAGTAAATGTATGAAACAATGCCATACATCCTTATATTGGGAGTTGAAGAAAACTCACCCCTGCCACACTCCATTGAGATGGCTTAAAGGGTACATATTTGATAGAGATGTATAAGCCTCCTGCTTCTCTTCCTGCCAATCGCGTGGAGAGGTGAAATTTGACTTCTTAGGGGACAGGTTTGAAACGTCATTTTTTCCGCGAACAATGAAAGATCATACACTGCCAATGAGACTTTTAACGAGGCTTTTCGATCCATAGATTTACTATTTAATTGGTTTACCCCTTCATGCTTGTATCCTTATCTACCACCTCGTACTAACATCATGCCGGGCATGTTTTCAGTATTAATTTGGTATCTCTGTGCATTTATGCAGTTGTAAAGAAACAGGACAGACTTACATCGACAGCATGCGTACGTAGACTCAAGCACGATTGCGAATTCCGCCTCCTGACCCCTATCAGTGGGGACGAAAAGATGAGGAGATAAAGATACGTGCGAATGCTGGAAGGAAATTGGTAGGTATCATGTGGAGCGTATCAAGGAGTGAGTGCCTTTCTAAGGATGCGTAATTCGCCGGGTACAAAAGTGTACTTCTCCCCACTTTGTTGTATGGTAGTGATATATTTTCTGTATGTATTTCCTAAAGGAAATAAGGAAAAGGAAAGGAAACTGTTTGGGCCATGTGATGAGAGGGAAAAGTATAATAACTGTGGCACTTGAGGGTTCGATTGAAGGAAAGAAAAAGAGAGGAAGGAGACGAATTAAATTGGTGGATAAGGTGAAGAACATCAGCTATGATGAAGCAAAGAAGGAAGCTCGGGACAGAAGCGGATGGAGACAGCAGTGGTGTACGGGAACTGCTAGCAGGCAGAACACCAGATGATGGATGATGAGTGAAACATGGGTATGTCAGGACGGACATAAGAGTAGACTAAACGCCGTGGGTATGAGTTATCTGAGAAGTGTTTGCGGCAAAAGTGGAATGGATAGGATCAGGAATGAGTGGGTAATAAATGAGTGTGGTTTAGATGCTCCAGTATTGGACATACATGAAAGGAGTGTGCTTCGTTGGTTTTGCCATGTTGAGAGAATTGATGAGAGTCGAACAACGAAACAGATATATAAGAGTGAAATGAATGGTGCGAGAGGTAGAGGTAGGCCGAGAAAGTTGTGGTTGAATGTGGTTGAGGAAATTCTTAGGAGGAGGAATATTAGGAGTCTTAAAAACAGGAGGGTGTATGTATGTATGTAAAAACAGGGGTAGGTGTATGAAGCAGTGTATGGGGTTAAATGAGGTTATAGAGGTTTTCAGGGATGGGTCAGTATGGAGGAAATTAATGAAGCAGAGTTAGTTGTACAAATATGTATTTATGAGTGAAACTCTGTGACTGTGCCTACCCCGGAAGGGAACTGCGTTACTTGTACGTATGTATGTATGTATCTGTAGTTTCGGTCACATGAACGTTAATGGGGTGATGTGCAATGCACGTCGGGGACTAATAATCCCCTGAAATACATCCACGAGGTGCGTAATTGCTTTTCCACGAAGCGGTGTGCAAATTAGAGACATCGAATCCGAGTAGTCACCGTTGCTACGCCGATACCCCACGGTGCTCCGGATGAACACCAAGAGCACTTCAAAAACCTTCCGTGAGGCATTCACTTAATCGCTTTGACATGGATTCCTCGTGGACGGGCGGGGCGAGTGGTTATGTTATATATATATGAGAGAACCGCTCTTCCTCATCGAGACGGAACCGCAGGCGAGCCACGCTATTTTGAATAAGTGGAATTCTTGCGACGCGACGTGCGGGCAGCGCCACGCGCCGTTGTTCAAACCGCCTGTGCACCGCGACGGCAACCCGGCACGCATTCATTCATGCTGCACTCATTGTCCATTTGGTGCTCTCCTCACCGGGGCGAGGTGCACGAAGATCAAGAGAGAGCGAACGATATAAGGAGCACCATCTTCCGGTGGCACTCGGAAGCTTTCGAAATGTTTTAACCACCTCAAGGATGTGTGGCAGCGGGTGATTTATCACCAACATGCATTGTAATGTACCAGTCACTCTGATTAACATTCCCTACACTGTAGGTATGCGACCAATGCCTCAGAAACTACTTATGTACATGTCCACCACATACAATAGTCATACAAGAATCTAACGAAACGTGTTGTTAGTATTGCGAGGCAGATTAAGAGACAAGCATTTGGGAGCGAAACAATCAACCAGCCACCCGACTTGTCGACTAATCTACATCTAGTTCTCATTAGCGGCCATTGTGATCTCTTATCGATCGCATCAAAAATTCCATTTTTAACACATGTTCTGCAGTCCATTTTCCTCTTTCATTCTCATGATATATTTTATCTATATGTTGGAATTCGTGAGCTATTAATGGCGTGGTCAGAATATACATCGGTTTTGAATTTTTCAAACATATTTCTATTCTCATGCATGGAAGCACTATCATTTGCTTCAATTCAATGATTAATTTTTTTAACCGTATTTTTATCATTTTCGATTTCCGCTCGCGACGCCAGCGCTTCTCCGCTGCTATGTGACAGTGCGATGGATTGCAATGATCTAAAGGTATACTGGCGACTATGGAATCACGAGGAATCCCCATCTTCCTCTTGTATGAGTGCTCTCGCGGAGAAGTGAGTCATCGTGAAATGCAATAAAGCACTGTTTGAAAATGAATCTATTTAGGGACGTCCCACAGTGGGCTGAAATAAAAAAATAACGTATTCATATCTCTTTATTATCCGTAGAGAGATGAAGGCAAGTTGTGAAAAGACTAAAAAACTAAAGAATAAACACAGAGAATATTATCACGACGCCATACTACATCTCTAGGTCTGACAGATTCGATAAAATAAGAGAGATACACGGCCGAACAGATAGGTACAAAAACTCGTTCTTTCCGTACGATCACAATAAAACTGAGCTCCACTAAATACGCTCCCATAATACACGTCAACATTTCTCCTCCCAAAACCTTCCATATTTACACGGCTGGTGACGAAACACTCCGTGCGATACGCCCATGCGGCGGATCGCTGGGTAGTATGTAGATGTAGATGTAGAAGATACTCCCACTCTACGATTTCGGGTAACGCTTGTATGAACGATCTTACGCACGATAATAGAGCGAATAGTCGTGGTAAGAAGACATTGCATTATTTCTCCTCACACTCCCCCGCACCTCCTCTGCCACACCCTCTAATAACTTTCATCTACATCTACGTCATACCCTGCAAGCCACCCAAAGGGTGTGTGGCAGGGGCTTCCACACCAGGCATGCATCAATAACACGGCAGAACACCGAAACTACATTGAAAAAAGCGTACCACACATGAAACGCGCCAATTGAAATCTACTAACCAAGAAACATTCTATCGTCAATCGTTCCAACATCCAAGGGGTACAAGGACTACTACATATACAAAATATCATGCATAAATAAGAACATCAATATTTACAGAATGCATAAATAAGAACTTAGAAAATATAAAGAAAAAGATCTACAGTCTAGCTAATGTCACTATTTGCACTACATATGACGACGATCACAGCTGTTATGCTCCGGAATTGTACGCGGAAAAAATGACATGGGGGTTAATAGTATGTTTTTCACGTCGTCAGAGAAATTATTTTCCTGAAATTGAGCGAAGAGTTTAAGCCTGTAATTTAATCTAGGCTGTGATAGCGATTCCCATTCCAATTCTTCTAACAATCCAGACACACTAGTAAACTTATCGTAGCATCGTTTTACAAACCTAGCTCCTCTACACTGTACGCGATCTAATTCCGATATCAACCCCGCTTCATATGAATCCCATACACTGGCAGCATATTCCAGATGAGGCCTAACGATTGAAAAATAGCAAGGTTCTTTCACTTTCTCATCACATTTTCCGAGTATTCTCTTGATAAAGCCTAGCTTCCTGTATGCTCGACCGTATATTTCCCGAATATGTTTTCCCCAAGAACAAACTTTCAGGGGCTGCCAACCCACCGGCTTGGCCACGGCCGGCCGGCAACCCAGTCTTCCCCACTCCCTCGTCTGTGATCGGCTAACGGTTAACAACGCCGAAAGGTTTGGGGGGAAAGGTTTGAGGGGAGGGGGAGGGAGAAGGGAGGAAAAGAGGGGGAGGGGGGGAGGGTTGAGGAAGAGGAATTAGTAGAATGAGCGGGGAAGGGGTGCGTTCGGGTGGCGGCAGCGGTGGACCAGCCGAAGAAAGTGAACCCCACGGAAGTATTGCCACGAAGGCGATCGGCGCTGCAGAGAATCATAAGCCGAATCCGCATTCACTTCACAGTTCTGATTCCTCCGTCCGGCATTCATTTGTTTGTCTTTCATTTTGGTGGTCCAAGGAGGGATTTTCCCTTCACGTGCAGTGCGGGCGTCAAACGATGCATTCGTGATCACATTTTTACCCTTTTAATACATTTGACCATGTCTTGGGAATTGTATGTACGAAATTCCAAAGACATATACAAATTATGGAGATAGAATGCTAAGAGTAAGGATACCGAAAAAACTCAATTATGTAAATGTTTAGTATACCTAATATAACCACAATTTTAGAATTGAAAAGAAATTGTAAGAACATATTGCTTGAAAATCAATGATAACTTATTGAACGGGTTGTTATTCTCCTGTATATGTTTAACTGATAAAAAGTGTGTAATTTATTTTCTTTATAATTGGAGCAATAATTAATTGTACCTGATCAACATATGTATTTTCCTGTATAATTATACTGATGTGATGTAATAATGGAATAAAAATCCACCAATGCTCTGCACTATTAAAATTTTGCCTACACAAACACCTCTTGACGAGCCAGTGGCTCAGGAGGACTTATATCGTATTACAATGTTTACCTGTGCTGAAATTAATTTGTAAACATTTCAATTTCGCCTATTTCTGATAATGGTACTTGTATTACTTGCATTATTGTAACGACACCTGTATTTGGATTATTATTTATAACTAAATAGTAATGTATTTCTGAAGTGTTTGTATCCAATAAATGTATGTTCACAGGAAAAAAATGCTATTTTAACGCGTGGCGTTGTGGCACGTGACATTTAATTCGAAATAATTCGGTTCTTTACGTACATATTTTCTTCTAATAGTGAAATTTTACATTCCATGTTGTTATAATGACGGTTTACAAATAACTTGGTGTCATACCGGGTTACAGCACATTTGCATACGATTTTTGCTTGGATTTGATTTCCTCCCCGAAAACTCAAGTCATAACAATGCTATAATGGCGGCAAACATTCAAAAACGTCTCTCTTCATCTACATCTACATCTACGTCATACCCTGCAAGCCACCCAAAGGGTGTGTGGCAGGGGGTGCTTTCGCACCAGGCATGCATGAATGATATGGTAGAACACCGACATTACATTAAAAACCCGCGTACTACACATGCAAAGCGCCAATTACAAATCTAATACCCAAGAAACATTGTATCTCCAATCGTTCTAACATGCAAGGGATACAAAGACTACTACTACAGATTCAAAATATCATGCATAAATAAGAACATCATTATTTACATCATGCATAAATAAGAAAGAGGAGAATATAATGAGAAAGATTAACTGCCTGCCTATTGTCAATACTCGAACTATTCATGACGACGATCACAGCTGTTATGGTCCCGAATGGTACGCGGAAAAAATGACATTTTATACCTATCGGTTCTACAATCTAGCTCTCTAATTTTATTGGCGCGATCTAATCTGCCGTAGTACGAAGGGGTTAATAGTATGTTTTTTACGTCGTCAGTAAAATGATTTTCCTGAAATTTATTTAGGAGGTTAAGCCTATAATTTAATCTACGCTGTGATAGCGATTCCCATCCTAATTCTTCTAACAGTCCAGACACACTAGCCAACTTATCGTAGCATCGTTTCACAAACCTAGCTCCTCTTCGCTGTACGCGATCTAACTCTGATATCAAGCCCGTTTCGTATGGATCCCATACACTAACAGCATATTCCAGATGAGG
Organism: Ceriagrion tenellum; assembly: GCA_963169105.1. Classification (NCBI taxonomy): domain Eukaryota; kingdom Metazoa; phylum Arthropoda; class Insecta; order Odonata; family Coenagrionidae; genus Ceriagrion; species Ceriagrion tenellum. The sequence goes on from OY720644.1 coordinate 7,314,972, forward strand.
CCTAACGATTGAAAAATAACAACGTTCTTTCACTTTCTCATCACATTTTCCGAGTACTCTCTTGATAAAGCCTAGCTTCCTGTATGCTTGACCGCATATTTCCCTAATATGTTTTCCCCAAGATAGGTCGTGACTAATTGTGACTCCTAAGTACTTAACAGACTCGGCGTGAATAATTTCTGTATTTTCAATTCTGTATGCCCTAAATGGCCAATTTTTCTTTTTCCAAAAGCTGACTGCTACGCACTTTTTTATGTTTAGTTCCATCTGCCACTTTTCGCACCAAGCATGAATAGCAAGTAGGTCGATTGTTAACGAGTCGCTATCTTCGGAATTGTTAATATCCCTATACACAACCGCGTCGTCTGCGAAGAGTCTAAGCTTACTTTTAACGACGTTACTAATATCATTAATGTACAAGAGAAATAAAAGTGGACCAATTACACTTCCCTGAGGAACACCCGATGTAACGCTAACTGTGTTTGACATGATACCGTCTATGACAACCCTTTGTTCCCGCCCATGTAAGAATTGATTAATCCAACTAATAATGTTTTTATCTATTCCATATGCTTCTAGTTTTGAGAGCAACTTAACGTGAGGTACCTTATCAAAAGCTTTCCTAAAATCGAGGAATATCGCGTCAACTTGGACATTATTTTCACCCGAGAGCAAGATGTCATGAACGAAGAGGGCCAATTGGGTTTCGCAAGATCTACCCTTTCGAAATCCGTGTTGGTTATTTATTAACAATTCCTCCCTATCTAAATGACTCATAATGGAGCTTACGATTATGTGTTCAAATACCTTACAGGAAATGGATGTGAGAGAAATAGGCCTATAGTTACTAGGGTCTTCCCTGTCGCCGCTTTTGAATATAGGTGTGACATTTGCTACTCTCCAGTCCTTAGGCACTACATGATCTACTAAAGATTTGGTAAATATTAATTCTAAGTAAGGCGCTATGTCTGATGCCATTGTTTTATATACGTGAGCAGGTATTTGATCTGGACCGGGGGATTTGTTGGGGTTAATATTTTTTAGCTGCTGTTCTATGCCGCGACAATTTATAATAATTTCAGGCATACATGTTTGGGAACGAACTGGCTGCGGATCGAAAAGATGTGGTGTATAAGTACTGAAAATGCTTTTGAAGAATGAGTTTAACGAATTGGCTTTTTGTAGACTGTTGGTTATCTTTTCCCCTTTGATATTCTTAAGCGTGTGTACTGTTGATTTATTTCCTTGAGTGTCCCTAACATACGACCAAAATGCCTTGGGATTATCGTTCAATTGTTCTCCCAGTAATTTACTTTTGAAATCAGCTAACGCCCTTCGGCACGCTTTTTTTGCTAAGAGTTTAGATATTTTGTAATTTTCGGTGACTGTGTATAGTTCTTCGGAGGATTTGTTAATTTTTGCCCTTTTTAACCTAGCATGACATGTTCTTTGGTGCTTTAATGTTTTTCTAACCTCCGCGTTATACCACCTAGGCTCTGCATTGGCTCTTTTCCATTTACTTGGTATGTATTTGCTAACTACTGATCGTGTAACGTTGAGGAAAGTATTCCACAAAACCTCAGTATTACTGTTGATACTTATTTTTTGAAAATTAGTAAATGACTTTTGGAACTCTCGTTTCATACCTTCGTAGTCAGCCTTATTATATAAGTAGATTTTTCTTTGTGGATTATGTTTCTTGATCATGCTCACGGAAAAATTAGCTTTAACTATCTTGTGGTCGCTTATTCCCTTATCCGTACCTATGTTTACAACCATGTGTGGAATATTTGTCGCTAAAAGATCAAGTGTATTTTTCCCTCTAGTTGGAGCAGTGACTAATTGATGTAGTGAGTGAGATGTGAATGTATACAGGAGTGACTCACAAAGGTCTTTGTCTTTCCCCCCAGTGATAAAACTGTACGTGTCCCAGTCTATGGACGGAAGATTGAAATCCCCACCGATTATAATATGACAGTCGTTTTTTTGAGTGGTTAATTTACTGAGTTGACTTTCTAGTTCTAATATTGAGGTTATATGGGTATCTGGTGGTCTGTAATATGCGCACACATAGATTGTTTTTGCTTTAGGATTTTGAATGGAGCACCATACGCTTTCTACCTGGTCGTCGGAAAATGACTCCCTCCTACTAATATAACAATCCTTCACTGCAATAAAAACTCCTCCCCCGGTCCTTTCCACTCTATCTTTTCTATAAACTGTGAAATTTTTTGGGAATACTTCATTATCTGCGATTTCGTTACACAACCAACTTTCCGTCCCTATAATTAAATCTGCGTCAGTAGTTTCAATTAGATGGTAGAAGTCAGCTACTTTATTCCTTAAGCTACGGCAATTTACTACCACGACAGAAAAGGATTTATCAGTGAGCGTATTCCCGGAATGTGTATTCTCATTACAACTCGCTTTCTTAGGTATATTCAAAGTTACATTACTGCTATTTTTTGAAACTGGCCTCTTACTGTTCTCTTTAGACTTAACACTTTCTTGGATATTTTTTCTATTAAATATTGTTCGCGATGGTACTTGATTCGACCCATTAGCTGACCTACTCTCTGCCCTACCCTCTATCCTAAAAAAGGTCTACAGTGATCGAGTATGCTACTCGCTACACAGCTAGCTGCCTCGGCCGTGTAATGGACACCAGAACGGTTCAGAGGGGTCCGACACGATCGGATTGCCGGCCGAAGGTCGACGAAGGAGGCTCCAATGTCCGTGCAGAAGCGACGCAACCTCTGGTTTATGCGCTTGCATCTATATATACAACGATCTATATGTCTCTCGGATTTCTCTCTCTCTCTCTCTATAAATATTTATATATAATAAAATAGGAAACTTACAGGGGGGTAAAAAGACAATAGTAAATAGAAAGTCTTACTGGAAACGTTTCGGGTGTTAGCCCGACCTCAGTCACAGTCTCTCTGTGACTGAGGAAGGGCTAACACCCGAAACGTTTCCAGTAAGACTTTCGTTTTACTCTCGTCTTTTTACCCCCCTGTAAGTTTCCTCTATTATTGTGTTTGTGGCCATTTGGCGAAGTTTTCTATTGTGTGTATATATGTAAATATATTTATACGTTAACATTTGTGATGAACTCCAGAGTGTAATCAGATGTATGTCAGAGAAATAAGATCGAAGATTTTTTTTTCAAATTACCTGTAAATTTATAAGAATATTCACTCAAATACTCACGACTACAGTTCTAGTCACTTCAAGGTAGCTTGAGTCCATATTCCAGTTTTATCATAAAATTTATGCTCTTGATGACAAAAATGGAGAAAAAATTGGTAACACTTATGCCGCAAAACAATTGCTCTCTATGACTTAACTTACCATTGATAAGAAAAACATTTTAGTCTGACTCTTATAAATGACTATTTTTTTCACTCTGTACGCTCAATGTGCCTGTGCAAAGGATGTTTAGTTTTTGGGCTACTGCTCCGATTTTTGGGCCAACCTACACAAGTAATACGATGATTAGCTGATATTTTCGTCTCATCATAAAACAATCCAGTTTTTCTTATGATCAAGCCAAAATTCAATCAATTTTATTACAAGTGATATATCGCACAGACTACTCGAATATCGTAGATAATCTCATCCTGATCAAAAAGATTTCACCTTCCAACTAGCTCCAAAAGATCGGCAGCTTTCTCTTTTTCTTCTAGAATTATTCATAAAATAAAAACTGTGAGCCATTTTTTAATGGGAAATTATTGGGTCACGGCGTTCCACATGGGTATTGTTAATAAAAGTTGCGGATTAATAATAATTCGATCTGTGTTTTCCGTGTGTTCTCTATTTTTTTAAAGAACATATTCATTGCTCCCTGATCAAATATTCTAGATATTTTCTGCCTAAATTTTCTATAGCTAAGGCGTATCATTGAATTCAGTATTTTATTAAACAGCGCAAGGAAAAATGCGATTGTTAGCATATGATTGCACTAACACAGACGCGAGAGTACTCCATACGGGTAGTTAGAGTGAGATATCAATTAACCAAGAATTCAATGAATTTGGCCATACTTTTCCACCTTTACAAAGATGCCAGGTTATCTGCCGCTTACCGAACTACATTTCGAGTTGTTTTCCAATCAATATCAGCCATTTTACTTTGGAGATGGTACGGGTATGCAGTACAGAGAGATCTCATTGAAAAATAAAGATAATAATTCTGAGGACACGCTTGAATTGGATATTAGATCTCTGGCTTGAATTTAGATCTTCTCTTTAAGTTAGTCCGAGCGAAATAGTTCCCTAGTCATAACAGAGACCATATTCGAACTGTACGTTTTAATTTCACCAGCTGTGGGACAGATGAATTAAATATTGCATTATTAATGGTGCAATAATATAGCTTTATATGACAGAAGTTGTAAATAAACAAATGAAAATATGTAAATAAGTCTTTAACTTGACTCATTTTTTTTCGTGCAGTGCGTTTGAAACTCCTTCAAAACGGAAGGTTTTTTTGTGATACCCAAGAACCTATTGCGGCGACAATATGATTAATTTTCAAAAATCGTTGAGAAAACATACAAACTACATGATTTTAGTTGTTTTATGACATCTAAGTGTTTTAAATTGCTCATTATTTATGTAATGTCTCCCTGGAGTACTTAAACGTATCATTTCCCATATAAAAGGGCTGGTGTTTTTTGGCAAATAACTTCGAAAGTAATGTATTTTGGGGTTGAATTTTTGATGTCATTAGAAGTGTGAGATATTTTTATTTAAAATGAGCCCAAATACATTGATTTATAATTAAATGATATTTCGCTCAAACTACCTTAAGTACATTTTGGGGCCGGATAGGTTATGCAAGAATGAATCACAAGCGTCAGAGTCAAAGACATTCGAGGTGTCGAAACGCACCGCGCGTGACTGAATGGGTGATGATTTGAGTACCTATAGTATATTTAGAGGAGGGTGAGTCGACTGTTTCTCGCGAATTTTCGGCACCGGTGACGGGAAAGGGGAAGACAGGGAAAGCTAAGGTGGTGTACGCTGCAAAAGAGTGTCGCTGATTGGACTCGGGAACGGAAATTCCTGGAGAAAGAGCCACGGCGTGTGAAGAAAGTCCCTATGGATGGCTGGAAGGGGTAAAAAAGAGTCCGGCTAGCGGAAGATAACCGTACATTGAAAAGTGTTACGTGTCGAAAGAAAGGATGACAAGGAGGAGCAATGGTGGTGTGGCTCGGAAGTGCCTTTGGAGGGAGGCGTCGCCGTGCCTACGCGGCATGGTGGTAGGCGAGGGAGAGGGGTGTTCGGGGATGGGAGGGGGGGAGGGGGGAGATAGTGCGGCAGGGAGGGATGGGTTGAGCCAGTTTCTCGTCGACTTCTGATTCATTGAATTTTTCGAAACTCCCTTTCTCTCTCTCTCTCTCTCTTTCTCGCAAATCCCTTCCCATTCGTTCCCCTTTTCGCGACTTCCTCCCGGCACGACCGGAAGTGACGGACTCGTTCGACAGAGTTGCAAAATCTTGACAGACGCGATGACACGATTACATTTCACGAATCATCTTTCAGACAATTAGATAATTATACCTGGGATCTCACTTAGAGAAGCAGTATTCTTTTGGAACGTTGCTCATTTAACTTAGTTTAACTCATCATCCAAATGTCTTGACATCCCTCTCCATATGGATCGAATATCCGTCTCTCCGTGTATCCCAAACGCTCTCTTTCTTAAACGCCGTACGTATTTAATTCCACCCTTGCACCGAAAAACCCCTCCCTCGACCTTTTCTCTTCACCTCCCACCCATTAACTTCGTTGTTTTGTAAATACACTTTGTTGTTACCTTATCTATTAGTTTTTGTGTGACTTGTTTTTGATGATTCTGTTAATATTTAATATTAATGTATTATATGAACCAATGTAAATGGCCATTGTGCTGTTTTTGGGGTTATAATGAATTAATAAATAAATATAGGATGCAATACACTAGTCTCATCTTTTTCTTAAGTGTTTGGAGACGTTCTGGGAGCTTTTTTACTGCGTTTCCTTCGAAATCGCCCCACCAGCCTTCACCTCTGCTTCTGAAGACGAAAAAGTTTCTTGGCATTGAAGATCACGAGTCGCGACTCATGGTGGACTGTAGGGAGGGATAGAATAAACCTTAACGCTGATTTTCGCGAGATATTCAGAACAGCATATGTGATGTGCGGTCATGAGTAATCGCGGTCGAGTGTTCACCCTACTGCTATGGAATTTTGTCTCCTGTGATTGATGTGGTATAGGAAAATTTTATTTAATACTCCTTCTTGCTGCGCTTTGTAAAAAAATGAGCCTATCATAGTACAACATAGATTGCCGACCAGGAGAAATAAGCAAAGTTTTAACGACGATAATTGCTCGTCGTTTGTTACCTTTGTTGCAGAGGGCGAGCTGAACGCTTTTCAACTCACAACGGCGCACTCTGGAGAATAATGAAGTGAAATCAATGAAACTTTCCCTGCGTATATATTTCACAAGAAACCAACAATATAGCAGAAAATTATATCACAAATAGTTATTGCAAAATAGATTGCCCTTAAAAATAAAAAAACTTCATCACTCTGTAATGGACGGTCATCGTCGTTGGTCATTGAGAGTTTTTGGGTTGAAGAAAGATTTTACACAAATGATGTGCAATTTCCACTCTCGACGACACAATAATATTTAACAAAAGATGAAAAGTAAGGAAAATTTCACATAAGCTGCTATAAAACGAACGGTTACTTTCAGGAGTGAACATCAATAGGTTTCATGTAAACAGAGAACGCCAAAAGGTCTGATAATGAACAGTGCTGGATGGAACCGTCGTCTTATCAAATATCTGCGAAATTTTACTAAGAATCGATTCGTTCTCGGCGATTGTTGATCGTTACTCAGTACTGGAACGGATCAAATCTATGACATCGACGTCCGAAACAAAGAATATACGAGAAGCATTCGCCGGAAGAGAATCATTTCGTCTATGTTCGGCGTCACTCTAGAACCGGTACCGACGACGAATGGACTCCTCGAATACGGTCGAATAATCCATCAAAAGATAGACAACTGGACAGCGACGCCTTGGGGACATCTTTTGGTGGCTCAAGCAATCTATGTTCAGCAGCAGATTGTCGCTGAAATAGTTGCTCGTTAGGTCACTCATTAGAGATATCTTTCGATGGAAGGGAAAAAAATGTATCTTGCCGATTTGGTTTTTATTATTATTAGTGATACATGATGCTTAAACTCGTAACCACGAGGCATTTAACATACATTTAGTGGCCATTTGATTTAACATAGCTAAATATAGATAGATATTCTTTCGAGCGCAAAATAATTCATTTTATGTTATTATACTTGTACTGACCAATGTCAAAATGACTCACAGCGTCCGATATCAGAAAACAACGTATTGCAATTTTAGTTCATCAAAATTTTTAATACCGGGACGAAAATTCTCACTAAAACACGATTCATTTGAGAAAAATTAAAATATGTATATAAATATAGCGTTGAAAGGGTAAATATATTATTGTGCCATTTCCGTTACTGCGTCTACAGTGAATAACATTGCACAGAAACACGACAATGAAATTCGGTCCAAGCACTTACTTCGATTTTCAAAGACAAAGAGGCTATGAAAATATTAGCTCGGATCTCTATTGCTTCTTTCGATCCTTCGATCACGGGCCAATCAATCGATCGCCCTAGAAACGGCCGAGTCACGACTTCGATCGGACAGTCACAGAGTGGATTGAAGTCTCGACCCGTCGAGTCCCTTATGCTCGACCGATCGTGCTCCAGCTATCGTTTTCATCGCCTGCTCAAATCTTCCGCTGGAAGAATAGGGCGTGATGGAAGGTTGGGGGCTTCTCTCCGCACCCCTATAGTCAGCAACGCACGCGATCGAGGCGAGAGATGCGTTCGTGCGTAAAAAGACGTCGGAATGAAAGGGGTGTCGGCGTTTTAAATGGGGCACCGCTCCGTTTGAATGGAGGAAGGATGTGTATAGCGAGAGAGGGGTTTTTCCATTCTCGACAAGCCTCCAGCAGTCCCTCCCACGCGTTGCCCCCATGACCCAGTGGCCCCCACGGAGGGCGGAATGGGGGTGGGATGGGCTTGAGAGTGGATGGGATGGAAAGAAGGCAGTCCAGAAGAGGAGACAGACAGACGCTGGGAGTGGGCGGGACTCACCCTCGGCCGAGTTCCCTTGTTTCCGTGTCCCGGCAGCGGCGGTGACTCAACCATTCAGCGGATCGCAAGGAGAATACTCGAAAGCGTGCGTTGCAGTATCAAAACGAGAAGAATCGACTTTGAGGACAATTGGACCTTTCCATTCGCCTAAGATGGCTCCACCCTCATTCATTGATAGGTCGAGCAAACATTGCACTGCTTGACGGTAGTCCGAGCGAAATATTATTTTTCTTAGAAATCAATGTATTTGGTCTCATTTTAAAGACACCCTTCTAACGACACAAAAAAATTTAACCTCTTACCGCATTACTTTCAGAGATATTTGCTAAAAAAATACCGGTCCTTTTAGATGGGAAATGGTTCGTGTGTGCACTCCAGAGAGATATTTTTTACAAAATGAGGAATTTCTAACACTTGGATATCGTAAAAAACTAACAGCGTGTAGTGTGTATGTTTCCTGAACTATATTTGAGAATTAATCACATTGTCACCGCAGTAGGTTTTTGGGTATCACAAAAAACATTCTGTTTTGAAGGAGTTTCATACGCGCCGCGCGAAAAAAATGAGTCAATTTAATGACTTATTTAGATATTTTCATTTAATTACTTACAATTTCAGTCATATAAAACTATGTTATTGCACCATTAATAATGCAATATTTAATTGATGTGTCCTACGGCTGGAGAAATTAAAACGTATAATTCGAATATGGTCTCTATTATGACTAGGGAACTATCTCGCTCGGACTACCTTAATTTTCCATGTGTATTTATTTCTGCATCTTTCTCTATGGACTCTCTCTGTTTTTCCTTCAATTATGTAATAATGTTCTTCACAAACGCATCTTGCCTCAGGGTACGTCTTATTCATCTGATTCCTCTTTTCCGTTCTGTCTTCCATAGGGTCCCTTTCCCTTCTACTCCTTCGGAAGCCTCACAATTTTTAATTCTTTCCCTTCAATTTATCTTCAACACCCTCCTCCGGCACCAGGTTTCGAAAGCTTCGACTCTTCCCCGGCCCGTTTCTCCAATGGTCTATGCTTCCGAACCATGAAGTGCTATGCTCCACATAGTCGTTTTCTCAAATCTACTATTCCCTCCTTCGTTGTCTAATCTTTTTTGAACGCGGCTGGTATATTTCCACAATGAACCGGCATCCACTTAGCTTGTGCTGTTCCTCGCATGAACTCCGTTGTACTTCATCCGTTCCACGTGGTACTCTACTTTCCCTCTTCTTAGTGTGACTCTCTATTCACGCTTCTCTCATTGATATATTCTGCTTCTTTTTCCCACGTACTACGAGTTTAGTCTTCGTCTTATTTATTTTCATGTTGTAATCTTGTATAACTGGTCCTTTGTGTTTAGTGACTTTTAAGGATCGTAGCGATTTCCTGTTATATCGTCTGCAAAGCGGAGCATGTTCATTTCTTTTCCGCTGTTCATAATACCGTTCATTCCAATTTCTTGAGCTTCTCTTATTGCGTTCGCCATTTTTTGCCGAATACTGCAGGCTCAACCGTAAATGGACACAAAAGTCATTTTATTCATATTCTATAGACTCTAAGAAAATTTCACCCTTCATTGAATATGGATAACAAAACTTTAACCTTTCCGCACTGTCATTCCTGCAAAGTGAATTGGAATTAAGTGGTGTTAAATGGCAGAATGGAAGAAACGTAAGGGAATAATTATGCGCTTCTCTGTCTAATATGCAAGTCATTTTCGCGGTAAACTGATTTTAACCAACGAAAGGTCACGGTAAATTGATTCAAAATAAAATGGACGCATCTCTCCGTCTTATTTTTGTGTCATTACTTTTATACTACGAAAAGTGTGGTCGAAATGGAGGGAAATTGCAGTTAAAATGCGGCAATTCTATAGAATTGGCGCTGCAGTCAGAAGCGTCGCTGGCGATTAAAAAAACCCTCATCGAAAATATGTAATCGTGGAATAAAGAGCGTATTTTTTACATTATTTTTTGTTTTCAATAACTAACGCATACCATCAGCGAAATCTATTTTTTAAATTTATTTGAAAATAATACGCAATTCAGTACTCGCTTTGACTCACGAAGTCGCGATGGAACCTCCCGTTTGCAGTTTACATCGCAATTTCTTTCCATTCGTTGCAGACTGCGTACACTTGACCGCGCACTTTATAACACACCGGGTGCTGAGACGATGAGCGATATACGACAAAAATACTTGTGCACTTACGTACGCCATTTTCTTTTCTCCGTTGGTTTTTAGTGAAATCGTCGAAAATGGGAGTGTTAAAAAAATTTCGTTTAAAAAATACTTAATTCAAACGAATTGACAGTGTATGTAATGCTGCGCCCAATGGGTCGGAAACTTGGTCATTGTGGGAGGAGGATAGGTACGTGCAAACTGGAGGAATTTGAGGGACCGACGGTGAGAGGAAAGGGTACCGATGCTGCTGATTGGGACGGCGTTGAACGAAAGAAATTGAATATGACTTTAAGTCGTAAGGTAGGAGATATGAATAACTGGGAGTGATACAAATGTTTTGGCCAGGAAATATTTAACAGGCCACCCTTTAAGAATAAATGTCGCCAGTGACTGATCAGAGACATACCAAACAATTGGCCGAAAGTTATATGAATTAAACAGAATTCGATGTTTGTGCAAATTGGAGTCTTTATATTTTTACTTTCTTTTCATATTGAGAACGATTTTTCAAAATTAGCTATGTATACTAATTTTGTAGCGTTTCAGTCATTCTGTATCCGTTTTGTTTCTTTCTCTGTCAATTTTTGACCTAGAAGAGTGAGGTTTGGTGCGTTGAATGTGGAATCTTTGTCTTCGTGATTTGGTGGTAGTTTTGGATTTTTATTGGGCGTGTGGCAGGGGGTTTTAGGTCACCAGCCGTGCAAATGTGTAAGTTATATTTTTGGGTTGTGGTTGTAACAACAAGATGCTGGGAAACGCAGTGACAAGGGAGAAAGGCCAATAGGGAGAGTGGAAGAGTGTAAAGGTTGAAACAAAAGAAACCCACAGTGCTCTCCTATTCAAATGGCTTTAAAAACAACAAAGGAGAACAGTGAATGAAAAAAAAAAACTTTTCACCAAGGAGCTAATTTTAGACTAGGACACTTACCCCCTGCGGGTACACACCCCTGCTCACGGGTTGAGCAGGCTAGCTGCCTGATAGTATATATATATATATATATATATATATATATATATATATATATATATATATATATATATATATATATATATATATATATATATATATATATATATATATATATATATATATATATATATATATATATATATTTCATTCTCTTTCCATTTAACCAATTGTATCCCATAGAAATTAATTATTATAACATCTCCCAAACTTCCATTAAAATTTTCTACAGTTGTTATTCTTCACAAAGAAATTGCTCTGCAAGTCATTACTTTTAAAATAAAAACTCTCCCAACTAAGCTGTGTAACATCTTCCAGAACCTTTAATAGAAAATTTGAGATTGAATTAACATTTTTAAAACCAACCCGTTTATTACACCATTCACGACAGAGGTCAATATCATCTGTAAATAAAACGAAGTCTGCTGTACGTGGTATTTCTTTGTCATAAATTTGATACACGAGTTACCGCAGTAACCGCGGTGAACAGGTCGAGGCTTTCTCAGCATGCTCGCCAACGTCACTGCGGCAATTCAGGAAGTGTGCGGAAAGACTCTTCATGGCAGTTACAAGGAAGTGGAATGATTTCAATATCCCATTGCCTACAGAGTGTGTCGAATGAGATTATAAGTATTTAGCACGGAATCCGCCGCCCATCTCTCTCTCTCTTTCCACGGTTGAATGATCCATTTGATTGTGTCCGCTGTTCAAACTTTCATCGACCGTAACGAAAGATTTTGTCATTTTTTTAGTCAAAGGATTCGCGCAGTTTCCGTTTCCTGCAGCGGAAATTAATGCGGTGTCATTTAGAACTGCATCGCTCAAATGGCTGCAGAATATTGGGGTCAATATTTTATCTAAATGTTGAAGATTATATTATGGTATTATATCTGCACAAATATTTCGCTATTGTCTATGGCAAATTTTTAGACATAACAATTTGATGATACATTGTCCGATGAATAATTAACGGGTCGGAAAATATTTTATCGGTACTTGGAATGCGAGAGGAGTATATGGAAAGGAGCATGAGTTGTTGAATTACATGAAAATGTGACGAATGGATGTTCTGTGTGTATGCGAAACTAAGCGTAAGGGACGGGATGTTGTTACTACAGATGGCGGTGATCTGGCACTGTGGTCAGGAGTTAACTATAATGTACACTGCAGTCAAGGTATAGGACACATTCTTAATGAGAGAGCTAAGTTACTGGTAAGGAAGTACAAGTTAATAACAAGGGGATCGGGTTGGGTTGGTGGTTAGAGTACTCGCCTACCACACCGGCGGCCAGGGTTCAAATCCCTGCAGAGGAGGATGTTTTTCAGAGGAAACCCGATCCCTACTTGAGTGTCTTGTGGAGGGCACTTCAAGGAGAGTACTCCGTCTGTCGGATGAGACGTTAAGCCGCGGTCCCCTTGGCGCCTTTTGTTAAGAGCAGGCTAATGACGACGCCGGGTTTCTATCCACCCTTCCTCCCTTACCTATCCCCTATGGTGCAAATGAGCTTAGCCGTCGATCACCTCCCCCAAATATCCAATCCAATCCAATATCCAACAAGTTAGTAACCCCTAGATTGCTTTGGGTTCACATGAAATTAGGTATTACGAGAGTTGCGATTGTGGCGTGCTATGCATTGGAGAGAGTGACAGTGTGAAAGATGAGTTTTGGGAAAAAATGAGAGAGATTTTGAATGAATGTGACCCTGGTGAGAGAATAATTGTACTAAATGACATGAATAGCTGGGTTGGTGTGAGGTGGGATGCATCTGATAGAGTGGTTGGAATACTTGGTGACCCTCGAGTGAATGATAATGGTGAAAACTTGGTGAGTGTGTGCTTGGAAAAAGGATTGTTTGTGTCGAATACATGGTTTAAACATAAGAGAATACACATGTATGCTTGGCAAAGGGGCGATTGTAAAAGCATGATTGATTTTATTGTGTATGATAAGATATTGAGAGAGTTAGTGTGGGACACGCGAGTGATGAGGGTGCTGAATGTGGAACAGACCACTATTTGGTACTCTCCAAAGTGAACCTGGGCAGAAAGTGGGTGTCAAGGAAGAGTTTTGCGCGAAAGCACTTGAGAGTAAAAGTGGAGAAGTTGCTAGACAGTGAAGTAAGAATGCAGTATGGTTGCATGCTTGATGATGCTCTTTCCTTGAAGCAGAGAGAATGGGACGAGTATATCAGAAACGAGAATTTGAATGATGCGCGGGAGTGTTTAAAAGGAGTGATTGTAGAATGTGCTGAAAGTGTTGTGGAAAAGGAGTGGTAGGAAGAACGAAAGGTGATGCTTGGTGGAATGAAGAAGTGAAAGTTGCAGTAAAGGAAAAGATAGAGGCGTACAAGAATATGATTGCTGCCAAATCTGAGGAAGAGCGTACTAAGGCAAGTGAGATTTACAGAAAGAAAAGAATTAATTCAACATCGTTGTGAAGGAGAGTAAGGAAAGAATGCGTGCATATGAAGCTAGCAAGATGCAGAGCGACTTTGAAGGCAATAAAAAGCTGTTCTGGAAGTGGGTAAAAAGGGCTAAGATTGGTGAAGGCAGGGGAATGAATGCGGTAAAGAACAAAAGTGGAGAGATCGCGTGGGATGAGAGCAATAGCAGTGACTAGTGGAGGGATTATTTTGAAGAATTATACAATATTGTCGCAGGCGCTGAGGATGAGCCTTGCAAAGAAGTATGCGAGAATGTGATGATGGAAAAGGAGATCAGTGAGAATGAGTTCATAACGGCAGTGAGAGAATTGGAAAATGGGAAGGCTGCAGGCGTGCGTAGATGTGATAGCCAGTGAAAATTTATGCTTATAGACTTCTCTTGTTTCAGTGGATTGGAAGAATGCAATCATCGTTCTATTGTACAAGGGGAAGGGATGAAAGACCGAATATAATAATTATCGGGCCATTAGTTTATTGAGCATTCCGGGAAAAGTGTTCAGCAAAATTTTATTCGAAGAGTGAGGAATATTACTTCTGACAGAATATGGGGTGTGCAGTGTGGGTTTATACCTGGGAGAGGATGCAGTGACTAGCTTTTTACGCTTCACCAAGTAATAGGAAAAAGTATGGGCGTCCGAAAGAAAGTGTATTTTACGTTTGTTGATTTAAAGAAGACATATGACAAGGTAAATAGAAAGAAGCTGTGGAAGGCTTTGAAGGACTATGGAGTAAATGGGCAGTTATTGAATGTTATGATGGCAATGTATGGTAATATGTAGTAAGGCAAGTGTGAGAGTTAATGGGTTTCTGAGTGATTGTTTTGTAATAAAACAGGGCGTAAAGCAAGGATGCGAAATGTCCCCATGGCTGTTGAATGTATTTATGGATAAATGTGTTACAGATGCACGTAGTGAAAACGACGGTGTTTTGATTGGAAATTTAAACGTGCGAGTTCTACTATATGCAGATGATGCTGTTTTGATCTCAGAGAGCCAACAGGGATTACAGAAGCTCCTAGATAAGTTTTGTGAATCAACAGAGAGAATGGAATTGAGGGTAAATGCGTGCAAGACTAGAGTAGCAGTTTTTTATACGGGGAATGGGGATAATATCTGTATGATGAGGGCGAATGGTGAAGTAATTGAACAAGTGGATGATTTTGTGTTCTTAGGTAAAATGCTTGCGAAAGATGGATAGATAGATGAGGAGATAAAGAGACGTGCGAATGTTGGAAGAAAAGTTGTAGATAGCATGTGGAGCATATCAAGGAATGAGTGTAAGGAAAGCAAGTCTAAGGAAACGAAAATTGCCGTGTACAAATGTGTACTTCTCCCCACTTTGTTGTATGGTGGTGAATCATGGGTATGTCAGGATAGACATAAGAGTAGACTAAACACCGTGGGTATGAGTTATCTGAGGAGTGTTTGCGGCAAAAGAGGAATGGATAGGGTCTGGAATGAGTGGGTAATAAATAAATGTGGGTTAGATGCTCCAGTAACGAACATATGTGAAAGAAGTGTGCTTCGTTGGTTTGACCATGTTAAGAGAATGGACGAGAGTCGACTAACGAAACAGATCTATGAGAGTAGAATGAATGGTGCGAGAGGTAGAGGTAGGCCGAGAAAGTAGTGGTTGAGGAAATTCTTAGTAGGAGGAATATTACGAGTCTTAAAAACAGGAGGGCGTGTATGAAGCAGTGTATGGGGGTAAATGAGGCAAAAGAGGTTTGGAAGGATAGGTCAGTATGGAGGAAATTATTGAAGCAGAGTTAGGTGTACAAATGTATATTTATGAGTGAAAATTTGTGACTGTGCCTACCCCGGAAGGGAACGGCGTGATTGGTCTGTATGTATGTATGAATGAATAATAACAGTGTTACATATTTAATAGTATTTTGTTCGTTTATTTGCGCAAGCTGACAGTTGTAAACGATGCAATTTTGAGGGTCATTCGTTCTCGCGTCTATGTGCACTCGCTAACTGCATGAAAGACTTCAAATGTGAGGACAGCATCTGATCAGC
This sequence comes from Ceriagrion tenellum, assembly GCA_963169105.1. NCBI lineage: Eukaryota > Metazoa > Arthropoda > Insecta > Odonata > Coenagrionidae > Ceriagrion > Ceriagrion tenellum. The sequence continues at coordinate 7,330,787 of OY720644.1, forward strand.
CTCTCCCTTACGGAGCAGGAAACTTAAAAACACGCGCGGGAAAGAACTGAGTGAGGGGTTGTGAGTTTGGCACAGACAAAATAGTTTGACGCATCAAAAAACTTGCGGATGATGTATCACAAGTGACTCATGGGCCAGAGAAAGGGGTATTTCAGCCTTTGACAATATGACAGATGGCTTTTTCGTCTCTTGGCTTCGCGAGCTGTTAGTGCGCCTGAGGATGGTGAGGTGGGGAGGGAGGATAGTTGGGTGAGACGGCACATTTGACCCCGTTGTCCTCCGACTCGCCGAATATTTATAACTCCACGATATCTTGTGCTTTCTCCCGGGGTTTTTCTTTCCAAGCATTCCAAACATCTGCGGCGATCCATATCGGAGCCCATTCACCAACGGGACTTTTGTGGTCGGGTCTTCGCGGTTGGAGGAAAAAAAATGCCAGAGAGCAGGTTCTTCTCACCTTTCTCATCAAGAAGCTAAGCGTCATTAGCAAATACCAGATTTTATGACCAAACTGGACCGGGTCAAGCCGCTGATGTACTCATTGTGAATGATTTTAATTCGGATCCTCTTTACGTTTTACAGCACGTCACCTCGCCAGTCATAAAGCAGAAGATTTACTCAAAAAAATGATCTTACAACTAAATTTAGTGCCATCTTTTGTATTAGTTCTGCCTTGATTTGAATGATCGTTATAAAATTAGAGGAGAATATTTTACTTGGATGAGAAAAACGTCGATTATTTACATTCTGTGAATGTCTTTGCTGAATAAAGTAGTTTTTTCAAGAATCTGCAATGAATATGTTAGTTGTCACATGAAATTAATCCACGCAAACAGGGTATCTTATACCAAACTAATATTTCAAAACTATCATATTAATGAAGTAATAAGGCAGAAAACCCCTCCAGTAATGTTCAGCGAAGTACTACTTAAGTTAGACGATTTATGTATAAATATAATTCAGTTAAAAGTTGATTGTTCTTTCACGAACTGATTAAAAATATTGTAGTTACATCAGAGGCGGTAGTCTTGCACGAAAAAGTGTATTGATGCAGGTATAATAAAAATAGCGATGAAATTGCTTCATACTAGCATGATAAAACTTATATGAAAAAACTGTTGCAAAGAAGTAATTTTAACAATTTAATATAATAATAATAATGTTTATTCTTCCTAACATGTTTCATTACAAATATTTTTTTTCTGTATTAAGGAAGTAATGTAGCCTATAAGGCATTGAGCATGTGTTGAGGCTAATTTCAAAATCATTAATGCGGAAAAGAACACATCAAACCATGATTAACAAAATATGAAAAATATACAAACAAAATAGGTGCGTAAAAAAGAAATATTACCACTGTGCTGGCTTAAGAACTTACAAAAATAAGGCAATCGTACTAAAAATGCAATTGAAAATACAGCATACTTATTATGTACTAAATTTACTGACCCTTTACAATAAGGTTTCTATATCATCAAATGTCAACAACCATTTTAGAATCAGTCTTTGATACCAATTGAAATGGGTAGATTCTTTGACATTATTTGGCAGGAGATTATACCAGGGATAGAAGGATTAACTTTGCAATTCCATCCTTCTATCCCTGATATTAAGGAATTCCACCAAGTGAGGTCTGAAACCATCGTTTACATTAAAGGAGATTATACAATTTGGGCCCCATGTACAGAAAACATCTTTTATAAATTGTGAGATTAGGTTTGGGTGTCGGCTATTGGGTGACAATTGCCATGACAAGATGGAATAAAAGTTTTGGAAAAGATAATTTTCCACATAATTTTATAAATCCGAGAAGTGAATGACTTCAAAGAATGAATCACTGAAGTATTTATATGCTGAATAACAATTCTATTGAATATACATATTATTGAATTATTTTTTAAAATGTATTTGCCGTTGTGTGTACCCGAATAAAGAGTTGACAGTCATGTGCTTTTCCGTTTCAGTTCCTGAATGCTTAGCTGAAGGAGAAATAGCCGCGAAAATGGAGCTTGATAAACCGCCACCTTCATCAGCGCTTCCCTCGTGCGTCGTCCGCCCCGTGAACTACGACAACGAGTCTTCGGCAGAGTCTTCCTTCCGCGGCCGCAAGGGCGGCGCCACTTGCCACATCGCCACATTCACGTGTCCCACTGTCCGGAGGCGATCGACTTCGCTTCTCCTAAGCCTCCTCCTCCCATTGTTGCTCACGCTCTTTCTGAGCTGCCTGCCTCAGAGCACTTCTGCGTCTCCGCTTTGGTATCCAGGTGAGTGTGTTGCCAATTGTCAAGCCTCTTCCGCTCTTCAGAGGACCCCATAATTACACCCGCCTCAAAAAGGTCTCACGATCCGAATGAGAGTTCTTGTCATCAAGGTTACAACGCCGCCAGTTAAAAGAATGGAATCAAGAACTCTTGATCATCGTTTTGCTCATATTTTACGTCTCAATCATATTCAAATAGTTACGTATTATTGTGGGTTTTTTAAATACAAACGTAAAAAATCAAGTTTACAAAATTAGTTCTGAAATAAAAGTCAAAATGCGGTGTCTGACATTAATTCAGGACGTAAGGATATTTAGAATTTAATTTAAAAATTGTAAAAACACGGGAATTTAGGTGAGGATAAAGAGAAAAAAGTTAAATATTGAATCGGGCCAGCGATTGCATTATTACTAAGTCAGGCAGTGCACATGCTTTTTGTGCTTTCAATGGTCGGATACAATATTAAAATTATAATGGCTTCAGTAAAATATCTGTAGGTGTATTTTTTTACCTGTTCTGGTTTCTCCTCTCTCATCGGAGTTTGTGGCGGGAGGCGGAGGTTGTCAGTATCCTCGAGCCGCGCAAAATCCTTTCGCAGATGGAATACATCACAAGGGCTGAAAGTTAAATATAAGAAAAACATGTTTTATTTTCCGGAGTCAAATTTTATCGGTGGCTAAAGAGTACTTAATTGGGAATCATCAAACATAATTGTGTTAATTTGTAAATGTGAATTTTAGTTCCATAACTCGCGAAGTCACTTTTTTTTACGGTATTCGTGTTTTCACATTTCACTTCTACCCTCGAAATGGGTCATCTGCATAATCTTCCCAATGCAATTATGAGTTTAGCCGTTACGTCGGTGGCAAGAGCATGGTAATTCATAATTTCCTTTATTTCGAAACTGGAGCTCGAGGTGGGATAAATAAAAAAGTCCTGATGCCTCGTGAAAAAACGCAGGAGGTTAACAAACACCTCTCATGCACAGGACAGAATGCAGGTAGAGGACCACATCCTCGCACTAATCTGACTGAAAAACTGACTTGCACCACTTTTACTCAAAAAGGCTCGGCTAAGAGGATGATTTTGTACAGTAAATTCAATGCCTTCCTAATTATGCATTTTCTACTCTTTTCAGCTTCCATAGAGCCTCGGAACATTCGTAATCTACCGTGCGTGAGCAAGAAAACTCAAGAAACGGGTATTTGCATGTTTGCATTCTCGTGCTTTAAAGTGAATGGCACCCACCTGGGTACCTGCATAGACAGATTTTACTTTGGTTCCTGCTGTCAGCTGCCGGAGAGCTACGATCCAAACGCCATAGCGAACGAAGTTCTGGTGCACGAGACGCATCCCTCGCCACTCAGGCCGCACCCGACGCGAAGGCCCACAATAAACGCGACCATAACCTCATTGCTAGGGAAACCAACGAGACCCTCGACAACGGCTAGACCACACGGAACTTACACTAAGACGACGACAAAACCCATCGTCACGAGACCGACCCTGACGCCAACTGCTACGAAACCAACTGCAGGCACTGGAGGTAAACCAAGTACCGGGACCACAACCAGACCCACGACAGTTTCTGACACGACTGTATCCGCCACTGCTCCCAACAAAAAACCACCTTTGCTCGGGGATGACCAGATACTGACCACGACGCCTAAAACAACTACAAGTTCCGTGACCAAACCTACACCTAAACCAGCTCTAACCAGACCCACACCGAAACCGACAACTAGACCAACGGCAAAGCCCGTGACTAAACCTCCAACACGACCAACGGCTAGACCCACCCAAAAGCCGGGTGCTAGCCCGACCATTAAGCCCAGTTCTAAGCCCACTCCGAGTGTCCCTGCAAAGCCAATCCCAAAACCAACTCCAAAACCAGTCACGAAACCAACTGCCAAGCCCCCAGTGAGACCTACGTCGAGCACGACTCTAAGACCTCCCCTCAAACCGACACCGACCAAACCAACGAGCAGGCCATCTTCAAGGCCGACCACCAAGCCAACAACTGTCAAGCCCATTTCCCAACAGCAGGTTTCCAAGCCCACCGTTAAGCCGGGGACGTCGAAACCGACATCTAGACCAACAAATACGAGTAGACCCACGACTCAGAGACCATTGCCACCTAAACCGACAGTGACGAAGCCGATTCCACCGAAACCGGCGACGCTCAAACCGACGACTGCAAAGCCAACGACTGTAAAACCGGGGACAACGACTCAGAAGCCATCGACTAGTAGACCTACGACGAGCCAGACGCCAGAGAAACCATCGTCGACGGTCACACAGACCACACAGACTACGTCGCCTGCTTCGACAGCCGCTCAGTCCTCTGTCGCAACGACCCCCGTCAGCACAATAACGACCCAATCTGACACTGCGACCAAAGGCCCTTCGACTACCCCAGAGACACAGACTCAGATCAGCAATGAGATACCTCCTCCGGTCAAACCAGAGGACGCGTCGGGAGTACAGCCACCCGAAGCAGTGGAAGAGGACACGAACGTCATTGAAACTGGCGGGTCGACTCAGGCAGCCTCTCCAGGTCAAGGTAATTACCAAAAATAAATACAGTAAGTCCTCGATTCACATCGGAGATACGTTCCGGAGAAAAGTAAATCCAAACCACGTAAAACGGAACCAGATATTCGCGACCATTTTCGTTGTTTGGCGTTAATTTCTAACTTCGCTTTTTGCCTTCATTCAGAAAGAACTCAATTTAAAAGGCTATTTAAGATAGCATAAATATGATTTGTAAATGAATTCACTTTGTAATATTGCACAATGGTTTAGTTCTAGTTGAATCCAAATCTTCTTGGCTGCATGCAAGGGCAGTGGTGGCAGCACGAGACGTATTCTTGGAGAGAGACGTATCGAGGAATTAATCCCCGTTTTAAACAACTGCTGTTAAAGAAAATATAGAGGCTCGCGATGCGAAATTTTATGGAAAGCTTCCGGTATAATTTAGCCTTAGTAGCTGTGCTAGCTTCACGAATATATAATACATTTCCAGGCTTCACTTGGTGGAGCAACATTGCGATGATTTGTACATGAATTCACTATGTTTATTTACAGTTTTGTTTATAATTCATTTACAATGATTGAATGAATTCGAATTACAACGAATGAATCCACTTTGTTTATTTACAGTTTTGTTTAAAATTAATTTACAAATCATCGCAATGTTGTTCTACCAAGTGAAGCCTGAAAATTAATTATATAAGCATAAATATGTCTCAATTATAGGAAAACTGTTTACATATGCGTACAGACTACAATTTTTTTAACATTAAACCGTGAAAAATTTTCCGACGACCCTTGGCAGCTTGGACCCTTGGCATCGAACCAGAGGTAAATAAAATGACGTAAATCGAGGACTTAAAATATATGAAATTGAAGTTTCTACGAGTTATTCAAGATTTCCAGTTCTTCAGTCATGGGACAGGGCAGTCCCATTCTACCTCTGCCTTATACAGATCACTCTCCTTAATTGTAGGTTTTATTTTCCACTTCCCGCTTTATTTGACCGAGAATGGTCCCTTCTTCACATCGGAAGCTTTCCTGAAATTTCCAAATCAAATTTGCTTCTGACAAATTAGTCATCACCAAAGGTGTTCCTAAGCCACTTGTTGTTTTTCTTTCGTGTGTGTTGTTTCGCAGAACTCAATTATTCGGCCATCTCGTTTATCTTTTCACTTTTATCGTACTTGAAGTGTATTCATGAATCAGTTCCCTGTAACTTAGTTTTTAACCAAAGACTAACGTGTGTCATGCAAGACCTAATCACCAAATTCCAACTCTCATCATTTTGGAGTTAATGATATTGAAAAGAATAATTCTCATAACCTAAGTCAATAGTTTACAATTAATTAAACGATTAAATTCTATGAATAAAGTTTTAGATCAGTTAAATCACACAGAAGGCTGCTCCAGATATAATATACGGATGTGAAATGATACAAAAAAATGAACAACTGGTATACTATGAACAACAAAAAATGAACAACTAGATGCAAATAATGGATATAATGAAATAAACATTGCCTTGTATTTGGATCTGAACTATTGGCATTCCACCAACAGATTTTTACTCAAAACACAACTTCAATCATCATGAAATAAAATTTAGAATGAACTGTAACTTTGCGTCAGCAATCAATTGTGTAAACTAGCACTCACAAATTACACATTCTTGGAGATTGATTCTCTGATGATCAGCGTAGCAAGAGAAGCAATAAAGCCAAAATAACAATAATTATGCATCGTCCGTCACTACACGCTAATATTGTGGACTGATAACCTGCTGGAGGCACTTGACTAATTCCAACGCTATTTCCTCAGGATCAACTCCCAGCACTACTTTGACTTCGACGGCTTCGGAGACAACGATGGCAAATCAGGAGCAAACGGTTCCCAGTTCCACGACCCTTGAACCTCAAACCACGGCCGAAAATGCAACCATGGTCTCCTCTACGATTGCCGGAGGCGAAGCAGTCTCAACTACAAGTTCACCGGACACCCTGACGACAGCGGGTGTACAGCCGGAAAATGAAGGATTAAACATGACCAACTTTAGAGAAGGTAACGGGTTATTGCAACCAAAGACATAATTTCTCCCATCTCACTGGTATCCCAAGGAAATATCTCTGGAAAAGTACCTCTGATAACAATTCCCAATTTTAACGAACGAACAAAAACTTCCTCATCAAGCTGAGACTCCATTGGCTCCATTAGCAATATCTGTAAATCGTCCATTTTAGCCTCAAAATGTTAAACCCTCATGGCACATGTGTAGCGTATTTATCAATGGCATTTAATTTTTAAGATGTTTCCCTGCAAAACCATCTCCAAAAATTATGTTTTCACTAAATCATGGGAGAAAAATTGGGAACCTTTTCAAGCATATATTTGAGCACATAAGTGGGATACCGACTAATGTAACATGGCCACCATATAAAAATTATTTTGGCCACCATTTATTCAGCAACGAAGTCAGCGGAGTAACAGAAGCAGTCTACCTTTGTACTGCCGCTAATTTTCTTACGATTTCTTGCTTCCGGTCCTCTGTAGCAGTTGCGTGAGGGTTTGAAATATTTTTTAAGTATTCTACACGTAAAAGATAGGTTATTATTATTAAGAAGAAATTGATACAAGTCGACCGTATGGTTGGGTGGTAACATAGATGGGTATGAACCGAGTTAATCCCAAAATATATGTATGTAAAAAAGAAAAACAAAGACATAGCCAAAATACAAAAAACAAAGATATTACAATAGAAAAAGGGGAAAAACCCTCACAGTACAATTTTCTTTCATCTCGTCATTAACAAGAGAAGGCTCTAATAGTTTTTTTTTTGGAAATTCATTCCAATCCCTTATCCACAGATGCAAGAAGGAATATTTCAATGTGTTTGAGAGCTACCTTGGAGGCTCTTTCTTATATTTGTGATCTCTTATGTTGAAAAACAGAGAAACTACTCTCGATTTTCTGCACTTGAGGGCCCTATCTACCCCTAGTAATTCCTTTTTCGCCTCAGCATACGATATATCCCTCTTCATACGACCCATAAAACCAATTCTCCTTCTTCCCCTTCCACACTTGCCCATAATCCTTTCCTCTATCATAGACTTGAGCAACCCATCACCATTTATTTCATCCTCCAGCCACGTAGCGCTCCTTCTCCTGATCTCATTCAAAAGGTTACAGTTCTCGTCCGCCATACCTATCACTTCCAAATTTGTATTCCTTTACGTCCACAGCACCTTCTCCACACCCACATCTCCAAAACCTGCGGCATATTCATGTCCTCCCTTCTCAGGAATCACGTTTCGGTTCCTTGGCGTAACCATAGAGTCAGTACATATAGAGTGGCAAAGAGATAGATTCGAATATGAGTTCTTAAATAATACTTTGGCCGATAGATGGAACAGGTGTATCAAAGTTGCACGACAAGCCATAACAAATGAGCTTTAGCACACGGCCACTTCATTTAGTGTCGCATAACTCACATGAGGTTCTTATGATGATTTCGGTGCCTGGATGTTTACTAATCGACCCATAGCAACGGAAACAAATTTTATTGAGTCGTCGAGACCTAATTAAACATGTATTTTAATGTGCATCCATTAGCATCGTCTATAATGAATCGAATTCACGTCAACATGATAAGACATGCGATTGCCAAACACGGAGTAAACTGTTTACCGATGTATCATAGGAACGACAAAACAATTGATACTCGATTAAAAGCACACAACAGCCATGGTAAATCCACTCTTCTGTATGTTGATGCAAAATCACCTAGTACCACTAACGCCTCCAAGTGGCCTTCTTGGTAAGCCAACATTCCTCCTCCCCTAAGGTGGTGGCACCTGAGAAATTCTTCCCAAAGCTCTCAAAAATTTATGTCCAGTTTTTATCATTGCTTTGCCATTCCATATATACTTACTCTATGATAAAGGGCTATACTCCATATTAAGTTCTTCACCAGCCTCTTCTTCACATCCTTACCCAATGTACTTGTTATCTGCTCCCTTCAGGAATTACAGGCTGATTTACTTAACGCTATAAAATGAATTTTTGTATCCATCTAAAACTGCTTTAACCGATGGACCAATTCCGATTATTTTGAACGGTGTGCTTTAATTTAATTTTTTGCAGTGTGCGGACGTCGCCTCGTGCCAACATCTCGAATAGTTGGGGGTGCGAAATCAACTTTTGGAAAATGGCCGTGGCAGATTTCTCTGAGGCAGTGGAGAACTTCCACCTATCTCCACAAGTGTGGAGCGGCGCTGCTCAACGAGAACTGGGCGATCACCGCAGCACACTGCGTCGAGAAGTGAGTGATCGAGAGGCGAAGGCGTCAGAACGCCGCAAAGTCCCTCCAGAACACGCTCTCGCTAAAAGAAATCCACAAGGCATGAACAAAATGTCATAGGAGATTCCTAGATGCCACTCACAAACCGCCACACAAGAAAATGTTGCTGTAAAATGCAAATTTGGGTTAAATCAACACCCACTATGCACACACATCATAATTATGCTAACTTTGATTTTTAAAATATTTTGTTCTCAATATAATTGCAGGTAAAGTCCTGCTAAGCCTATGGCTTGTCAGCAGGTGCTGTTATTAATTCATAAAGAAATTCACAACATTGATCAGTAAAAAAATTTAAAAAAAGTTATTTAAAACCTAAAATGTAATAAAATAAATATACGCAATACTAAAAAAAATTATCAAAACAACATTGAACCGTCAGAAAACATTTAAAATATTTACGACAAACCTAAAATGTAATTGAAACACATAAATATTATTCACATAAAAATTCTTCGCATAAATATTCTTCTCAACAGATAAATTAAAACAACACTTTTTTCCTTTCATGCCAATAAATTATTTTTTGAATGGGAGTAAGAATGTCCACATTAATGGTATGAAATAAAATTACAGCGGAACTAACCGTGAAGGTATCTTTGTACCATGGTCACCGAATAAGAGGAGGCGATTGGTGGCGATACGGGTGGTAAAATTCCAAATAGAGGAGCCGATCACCGGGAATACCATTCAATCTCAGATAAGCAGTTTATGGGAATTTATTTTTTTCATGTGTATATCTTTCGTTCCTCGGTGAATGAGTAAATTCTGCCTCCGGCCAACATCAGCCAGCATTTCAACGAATATCAATATTGATTTATTAATTTAAATCCGGTGAAATCCAATAGAGGAAAATTTTTACCCTTGTATCCCAAAATGGATGCATAATATTAAGGTAGTTTGAGCGGAAAATCAATTTACTTAGAAATCAATGAATTAGGTCTCATTTTCAAGAAAAATATCTCACCCCTCTAATGACACAAAAAATTCAACCCCTTACCACATTACTTTCGGAGATATTTGTCAAGAAATACCAGCAATTTTACATGGGAAATGGTACGTGTATGCACTCTAGAGAGACATTGTTTACAAAATGATGTATTTATAGCACTTAGGTGTCGTAAAAAACTAATGTTGTGTAGTTTGTATGTTTTCGCTACTATTTTTGAAAATAAATCACATTGTCACCACAGTAAATTCTTGTGTATCACAAAAAACCTTTCGTTTTGAAGGAGTTTCAAACGCACCGCACGAAAAAAATTAGTCAAGTTGAAGACTTATTGAGATATTTACATTTAATGACTTATAATTTCTGTCATATAAAACAATATTGTCACCATTAATAATGTAATATGAAATTGATATGTCCTACAGATGGTGAAATTAAAAAGTATAATTCGAATATGGTCTCTATTATGACTATGGAACTATCTCGCTCGGACTACCTTAAATGCAAACCAATAATGCAGAATAATCATCGTAAAATAAACTGATATATTGGTTTTAAAATTTAAAAATCAAAATAGTATGCACTTCATGATGATGGCCATGAGAGTTGATTCGCACCCTAACGGAACTTAGCGGTCAGTGAAGCGGTTAATACTAACTCACAAATGACCGAAGCTTTAATTTTTGTGCTCGGATGTTCCTGGGCATCATTGTCTAGTTGAGTTCAAAGAAAAAATTATTTACTGTTTAAAGTATTAAACATTTTTTAAATATTTGATTGATCCCTAATTGCATGCCGGGGGCAATGGTAAATGAAATGACATGACTACGGAGGTACGCATACATTTCGGAACAACAAGCACCTGCAGGATTGGGTTAAGATTAGTACTAACCGAGACTTTTGAGTTGATTTGAAAACTTGAGTAAATGAGGAGTAAATAACTAAACGCAGTAATTTTAAGGGCAATTTTTTAAATTTAAATTATGTTTACAAACTGTCACGTCGTTCATTATATTAGCGGAGAAAACTAGTCGATTTAAAGGGTTAAGCGACAAGTCACGTGTAGAGCGCACGAATGAGTGAAAAATTCGCCTTTAGAAATGAGGGTATTCTGCCCATGAGAGTGAAATGTAGTCAAACAGATGGGACAAGCTTTTATCACCCCTCAACTATGTTGTGACATGTGATCAAGATTTAAAAACTGAGATCATGAATACCACGCAGGGAAATTTTATCATGAAAACCATGTAGGGAAATTCTAGTTGCTTCATAATACTCATCACTATGTGTGAGAATGACTAAAATTAGGCCAATAATCTAATATTTGTTAATAATAATCTATAATGATCCTACATCGCCCAATATTTCATGAGCTCTCATGGGATTTGAATAGATACGTTGAAGGTGACTCTAATTCATGTAGTAAAAGAATGTTTTTATTAGAGTCAATAAATCGCAGGATGTTTTATTCTATCAAGGCAGAGAAACTAGTTTTCATCGACCCAAGGATTGTATTTCGGGAGAATTCTTATAACATGCAGTCTCTTTGTGCAATCGCTCATTGGATTTGCCATTGGATTATGCATTACTAGTGTCGTGCCGTAAGTAAAGAGCGTGGCCAAGAATGTTGGAATCTGTTAGATCTTTTATTCGAAGCAAGTCATAAAATATGTAATTGAATATTAATTTTGCAATGATTATTTGATGAAACCTTGTCCTCAAGTACATGAAAGTGCAATGCATCTTCAAAATCGAGCAAATTGAGAATGTTCCTCTCAGTTTCAACTCGACATAAATTTTCAATTACCTGCTCCGGCTATAAACGCTCGAGTTCAGGTAATTAATGGAACTTCTGTTTTCACAATCGTTATTTCATCGTTCACATTACATGGCTACTTTTCTTCATCATGTATAATCGCAGGGTTGGAATGGAAAGGTTTCACATAAATGTGACATTGTATCTCCATAATTCGTCCTTTGAAACACCAATTCATGTAGCTCATAGAATAATTTTCTGCGCTTGTCTTCATAATTTTTCCACTACCATTGGTTTAACTACTCGTAAATTAATGACTTGTACTCTTCTAAGAATCATTTATTCAATAAGGGTTTAGCCAATACATATTTCCAAAAGAAAAGCAGATTTATGTGGCTATGTTGGGAGAAAGTCCTATGTACACTTGCCTTAGAATATGCCTAAAACAATGGCCTGGTTGAGTCTCTTATTATATGAGACTTTATGCTGGAAATGTTGCTATTTATTTTTCCCACTAAATTAAAGATTAAACTGAATTAAACCACTAAATTTAAAAATTTTTAACTAACTTTGGCTGGAAAAGTATACTCCAAGCGACATAAATGGCATAAAAATAGTGTATTGATCGAAATATATGGAGTTTGATGACACAAATCAATAGTCTTGATTACTATAATCTTGTATCCATTCTAAAAATAACCAAATCTGTTATTTATACATTTTCGCTGCGCAGCGTGAAAATATTCGTGAAACAAAAGGATGGGTAATTATAAGCGATTTAGACACATATGATTTTCATTACCCTATGCACAAATCCATCAACTACAATTCGAATGCGATACATTACTAAGGTGGAGGCTTCTAATAGGCCAGTATATTGCTCTTTAATTCAAACATTCTCCATATTGATCGCCACACAGCGTTTCTCAAGGGACTTTGTTGGCATATAACAATTGAGAATATGCCATTTAATGATTGGTGTCTTTAAACTCATAAAGTAAGTTTGAGTAAAATGAGATAATAGCATCCATATATCTTGTTCCATGGCAGGAGGACTATGACAGATTTTCCGTCAAGACTGATCTCATCAATTAAAAAAAATAACATCCATGATTGAGAGACATTCTCTTCACTTTTCTAGACAGTTGTCTTATTCGTACGACGCGCCTCACGTTTTCCAGCATCGTAAGGTACAAAGGTTTGTTTAATATATGTTCATTGTCGAGACAGTAACGTGGCGAGAAAATGCTAAGTTTTGTGAGGCAAGGCTGGGAAACTTACGACTCGTAGATTCAAGACTTGTAAGGTGGGAGAGGTTTAATTAATTAAATACAGAAATTTCACCGGAAAGGAGAGTGGAAATAGCAGATCGTTGCAGAGGTTTTTAGTTTCTAATTATTTCCGTTCCATCGGAGTATCCATCATTGTAAAAATTGTGTTGAAAAGTTCAGATTATATCTAATTAATGTGGATACAAACGTAAAATAATCAGACGAAGTAACATTTGACGCATTCACGTTTATCTTAAGGAATAGAATTTATTCTACCACGATCAAACATATAGTGAGAATAATTACTAATAAAAAGCGCTTTGAGCATTCCTACCCCTTGTTTGTTAGCCTGAAGTTGTTGCCAATAAGATAAATGTTTGTTTTTCAGGTCTTAAAGCTATTCTTTTTAAGAAAAGGTAATTTGCCAGAAAGGTCTTGTACAGTAAAATGTTATAACTTACGCAGAAGCATTGAATTTCATATTCCAAAGCCAAATCTCTCATTATTCAAAAGGTCGTTTTTGTTCATTGGGTCAAAAACTTTTAATAATTTACCGGGTGACATTAAGGAAGTAAAGAGTAAATATATTTTTTGCAAAAAGGTCAGAGATTGGCTGTTATCTCATAATGATATACAAGTTTTATTATGATTTCATGGTTGTGCATTTTATAAAAAATGTAATGTATTTTTTTTGCCACTGTTAATTTCTAACCTTCTTAAAACATTGTAAGCAGGTAATTCTTATCCTTGTATGCTCTCGCTTATTGGTTTATCCTTCAATTTTTTTGCTTATGTCTTGTCAAAAATGCTATTGCTATATTTTTCAATGGTATATTTTGAACGCATGAATAAGTGCTGGTAGGTTCTACACTGGTGTAAACCATTAAATCTACCTAAGCCCCAAAGTTGTATAACTAAACTTTTTTCTGTATTGTTTTTTTTAAGTGGAGCCATAGATTTATCTATCAAATCAATATTTTTCATTTCCGCAGCGTGCCTCCCGGGGACCTATTGCTGAGACTTGGAGAGCACGACTTGTCCACGGACACCGAGCCCTTAGGTCACCTCGAGCGAAGGGTTCAGCTCGTCGCCTCACATCCACAGTTCGACCCGAGGACTTTCGAGTACGACCTCGCCCTGCTTCGATTCTACGAACCAGTGACGCCCTTCGCGGCCAACGTGCTTCCCATATGCGTCCCGGAGGACGATCGCTCCTTTGTCGGGAGCACCGCATTCGTCACGGGGTGGGGAAGGCTATACGAAGGTAATGGTCATGAGTATATCATGGTCATTATATCATATCATATCATATCATATCATATCATATCATATCATATCATATCATATCATATCATATCATATCATATCATATCATATCTCTCCTTCTTCTTAAGTCATCAACCCAAAGGTTGGTTGGCGGCAGTTCTCCATACTCTTTGGTCCTGTGCCATTCTTTTCAACTGCACATAAGTGGAGCAGCCTAACTCCTTCATTATTTGGCCCATAAACTCCAACCTAGGCCTGCCCCGGCAGTTGGCTACCTCTACAGTGCCTTCTAAGATGGTGGCCAGCAATGTTTCGTGCCTTAGTTGGTGCCCGATCCAGATATTTCTTCTCTTTTTCAGTAGTTTCAGCAGACAAGGAGACTCCCCCACACGTTTGAGAACCTCCTCGTTACTGATTTTGTCCACCCAGGGAATCTTTAACATCCTTCTGAAACACCACATCTGGAATGCTTCCACCCTCCTCTCTTCTGCCTTGCCCAACGTCCAGGTCTCACTGCCATATAAAAATATGCTCCACACATAAGTTTGAAGAAGGCGTTTTCTTAGGTCTAGGCAGATATTTCTGGATGTTAGGAGTTTCCCTTTTTGATAAAACGCCTTCTTTGCCTGGTGAATTCTACTTAATAAGTCTCTTTTGCTCCTTCCATCGGCTGTTATTTTGCTTCCCAGGTAGGTAAACTCCTCTACGTTCTCTAATCGCCTGTCCCTTAAATACACTTTAGCTTGTCCCCCATACTTGCTAACCTTAAGTACTTTGGTCTTATCTACATTAATGTTCATATTATATCCTGCTGTTAGGATGTCCTCCATTGCCTCAAGTACCTCGCTCAGATCCTTTTCGCTCTCACAGCTCTATAGAGGCGTTTTCCGTCATCGGTTTCATCATTCTTGAGGTCTCTTCTTTTTTCCATTAGGCTCAATATTTCCTCTGTAACCCATTCCTTTCTGGCTTCTGGTCCTCTCTTTCCCAATACTTTTTCTACTGCCTTAATCAATGTATTTTTTATACCATTCCAGTTTACATTAGTGTAATTTTCTTGTTGTAATTAATTCATGCATCGATCGGTCTCTTCTTTGAACTTATTTCTACATATTTCATCTTTGAGCTTTGGCAGGTTCCATTCGATCATTTTCTTATTTTTGAGTCTTTTCAATTTCAAGAAAGAATCACAAATGACTATGTTGTGAACGCTGTCAATATCAGGACTAGAATAGCTTCTGCAGTTCTTAACTTGATTTTTATATCTTTCCCTGGCTGGCATAACATCAATTTGGAAACGCTTTTGCTCGCCAGGTGCTTTACAAGTATATCTTCGCCGAGGATGCTGTTGAAACATTGTATTAGCAATGGTGAGTTTGTTCCTGGCACAAAACTCATATCATATCATATCATATCATATCATATCATATCATATCATATCATATCATATTATATTAATTATAGTATATTATATTTATTAATTATAGTATATCTAGTCGCCAAAAGCTGTTGTCTAGAATTCCGTAAACAAACAACTTTTTGGAAAGTGGTGCCGCCTAGTGATGAAAGACGGAAGTTCAATTTTAAATACAGTCGATAGTTTGTAAATAAACACGTCGTACTGGTTTTACCATGAATATACATGGGTTTTACTTACAATTAATCACAATGCAGTGGATAAGAAATGTAGTACTACACGCGGGACGTAATTATGCACTTTTTTAAAATCGTCCAATCTACAGAGTTATTTAATTCCTCTCCAAATTTAATTACACAAATGCACAATTAACTTCTTACACCATCGTCGGCACACGATGGACGTTTCATAAACCCTTTTACACATTTTCTGTTATAGATATTTCCTCTCTAGCATTTACAAAGTAACTTTTATCTCACAAAAATAACAAGATATTATTCAAAGCATCAAGTAATTCATATCTCCTCGATCGTTATTGAATATTCACCACAGCCTCACTTTAGCAACAATTAACTACGCCTATTTACAATAACAACAGATAAGACTAATCCAAGTGGCGCCAAGGACTGGGTGAACTAAAAGTGAAAATTTAGGCAAAACGTAGCCTAGGCAACAATGCCAAACATCCGAATCCATAATATATATTCATGGTAATCGTGGACGCACGAATGAAATAAACTTTTCTCGCACTCCAGCGTCAATTTGATTTGCTCACATTATTCTGCAAAACTATGACTTTTTTGGGTTCGCGTGGATGTAACATTTGGATTCACTTCGGACTTCCCAAGATATTATTGTGACTGGCGCACTTGATAATCCCTTCATGCAGATGACGCAGCTATCATGACAAAGAGTAGGAAAATCAAACGGGGGGTCTGAAATGGCACAAGAAGCATCGGATGCATTAAAAGATTGGCATGATAAATGGCGGGTACTAATTAATACCAGGAATATAGAAGTATAATATTCACCAGGCCGAAAATAGAAACACCCAATTGTGGGCGTCTGAGAATGAAAGATCAACCAACTAAAACAGCCGATTACTAACTCGTTCTTTCCACAACAAGCGACCGGAATAAAAACTCAGCTCCTCCATACACACTCCCATAGGACATGTCACCATTTCACCAAAATATTACATCTTTACACGGCTGGTGACCTACCACCCCCTGCCACACGTCCATGCGACGGCTCGCGGGGTAGTATGTAGCTGTAGATAAAATTCATGGAACTCATGAAAGGTGAAAAATTCGTTTGGAAAAACAAGTGAAAAATAATGAAGACGTTAACATTGCGGTCCGAGGAAAGACGGACAAACATTTAGTAAAACTATGACAACAATCATCAGAATCACCAAAGTGCAAGATACAACAATTCATTATTTCAACGCATAATTGTAATGATATCTACAACCGCCCCACGTCTTCTTCTTTCCCTTTTATTCCATCTTGCAATGCTGGAGTCACGGCGCCCCCTGCCCTACGCAGGGTTGAATGCAAATGACGTGTAAAATTCAAACTCTTCTTCACCCGACAGACGGACCCCTCCCAAGCGTGCTGCAGGAAGTTCGTGTCCCCGTGATCAACAATACGGCGTGCGAGGGAATGTATCGCAACGCTGGATACGTGGAGCACATTCCTTCCATCTTCATTTGCGCCGGCTGGAGGAAAGGCGGATTCGACTCCTGCGAGGTAACGAGTATTTTCAATTGATCCTTTGAATGGCACCACTCGTGGTGCATGCACCCACGCCACCACTTCCACTAGGCAAAAAATAATGTCGTTGCATGTCGAAATGGGTGGGTGAAGCCATAATCTAATACTTTCAAATACTAATCTCCGACATGTGATGTTTCACTTATAATGAAAATATTTCCATCTTTCATGATGGATAAGCCTACTTCAATCGGCTTATTAATAGCATTATTTCAGATATAATGTGAAAAAATAATTGAATTATGGCTCTTGGTTTTCTCAGGGAAATGAGACAAAATTTGTTTTTTTTTGGTAAAGGCTGTAAAAAAAATACTTGCACTATTTAATCATAGCCAATAACAGCATTTCCCGTGTATTCGAGTTTAACTTAATTTTTAGATTAAAACATTTTAGCTTAATTAAGATTTGAATTATGGCTGTTATTAACTAGAGTGATTGTGATGTATCATGGTGTAAAAGAACGATACATTTTTTAGCGTTCCAAATTAAGTCAAGCATTTATTAAACTTGATACTGGTACTTATTAAACAGTTTTCAATTCCAAGAATGCATTTGAATAATTTTTTTCTCAAACATGATTCAATAGACATTTTATTCCACCGGACCCACCAAAATGGTCAGTCCACCCCCTCTCTGAATCCCACCGTCTGCTTCAAACGAATATCACGGACGACCAACCGCTCAGTTGGGTGTGGTGCCTTGTGTAACTTGAACTCTAACTTCCTAAAATACCAAATGTAGCAAAAATTATGGACTGAGAGAAGAGAGGAAGGCGATGGATATCCCTCGTTACAAGACTGTAAAAATTGACTTTTGATCGATTTCCAATGAAGACTTTCATGGATAAGAGCGTATTATCATGAATCCTGTCTCTTTTGGCAGCTATGTAGAAGATGCGGCAGAGTTAAACTTTCTGGAAGGATTGATATTGTGAAATGAACGAAACTTTACGACTTCTTACCGGAAAATTATTTATCATTTCAATTAAGAGATTCCATAAGACTGTTCATTCATTATTACCAATTACACAATTTGCAAACGAACGAAATTTGACATTCTCTTTACATAGTTAACGTTTCAGACTTTACTTTGTGGAAAAGCGACAAATGAAAAGATAACTCACTTTGTACTCTTCACACTGTTTTATTGTTTCCGAACATGATTTCAACAACGTTTTGTCAGTATCATTTTTACATCATCAAGGTATTAACCTCAATAATGACAAAACTTTGTCAAGGTAATAATCTTCATAAGGACTAACCTTTGCCGAAACTATGGTCGAAAACAAGAAAATAGTGTGCAAAGTACAGAGTTAGTTCCCTTTTCTCTTTACATAGGGTCAAAAAAGAAATTGAAAACGACTGCATATAACTTTAAATAATATGGCATTTACCATTCAATCATTGCTCAGGTGAGGTTTATTTCCCCATGATAAAGAAGCACAAGGCACAAGTCATTTCAAATCTAATAGAGAATTAAGGGTATACATTCACTAGAATGTAAAGAGATATATTTTAAGGACCTCGAAGAGTACCATAAATGCCTTACACCTCGTCAATTTAAACAAGATAACTTGAGAATTTGAAAAATTGGAGGCTGTAGGGCTCAACCTCAGACATTTCACAAGGGCCGAGGAAGCAAAACCATTATTTGGTTCCATTTAAAATCAATATCTTGGAATTTGCAATGCGTTGAAAATATATAATTTTAAAAATCAGAGTGATGGTTAATTTTTCAAATTTAAGTATCGAATAAACAGTAAAATTACATAACTAGTACTCATTTGTTGCATATATTATCAGGCGCATAATTTTAAATACTATTTCCAGTACAGGAAAAAAATCCCAGGTAAGTTGGCAAGTGAAGTCACGGTTATACAAAACTGGAATGCGTAAATTGTGTGGATATAGTGTCAAAAAGTGTAATAAAATTATTTTTGATGCCAATGAAAGCTGATATAAAGTCAATCGAATAAGTTTAATCAAATACAGTTTCATAAAAGAGTAAAACCCAGTCGCCCTTCGTAAGAGCTATAAGTACACGACAATATCACATTAATTAGCAATTACTCTAGGCTAACTAGATATTTCTCACTGATTGCCGATTTTACCTGCGGCGTCATAAAAAGTTTCTCGTGAAATGTACATGAATTTGCCTGTCGTTGAGCCTAGAATGCATTAAAATATTTTATAGTGTGAAGCAACCTTGCATTGAATTTCAGACGCTGAATGCGAATAAATGATGGTACATTTTCTATTTCAGGGCGACTCTGGTGGGCCAATGGTTATACAGAGACCAGAAGACATGAGGTGGGTTCTAGCTGGCGTGATCTCCTGGGGCATTGGCTGTGCGGAACCAAATCAGCCAGGGGTGTACACGCGGATTTCAGAATTCAGAGGATGGATCAACCAGATACTGCAGTTTTAAAGGAAAATCGGAATCGGAGGAGGGTGCCAGTCATCTTGACAACTTAAGTCAACTTGACTTCCTCCACTCAAGCGAATGATTTAAAAGATCGACCAGTGAATCGACGGCCTTTCGTGGGATTGCCCTGGGTTACCAACTGGCAAACAGGCGAAGTTGGTGTGCGGTATAGGTCAGCATTTTCGTGTAATTTTAAGTAAGATAAACGAGAACAAATATTAAAAGTTCAAGTCTTCATTAAAGGAATAATAATGACGACTGCTGTTTTTTTAAATCCCAAATGCCTATCGTTCACTGAGAAATGGTCAGTTTTTAAATTAACTTTGCCCCTGATTCGCGATTAAAAAAAACTAGATTCTGAATGATGTTGCATTCGGTCGAATAAACATATCAGGATAAAGTTTAATCCAAGCTTGACATATCGAGCGAAAATGATTTAATGAAAACAACTTTTTAAGCTATTCAATTTGTACAGTATTCTTGATGATCAGTTATTCTGTTTATCACTTTTAATTACAAAATATAATGAACAAATATAATTGATCCCATATTAATTTCTTGATTAATCACATGGTGATCTAGAAATACGACTGGACGACTATCGAGCCTCAATTGGGGATTGATGGATTCCATTCTTTCGATTTTAAAATATATTTCAAGATTAAATAGACTGAATAACATTTGGTTCCGGAGCGGTTCGGAAATTTTAAACTTTACTTATTTTTAAAACTTTTCCGTTCATTATGGAAAATAATTCTCGAGTGAATTACAGTTTTGGCGCTTGAGCAAATCTTGGAAGTATCAAACCTTACAATGACATCGGCGTTCGTTGCACCTCTTCTTGGATTATCTTCTGAGATTGTTTATAGATTTATTCTGTTCACGACTTCAGTGACTTAATAGTTGTTAATGATCGATTCGCTTTTAGAGTGATGATTTGTCAAGCTAGTGATAGAACATACACGAGATATGAGGTTAGCGGTACGTCAACAATAGGTAAACTTTATCTTATCCAACTTTACTATGGGCATGGAAGTGTAAGAAAATAAGCGACAAGTGACAGTTCACCAATAGAGTGAAAAATTCGATGTGCTTTCATTCAAGTGGACATTGGAATGAAAGCATCAGTGCCTCGCTTGTTTATTTGTTTGAGGATTGGACGTCCGTGCCCCAGCTCAATATTAAGATAAGGTATCAAAGTCAAATGGAATGGCTCAAAGTCAGAGTGACGGTTGACGTGTGAAATGCCTCGCACATATTTGTGAGGAAAGAAACTGATTCACCGCAAAAGTGCTTCTTTGAATGGTGAAGATCCAAACATTTTCCCCATAGGTGATGCTGGGACGCAAACTTTATTTTCAATTCTATTGAGTTTCCATTATCTATTTTTTAAAATAAAAAAACATTGCAAGAAGGAAATTTCAGTGACTATGAATAATTTATTTGAAAAGTATTTATTATTTATATTCAAGTCATAGGTTTTTTACGCACTTGGATTTCAAAGGTATGTCAATAGAATAAAAGACAGCTAGATTTTTCAAAAATCTAAGCCGGTCGAAAAAATGAAAATATATTTTTGCATATTTTCAATCACTGTAAAAAATCACTGTGTAAATACTTTATGCAAAATGTCAAAAATATTAAATATCTTATATTTCCATGGAATTCGGTGTTTTACTTTGCAATATCGAAGCTATTTGTGTGTGTGTATGATAATGCCTACGATTACGATATTTTTCCCATTTTGAAAGAATAATGATAGGAAAATTGTTTAATTTCTCCAATGACTTTCCCTGCCAACTCCAACAAGTGAAAGTGATGATAAATGCATAAATTGAATGGCATTTGTTTGTATTCAAATACAAAGGATAATCAGAAATTTATTCCTTGTATTTAAATTCATCTCCACTCTCCAACTTGATAATTATTACAGACTTCAGAGTACCAACTTCCTTGGGCGCACTCTGTTCAAACTCAAGGATATAGCAGGCGTTCGGTCTCGGTTATTCAAGCGGCGTTTTACTCAACTTTAATTATAGACAATAGATCGTATGCTGAGGCGAAAAAGAATATTGTGGAGGATGGGTCCCTGAATGGGTAGAGGACTGGTAGGAGATTCTCTGACATTTATCAAAACCTACCTTAACCGGTGGAATAATTAAAAGAAATTATAGACAAATTAAGCGCCGCTGAAACATTTCAAAAAGTCTTGACCATATAACGTACCATAATTTCTGTTGCACGGGAAGTGAGAGATTTGGCATAAATCACTGATCTGCATAAAAATAATGTAGAAGAGGCCTGTTAATGGCGATTGAATTATTACAATAACACGGCATGGTACTGGCCGCCCGTTTAATATCCGATATTCTACCTTTTCCATTATAAACGTAGTGAATGGCCCTCGTTCTTTGGTGCTAACCTTTGTGGAAAAAAACTTACCGCTTGAAGAAAAAACTCACGCACCTTAAACGCGTAAATGTGGCGTTTGTTTGTTCTTGTGATACATGACCAAAATTCTCCAAGAAGTAATCGTTTAGTTGAGGTTTAAAAATCATATCCCTACCCTCGCGTGCGCCCTAAAGACTCATATCACTAAAGCTGGGTGCTAAAAATGGGTGTAGTAAACAAAATATTCATATACAGTAAAATATCTTGGAATTACCTTCACTTCTGATATATCGTGAGGAACTCACATACACAGCATATGCGGCACAGCATTAAAGAAACTAGGTTTTGTTAAGCGTATGATGGGAAGGTCCTCGGATGAAAAAGTAAAAGAGAGATGCTACTTCACTTCGGTTAGGCCACGCCTCGAATACGCCGCGAGCATTTGGGACCCTGGTCATAAAGATTTAACAAAAAGAATTAACAAAGTACAAAGAAAAGCAGCGCGTTTCGTTAAAACGAGCTACGATCGAACATATAGTATTACACAACTGTTAGAGGGATAAAGGTGGGAGCCCCTAGAGACTCGGAGGCTGCACGCTAGGCTTAGGCTGTTTGAGATATTCAGAACTGGTGTGTTTCAGAGCGACACAGAGAATGTTATCATGACGCCTCACTACATTTCTAGGTCTGACAGACGAGATAAAATAAGAGAGATACTCTGCCGAACAGATAGGTGCAAAAACTCGTTCTTTACGCGCACAATAAGCGACCACAATAAAAACTGAGCTCCTCCAAATACACTCTCATAGAACATGTCACCATTTCACCTCCAAAACATTTACATTTTTACACGACTGGTGACCTACCACCCCCTGCCAAACGCCCATGCGGCGGCTCGCGGGGTAGTATGTAGATGTAGATGTAAAGCTATGGAGTCATCTTGAGTCTAGGACACCTCGGCGCGACCGCCTCGGCGAATGGACGTTTCGGTGCATCCGGCTTTCAGGTAATCACTCGGATAACAACCGTTCTAAAACTTTTTAATGCCCTCTTTAAAAAACAGATGTGTGAAAAGTGCTTTTTTTGTAATGAAATGTTTGAATATGAGATAAAATTAACATCAATAGCTGTCAAAAACGCTATCATGGGCACTCTAGCGTTTCATCTACATACAGGTACATTTATTGCAGGGACATATAGGGAGTATGCGAAAAAATATGTTAGCTCTACGTGGAAGACTGAGATACAATATTAGGGAGAAAATCAACCAATCGCCTTCCTACTCCACATGTCGACTAACCTACTTCAAAGTTTCAATTTGGCCAAAATAATGGTCTCTTATAAATCTTGGAAAAAACGATAATTTAAACTTCTGTTTTGAAGTCCATTTCCCAAATTTTATTCTCATAAACTGATTTACTGTAGTTTGTTGACGTTCGCAAGGTATTGATGTCTTCATCGGAAAATAAATTGGTTTTGAATTTAAATAAAACAGTATCAAAATTATTAATTTCGATTGATTGAAAGCGATTTTATATCATTGTTATTATTGATTATTTCGTCTTAAAATGAGACTCTTCATAAAATCATTGCCATCTTAAAGGTGCCTGAAATGGTAAAAACTAACAGTATTTCCTAAGTTTATGTACGATTCATTTTCATTCGTTACATATTTCATTTGATGCAACGGAATGTAGCATCGAAGATATTAAGTGGGCGAAATGATGTGTCGATTATTAATAAGACTGCTCTTAGCGTCACCTTACACCACCAATTTGCACTTACAGCCGTGCAACGAAATGCAAACTGCAGTCCTGATAAGGGCTTCGTCAATATTTCAGGCGTCTTTAAGAAGGCAATGGGTTTTAGAAAAGCCTCATTTTTAGGTGAAATAATTATAATTAACAACTACAGAAAATGTTTACATAAATTTTCCATTCGGAAACACGGCTTTTGTAGCGGCTTTAGACATATTTCATTTATCAATAATTACATTATTGACTACACTGGACAAATACTAAATAGTTATTATCTTTTTCGCTAAATTTATTATAATTCTGTGTTAAATTATTCTCGCTAGCATATATACCTCAGTATGATAGTTATCCATACGTTGTCTTGGTCCCTGACTGGCGGTCGGGACGGTTTCCGGGCTTGAATATTTGACTGTAAACATGCAAGGCATAGTTTACCTAGAGTGTGATCAGCCCGTTCTTTGCACGGTATTGTGCAAGTGTAGATGAAAAGGCAATGCTGACCTCATTCTGGTAAAACGTATTTACGGAAAGTATTAATGTCAAAATATAGTTGCTTGACAGTTAATATAGCGTTACCTTTGAAATGAAAACCCATGTAGTATGGATAGAATTGCAAAAGTTAAAAATGTACAAGAAAGATCTGTATATATCGTTATCAATTATATTTAGGCGGCTTTGATGACCGGTCAAGTGGTCCCTTAACGCACAGGAAAAATATCCCTTTCTCATAAAAATTTCCCACATTATTGTTTACACCTAAGATTATTAAATTCACTAGTATACTACTCCCTGAGACACAACTGGGTTTGTAAAGAACATAATGGAAGGTAAAATCGAGGGAAATGTCCACAGAGGAAGACCCAGGAATTAGTTCATGGACTAAATAAAGAGAAAAATTCATAGGAAAAGATGCCAGGAGATAAGTGAACTAGTATTAGATATGGAAGGCTGCAGTCAACCAATCTTGGTTTTGATTTTACATAAAAGATTGAGTCTAATTTTCAATCGACGGTCTGAAAGCGATTCCCAACCAAGCTGTTGCAAGAGGTCAGTAACACTAACGAGACTATCATAACGGACTTTTGCGTATCTTGCTAATCTTCTCTGCACGCGTCCTTACTCTATTTTTAAGCCTATCTCAAGTGAATCCCAAACACTTGCAGTGTATTCTAGTTGTTTGAGAGACCTATGATAGGTAATATTAATTCATGTGGAAAAATATGTTAAAATTCGCGATGGATTGTAAATAAGATAGTTCACGAAAATTAATTCCAAAGAAAGGGAGTTGTTTCGGAGCACACAATTACTGGTGTGAAACACGTGTGACTTAGGTTTTTTCACCGATTTACTACTACCTGATTCATTGTTTGAATGGCTACTCATTCATGGTAAGACAATAGAGAATACAAATATTGATCGTACATTTTAAGTAATATACATTTATTTTAAGTTCATTTGGCTGAAAAGAGTTAAAGAAAGGTATTATCGAAATATATGGAAATCGAATCACAAAATTATGGACCAAAAATTAAACCACATGAATATATGTGAAAAACTCACAGCAAAAATTATAAGAGCAATGCACGTAATTCGAGCAAGTGAAGAAAAAATATTCATGGCGAATGAAAGGGGGAAAACTACGATTGAACTCGGATTGTTTTAAGAAGAATGCCTAAAAATTCACGTTAATGACAGCTGCGAGTAACAAGCAGCGTGAAGGAAACAAGATCGAAAGAAATATGTGATGATTTCAAGAAAATTCTGAGAAAAACTCCTACTTTAGGTGGTTTGAGCGAAGCCAAACTACCTTTTTGGCCAAAAAACTATATTTTTAGGCCAACATTGCCATCAGTAGAGAGGAAAATATGAACGAAATAAGACATAAGCTAAACGACCATTTTGGACTCATCAACATTTTTCTCCGTATTATTTTCGAAATTCTTATTAAATATTCAAACGATTTTAATCTAAACAATTCATCAATATTGTTTTTGTGAAGTTCACAGTTCTCGCCCCATCTTGCTTCTCCCCTGCACCTGAACATCTTAGTCGCCAGCGAGGCATGTCTTATTGATTTTTTTCTTCATGCACGTGCATTTCAGATATTCGCTTTCCTTTAAATTCATTAATTGCTCTTCCAAAGTAAATTTTTGGGATAAAAGGTGATGATCACACTTTTAAGTCCTTCCTTTATAAGCTTTGCTTCTTCCGCATTTCATACCCGTGACTACGCGTACCGATCATAAAATGGTTATGATCAGTATTCAACATCTACATCTACATACTACCCCACGAGCTGCCGCTTGGGCGTGTGGCAGGGGGTAATAGGTCACCAGCTGTGTAAAGATGTAAAAGTTTTGGAGGTGAAATTATAAGATGTCCTATGAGAGTGTATTTGGAGGTGCTCAGATTTTATTGTGGTCGCTCATTGTGCGCGGAAAGAACGAGTTTTTGTACCCATCTGTTCGGCAGAGTATCTCTCTTATTTATCACTTCTATGAGACCTAGAAATGTAGAGAGGAGTCATGATAATATTCTCTATGTCGCTCTGAAAAATATCAGTTCTGAATTTATCAAGCAAACTAAGCCTAGCGTGCAGCCTCTAGCCGAGTCTCTAGGGGCTCCCACCTTATCCCCTCTAACTATTCGAGAAATTCGTTAAATATTTTATGTAAGAAGCAATGGGGATCTTCCGATTTTTTGAAAATCCTTTCATATTAACCGATCTCGGCCTCTCAGACACATTAACACCATTAATCTCTCTCGCATTCCCACCGCGTTCGTTCCTCGTACTTTAAAGGGCTTGCTATTGTTTCGGAAAAATTCTCATTTTCACGCGCTCATTCCTGAAGAGAAATTTTCAGGGGAATTAATTTGCAGTCATAGTGGCAAGCCGATAATTTAAAGAGCGTCGTTCAACGCGTATTTTCCGTTTCATTTCACAATGGGAGCGAAATTAAAACCTTTAAGGGTAAACCGTGTGACGCTCCCATGACTCGCCGCGGAGTTAATTAGCTGAGACGTGGAGACACGGACGTTCAATTTCGTGGAACAAGGCCACTGTGCTGACCAATATGCGGCCGCTCCGAATCCGGTTCATAGAAACACACAGCAGGAGGAATAAAAAAAAATGTCACCAAAAAATGCGAGCATCATTCTTCCAAGTGTTACGTAGGCTAAGCAGCCAATCAACTGCGTCACATAATGGCTGAGATTGTGGGATCTCAGTAAAGGGTGGGGAAAAGGGAGAAATCACAAGAAAATGAGCATACTGAAAATTTCTTGGATCAAATATGCGTCTATGTACGAAATACAAAGATTGAAGGGTATAAAATGAATCTTTCGAATTTAAAATTATTTTTTTTGTTTTTTTGTAAGTTCATCACCGTTATCATCTTGGCCTTGGCTTCCTCTGTTAAGCACATCTATCACAATCTTCTTCTTGCCTTCTAGTTGCCATCTTCCCACTCCCATTTCTTTCAGATTTTCTTCAACATCCTTCGGTCATGGTGCCCGAGGTCGTCCTCTCTTCCTGACCCATTCCATCTTGGTGCTGAGCAGTCCTTGGGGGATTCGCCCAATGTGGTCCCATTGTGTCGCCCTATGTGACCCACCCAAGCCCAGCCACAGTGACTTAAAGAGCTTAACTATATTTACTTATATCTTCACCCATTTATATTGCATTCGATTCTCCCAAGAGTTTCTTCATCATTATTGGAAAGCACCCACGTCTCTGTCTCACTTCTAACAACACGTCTCATGAAGGTCTCATATATTTTCAGCCTTATTTTCTCGACGAAAGGATAAATTTAAGGAGAGATACATAAACAAAATATACCTTAATTCCCGTCATTTTCCTTTGGTCGCTCTATTTAGATATCTCCTTTTCATTATTTTAACTTACTCGAAGATAAGTTTTACATCCTCAAGCCCATTTTGCCCAATTCTTATGTTTAGAAAAACTGCTCTGTAAATGAGGCATTTTCGTATATTTGTTCCCCTTTTCATGGACATTAAGACCCATTATTTTATAAATTGTTACCCTGGTGTTGCCTTTAAGGTCATGCACAGTTCCCGTCATTGGACCTATGCTGAGAGTGTCCCTTGTCTGACTCCAGATGTCATCTTGAAGGCTCTACTATCAATAAAATTTTACATTGGGATTCAGTCAGAGTAATTTCATGCAATATAATCAGCTTTCATGAAATACCGTAGCCCCTCAGTGCGTGGGACATCTCTTTCCGATCCACACTGTCGAAGGCTTGTCGGATGTCAATGACAAGTAAATGAAAGTCAATGTTGTATTGGTCGCACTTTTCTATTGTTTGCCACACTGAGAATATCTAATCAATGGTACTTCTTCCAGCTCTGAATTCACACTTATATTCTCCAAGAATGTCTTCGACATAGATATTTGTTCAACTAAGGAGGACACCGATATAAATTTCATATTCAGCATTCAGTAACGAGATGCCTCTTTTGTTTTTTTACATTCGAGTGTTCCACCTCTCTTAAATATTGGGAAAATCAATCCTGTCCACCATTTATTCGGGAAGCTATTTCCATTCAGTCAATTAACCGATTTATTTGATATGTTTCATCTCAAATATTTTCTGCCTCAGCGCATATCACCCGCGCGCCCGCTCGCGACAGCACCTGAATCGACGAAGCCCGCACCCGCGAGTTGCCGCGCCTTTTCTCTCACTCAGTGAATTATCTGACTATTCTGCACATCAAAATACAATGATGGAAATCTACTATTGACAAATAATGTCCACTCTTTTTTACTATTTAATTGCTTTCTTTAAAATTCTAATAATAATAATAATAAATTTATTGTATTATTCTAGGAGTGAACTCCTTTAGAACATGGTAGTACATAATGTGATGTGCAGGACAAATAACAAGAAAATAAATCATATACTCCATCAGAAAACAAATAAAGAATAATTCGTTCATATAAAAATTAGTAAAGCCATCAAACAAAAAACCATGAGGGACCCAATAAAGAGTGATCTGTACATAGAAAAATTAAGAATAGAATCGTACAACAACCAGAGTAAAAAAAAAAAAAAAAAAAAAAGAAAACTACACTTGAACTCTGGGATTTACACTTGAACTTGAACAGAGGTTAGTTCTTCAAACACATAAATTTACCACAGACATAGCAATGAACAAAATCCATAACAAAAAGACATGATCTAAGTACCTGGATCACAAACAAGTAAATGTTTAATAAGTTTTCTCTTAAATATTGTGAGTGTAGCACTGTCTTTTACATATTTTGGGAGGTTATTCCACAAATTTGAAGCAACAACTGTAAAGGATTTTTGGAATGTCGCTGACCGGAACTGGGGGGCGTACAAAAAACAGGGGTCTTGTCTTGTAACAACATTAGTGTATTTACTACTTGGGAGAAAAAGATCCATTATGTACTGAGGGCTCCCATATTTGAGGAGGTTGAACATGAAGCAGGCTATGTTGTACTTTCTTCTTGATTGAAGATCAAGCCAGGAGAGCCTTTTAAAATAAGGGGTTATGTGTTCATGTCGCCGTAGATTAAAGATGAATCTCATACAGGAGTTCAACAAACGCTGTAGCTTAATATTCAGCTCCTCAGTTAAGTCATTGTACACGAGACTACAGTAGTCTAGGTGGGGAAGAATGAGTGAGGTAACAAGTTTCTTTTTTAACTGAAGTGGTAGTAGATTTCTATGGATTTTAAATTGATGTAAAATTGCATTTATTTTGTTGGATACCCTCATAGTGTGTTCTTTCCAGGAAAGATTCATGGTTAATGTCACTCCCAAATTTTTCACACTGTTACTGAACGGTATGCTCTCTTCCTCGACCATTATCATTGGCAGTTCTGTGAAATTTATATTTGATACTATCTTGCTGTTACCAATGATAATGGATTTAGTTTTTATGGAGTTTAACACGAGGAAATTAAGCTTAGCCCAAGATGTGATAGCGGATACGTCCTCATTTACCTTATTGATCGTATCACCGAGTTTATTTGGAAGACAATGGCAATAGATCTGCAAATCATCTGCGTAGATCATGTATTTACAGTGAGCAATACAATTTGGAAGGTCTCTGATATACAACGAGAACAAAAGTGGCCCTAGAACGGAACCTTGTGGTACACCATTAGATGTTGTTACCCAGTTCGATATGTCTCCTTTAGAATCTTTGACAGATTGACGACGTCCATTTAGGTAGGAAAAGAACCAGTAAGTAGTTTCTCCGTAGCTCTGGGAATTTACATCGATCGTCTAGTTACGGGTTTAACTCGAATTATTTTTTAATACAATTTTCAAATAATTGATTATCCCTTAAATCAATTCCCCTCTCCTGCCAGGAGAATTAATGACAAAGTTTTTTTTTGTTATGACCACCAGTCCATTTGTACCCAGCCACCCTGAAACTCAATTGGGTCTTATGAAAGAAATGCCATTTTGATGATAAATCTTTTGGAAAAAAAACTTAACCTTACATGTAACGAAGACTTTACAGCAACACATATTTTCATATGCAAAAACGTATTTTTGTTTTTCAGGAAATATGCCATATTTTTTGTTTCTCCTCGGAATTATCATTCGTTATTGACGCTATAATTTCAAACAATAGTTTTTTTCTAATAAGGAAACCGCCAACAAAAATCCCCAGTGCTGTAGCTGGTGAAACGAGATATTACAAATCGATTTGAGACGATTGGAACCAAACAAATTATTTATTTAACGGTCATGCTTTATTTTAAAGGATGTTTCATAACAAATCCCATTGGTGAACCAAAATGTATTGGAATTCGTCATCCGAGACTTCATGCGCAAAGGACATTTCAAAATAGACTCAATTCATGAATTAAAAAAATGTTTTCTGATGCAGATTAGAGAAACTCCTCATGAAATAGAAAACTTTTCAGACATTATTATATGGACACATTTCTTACATGAGTGCATCAGGAACGACTTCCGATATGCCCCATAGAGGTACCAGAGTCACTAAGACTTGCTATCTAAATATTCAAAAGCTGTAGCTAAGAGATTTAATGTCTCAAAAGCGTCCAAGAAATTTCTCCATTGAATCAAATGATAAGTTGAATAACCAGGGTTGAGAAGTTTCTTGACCAGAATAAATTTGAAACCATGCACTTTGACACAATTTTAGGAACACCTCAGTTTATACAGGAGGTTCACCATAATTTTACACCGCAGATATCACAGGGAATGATTTCATTGACTGGGTGCTTTCGGAAATAGATTCATTTTCAGCAGCTGTCCTAATAAAACGAAGGTGACATTGGCAATCCTCGTGTTTGCTGCTTTCATAGTGTGGCGACATATTTGAACTATCTCAATGAAGACCGATTCCTCCGTCACACAATGCACGTGCAAGGCATTTTGCCTTGACTCAAGACTAATTTGTTAATTAATTTAATTGGAATTAGATTTTTCTTGAAAATGCTGTGCCACTAATGATCAAATAAATACCAAATAATTTGGCCCCATTTAACAGCTACCCAAGTACTGATCAATTTAACAATTTTACGAATACTATGGAAGTAATAACGTGCATAATTTAAAAAAATCCTTAAAACCTCCAAAACGAGAAACAGATGCAAGTTTATCCATTCAAAAGAAATGCGAGACACTACTTACACACTTTGAAGAGAGCGAAATTTAGAGCTACTGTATTTGTTTGAAAAATTAAATCTGCTTTAAGATGTGAAGGTTTAAAATACAGCCGTAATTAATGGAAAACATTTTTATCATGACGAATATTCAAGTGAATTGGTGCTGCAGCAAAATTGTTAAGCTTTAAATTTCACCATTAGCAGTTTGAGAGAGCATTTCTATACATATGCACAAATCCTGATTCCGATTTAAAAAATATGTTATCCTTAATGGAATAAATCTTGAACGTGAGTGGTTATAACATTTAACATGTATAGGATAAGCTGAAAATTAAGCCATCCAGAAGGAACACCGGTTCGTGGGATAGGAAACTCACAAGGTCTCTTTGAGAGTAGATTTCATCGAACCCACGTGAGTGTCTCAACAGACATTGAAATCTGCCCAAACTCAATGATGTATTAATTAAAAAAAAAAGTATTCAACTATTTCTAAGCAATGCAGACATGTGACTAGATCTCTAAATCTGAGAGAAGCGATAAAATAAGAGAGATACTCTGCCGGACAGATAGGTACAAAAAAACTCGTTCTTTCCGCAAACAATAAGCGGCCACAATAAAAATTGGGCTCCACTAAATACACTCCTATAATTCATGTCACCATTTCCTCTCCAAAAAACTTACACCTTTACACGGCTGGTGACCTAACATCCCCTGCTACACGTCCATGCGGCGGCTCGCGGGGTATTATGTAGATGTAGATGTGATTGAAGTCTTTGAATCTTTTCGACGAGAGTTTCAGGGAAGTTAAAAGTTGATTCAAATTTCAAGGGCGCAATGGGTCAACTTGTACCCATTTACAGTAAGTAATGGAGACGATTAAATTTCCAATGTAATATTCCTGCATGGCCAATAAAATTGTGTTGTGTTGGGTCTAGTGTAGTCCAGTCACATACCCTTATATGGTGGACTTTTTTCGCAAGATAACCCTGTATTGTTGATAAGTAACTTTTATATGCCTTAAACGGATGCGCATCTTCCTCTAGATTCGTTGCCGACAACTTTGCTTCCATGACAACTTAATAAATGTTTTGATGCACCAAACAAACGCATACCAAAAGTATGTTAATCTCCAGCAACAAAATGTGGTGTGAATGACTGAGGAGCGGATGCCTAAAAGAAAATTGAAGAAATAGTTTCACCACATGAGAAGAAATGGTACCGAGGCTTAGATGGATAGATGATGTTACTGCAAACAAACAGAGAGAGTGATAGAAGGAGAGATACAGCTGTGAGTTAAAATGGAATAATTTAACTTTGCTCCTCAATTTTCCTTGTTCCGTTTGATTAGGGATTGCACTGGTTTGCGAATTCCCATCACGAAGGCCCGGGTTCTAACCCCGACAGTGGAGGAAATTAAATAATGGAGTACCGAATTATTTTCCATTTGGTCCAAATACTTCTTCCAGCCCAATTTCCATTCTCCGAATTATCCTGGGAGTACCCTACCTATCCATGAGCTCTATGCACGATCAGTAATAAATCCTACAACTACAAAATTTCTGACGCAAAAAATCTGCAACAACGAAAAAATCATGGCTCACATTACGAAAGATTGGATTGGATATTTGGGGAGGCGACCGACAGCTAAGGTCATTTACGCCGTAGGGGACAGGTAAGGGAGGAAGGGTGGATAGAAACCCGGCGTCGGCATTAGTCTGCTCTTAACAAAAGGCGCCAAGGAGACGACGGCGTAACGTCTCATCCGACAGACGGAGTACTGTACTTGAAGTGCCCTCCACAGGACTCTCATGTAGGGATCGGGTTTCTTCTGAAAAACATCTTCCTATGCTAGGATTTGAACCCTGGCCGCCCGTATGGTTAGCCAGTACTCTAGCCACCACACCAACCTGATTTCTTGTATCGCGAAAGAGCAAGGAGAAATAATGCGATAGTTTTACGAATTGGAACCTCCTACATTCGTCCCAAAAATCTGGATTTTAGAATGGGGATTTCCAATAATCTAACCAAAGAGGTGGCAGAATACAAAAACGATTAATGATTTGGCATATATAAATAAATACCTGATATTCTATCGTCAACTCTTGAATAACTCAGATGTAAGGCGTTCTCACATCCGGTGAAATGCTATATTACGTGTCTTGCAGAAGAGCAGATTTACCACATATTTTTGGGCCAATATAATTTCTTGTTCTCGTTTAACAGCAAGGTCTGCCGAGTCTACCAAGTTTCTCATTGCTCATTCCTTGAAGGTCAATTTTCGGCAGTTCTCGTGCAGAGTCATTTAAGGTAGTCCGAGCGAAAAATCATTTTACTTAGAAATCAATGAATTTGGTCTAATTTTAAAGCAAAATATCTCACCCTTCTAATGACACCGAAAATTCAACCCCTTACCACATTACTTTCGGAGATATTTGCCAAAAAATACCAGCCCTTTTACATGGGAAATGGTACGTGTATGCACTCCAGAGAGACATAATTTACAAAATGAGGCATTTCTAACACTTAGATGTCGTAACGGTGTGTAGTTTGTATGTTTTCTTAACCTTTTTTTCGAAAATTAATCATGTTGTCACCGAAGTCGGTTCTTGGGTATCACAAAAAACCTTCCGTTTTAAAGGAGTTGAAAACGCACCGCGGGAAAGAAATGAGTCAAGCTAACGACTTATTTAGGTATTTTCATTTAATTACTTACAATTTATGTCATATAAAACTATATTACTGCACCATTAATAACGCAATATTTAATTGATGTGAGCTATAGCTGGTTGAATTAAAACGCGTAATTCGAATATTGTCTCCATTATGACGAGGGAACTATCTCGCTTGGACTACCTTATGAATCCTCGTTTTCCCTTCTTTTTCGTGCCACGCATGATTTAAGAGCTCGTCACAGTGTGACCAGGCACAAAACGCCATAAATCCGCACACTTCAGTCGACTTTCTTCAAACACGACGACTCTATTTACTTGGAAAGGTCGAGGAGCGAGCCGCAGAGATTACATTCGAGAGAGAAACGTATTTTGGCATACTCATCTAAGAGTTATCGGGGTTAAAAAAGGCGACATGTGTGAAATGGTTCCACTAGGTTTCGGGGCCGTTGAGGATATATGCACTCCTTTGGCTAACACGGTCTTTTCTTTGCCAGCAGATGAGCACCCCAAACAAACGAGGCGCAGTCAAACACTCTTTTGTACTCACTCGCTCGATTCCGTCAAGTATGGCCCCTTATTTGAGACAACTCCAAACCATCGTAATCAAATGCAAACGGAAGGGCATGGCATCAACTGAGCCATGGAGATTTCACTTCGACCTGCGTCAGACCACTCAACTTTCCATGGACTACAAATGTTGAACATTAAGGTAGTGCGAGCGAGATATATAAATACGTTGATGATTTGGAGTCAGCCATGCGGCCGTGTATATATATATATATATATAATATAAAGCTTCGTCACAGGGTGACACTAAACATAAAACATGTAAAATGGAAACTCACGAGTTTAAAATTTTCGGTGGGTCGCCCGCACCTTCATCAGTGATAGAATGAGGATTGAGGAGGAATCACCATATAGGAGGGGCGGTGAGGGGAAGGAGCAGGTAGGAAGGGTGGGGAAGGGTGGGGAGGGAAGGAGCCAAAGACCTATTCGGGAGAAAGAAACAATGTAGCGAAAAGGGGGGAAAAATTAATTAATGGGAACGGTTGAGGCCAGGTGGACAGAGGGCGTTAAAATATCGGATGCAACATTGTTCTAAAGTCTTCAGACTAATTATAGTGGCTGTGGGCGGGAGGGAAGCCAGAATGGCTACATTGTAGCAGTCATCAAATCTTACATTGTGGGAGGCAGCATGTGTGGGGACAGAGAAAGAGAAGTTGGTTGAAGAGGGATTGCAAGAAGCACGGTGATTATTAATTCTGATATTGAGGGGGGTACTACAGAGCCCAATGTAAAAAGCTGTACATAATTTACAAATAAGGATATATACTATATTAGTTGTGGCACAGGAAGGGGAGGTAACAGAAGGAAGATAACGATTAACGAATTTTTTGGGTAATCGGTCTGTAATTAGAATTAAACAAGTTTTGCACCTTGGCCGGTTACAACGGGTGGCTGGAGCTTTGGAAATATTAAAAGATTTATGGAGGGGGTTAGTGGCTCTAAATATAGCAGACAAGTTCGGGGGACGTTTGTATACAACAGAGGGACATTTAGGGAATAAATTAGTAGTGGCAGGATTGCTAGAAAGTATTGGGAATAATTCTTTGAGGAGATGTTTTAGGGACTGTACGCCTGGGAAGAAAGTGGTGCAAATAGAAATATTGTTGTACTTAGGACAAGAAGTGGATTTAGGTTGGTACGGTTTTCTAAGTATTTTTTTATTTAAAAGGGATTCAGGGTAGCCCCTGCGAAGAAGAGACTGGTGTAGCTTGGAAAGAAAGCAATCAAGGGACTCCGGGTTGTTACAAATTCGATGACCTCTGATAGAAAGTGAGTATGGGAGGGAACGTTTGGTATGTGCGGGATGACAACTGCTGAAGTGAAGGTATTGCTGTTTATTAGTGGGCTTTATATGAACAGAAGTACTGAATTTACGGTTGGATAAAGCTACGTCGACATCTAGAAAGGTTATATGGGTGGAAGATATAGTAGAGGTAAATGATACAGAAGAGGAGTCAATGACTCCCGAAGAATTTACTGCGGAAACAATATGATTAATTTTGAAAAATGGCCGAGGAAACACACACTCTCTACACTGTTGTTTTTATGACGAGATCTAAGAGTAGGAAATGCCCCATTTTTAATATAAGGTCTCTCTGGAATGCATACACTTACCATTTCCCATGTAAAAGGGCTGATATTTTTCGACGAAAATATCTCCAAAAGTAATGTGGTAAGGGGTTGATTTTTTGATTTCAATGGAAGGGTGGGATATTTTTCTTCAAAATGAGAGAAAGACAAAATGAGACCAAAGTCATTAATTTATAGGAAAAATGATATTTCGCTCAAAATAATTTAAATGCTGTGCATCAAATCGTGTCAAAGGCGTCAATATATAATTTCAAGAATGCTTCATCAGGAATATTAGAAAGAAATTTCACGCAACCGTAGGCGTCAAAGACGAATTTGAAGCGTTTGAGGCGGATTAAAAGCATTACGGAAACAGAATAGCAACCTTATGCAATTCAGATAAAATTTCCGCCCGTCTTTCGCAAGAGGCCATCATTAGACTTGCGCTCTTCTCATTCGTCTCGAGGATTAGGAGGAATCCTCGGTAGACTAAAGGTCGCTCGCAATTGGCTGATAGGCCTCAAACCGATTCAAGAAATTTCAGAACTGTTTCAGACGAGAGGAATTTCATAGAGACGAGGCCGTCTCAGAGCTTTCAAGATAACATTTTCGCTGTCATGATATTTTAATGGCGTCATGTCCATTCGAGAAACCTTGATCAATGAATCTTGAATGGTATTTGATGCAGAGTTTAATGGTTATACAATGTGCTTCAGTATTCCACCGCGTACAAGGTTTGGCAAAGAGTAACGTCACTTTTTAAAAAATAGGTTCACTTACCAGTGAAAACGTGTCCGGAGCTGCTATTGTGGGTCATTGGGGGCATATACTAATATTACTTGAAGTAAGAGGAAAACATTTCTAGAACCATATTTCTTTGATTATAACTGTTAATACTAATACAAGGATTATGTTTTACATCTCTGCCCCAGCTAAAGCACATGGTTTGCGTTTTTTGCAAGGAAATCGACATTTTGGTGAAAATTACATTTAAATATTTTTTCAACGTACATTAATCTTCAAATCAGTGCGATGCCTTAATATTTGAGCATTTGGAGGCCAAATTGGAATAATTTAAGCTTTTAGCACACTGGAACATCTTGAATTCCGCGCCAAAAACGATGCAGTTCTTCAATATCACCGTAAACTGGGGCTACCCGTGACAGTTTTGTTATGTTTTTGTAAATTATCATGGAGAACACGTCAGTATTTTTTAAATACTGTACGGGGTTACACGGATCGAGGACTGACATATATATGCGAATCAGTAATGAATGTGAATTAGGTTGAAATTGTATAACACAATTGTATGCAAGGTGACAGCGTGAGAAGAAGTAAGCGAGCTGTCTCGTGCCGGGCAAAACATCGGCACACCAAGGTCCCTTCTAGCCTGGTACGTTTTTGAGTAAAATTTATCCGTTCTTAAAGTCCGTTAAGTTCTTCTTTTGCCAACGACTGACGCTTAATTATAATTAAGCACCATATTAGTGATTAATTGGCATGCATAAATAATTACTGTGCACCAAAATACGCTCAGGAAGGTTATCCTAAAATACGAGGTGAGAGATAGTCCTTGTTTCGTCGTGAAAAATATTTTATCTTTGATGAACACCAAAATATACCTCTTAGAGCTTACCTTGTCCTTTTATTATTTATAGATCAAATTCAATTTCATGTTTAAAAGAGACTTTGTAACATTGATCAAGGCTAAACACTTTTGGTTACTCAATGAAGAGTAACAGTGCTACGAAACGTCGATCCCGTCCAAAAATGAAGAAATCAGAGTGCATTATGGGATCGTGTCATGACCTGGGTATAAGGACCTTGCGGCACACGAAGTCGGTGCAGCACTACGCATTGGCGACTCTCGGAACTATGATCAGTGAATGAGCACCCTTTTCGAATTTCATTCAATAGCCCTTCAAATATTATATACCTGGTCATAATCACCTTTTCACTACCAAAGAGAGTTAAAACTAATCATAATTTGGACATATAATACATATTTCACAAAATAACTGTCACAAATTTACCCCTGCTCATCGTGCAACTTTTTGACAGTGAGGTTTTCCTCATTTGAAGGATATACTTTGACATCAGCGACAAATTTGAGCTTACAAGTGGTTACCTCAGGACTCTCAAGGACAAAAGAAAACAGATGTTCAATGGTTCATTTTTCGTTTTCCTCATTGCATAGGGACTCACTGCTCACTACTTCTTTGCCCCCGTGCACACAATTTCTTTAGTCGTGGCAAAAGACCTCATTCAGCCATCCCAGTGTTTTCCATGACGCCACTTCAAATTCACTTTAGCTAGTTTGAGCGAAAAAAGTCATTTTATCTAGAAATCAATTAATTTGGTATCATTTTAAAGAAACATATCTCTCCATTCAAATGATGTCAAAATTTTAACCCCTTATCACATTACTTTCAGAGATAGTTTCCAAAAATACTAGCCCATTTATATGGGAAATGGTACGTGAATGCACTCCATAGAGACATTGTTTTCAAAAGAGGTACTTCTGACACTTAGATGTCGTTAAGAAACTAACAGCGTGTAGTTTGTATTTTTTCTCAACTATATTTGAAAACTGACCATATTGTCACCGCAGCAGGTTCTTGGGTATATCACAAAAAACCTTCCGCTTTGAAGGAATTTCAAACGCACCGCGCGAAACAAATTAGTCAAGTTGAAGACGTATTCAGATATTTTCATTTAATTACTAACCATTTCTGTCATACACAACTGTATTATTACACCATTATTAATGCTATATTTAGTTGGTGTGTCCTACAGCTGGTGAAATTAAAACGTATAATTCTAATATGGTCTCTATTATGACTAGGAAACTATCTCGCTCGGACTACCTAAGGAACTAGTAAACCAACTTTCGTGATGATTCCTGGATAATATGTGCCCTCCAAATTACAAAACAACAATTTTTTGACTCCGTGATCGCAAGAATTACGTTGACTTCTGATTTAGAGTCTGTTTTGCACCAGTTGTTGTATGAGTCTTCATACGCAAAAAGCTCCGCATTATTTTCACGTAAATAGTCACAGTCTGGATTATTCCAATCTGGAGTCCTTTTTGGCCCTTTTTACGCTCATTGCAATATGGATGTTATACAATCTTCCTCCCATTAATTTTAGTTGTCTTGCAACATTTAGTTGAACAAACCTTATAAGGAAAAAGTGTTCTAATGCGATGTAAATGTCCGAAAATGAGAACGTTTAAAGCTAGAAAAAAATATTTTCCGAAATGTAAAGCGAGATTGACAACAATATTAAAGACTAACCCAAAATATAAGTATATTAAAACATGTACCTTTCATTTTTTTTCCTCCGTGAAATACATGCAGACTCAATGACATTTTAGACAACGGTTACAAAAATGCAGATATCGGCCGCAAAATGCGAAACGCTTAATAACTCATGGCTTATCTATCGCATGTATAATGGAAGAGTTTTTATGCCAGGAGGACTACCCGTAGATACCACCTAATTTGTTATCACACAAGACTTTTGTCTTGTGTGATAGTTCTCTAATCATAATAGAGACCATATTCGAATTATACGTTTTAATTTCACCAGCTGTAGACCACATCAATTAAATATTGTATTATTAATGGCGCAATAATATAGTTTTATATAACTGGTATTGTAAGTAATTAAATGAAAATACCTGAATAAGTCTTTAACTTGACTCATTTTTTTCACGCGGTGCGTTTGATACTCCTTCGTAACGGAAGGTTTATTGTGATACTTCAGAACCTACTGCGGTGACATAATGATTAATTTTCAAATATAGCTGAGAAAACATACACACTTCGTTTTTTTTACGACATCTAAGTGTTAGAAATACCTAATTTTGCAAATTATGTCTCTCTGGAGTGCATGCACGTACCGTTTCCCATGTAAAAGGGCTGGTATATTTTGGCAATTATCTCGGAAAGTAATGTGGTAAGGGGTTGAATTTTTGGTGTCATTGGATAGGTGAGATATTTTTCTTTAAAATGAGACCAAATTCATTGATTTCTAAGTAAAATGATATTTCCCTCGGACTGCCTTAATTTTATTTCGATCTCTACCTGACCATTCACCGCACATCCAGAAATTATTTGTTCCCCTTTCACGGCATCCGTTCGCTCTTATTGTCCCCCTCCCGAAAAACACCCACTCTGCACCATTAACTCGTTTTAAAAAGCTTCCCAAGTCCACCCGCCATGCTGAGATCTTCCTCGTTTTTCTTCCCTTCCGTCCACCGCAACTTTTCCATTCTCACGCTCACATCTTGAGCGCCTATTGACAATTCTTTCCTTTTCTCCTCACACTCCACGTTTCTGCCCCACATGATCCTACACTTCGCATCAAGTGTTTCGTCACCTTCCCCCTATGTATATATCCCCTCCGTCGGCTCCCTTCTGCTACTACACTTTTTTCATTCCAGCAAGTTTTCTTCTCACGTCCTTGCTAATATACTTATTTACCTTCTCGTGGCATACAAGCAGTCATTAATTAAATTAACTATTAATTAACATTAATAATTTTGTGACTGCTTATATGCCACAAAGCACAAAACCTCAGCTAAACC
Source organism: Ceriagrion tenellum (assembly GCA_963169105.1). Lineage (NCBI taxonomy): Eukaryota > Metazoa > Arthropoda > Insecta > Odonata > Coenagrionidae > Ceriagrion > Ceriagrion tenellum. Next base: position 7,371,983 of record OY720644.1, read on the forward strand.
TGAAATTAAGAACTATAAGTTCAATAATATCCTTATGGAAATATTTTCTACATGGAACGAGAGAGTGAAATGAAAATTCTGTATTTCCCACCATCACTCGTAGAAACTTGTTTTATGACTAATTTTCACTACCGACAGTGATGGAATTAATTATATTAATACAATTCTTGTCGGAAAGTTAATTTACTCCATTTCTGATCCAAAAACTTTTTCATAGGCACAATAAATACTAGAGCAAATGGAATTATGTTGATTCGGACGAAAAAGTTTTGATATTTTTCTTAATGTATCACACGGGTACGGAATACTCCCGACTTTTTCCATTCCAGGGGAATTATGATTACATTAACATCCCCACCACAACAGCAAAGAATGTTTGTCTCATCATCTATTCCATCGGAATATTGAACACGACCTTTGAGACGGGAAAAGTGAGTTAAGAGGATTCGGGGTCTCATAGTATTGAGTTTAATCAATACAGACCCGTTATTTCAGGAAACTTAATTTATTTCTCGGAGAAAAGCGATACTACCTTAACACACGTTACTCGCTTTGCCAAGCTTACTGTGAAATTATCACCACAAAAATACCTCCTGAATCGGAGTCGGAACACCACAAACGTTTGAATTTCATACCGAAAGAATCACTTGCTTGGACCCGAGATACGGGTCAGCCATCGCAAGATCCCTACTATCGTGGATTTCGGATTTACGAATACGAAAACAGACCGCCAATTCAATGACTCAAAAGCCGGAATTAAACAGAATACCGTAAAGTTTTCATTCCTTCCGTGTCACACTCCGAAAATTACTTCAGCGACAAGGAGTCCCAGCAGTGATTTACGAGAAGCCGTGAAAAGTGGAACGGCCGTAAAAGATTTGAACACTTTTAACTGTGATGGCCGCGTTGAGGCATTTAACGAATCCGTTCACCTCACTCAAAAGACTACATTTTTCAGCACAGAGACAAATACGAGAAACTCATTCCAGGGGCTCTAGAAATTTTGATGGCGGAAATGTTCGTACCTGCAACGCTTTCACGATTTGCTTGTCTTAAATATCTCTTTAAGGAGCTGATGTTCGAGTGTCTTATCGCACGTCCACCAATTACTTAAGAGGCAAATTAATGGCGATGAGAATGCTCCAAGAAAGAATGAAACTGGACCGGGAAAAGAATCAGAAACAATTACACTTCCGGACTAAATCGCATTATAGAGAGCCTTCCTAACTTTGATTGGCCAAATTAGGTGGATTCAATGAATGGGGATGCCTGAACCGGCGACCAACATTTCATGATTTGCTTAATAGACTCGGCAGATTGCGAGCATTAATTAATAGAAGATATGATGAGGATGAGTAAGGTTTTGAAGTTGCAAGAAATGTGTTTACAGGTAGAGAAGTGCTTAAGGCAGGAAAAGGGAAAGCTAAAATTCGAAAATAAATCACATTGTCACCGCAATAGGTTCTTGGGTATCACAAAAAAACCTTCCGTTTTGAAGGTGTTTCAAACTCTCCGCGCGAAAAAAATGAGTCAATTTATAGACTTATTAAGACATTTTCATTTAATTATTTACCATTTCTGTCATATAACACTATTATTGCACCATTAATAATGAAATATTTTATTCATGTGACTTATAGTTGGTGAAATTAAAACGTATAATTCGACTATGTTCTCTATTATGGCTAGGGAACTAACTCGCTCGGACTACCTTAAAGTGGTCCAATCAAAAAATAGAATCAGAGTCTGGCAAACATCGTCGTCGGCACACGATGGACGTTTCATAAACCTCTTACGCAATTCCTGTAATAGATAATTCCTTTCTAGCTTTTACAAAGTAAATTTTAGATCACAAAAATTGCAAGATGTTATTCAAAGTATCAAGTAATTCATGTCTCCTCGATCGTTACTCAATATTCACCACGGTCTCACGTTAACAGCAATTAACTACATCTATTTACAATAACAACAGAAAAGACTAATCGAAGTGGCGCCAGGGACTGGGTGATCTAAATGTGAAAATTTAGACAACACGTAACCTAGGCAACAATGCCAAAAATCCGAATCCATTATATATATTCATGATAAGATCTATCCTATTGGACGTTTTCGTAAGCTTTCATTGTTGACGTTACGCTCCCTTCCGCTGTGAAAATTTGAAGCAGGCGCCAGTGTTTCATACTTTTATTTATATTCATTTGATATTTAAAAACCCTCTGGTATTATTGGCTTTTTGTGATCCATTGCACTTCAGCGGTGAATTGCCAGATTTAATGCCTGCATGCCGGAGCTCACGGAGTTAGGCGGGAGACGAATAAAAAGCATATAAATTTAAATTATGTGCGGATTTCTAAGGAATTTGTCCCAGGAGAGGAATGTAATAAGGATGCGAGAAGCTGTGCGAATGGTAGACATAATAAGAGTTGGACGCCGATAATACCAGTTTGGATAATGGATTGTTAGCGACATGAAGTGGATGTGACAATCTAAACAAAAGCGCCACGATCATGCTTTTCTTTTGTCAAGGTTGCATACATAATGTATTTATTAGCAAGAAAATAAGTCGGGTTATTCAAAATTAAACTTTACCGATAATATCACATCATACAAGTTGAAATGGTAAGCAGTTTAAACCTGATTCCTTGTATATAACTCAACCTTCCGCTTTGAAAATTTGAAGCATGCACCAATGTTTTGTAATCTTATTTATATTCATTTGATATTTAAAAAAACCCACTGTTATTATCTGCTTTTTGTACTCCATTATAATTCATCGGTGAATTTCCAGAGTTGATATGAATAAAGTCTTAGGTCAGATGTGTTAAGTGCAGCCCTTGGAGGTCGGCGTGAGATTAAATACGAACGCATAAAAAATTTTTAACGAGAGCATTTATGCTTTTATTCTAGGTAAGGTTAATAATAATATGAAATAAAATCGAATGAAATTGTATTACCGTTGGAAGTTCGAGCCGTCGAATAAAAATCCTCAATCGAGATGGACGAGCGAGACAAATACGAATCGAAAAGATGAGTAAGGGATCGACTGACTGAATATTGGGTCGAGGATTCAGTTTCCTTTCATACGCAGATTAAAGAGCTCTTTTTACTTCCTCATCCTCAAATGGGGACAGCGTGAATCGAATGCTTTCAGGTTAAAATATAGTCCCTCATAAAAGGCGTCCTACCTATTTTAAGTATTTTTTGTTTGGACTTTTGTAATCCTTGGAATATATATCGTACCATGGAAACTGGACGGTTATAATTAAAAATTAAGGACTTGCGTGCTGGCATCGGTGGTTAAATGCACAAACGCGTATTTTCAATATCGCCATTTGATAGTCGTGACGTAACAATGCCATTGTTCGCCATGGTCTTCAGAGATCTATTCTGAAGCCCAGGTGTTACCTTACCGTGGCTGGAAACACGAGACCTCTTCGTACTACGCGTTCGCCGGGACATTATGTGAGCATTATAACGTGCCTAGCAATTACAATGATTACATAAATGCTCTGAAATACACTACATTATATATTAAATTTCGATTAATGCGCAAATACTTGGATCGTAAATATTTTGAAAAGATAAGCAAACTATCAAAGCAATTGGTCTTAAATCTCCCTTCGGTTTTTTATGCTACTTTGACAAACATAAAAATTTTGCCTTAACATTTCCCTAAATAAACCTAGCTACGCCGCTATTGTATTCCATTTCTCAAAAAAAAAATGATTGTATGTTCATTATTTCAAACATACGCTAAAGTATAAGTATTAAAAAGGCTGAGAGTCCCTAGAAACTCTGAAACCACAGGCAAAAATAAGATTAATTTATGGCAGAGATAAATTCAATATAGTTTATAATTTACGTTATTTTCATGTCAAATTTTTGAAAGAAAAGATTCGGTACCTAATACTACGAAATTAGCCGCGATATGATTGGCTTCCTGGGCAATAATTCGTTTTCTTTTCTTGGTATTAATTATTCCGCAATCCTACGTAATATCTGTGTTCGGAAGGCGCGAACAAAGACCTCGGGGTCACTTGATCGGGTGTCGCGACTGACTTTGGCGTTCAAATGCCAGTAATTAGTGTGCCTATAACTCCCCCCTCCCATCCCGCGTGTACCTATTGGACCGCTTTCCCGCAGGAGAGCGGAGAACAGCCCTCTCTGCCCCAGCGTGTGAGAACCAAGGTCTCAGTTAGCTTGGCCACGCCTCTGTTTGCGTTGGGCGATGTTCTGATTTTTGGTCCCCAGCCTGCCTAAGAGTGCAAAGGCAGTGCAATGGCTGGGGGTGTAAAATGGGGCCCTTAGCCAGGCCAACGAGTGCGTCGGGGGCGGCTAAGGGGTTCTTTCGTGTACCAGCCGTAGTCTTCTCGACTCCCGGTCTCCAAGACCGGAAGCCATTCTCTCCGGGCCGGAACCTCGGGCCTTAGATCCCCAGGCGGGGAGGCCCCTTCGGAAAGTGGTTACGTAAGATCGGTTACCGTTGGTCGGGCCTCTCAAACGTTCCAAATCCCTGTCCCTATCACGTCGCTGATGAACCTTTGAAATGACGTCACGAGGATGGTATTCCATTCAACACGGCCGCCCACGGGCTGGTACTCCTTCGGGGATCGTCCTTTCATCAAGGACACCGACTCGTCGCAATCGGACTCTTGCAGAAGATCCCATTCTCAAGCTCTCTCTTTTGTTATCCTTGGGTGGTCGACCTTCTTCTTTGTCTGGTGGTGATCACACGATGTTGTCCTGGCTGGAACGTGAAGATTGTAGCAATGATGCCAGTCTTTTATAGCGGATTTCGATTCCGCCCTTCGTCGTGATTGGCCGATGACTCTTTGTTGATGATTCGGCCAATCCGAAATCAGCACGGTATGAATCCAAATCGGCATTCGTGCATAAAAACCAATTCGGTAATAAAACTGAATCCATTCTTTTTCTTTTCCCCATATCAAAAGTTGAATTTTAAAACTTCCTTCAACGCGGAGATCAACGAATGATAGATGATCAATGGAGACAGATACATTTGTGATTATCCTATCAGTTGTTGCGCAATACAAAGTTATTACTGTTATAATATTATTTCAAATTTCTTTCAGTAATCTCATACTCTCCTGGCACACGTAAAATCTTGTATTAACCATCAATTTTTTTACAATGGCAATAAAAGTGGATATCTTTTCTCATGTAATCGTTAGGGAAAAGAAGACATAAGAGGGCCTTTTCAATGCTATCTAATATTTTTCATTTTTTTGACCCGGATCAATTAACAGTCATCCTACGTCTTTTTTCCCAGGATAATCTAATCATTTGAATTTAGCCTTTTCTCGTGAATAGCTGTAGCCTCTGACGACGAAATATAATGGATACGATGAGACCGACGAGCTAACAAATATTCTATCATTTTATGTGATTAACGAAGCTATTATTATTCTCTTTTAAATATTGTGTTACTATCTCTACCATTCTCACCTATTGTAAAATCATAATTAACTCCTTAGAAGTTATTAAAACTTTGTAATTTAAATCGTATATCACGGGAGTATTATGTTATTATATGGTCCTTTACCCTTGAAAGTTGCGCCACAAGGATGGATTAATAAGTGTGTATGTTGTTCGAATGTCATCGTTTTTCATTTATGACATCCCCCTCAACGCACGAAATTGTGAAGAAAGTTAGTACGACTTGTAACGTCCTTTTCATTTATTTTGCGTAGTTTCAAGAAACACTCTCTCTTTCATTATTTCAAGTGATTCACATTCACTGTTCTTCAGTATTGATTTTTTTCCAGATTCAATAGCGCCCCACTTGACTCAAAAAAGGTTGCAATAGCTCAGAGCGCGGAAGAACTCCGAGTTGTTGCGACATTATTCGGAAACTCTCTCACTTGTTTCTACGGTATATTGGAAACATTGTGGATGATCTCATTGTAATCGACCGTATTACTATTTTCGACAATAATTCCGAAAATCATCTTGATTATTACCGACGAGGACTACGCGTTGTCGCCCGACTCTTCGGTCGGTATTTCTTCGTGTCATACTGGAAGAATATTATTTTGGCATCGTGTCAGTAACGCAATTTCTCTCTCAAGTCATATTTTTACGTTGAGTAAAGACTGACAATTATATTGGTCCAATAATATCATCACTTTTAAGTCTGGCCGATTTATATAAAGGGATAGCATACGGGAATTCTTCGTCGGCAGAAGTAAAGATCATTTTCGAAAATATTGTTGTGAATAATAATACGACCGCTTGCAATGAGATCATTCACCTTGTTTCCCCTCAATCGCAGAACAAACAAGAGGTGCGTGCTTCTGAAGAATGACGCAATAACTCGGAGGCCTTCCAAAGTTAGACCTGCAAGAGTCTTACCTTAGGTCAAGTGGGGCAAAACCAAATTTCGAAATATCAATACTGAAGGGACGTTTCTGTTGAATGGCTCTGAACAATGGGAAAGAGAGCGATTGTCTGTTTTCACTACGCGAAACCGATGAAAAGGATGTTCAAGTCTTACTGACGCGCTTCACAATGTTGTGAAAATTTGGAGGTCGTGATGCCGTATATAAAAAAACGCGATAACATTTGAAAAACTTTCAATCTTATTAATACTTCCTTGCTGTGGAAATTCCAAAAGTAAAATACCTTCGTTTAAATTTTGAAGTTTTTATGTATTTAGTGCAATTTTTCCATGGCTGAGAAAGGCAGAGATATGAGCACATTATTTCAAATAGAAAAGTAACTGCGTCATTATATATATCAAATGTTGGAATAAATTACAACTCTTCAGTTGCCTCGCATATATCATTCTGAAGCTTCAACTATTCACCCAAAGGTGTAATCCAAATCAAGTTTCGTTTCGGGTAAAGACCAATAATCTTTGCCAATCATTCTGGGTTAACAGTGTATTGAACATGCCGCCTTTCGAGCAGGTGCTACTAATGACTACTGCTCTATATTGGACAGTGCTAAGTGGCCTCCAGTCGAAATATTACTTACGCTTCTTGGTCATGCGGGCGACGGGTAACAATGGTGAGGGTCTCACAGATTTAATCTAATTCTCTGGTCATGAAAACTCTCGCGGACTGAATATACTGCTCTTGTCCACTCCCCATTCAATTGAGTAAGTTGGCCACCCAGGCGTTGGCTCCGGAGAATTAAGCCGTCGCGACGGTTAAGTCTCTATGTGCAAACGAATGGACAACTGTGAATTTTGACAAAGGAGTAAATATATGTGACTATGCCCTCTTCATAGCTTGCGAACTGCAAGGAGAGATGCTGAAGGTAGTGTTTATTGTCACCAGGTCAAACCGATGGAAATGACTAGATGGCATCGACACTGACGTGTTATTTCTTCGTTTTCCTAAGTTTTCAAACAGAAATGATATACTTCATCTACCTCGATAAATAATTGGGTGGATATTACGATATTTTACGTGACCTAGGACGTATCGAGACTACTACAAGATACATGAAATAATATTATTCAAGTAATAAATTCATAACTGATGGAGTAATCACAAACGCATTTGTCTACATTGCGACGATCATCTCACAAACTCAATGGTTTGCGATGAAAGGAGTTTTGCGAATAAACTTTTGGTATGGGGAAAAGAAAAAGAATGGATTCAGTTTTATTACCGAATTGGTTTTTATGCACGAATGCCGATTTGGATTCATACCGTGCTGATTTCGGATTGGCCGAATCATCAACAAAGAGTCATCGGCCAATCACGACGAAGGGCGGAATCGAAATCCGCTATAAAAGACTGGCATCATTGCTACAATCTTCACGTTCCAGCCAGGACAACATCGTGTGATCACCACCAGACAAAGAAGAAGGTCGACCACCCAAGGATAACAAAAGAGAGAGCTTGAGAATGGGATCTTCTGCAAGAGTCCGATTGCGACGAGTCGGTGTCCTTGATGAAAGGACGATCCCCGAAGGAGTACCAGCCCGTGGGCGGCCGTGTTGAATGGAATACCATCCTCGTGACGTCATTTCAAAGGTTCATCAGCGACGTGATAGGGACAGGGATTTGGAACGTTTGAGAGGCCCGACCAACGGTAACCGATCTTACGTAACCACTTTCCGAAGGGGCCTCCCCGCCTGGGGATCTAAGGCCCGAGGTTCCGGCCCGGAGAGAATGGCTTCCGGTCTTGGAGACCGGGAGTCGAGAAGACTACGGCTGGTACACGAAAGAACCCCTTAGCCGCCCCCGACGCACTCGTTGGCCTGGCTAAGGGCCCCATTTTACACCCCCAGCCATTGCACTGCCTTTGCACTCTTAGGCAGGCTGGGGACCAAAAATCAGAACATCGCCCAACGCAAACAGAGGCGTGGCCAAGCTAACTGAGACCTTGGTTCTCACACGCTGGGGCAGAGAGGGCTGTTCTCCGCTCTCCTGCGGGAAAGCGGTCCAATAGGTACACGCGGGATGGGAGGGGGGAGTTATAGGCACACTAATTACTGGCATTTGAACGCCAAAGTCAGTCGCGACACCCGATCAAGTGACCCCGAGGTCTTTGTTCGCGCCTTCCGAACACAGATATTACGTAGGATTGCGGAATAATTAATACCAAGAAAAGAAAACGAATTATTGCCCAGGAAGCCAATCATATCGCGGCTAATTTCGTAGTATTAGGTACCGAATCTTTTCTTTCAAAAATTTGACATGAAAATAACGTAAATTATAAACTATATTGAATTTATCTCTGCCATAAATTAATCTTATTTTTGCCTGTGGCTTCAGAGTTTCTAGGGACTCCCATCCTTATCCTTAGAGTTGAATGCATGCATAAATAAGCATTTACCATCTCTTGATGATAATTTGAGGAAATGAATGTAATAACGGTGTAATTATCGGCATTTACTGAAATTTCGGATGAAATTTTTAATTGCCAAGTTAAATACAAAATGAAGGGGGTTATAATAGTTTAATTGTTCTCGTGCTACTTTTCCAAATATTTTTACTCTCCAGTTATTCGCTAATAAATTTTAAATGTTATATATTTTGCAGTGAGTTGTGCAGAGCACTTATGTTATCAATGGAATTGGTAACTATGCCCTAAGGCTGCCGAAAATACCCCTGCGGATGCTTAATAAAAAATTTCTAGCGTTTCCAGCATGGTTAACGGGATATCGTGGATTCAGGATACGTCTTTGAAAAAAGAATTTGATCATTAAATGAAAACTCCCTAAATTTCGATCGTGGATGAACCATATACTAGACGGACCGAGACCAAAGGCATTTTGTTAAGGTAGTCCGACCGAGATAGTTCCCTAATCATAATAGAAACCATATTCGAATTATACGTTTTAATTTCACCAGCTGTAGGATACAACAATTAAATATTGCATTATTAATGGTGGCGTAATAGTAATATATGACAGAAATTTGTTATTAATTAAATGGAAATATCTAAATTAGTCTTTAACTGGACTCATTTTTTTTCGTGCGGTGCGTTTGAAACTCCTTTGAACACGGAAGGTGTTTTGTGATCCCGAAGAATTTACAGCGGTGACAATATGATTAAATTTCAAAAGTAGTTGAGTAAACATATACACTTCACAGTTAGTTTTTTTACAACAACTAAGTGTTAGAAATACCTAATTTTGTAGATAATGTCTCTCTGGAGTGCATGCACGTACCATTTCCCATGTAAAATGGCTGGTATTCACTGGCAAATGTCTCGGATAGTAACGTTGTAAGGGGTAGAACTTTTGGTGTCATTGGATAGGTGAGATGTTTTTATTTAAAATTAGACCAAATTCATTGATTTCTAAGCTCGAAATTTCTTAATGGAATTTTACTTGAAAAGAATGTATATCTTCGTAATATTTTTGCGTATAAGAAAAGAAGCGCGATTTATGAGCGCTGTAATTGCAGCGTAGGAATCATAGTTCATTTAACGCACATGGAGGGAAGTATTTCTAAATAATTAATGGTTTACACAAATTATATCACTTCATAACATCATTATTATGGGTCCAAAACAAAAAAAAAAGCGGAACGTGTAGTAATTGCTCCTGCCACCTTAGAATCAACAGGAAAGGTTTGGCTATCGCTGAATATATATTGTTTGCTCTTCGATAAATAGAAGTAGTCATATGACCAAAAAACTTTATTCCTGATTCGCTCTATTTTGGCAGAAATGTGAAAAAATTTAAATTGGCAATAATCACGCTAAAATCATTTCATAGAACATTTCAGATTAATACGTTTGAGGTCAAATGCTTTCCGAACAGCAAGTTTGTGTGAAATGTGACATCCTGAGGGACAACCGTTTGTAGTATTCAGCTACATACATCTACCACCCGTGTGAAGCTGTTCGGGATTTGGTTTTTGAAGGTGAAATGCTGACGTGTATTATGGGAGTGTATTTAGTGGAGCTCAGTTTTTAATGTGGTCGCTTATTGTGCGCGGAAAGAACGAGTTCTTGTGCTTATCTGTTAATGGTAATGTATCTCTCTTATTTTATCGCATTTGTCAGACCTAGAGATGTAGTGAGGAGTCATAATAATATTCTCTATGTCGCTCAGAAAAATGTCAGTTCTGAATTTATCAAGCAACCTAAGCCTAGCGTGCAGCCTCCGAGTCTCTAGGGATTCCCACCTTAACCCCTCTTAAAGTTGTGAGACACTGTGTGGTCGCTCGTATTGCAGTTTTTAACGAGGCGCGCCGCTTTCCTTTGTATTTTATTTATTTTTTTGGGTTAGATCTATTTGACCAGGGGGGTCATTCTGTAACTCCGAACCGATCGGCATGGGAACCTTTTCGTCGTGTGGCACGTCACACCGACAACCGTGGTGTTCTGTTTGAAACCGATCAGTGTGCCGATGAGCTTCCGTCGGAAGATCGTACCGGCACGTAAAAGCTGTCGGTACCCAGGGTAATCAGTCGGTTTGCTTGAGAGACACCGTAACAAATCGACAACGCATTTAGATTTATGTCTGAAATAGGTTTATTTGAGGCTTGTAATAGCGATATAAGTTATTCATAGGATTAATGGAGATATAATATGTAATGCACAAGTTGAAATAATGATAATGAAAGTGACGGCCTAAAAGAAAAACCTGAAAACAACTGGGATTCCGATGTGTGGCATTGTATTGATCGCTTGGCTCCTCAAAATATTTTACCATTTGGCGCTATCAAGTACATATACAGGCCAATATTTTTCCTATGAAGCATGATGGATTACCTTATTATAGTGAGTGCAATTAATTCGCAGAAAATCCTCCGCAACAAATGTCAGTAATTATTGCGGATTAATATACATTCTCAAATTGGAAATTTTACCCATATGGTCTAATTTTGTTTGTTCAACCACGCATGAAACCCAATTATACACACTACAGTAGTTTTTAATTTGAGAAAATAGGATATATCGTGAGATCTGTGCTTTTATTGGCGTTTTTTTTGCGCTTCAGTCCGTTTTCACAACTCAACTAAACATCTTGAAGCACCCTTTAAACTGAACTGTCAATTATCACTGTGCCTCAATTAATTCGGATTAATACATAAATACTGCCAATAGTGTAACACATTCAAACGACAAATTTTCCACTTGAACCACGAGAAACGTTCCTGCTCGGCGTAATATGCTAATAACTAGGAGTTATTATTATAACGAGGAGGTTGTTACGGAGGGAAGCAAGCTTCAGCGAAACTTAAGGGAACTTTTCTCTCATCATAGTTTTTAATACTACTCATTCAAGTCATTTTTACATTCAACTTCGTTCCACGAAGACGCTAAATGAATGTTTCATGGCACGAACCCGCAGCATAACCATTGCTATACACACGAATAAAGCATATAAATGCGAACATTTCATAATCACCCCACAAATATGGACTACATGGCCATTCTATATTCATGATAATACTGGTCCATTAGATTCAACTATTAATTCGAACCATCGTCCGAAGGTTTGTACTCCACACAGAGGCCACTTCTGCGGCCACAAATACGAAATATATACAACGCGATAAACTGTCTGCTTTCCATCACGCGCGTTAATTTGCACATAAATATAGTGAATAAATTGGTATACTTGACCAATCATATTTCTACATACATGCAATCATAACACATTAGTTCTCGTTGCACCTAACTTGTCTTTGGAAAACTTCATGTTCATAAATAAGCTACTTATTGCAATGTACTTGAAATATGGAACACTTTTTTTATTGCACAAATGTACATTGTCACGCACTCAATTCACAGAACTTTATTATCCTCCTTCTTTCGACATTACTGTGCGTGAGAATGTCTTTAATTTCGACATTACTGAGTCTGTGTATTATAATATTTGTCACTGGATGTCGTTTTGGTTGATACCCACGAAAGCACTAGGCGGTTTCATTTAGTCATTTGTTTGTTCTATCGTCTCCCTCGTCTCCATCGGTTGAAACGGACCATGTGACCCTCAGCTTCGGAAACACTCGGGAGGGAGGGGTATCTCAAGAGGGAGGAGTTACCAAACCGACTGGAACAGCGCTCGACTTGCTTACAGAATCGCCCGAGAAAGCTCCGTCGGTGAGGGAACTCCGACGGGGACTCCCTGTCGGCACGGAATCCATGCCGTCTGTAGGCTTTATACCGATCGGTGCGGAACCGACGACACAATACTGAATGAACCCCCCAAGAGGTCACAAATGCCTGCGGCGTGTTCGAGGTGTGGCCTAACCAGAGCGAAGTATAGCATCTCTCTTTTATAATTTCATCCGAGAACCTTCCTATTATACGTTTAATAAAACCTTGCTTCTTTAATGCTGCTAATGATATGTTTTGTATTTTTAATCCCCACGATATATCAGATGTTTAGGTAATTCCGAGATATTTTACAGTATCTGAAGATTTTATGTTTACTCCACCCACAGTATAAGTATGGCATTTGTGTGATGACTTTTCTAGGAAGTGAACTTTGGTGCATTCACTAATATTTAAATCTAAACCCCACTCCTGTCACCACGAATGAACATTGTCCAAGTACAAGACTTCTAAGTCCTAGAAATATAGAGGTCGTCCACATGCTAATAATTGTTTTTATTCGGCAGGTAACCTTTATTTAACCTTTACACATATGAGGAATCATTTCATCCCTATGAGAAGCATATTTGCGCGTTTGAAACAAATTCCGTGCATATGTCATCGTATTTAAAGTCATTTTAGACCGAGCTGCCATGCTCGACGAAACGTTGAAAATAAAACAGTTTTCGAGGCTATGAAGTTTTCCGTAAGGGACATGCGAGATAACTGCCCGGTTAAAAACAATGCAAGGATAACTTCTTCAGTAAAAATTATTTCACCTAATACGGCAGAGGTCGTTTTCGAACTTGTCAAATCTAGCAATCTTCCCTTGGAACCTAGAGCTCATTGGGCGGATATGGCGTTAATGTCACGTGACCGCAGACGCCATATTGTCTAGATACCTAGTAAATAAACCACAGGGTAGCCTTGAAGCTCTCTCCAACGTGGAGAATTGAAGCCGAATTTTGCGCATCTTTGCAACAGCATTTGCATTTGCAACAGCTACCAATATTATTGTCTTTCCCAAAGTTCCTTGGTGTTGAAGGTGTGATAATAAAAAATGTCGCCCATTTGCCGTGGATTTCTTTTCGCAGGGAGTGCACTACAAGTTTTGGGCAGCTCTTGCATTTCATTATTACATTTATCATCCGTAATGCACAGGTACGAACTTGTGATAAAATATGATCCAATGTGATGGCTAACTAGTTGCCACCCTTGTCCTCGGCCTCTTTTCGTCAGACCATGCTCACAATTAGTATTGGAGAAGACGAAATTCGATGCATTTCTGATATCAATTTTTTCGTGCATTTGTAATTGATTGAGGACTATTGAAGAAATAGAAAAAAACATTTGCTCCCAGCAAACTCTATGACGACGATTGAAACTACTTGGAATACGAAATGGACATATGATCAGTGGGTATTCGGTTTTATTCGACATCGTAGCTGACGATATCTAGGGCATTCCTGACATATACGTCATTACGTCCATGTGGGATAAACGGAGACAAACATAAGCTTTGGAACTGTCATTTATACACAGGAGTTTCCCCAACGATACTTGCATGTAGTATTGTTTGGAAATGGGAGGTTTTCTGTAAGTATTAGGTTTCCAATGGAATCGTAGCAGACGATGATGTAGGCATATGTTATTTTCTCTATTTCTACGAACTGTCGCGAATTGAAGAATCAAAGCAAGTATTATTTCTAGGTACAAAGGTTAATATAAATATATAAATACATTTCCCGTGTTATATTAGCTCCTGGGTGCCGTATTCGATTATAAGTGCACCGCTAAAATACACGGAGTTAAAGGGAAGAAGGCAATGTTTTCATAGTCAGAAAATGGCCAAAGCGCAAGACTGGTGGCTTCATTTTTCTCGCTTAAGGTAACCCCTGTGAAATAAACAGAGTAAATGAAATCGCAGTATTGTTATGCTCACTATGCATTGAGCTAATCGTTGCGCTAATCCCTACGACGGAAACCGCTAATCGGTCCCTTTTGATATAGATATCATGTTCTGCTTAAATGTTCATCTACATCTACGTGATACCGTGCAAGCCACCACTAAGTTGTGTGGCACAGTGTCCTCTTGAGTTAATTTTACAAAAGTTAAGCTTCCAACAATTAATCTTATCTTGTTTTTGTGCTTTATGCTCCAAAGCGCAGTCAAGTATAGAAGGTGTACGCCTCAGAGGGGAAAGAAAAAAAATAATGGAATGGAGAACACTGGATCTGGAATAGATGCGATGTCCATTTCGGATGAAGTTTCTCTTTCACACTATTGTGGATAAAAAGTTCCAAAAATCGTGGAGTGAATCGGTAAACACTTTTTAAATATGAGGCACTTCATTACCTTCTATGTTTTAGCTTACTGAAGTTGGCATATAAGGACGCCATTGGGTAAATGGCGTTCAGCACAACATGCACGATGCAAAGAGATTATGGATAGAAGGATAAAAAAATAATCTCTTAATTTATTTACTGGATTAATGTTTTGCAGAATAGACCTTTAATAATGAATCATCATAGTGAAAAGGGACTTGGTCATGAGTTAATGTTCCTTACTCGAACTTCAATGGGTGGTGAAACTTTCGCTTGGAAGGAAATTATATTTCTTCGCAAGTTTGTATATCCAGCAGGCAATGTGGAAGAAACCACAAATAATGATTTGTCAAATAGTGATTTTTCACGTGGTGTTTCTGATATAGCCTTTCTTCAAGTATCGTTGTACGCTCAGACTTTGATAAACGATGATTTTTATTTCTAATTACTTCAAAATACCTTACGGGTTTACTACCACACCATACTTACCAATTCAAATCGATATATTTACTTTGGAAAAACTATCGACTTTAGAGAAACTAACGACAGGAATTTCAGGTAAAATGGTGCGCGGCTTACATGAAAATCTGGAGGATTCGTGTAAGCCGCGCACCCCCATTTTTTCACCGGCATTTCCGGAAAAAAGGTGCGCGGCTTATACGAGTAAATACGGTAATAAATGTAAGGTCTTTAAAGAAACATTGGGATGAACTTAATGTGCTGCACAATCAGTTTAACAACTTTTCCCCTGTCCTTGGCTTTGCCCTAACTGAGGTTAATGCCAAATCGTCAGAAATACATCCCTATCATGTACTTGGATTCACCACCTACCATTAGTTCAGGCAAAATCAAAAAGGAGGGGGAATTGCGTTCTACCTAAAGGAAAATTTTCCTAGTCAGGTGATTGATATTGAAATAAAAGAGTGCGAATCTCTAATATTAACAACTAACTTAGGCTCTGAAACTGTTTTAATAATAAACATCTATAGACCACCACACAGAAACAAGAGGGATTTTCTAACTAGTCAAGAGGCTTTCATTGAGAACAGAAAAGCACAATACTACTCGGAGATTTCAACTTAAACTTAAAATCTAACAGGGATATCACTGTGTCAGCATATAAAAACATCGTCGCTAACAGTGGTTTCCTGACATTCATAAATGAAACCACCAGATTAGAAATAAAAAACAACAAAGTGATAAGATCTTGCATTGACCATATTAGCGTTAGAGGTTTTCATGATAATATCAATAGCTTCATCATAAAAACGAAATTCTCTGATCATTTTCCGGTTGGCATTTTCATCCACACTAATGACAATATACCTGACACCAACTCCAACCATTCTTCTTCTAACCTTTGCAGCCGGATAGTAAGGCAGATGGTGATGAATAACAGAAACTGGTTGAAACTGCTAACATTAAAAGACCCAAACTGTATATATCAGCAACTGCACAAACAACAGAGTCACATATACAAGAAGGCTACCGTCAAAAAAACAAACAATAATAGAGTTAAAACATATAAGCAAGCTTGGATCAATGATGTCATTTATTTGGAAATACAGAGAAGAGATGCCTTATTTAGAAAGTGGAAAGCTAATCCATCAAACGATTTGTATAGACAGAATTACAAAATACAGAGAAATAAAGTCACTGCCTTACTAAGAAAGTCCAAAAATTACTTCTACAACTCAAAATTTATAAAATATAAAAATAACATCAGAAAAACCTGGGAGCTATTAAAAATCTCAGAGGAGTTCCATACAAAACGAATGTTGATTCACTAATAAAAAGTAACTCAAGAAAAGAGTGGAATATAAACATGTTTGTAAAGCTTTTGCTTCACAGTTCACCAACAATATAAAAAACATATACTGCCAAACTGTTCAAACCACCTCCTCGGTGATTGTAATAGTAGTACTAGCCCCTATACATTCTCACAAATGTCAATAACGCCAACCGACGTACGCAATATTTTAAATACCATGAAGAAAAAAAGCCCTGGATATGATAGAATTAGATTGGTTGACCTCACTTATGGACAGGAATTAACCAAATTAATACCACAGTGGATAAATCTAAATATCGAACAAGGGAAGATGCAATCAAATTTTAAACTAGCAACAATTAGGCCAATCTATAGGCAAGGTAAAAGAAATGATACTAATAACTATCGTCCGATATCTATTCTTCCCTCACTTGATAAAATCATAGAACGCTACGTTGCCAACCAGTTGAAAGGTTTTCTTGATAAATTTAATATCATCACTAGACACCAATATGGATATCAACAACAGAAAAGTACCAAAATTCTCCTGAAAGACTTCAGCGAAGATGTTCGTACATGTCTAAACAAGAACCATTCCGCATTAGTTGTGTTTAATTTGATTTCCAAAAAGCCTTCGATACAATCGATATAAACATCCTTTTGAAAAAGCTGGAACGCTCAGGAATACGTGGAATTCCGCTTTCCTGGCTTAGATCTTACCTCAGCGACCGGAGATTAGTTGTCAGGTTGTTCGATCATCATAGCACTATAAAATCTGTAGAAACTGGAGTTCCACAGGAATCCATTTTAGGACCAATTCTATTTTTAATATACATAAATTATATAACCTTACCATATTAATAGATGTAAAATATATATGTATGCAGACGACATTGCTTTACTTTCGACCTGTAAATCCTTCGAGATGGCTAGGCAAAAACTTCAGTATGACTTTTGTGCCATCCAAAGATGGTGCCATGATAATAAATTAGTCATTAATAATTTTAAAAACTGTAACCTTTCAATTTCTCAGGGTAAAAGAAAAAAGAAGACTTATAAATCTAACTCTTCACTCCCACTCATGTTTGCATTCCACTCGGGGCTGCAAAACAAGCAACAGCTGTCGCTTACAATTCATGTTTTGTAATTTCCCTGGTTAGTCATTTTAAATATTTAGGTATAATCTTAGACGAAAAATACAACTTCAGATTACGTTTGAATTATTTGTGTGGAAAGCTCCGTTGCATTCTCCTCTTCCAACTATCACTCTTGAAATATGTGTTACCAACTGAGGTGAAAAAATTGCTTTACCAAGGTTTAGCCGAAGCTATTATGCGATATGGACTGACAATCTGGGGTACAACGTACCGAAGTTTTTTGAATGAGGTAATTAAAATTCAAAATAAAGTAGTATCCTGTCCGGATGTAACCGAATCCAATGTATCAAACATATGTATTAAACTAGGTTTATTACCTATAACTGAACTTTTTCAGTACGTCATACTATGTGACAATTTCTTTCAAAACAAGTTCAAAATACAAAGAAATGTAAATCATGATATTCGACTCCACTGCGTTGAAAAATATTCTGTTCCAAAATACTACAACGACCACGGTAAGAGCTTATTAATGTACATTGTTCCAAAGATATTCAACAAATTGCCACAGCCAATTCGAGAAACTGACAAAACGTCATCATTAAAGAAAGAAGCGAAACTATGGTTATTGTATCAACCGTGATGCAGTTGACTTAATATGGCATTCTGTTAAATCTGTATCATTTATCATTTTAAAATGCCCTTAACTAATCAATTGTTGTTCACTTGTTTTTTATGAAAAATTGTACATATACTGAGGTAGTTATGACTTGAGAGTAAAGTTTAAATTGTGTTTCGTGATTACTTATATGTTTCAATTACTTTTTATTTTTCTCGTAAATTTTTAAAATGATTTCTGATGGATAAATGTTGTGTTTTGATTAAAAAAAACGTTCGTACTTTTGTTTATTCTTGTATACATTTGTTTCATTAAAAAAAAACTTTTGTACTTTTGCAATTTGAATTAATGATTTTTTTGCGTCTTTCAGTTATTTATATGAATTTGTTATGGTTTAGGTTTTTAGCAATTTTTAAATTTTTTTGACAGATCAATATTTGTAAATTAACAACAGACTCTGCTGACAAACAGGACTATACTCGTAATTATATCGAGAATAAATTTATCTAGATGTTAAACAATTTAAAAAAATAGAATACTTAAATGAAATTATGAATATCGAACGATAAATTAAACAAAAAAAATCCGCCGCATGAGTGTCGACGTTTCGGAAAACAAGACGTTTTCCGAAACGTCGGTGGATTATGAAAACATTACCCTGTGCTAATCCCGAGAAAGGTATTTAAAAATAGTAATATCATTTGCACAACATACCATCAGTTGAGCACAAGACTTATGTCAGTGCCAACATGGGCATTCATTGTGGCATACTCCAGAGGCAAGTTAAATTGTATTGATGCCAATCCACCTCCTTTTATTAGCCCTTGGGTTATTTCAAACCCATTTGTTAAGCAGCCTTCCACTTTCGCTCGGTATTAGATGGTCATCACAGATGCCCACACGAGTCTAACTAGTTTTGAAGGTCTATGGAAGCCAAGATTGAAGGCACACAATTAGTCCTTTCTACATTGCCTCGAGCCCGCCTAAAATTTAAAAGCAACTGGTATAGATCCAAATAAAACTTCCAAAATGTCTCAGATATTTGCTTTACAGTGTAGAGTGGATCCACAGTTTTGATTTTTAATGTCTAAAAACCCCCTAATGTCCTTCATTTATATTTTAATAGTATATATCTGGTTTATTCTAACTTATCGCTGTGATATTCTCGTATGTTCTGCAGAGTGTTCTTATCCCCATATAGTTTTTACATGAAATACTGTACCCTTTTTATTGTTTGGTCTATAATATTTGTTAACCAGTCTTTTACCGGCCATAATATCTATCCTCAGCTATGCAAATCCGCCACCTAAGTTAAAACTCACTGTCTCCAACAATCAGCCAAACTGATACAAAAACCTCTCCATTGTTCAATACAGCATCAGGTAAATAATGCCAAACAAAAAAGTCACTTTTAAGCTGCAGAAATAAGTCATGAAAATTTGTTTTCAATTTCTCCAGCGTTGCTCTTGAGTTGACAGGCACAGATCTTCCTTCCATTTTGCTTCCATCTCAAAACCAAATCAAACTTTTAATAAATTTTGGAAACTTTTTCTTTAAATCTTTAAATTAACAGGCTAAGGCAACCTAACAGTCGGATTAGACTCTTATGTGATGTAGTACTATTGATATATTAGACATAAGATTGATATATTTTTTTAAATTAGCAGTAAATTTAAATTGAAATATTTTGGCTAATGGTCATAAATCATGTTCATTTAGAGACATTAGGTATTTAATATACCAAATTCCTGAGATGGGTGCCTTCCTCAAACCGGAAGAATGGGTTTACAAAAACATATACTTCGTCATTTCACAAACTTTGACAAACTCACATAAGAGTTTTTTCTGTTACAAGAATATAAAAGCAAACTATTGGTCACATAACTCGCGGAAGGGGATCGGGTTGATGTGGTGGCTAGAGTACTGGCTAACCACACGGACGGCCAGGGTTCAAATCCCTGCAGAGAAGGATGTTTTTCAAAAGAAAGTCGATCCCTACTTGAGTGTCTTGTGGAGGGTACTTCAAGTACAATACTCCGTCTGTCGGATGAGACGTTAAACTGTGGTACATAGTGGTACATAAACTGTGGTCAACATATTTTTGATAATAAATCATATTGTCACGGTAATAGGTTCTTGAGTATCACAAGAAATCTTCCGTTTTGAAGGAGTTTCAAACGCACCGTGCGAAAAAAATGAGTCAAGTTAAAGACTTATTTAGATATTTTCATTAAATTACTTACAATTTCTGTCACATAAAGCTATATTATTGCACCATTAATAATGCACTATTTAATTTATGTGGGGGATCGGGTTGGTGTGGTGGCTAGAGTACTCTCCTACCACACCGGCGGCCTGGGTTCAAATCCCTGCAGAGGAGGGTGTTTTTCAGAGGGAACCCGATCCCTACTTGAGTGTCTTGTGGTCTTCAAGTACAGCACTCCGTCTGTCGTATGAGACGTTAAGTCGTGGTCCCCTTGGCGCCTATCATTAAGAGCAGGCTAATGCCGACGCCGGGTTTCTATCCACCCTTCCTCCCTTACCTATCACCAATGGCGAAAATGACCTTAGCCGTCGGTCGCCTCCCCCGAATATCCAATCCAATCCAACACGCAGAAAACTCCCTTCCCATTGAATCAGAGGCGATTTCTCATCTAGCAAATGGCATACGCACTTGTTAGGGAACCAGTACAGTGGGTTTACTTAAAGCGTCAGTGATGATTATATTTATAGTAAAATCGGCTAATATTTCACTTGTGCCCAAATCGTTCCCGGATCCACCGAAATAATCATTCTCCAAAAGAAATTTTTCAATTGACTTCTTAATGTCGGTCAAAAATAATTGACCTTTTAAAGCTCACGCTAAGTATTTTTCCCAAAATAAACACCTGTCCATTCCATTTGCGAGGAGTTAGTCTGTAATTTGCAGACATTATTTCATTACGGTGTCATTTAGGCTCCGACGACGAGAGATTTCTTTCTTCACCCGCTCGCAAGATTTATCTCTTATTAAATGAATCATCACTTCTCAAAGGTCTACCACGAGACTTTCGTGCCACTTTGATCCAAATGGCTACCATCCGGTCAATGAACAGATGCGGAGGAAAATTTTCCTCTCATACCTTAGCTTTTCCTGCTGCGCGTCGGCCAAAATTTATGTCAAGGAGCGCTAAATGTTGAAGTACTTGAAAAATGAAATTCAAGAAAAGGGGTTTAAAATTCAAGAAAAAAGTATGATTATCGGCATTTTCGTCCTAAAAATGGGGTATTTTGAGACCTAGATAGATAAAACTGCACGATTACTGTAGGGGTTTGTCATTAATGGCAAATATTGTTTAGTAAAAAAACAACAATTTTCAAATGGCTAAATAAAAATCGATAATGTATTTACAATTCGAGATATCGCTAGAAAAATAACCAAGCATGGCAAAATAAGGGGCAATAATAAGGGGGAAACACGATCAACTTCAGCGTAGCATATCCAATATTTCAGGTCCTTTTGCGTCCGCTCATTGCTATCACGATGTCAAACTTGAGACTTTCACTGCAATAACGCTTGATTAGTACTTCTCGCCTTCTTATTCTAAGATAACATTGAAATTCCGATGTGAATTGGCCCATATTTTTAAGAGTACTAGCCGAAACTATAGGAAACCATGGCGGAAAGGGTTATTTCCATCTTTCAGGATTATACTTTACGAATTCTACAGTTACATTTACATAATACCCAGCGAACCTCCGCATGGGATAGTAACGGGGGTGTTAGGTCACCAGTCGTGTAAGGATGTAAGTTTTTTGGGAGATGAAATGGTGACATGTATCATAGGCGTGTATTTAGTGGAGCTCAGTTTTTATTGTGGTCAATAAATGTGCGCGGAAAGAACGAGTTTTTGTACCTATCTGTTCGACAGAGTATCTCTCTTATTTACCGCTTCTGTCAGACCTTGAGATGTAGTGAAGCGTCATGATAATATTCTCTGTGTCGCTCTGAAACACACCAGTTCTGAATTTTTCAAGCGAGCCAAGCCTAGGGTGTAGCCTCCGAGTCTCTAGGGACTCCCACCTTAATCCCTCCATGGAAAAGTATATGGTCGCTCGTAGAAGTTTTTAACGAAGCGTGCTGCTTTCCTTTGTATTCTATTAATTCTTATGGTTAAATCTTTATGACCAGGGTCACAAATGTTCGCGGCGTATTCGAGGTGTGCCTAACCAGAGTGAAGTAGCATCTCTCTGTTACTTCTTCACCCGAGGATCTTCCTATTACACGCTTAACAAAACCTAGTTTCTTTAATGCTGCGCCACATATGTTTTGTATGTGTGTTCCCCTTAATATATTTGAGAAGTTAACGTTATTCCAAGAAATTTTACCATATCTGAAGATTTTATGTTTACTCCTCCTACAATATAGGTACGACTTAGAGACTTATGACTGGTTGACATGGACGTGGTCTAGTTGAATAAGGCACATGTCAACCACGCGAGTAACACTTTGAGGTGACTTTGCGCATGCGTGAGGCGCAGGAGAAGATCCACTGCGAAAGGTGGCAATTTTCTATGTAAGCAAAGATTTCCACGCAGGGTATGCCATGACTCCGATGAGATAGCCAATTGACTTTGGGGTCAAACAAAATTTCTCTCTCTGCATATGCCTAGTGAATAAAAAATTGGGTTTGAACGATATTTTTGGTGAAATATCGACAATCCACACTTCCATACTAAAATATTAACTTCCACTTAACGTGCGTCATATTTGACCTCTAACTTCAGGCACTTCCGTGCGTGCCGCGTTGATGATAATGGATCACAAAGGTCATTTTTACGTTGAGAGTGCAAAATTTTAAAAATTCGACCTTTTGCCCCAAAACCGATCTCAAAATGCTAATCCTAACTTTTCCTTTTGGGGTTTCAACGTTGGAAAAATAGAGAAACAAAAATCAGTCAGAATTATTTTGCGAAAATTTTAATCCAAAGGTTATTGAGCAGTGTGAACACCATGCAAACCCAAATGTCAGGGCCACTGGGGTGACGTAAAGCGAATCAAGGCGTGGTTTTAAACCAATTATTGGTTTAAAAGGTTGCCCATATCGATGTTCAGATCACCAGATCCCTTCAGTCATTCCTTGAGCCCGAGTTTTTACGCAGGGGCCAAAGGTCATGGGGTGATGACGAGCAAATTGGGGCATAAGACGCGTCTAATCATAAGAAGAGTGGCCCAAGTCGATGGTGAGGTCTACAGACCCCTCCTGGCATTCTTCTATCTCCAATAGTTACGCAGGTACAAAGGTGACAGGGTGTAGGCAATTAAATCGAGGAGTTAAATGTGACGAATCTTAGGTTAAAAAGTTCGCCCAAGTAAATAGTAAGGTCTCCAGGGTTGCGATTCTGCTTCTTCATAACGCCATTGCGTCGTGACCATGCGATGAAATAGTGAGTAGCTTCTCGACAATGCAATTCTGTTTTTCGAATCTCGTGCCATTTAAGCGTGCCCAACGCTTATTTATCGTGTTTTTGCAAGGGTTGTAAAGTCAGAAGAAACAGAATCGCGCGTGGTGATTCACTAGAGCTGGCAAGCGCTATTATATCACCGCATTATGTTAGCGTAAGTAAAAACAGAATAGCCCCCCAGATCCCTAAAGTCATCCTGTGACCTCTTATGGTTAGGCTAGGGTAAAAGGTCGTGGGTTGTAGCTATTCAAATAGATGCATCATACGTGTCCAACCAGAGGTATTTTATATTTGCCAAAGCCGATGAACAAGTCCTGAGATCGCTCCTGAATTCCTTGCCCTTCAATGGTTACGGCGGTCTGGGGTCAAAGGTCACGTGGATAAGCCATAAGGGCCATTAAAAGACCTCAACGCCAGGTATATCAAGGGACTGCTCACGTCACACACCTAAGATGCCTGTGCATGCAGTGCTAGAAGTGGTCGAGAGCACAATCCCATGAAAAATGAATTTAGCTTTATCAGAAAATGTACAAAAATGTTTATGAATATTACTTTTCTTTTCAGAATTTTCTGATTTGGCGATATAAGATCTCGTCAATATTGCACAAAATCCAAAAATGAAATAAAAATTGTTGAAAAACTAAAAAAAACAGCATGTGTCGTCATGAAAAAGCAAAATAAATCAAATAGCATGAAAAGTGAACAAAAATGTTCAGTTTGCTTGTGGTTGGTTTCCTCTGCTGCAGAAAAGGACGGATTCCCAATGGCTACCCTCACGAAGTTCCTGCACCATCATGAATTTGACTGACTTCAATTTCAGCTCCTCCTAAATTCGTTGCAGCATTGAGCTCTGAATGCCTGAGACAGCGCCTGGTGGCGGATAGAAAATATTGAAGACGTAAGATCAAAGACTTTCCCGGCACATTGTGGTTTTAAAGTTTGCTTGGGTTTCCCACAAGGTCAAACTATCAATCTCAGCCAATGTTTTGATGCATGAGTCGTCCATTCTCATCAGGGCATATCCTGATGACGATGGACGACTTGTATACCAAAACGTCAGCAGAGATGAAGGGTTTGACCCGGTGGGAAACCCGAACAACCTTCAATAGGATATACCAAAACTGAGGCCAAATCGGTGATCTAGTGTGGTTGATATTTTACCTTTTTTGGTTTTTCAAACGAATTTTCTCCATCAAATCCCTGGACAAGCGCAAAACTTACGTTCCCCTGAAGGCGAATACCACACTGCAAAAAGTCTTAAATCGGCATGCAAATTGACTTTCCGTTCAAGATGTAAATCCCGATTATTTCGGTCCTGATCTCAGGAGTAAAGTTCTTCATAATTATTATTACCTCCACGACTCATTTCAAACACTATCCAAAGAGTTATAGATATACATGACGTAAAATGTGCGCGACTTTATTGCTCAGTTTAAGTTGTTAATTCTGGTAATGACAAACTCCGTATCTTTTTCGATGATCCAAAGTTGAGAGTAACTTGTAGTGATGCAGTAAAGGTCACAGGTCACGATGATACATTGTTGGAAGAGGTCAGGCTCCTGGTCAATTTCACATACACTTGGAAATTTGGGAATGCCAAGACACCTACCAAAACAGACATTAAGAAATCCAATTCAGGGATATATGATAAAAGAACTTAGGCATAACTGAGGTGGTGTGATTCCAGCAGGTTGGAGCTCCTCTGCACAGGTCACGGGCCGATCGGATCAAACTGACTGCTGATCAATCAACCATTTGGAGGTCTGACACGGATGCCAACAAGGATCTAGAGGTCTCAACAATGACTAAAGGATCCTTGGAGACCCTTGTCTCGACACGCTTGTGAAACCGATATGAATGCTTAATTCCCGTGACCTTTGACGCCAGTTCTTCCTAACCTTTGAAGGACAAATAATGCAAGGAGAGAACTGAGGGCTTCTTCGTCGACTTTGGCACCTTTCAAAACTCATGGTTTGATACGTTCGTTGTACATATTTGAGTGCCTTTAACACATGGTCTTTGACCCCAGAATAACCATAGGAGGTCAAGGAATGACACAAACGATCTGGATACCTTTCCATCAACATGGGTATCCTTAAAAATGTCACCTAAATTTTTGTGTTTAAAAGTTCTATGCTCAGACTGAAACGGTACCTTGTGAAAAGTAAAAACCCTTAATAAACGCAGATGAAGTCACTAAAAAACACAGTGGCTTCTATGATAATTGGTATTATATATTTTTTTTATATCTTGGTTACCCATGGAAAATATATTTCAACCCTTCTTCTGAAACCTGACGGGAAATTAAACCACTTTGAAAACGCTTCAAATGAACCCAACCTTAGACTATCAAAACAAGGTACTTATTCTGTCGTTTTGAATAATTTACGTCAGCTAGAAAATGTTTGCCCCAGGAGCTGTAAACAGTATTCAAATCAGAATGCCAAGTGGATAGAATGATACTCGTCCCTCAGAACAGTAACTTCTGGCAGTTTCTGACGTACGCTTGACAATTGGAGAGGTGATTTACCAGACAATTATTCACTGATGATGAAACAGCATTGAAAAATCCCACCTCTGCAGGTACAAGGAAACGGAGTGAATTTAAATAAATAGGTCATCTTCCCGCATTCCCATCCTTTTGAATGATATTATTTACATCTGTCCCTTAACGAAAAAAGCAGAGATGACATCGGTGCTTTTCTTTGGCGTGTATATTCACTATCAAATAATGACCATCCTTTCATATGAACTTCTTTCCCTCAGAATGAGTTGGCAATACGCCTTTTGGAGGTAGGATGGAGATAACACTTTAAAGATATCAAAAAAATCCTGATTCAATATACAGTAAGAGAAAATGTCGAATTCAAAAGTGCAAATAAAAGTTTCAATAATCTGAAACTTTTCATGAAATATATTTTATAATTTTACTGTTTATGCGCTAAAATTTTATAACTATTTTATCACAAACGTAAGAGTTCATTTGTTAAATCAGAAGAAAATTCAGCAACATATTTCTGATAGGTTGCATGATATAAGTAGCAAACAAATGTTTCCATCGAAAGGAATATACCATTGAGTAACACGTCACATTAACAGCAGTAACTGATTGTCGATATTGTGGGCAAGGTCAAGATCGAATAGCAATTCTCACGTCCGATCGAGGAACACCACATGAATTGCAGACACATTATTATTTAAGTAGTTTTACACGGAGCGGATCACTTTGTAAATGCTATGTCGTCGTTTTCATATTGGTATCTCCTGATTTATTGTTCTTTTGATTTTACGATACGATTCAGCGAGTAAAAAGAAGATGGCCATTCTTAATTTACCGAATATCGTATTTTAAACCAATAAACAATCAGCGTCAATTTTTAAAATAAATGACACAGGGGTTTTAAATTCACTTTAAGTTGTCAAATGGATTTCATCACGTACGAAAAAATTTTATCTCTATCCTACGACTGTGAAAAACTGATGTTGAGGTTTTTATTATTATTGTCGCTACGAGGTTGTTGGCAAATATTTTTATGCTATTCTAACCTTTAATTATGAATCAAAAGAACATAAGCTCATATAACTTTAAAACATCAAACTCAAAAGAGAATTCCCAGAGGAAAAGACAAAGTGGGTTATCCCTTAAAAGTTAACTGAGGATAAAAACTGGCAATCGGAGAGGTACTTTGTAATTTAGTAGGTATTTAGCAGGCAAATTCTTCGCTGACGGCAGAGCGGTAACGTGAAATAGCTACACACTCATGCTGGTGTATGAAAGCAGAGTAAATTTCAAGGCGAAGCGGGCATTCCTATTTCACTGCAGTTCTTTTTATTGACGTTAGCTTTCTCCTTCGCCTTTGCTTATTCTATTTGAGGCCCGTTCAAAGTGGATCAAGACGGCTGCGATCGAGATAGCCTCCTTTTCGCTGGCTCCTTCGCGGGGCGATTCCTCTCCCATCTCCCGACCACATGTCTCCCTAAATCAACAAAGACTCCTTCCAGACATCCAGGACGAAGGTCACGAAGGTTAAACATGTTGCCAGCATAGACGTTGCCATGGAAATGAAGACGAACAACCCGCAACTCTTCCACGAGAGAGGATGCCGACCTTGTTGCGCAGGACTTAAACGAGCCCTCGACTCTCGCGACTGCGTTAGTCAAAACGAATGCAAAATACCTCCTTTCCATTTATGCCGTTCAAAATATATTGCTTTCACTCATAAAATGGAACTTACCAACAGGGCAGCAAAAGTAGGATAGGAACTATTTATCTAAATTAGACTCGGTGTTTCTGGAAGAGAATCTGAGTTACATTTGGCGTAAAAGGAGAGTGTGATAAAAGTATCTTTATAAAAAAGGAGAAGAGGTCGAAGTTTTTACATTTGCATCTACATAATACCTACCCCGTGATCCGCAGTTTGGGCGTATGGCAGGGGGTATTAGTTCACCAGCCGTGTAAAGGTGTACGTTTTTTGGAGATGAAATGGTGACATGTATTATAGAAGTGTATTCAGTGCAGCTCAATTTTTAATGTGGACGCTTATCGTGCGCGGAAACAACGAGTTTTTGCACCCATCTGTTCGGCAGTGTATCTCTCTTATTTTATCATATCTGTCAGACCTAGTGATGCAGTGAGGAGTCATGATTATATTCACTATGTCGCTCTGAAAAATATCAGTTCTGAATTTATAAAGCAAACTAAGCCTAGCATGTAGCTTCCGAGTCTCTAGGGGCTCCCACCTTAATCCCTTTAAAAGATGTGAGACACTACATGTACGCTCGAGCAGTTTTCAACGAAGCGCGCTGCTTTCCTTTGTATTTTACTAATTTTTTTGGTTATTTTTTTATGACCAGGATCCCAAATACTCGCGGCGCATGCGAGGTGTGGCCTAACCAGAGCGAAGTAGCATCTCTCTTTTAATTTTTCATCCGAGGACCTTCCTATTTTACGTTTAACAAAACCTAGTTTCTTTAATGCTGCGCCACATATGTTGCGTATGTGAAATCCCCACGATATATCAGATGTTAAGGTTATTCCAAGGTTTTAAATGACGAAGTCGCTGCAAAGCAAACATTTTATCCAACAATTTTTGTAATTTACCCGAAATCTCCATCACGAAACTTCCGCCAATAAGACACCAAAGACTTTCAGAAAGGATTCAGTCTTTATAACGACTATGTTTTCCTTTTTAATCAGGGGAATCAAAGAGTGAAGGAGTCCACCTTAGGGACTTTTTGACCCAAAAAAGTTCTTCATTTTGGAGGTTATGTCAAAAAAATAGATAACACAGATTTACTGTGTATCTTTTGTGTCTCAATTACATTTCCTATGCATATTTAATTTATCTTTGTTTATTAATCTGATTCATCCTCTTTTTAGCGTCAGTTATCAATAATGACATAATATTAAGTTATATTATAATAATTAGAAATAATTGCACGACATTAAGTACTTATCAAAATTAGACCAAGCATTTTGTATATTATAAGCGTATATAAGCCACCAGTATTTGATAATATTAGTATTGTTGTTGCCAACCGGCATATTGCCTCCTTGCAATGAACTCACTTATCAAAAATACAAATAACAAATTTTCAAGATATCACAAGATATCCTTGCTCCGAATAATCGAATATTTTTTTTACTTTGCCAAAGCTCTATAAGTAAGAAGATGTGATCGCCTGTCTTGTAGAAAATTGTTTAAACCAGTCCTCCTAATCACCTCCAGAAGTTATATGATGCCTACGAAAACATCTTGTACATCACTTTCAAAGATAATGAGCGAACCTGTTTGGAAGCAGGAGTAGAATTCACCTGTAAGCACAAATTAGACAATAAATATTTAGAGAACTGTGTTATGCACTAAATATTTCGAGAACGCTTGAACCAATTTATATAAAGCAAACATTAATATTTAGCTTTTATCAGCCCAAGTGAGTTAGAAAAAATTCATGTAAACGTTTGGTTACCGTATTAAAAATTATTTGTTCCAAGCATCAAATAAAATGGAATATATATTCAACAGCGTCAGGCGAGATCGGAGACCAAGCGTCTTCTAATAACTAATGACTGATATTCTACTGTTCATTTCATTAACTTTTTATAACATATGCTTTAGCAGTTACGCAGTCAATATCATGTGCAATGTTCAGTGGATCGCCTGATGATGGCAGCGAGGCAGACCTGAAAAACATACTATACGAATTTAATAAAGTTACAGATACAATATAAGTCGTTGGTCTTTTCAAAATAATATGTGTCCATTTTTAACTCTTAGGAGGCAATACCGAAATATGTGGGATAGCGACGCAAATTTCGTGGCTTCATTTGCTGTCGTATTTAATCACAATAGTAGGTCCTCACCTTTCTAAAGATTGAGTTTACATTCCAGTTCTTTATTTAACCTGCTGGGGTTGGAGTCTATGCCTCAAATATCCAGCCATTGAATATCGCTCAAAAAAGTTAGGTATGTGTAGAGTGATCTTGCACAAAGGAAAATCAGAGCACTCTTCCCCCCTATTTAAAGAGCTAGATATATTACCCTTGAGATATTTGTTCGTTTACAGGGTCCAAAATTTTTTTGCAATTGAGGGGGAAAGAGAATAGAACCGAGTAAATATGTCCAAAAATTAAGAGGAAAATTTAGCATTAATATTCGCAAACCTAATAAGCAAAATTTTAAATTCTTACAAGTACCCAGCCCCTAAAATGTTTGGTTCTCTACGTGTTGATTTGAGAACTTGTGTCACTATACCTGCTTTTTACGAAACATAAAATTATGGTTCTTTTGTAAACTAATCTTTTGAAATCTATTTATAAACCATAGGAAATTTCATGTAATATAATGTGAATGCAGATGTTGTAAAGTACTGTTTTATAGGTTTGTGTTGCAAAATATAGTATTATTTACTAGTATATATATTTTGATTGAGTCGCTGAACTTCTTTCATGATTGCACGGACACATATATATGTGAAAAAGTGATTTTATGGGAATCATGATTGTAGTGGTTGGTATCAAATGTCTGCCTCTTTTGATGGTGAGATGGTAGCCTCAAAAACAGATTTTTATCTACTTGTGGTAACTAATTATACTTCGGAAGGCTGCTGGTATCTATGATTTTTATATATTGATTGATTTTGTATCCAATGGTGAAATAAAATTCATTATTATTATAATTTACGCTATTGGTGCTATTATTTTTCCAGTATGACTTACCGTTCTTAATGATTACGCCATATTCAAGAATTGATAGCTACAATGAAATTTCATTAGATTGTAAGGAAGAAGGGTAGTATTTATATCGATAGTGATTTCTGTCCATGTCAATTTTAAGAAAGCATTAAACGTGCGCTGAGCAGGTGACATATTTTAAGTAAATATACAAATTATAAACTATGACGCATTTTTTTCTTATTAATGCCTAATACGCTAACTGAGATACAAAAAAAAAGCAGGCGATGTTGCAAGTAAAAACTTAAAAGATACATAAAAATCAATTCAAAATAGTAATTTCCTGATTTGAGAGAAAAGAACAGAGTGAGTAGGAGGCGTAAAGAATATAAAACAATATAAAAATAAATACAGGACATTATAGTAATAACTTATACATAATTTATGTGATCAAGAATAATATAGAAGTCAGCAGAAGTGAATATTATTGACATTTGAGTAGAAAAACTAACGATTGCTGATAAGTAAACGTCAAGATAAATCAAATAAAATAATTGAAAAAAAAAGGTAGCGACATGGATTGTCAAGTGAAAACAATTGAAGTCGGGATGACAAGCGGAAAAAGAGAAAGAAACACGCATAATAGTAAAGTGGGTGTTAACTGAACAGAATAGTTATGGGTATGTAGGGATGCCATTCTAGGCAAAAAAAAGTACAGTGAAAAGGCCAGGAAAAATGTGGGAAAAAAGACAGTAGGGGAATGAAATGAGATGACAAAAGATGAAAGTAGAGAAGATACTTTTTTAAGCCTGCCTGACCAACTTTGGCGCCTTATTATATAGAGATAAACAACATTTGGCTTATGACAATGCAGTTTGTGGAATATAAACCGCGTTTGTTCGAATTTGCAATCGCATTTCTCAGTTTTGGAATATAGAATTTTCGAAAAGTACTTTATCATATGCTAAATTTAATCTAAAAGTAGTTAAGTTACTTACGCAGAAAGTCCAAGTCATTGAGAGCATTTATGGAGATAAATGATAATTTAACGCTAAATTTGCCAGTGTTTTCAACTGTTGATATTTTATACGAGAAAAAAACAGAGATCCTATCCTCTCCTTTATTGTCTCCTCCAATGCGGATATTGTCATTGATGTCTTTTTTCTAGATCCTGATATTAAGTTTCCAGAGTACACCTAATATTTATGCCCCTAACATTCTTAAATGCAATGTCCACTCTGAATGAACGAGAGAGTCAGCCTGTTTTAAATCAGCGCATGAATCTACAGGTAAATTTAACGAAATTTCTCACCATTTTTTTCTTCGATAGCATCCTATTCATTCCTGCAGTTTTTTGTGCCAAGCTTTAGCGTATCTCATGGCGGATGCTTTCATGTTAATTGATTCGACTGCGTGCTTATTGGACTGAATCAGTTCCACGGAGTTAAGCATAAATGAATAGCTTTTCAATTGCTGGCGTAGATCAACCCCGCAATGAGATGCCAGCACACAAGGGATGAAGGATATATTTACAAGGCAAAAAACATCCCCGGAGAAATTGCCCACCATTCTTTTCAGCCTGTTTCGTTTCGAATCGTGTCCCTTATAAAAATAAGTAAAATGTCGTCCCATTTTCTTATTTTTTGCAGGATTCACCCGGGCAGATGCGAGACACGTTTTTTTTTGGCTTAACCTTAAACTCCGCGGGAGAAATCATCCTTGCGGGTTGGTATTGAGGTCACATTCTGCGAATCCAAAAAATGACTATTTCCCAAAGAGAATGTTTGCGGAAGGATATAAGGCACGAAAGAAATCGGCACTTTTCAAAAATTCCAGCCATTTCCTTAGATTTTGCAAAGGAAAGCCTTTAAGATAAGCAAACCCGTCTAACGGTATTCAGGAAAAAGAAGAATGGAAAGCTCTGGAAATGGATGTATGCCAGCCATTCATTTCCAAAAGAATACACCAAACAAACAGGTAGTATAAGAGGGAGGTACATATAAGTTTATTTCTGCTTTTACATATGCATATAACGAATAAACAATGAAAATTGCAAAGAAAAGTGAGAGCAACAATAAATGCGGCCTCCCTACGAGATAATGGAGAATTTAGTGTACTTTGGGCCACCAGACTTAAGCTGCAAATAGTTAACTCCACACACTATAAAGAATTGCATTTTTCTGACAAAAAAATACCAAGTAAAGATGAAAACAAAACGCTTATAGTTCACCATAGTTCTCCGGCACCGCATTCAAAAATATTTTAATAAAAATTTTAGTTCCGTGTAATTTGGACCGAAGTCGAGCAATTCAGTAAAGCTAGTAATGAAATTTGTACCTGAATCCAGACTTACTAGGGACATTAATAACAATCATTGGCGTAGCCAGGGAGAGGCTGGGGGACACGCCCTCCGGCCCAAAACATTGCATTTCAAATCACGGCGCCTTGCAGAATGGTTGAAGGTCCGTGAACTGCAAACCCTTCCCCTCCGTATTTGTGGTTCCAAATAATTCTGGCTACACTCTTTATAAAAATTCTCCCTAAAAAGAGTCTCAGTAGCTATGTAAAAATGCATGTAAATTCACATATTTTTTTAAATATTGTATGGAATGGAAATTTAAAAAACAAAATTATGCAAGTTTTCGTCCCTTCAGTCCTAAAACGAAAGTAGCCTGAACTGATGTTGCCATAATCTTCAAGATTTCTTCAGTCCTTTCATTTGCCCATCACATACGCATTGAACTTTATGTAAAGGTGACAAATCGGATGAGACATGAGTCCGATTGTGTGTGTTCTCAGAGTGTTGTATTAAGCACTGATCCGTGTGGTATTGCTCGTCAGCAGTCAACATGCTTAAAACGCATGTGCTTAATTTGCTATAATACGAAAAGGCGAAAAAACCGCCGCTTTTTACTTAATGGGTGTAAATACTTTCATTAAAAACACATTCCATTTTTTTTATCAAGGTAGTCCGAGCAAGATAGTACCCTAGTCATTATGGAGACCATATTCCAATTATGCGTTTTAATTTCACCAGCTGTAGGACATATCAATTAACTATTGCATTATTAATGGTGAAATAACATAGTTTTATATGACAGAAATTGTAAGCACTTAAATGAAAATATCAGAATAAGTCTTTAAATTGACTCATTTTTTTCGCGCGGTGCGTTTGAAACTCCTTCAAAACGGAAGGTTTTTTGTGATACCCAAGAGCCTACTGTGGTGACAATATGATAAATTTGCAAATATAGTTGAGAAAATGTACCGACTACACACTGTTAGTTTATTTTACGGCATCTAAGTTTAACAAATTCTTCATTTTATCAATAAGTCCTCTCTGGAGTGCATACACATACCATTTCTCATGTAAAAGGGCTGGTATATTTTGGAAAATATCTCCGAAAGTAATGCGGTAAGGGGTAAAATTTTTGATATCATTAGAAGGGTGAGATTTTTTTCTTTAAAATGAGACCAAATTAATTGATTTATAAGTAAAGAGATTTTTCGCTCGGACTACCTTAAAGATGTGAAGGAGAATTCTATTCATCCCACCATGTCCCTGTGACGCGTCGCAGAGGAGTGTAGTCGGCGGCATTCGGGATATCATTTCCACATTTTAGAAAGACCGGAGGAAGGTAGCGTTGACAATCAAGGGATGAGCAGTCGATTAAAATGAGGAGCGAGAAGCCATTGTACGAGCGTAAGAAGATTTTCACGCTTTAGAAGATTCTCCGGTGAATTCGCGTCACGTGCATTGGCGCCATCGGAGAATCAAGAGTGGCAAAATTTCGGAAAGTTGGTGAATGCAATTGAAGCATGCAGACGAGAGTGAGCGGATTACATTCAGGTTATTCACTCTCGTGATGTTACGTGACATATCCAACTTTTTCATTTCAACTTTGGAGGGTCAAAATATTTCACTTAGTACCTTTGAGTATGCTGATTTCATGTTGAGGTAATGGATGAGAGTCGATTAACGAAACAGATATATAAGAGTGAAATGATTGTTTCGAGGGCCGAGAACGTAAGCCGAGAAAGTAGTGGTTGAATGTGGTGGAGGAAATTCTTAGGCGGAGTAATATTAGGAGTCTTAATAAACAGGAGGACGTGTATGAAGCAGTGGATGGGGGCAAATGAACCAAAAGAGGTTTGCAAGGATGGGTCAGTATGGAGGAAATTATCGTAGCAGAGTTGTGTACAAATTTGTGTTTGTGAGAGAAACTTTGTGACTGTGCCCACCTCGGAAGGGAACTGGGTGTGAACTGTTGGAAGCGTGATTGGTATGTATGTGTGTATGTATAAGTATGCTAATGAATTGATCTAATACACACGCTATATTCGGCGTCGAATACATTTGCAGGGCCTATATATAAGAAAAATTACAGTGATTATGAGTGGCTCACCAAATGAATGAAGACATTAAAGTAAGCCTCGGACAAATTATGGATTTCCATGAGCAATATATCCAGAAGTTTATATGCTTCAACTGGTTGAATAAAATGTATTATTTTACATTTAAAGCATTGGTTTTAGAAGAAAATGTTCACTCTCCCTGTTGCTAAACTTCCGATTCATTTTTCCTCTCTATACAAAAATAGGCTTCTCCTCATCCATATCACTATACAAATCACTGATCAGCCGACTGCTCTCCCTATGCCTCATATTAAGCAATTAAATTACACGTACCGTGTGAAATAAAATGCAATTCTTCTATTCATTCACATGCATGACTATGTAAAAACTTCATTTTTCTCCGAGTTCGACAGCTCATGTTTTTTCTTTTGCTTAGTATATAGTTTGTAAATCATATAATAAATTGTTAGCTTGGATGACTTTGGACCAATTGTTCAATAAATAAACTTATGTAATTTGAAATTTCAACGGTTATTTTCTCCAACTAAGAATCTTTTCAACCGATATAATAAGAAATACTAATTTCTGCACGGAACAAATTCGATGTAAATGCATATTAGAAATGTGACCCACATCCGCCTTCATTTTATTGAGAATAAGCAATGAGAAGATTAATCGTGAATTTCAAGAATAATTCTGAAATCTTCCCATATCCACGCACGAAAAAGTCGAGAAAATTCAAGAAAATGAATCCAATTCAAAGTCGCAAATAGTTGGCAATGACCTAGAACTGCATTGTTCATGGTAAAACGAGAAAGGTTGGGATTACGACTGAAGTGATGAACGATGGCGCATTTTGGCGATGGTAACGGAGCGGAATGTATTAAGGTGGCCGGATGTTGTCCGTTTATCGTCAAATGGCCCCGTCATATTTTTAACTAGAGTTACGAATACTACAACCTGTTAGAAGAGTTTTTCAGAACTTTCTAATTTAATTTCCAGCTGGTTCCTCTTACTTTGGAAACTTACAATGAAGACGAATTAATCTTTATTTGGAAATAATAATCAGTTTTACTGCGGATTATACACATTTTGTGAACGAAATATGAATATAAGCAGCTAATGAAGAACAGAACTAGCAATTTTTCACTGGTAAAATAAATTTCCTGGTCAGTCAGGTCACCTTATGACCATGTCGTTCAACAAATCCTAGGTCCTATTAACCTTCTTATATTTGGGGAAAATTGCTAGTTCCGATTTTCACTATACTGAAATCGCATCACACCACGTCTGATACTTTTCCTTTTGTATATGAACAGCTACTTTGCAACCGTAAAAAAACTGCATTACCAATTCACCTGTAAAACTGATCTATTCACAAAATTGAGAATAATCGCGTAACAGCGAATTAGTTCTTTGAAAATTCAATACTGTAAAACACGCATCCTCAAGGCACATGACGTATGATAGTAATCACCGGTCGTTCAACCCTGAGATTGGTTGACTGCAGCAATCGACCATTCCCTGTGTAATGCTACTTCCCTTTCTTCCTGGTAGCTCTGCCTATGTACTTTTCTCTGCACTAGGTCCATGAATTTACTCCTGGGTCTTCTTCCGGGGACTTTTCTCTCTATTTTTTCTCCCAACTGTAGTTTTTACAAACCGATTGCGCTTCAGGATGCGTCCAATTCATTTGATTCTTCTTTTCTGTATGGTGTTCCATAAGGGTCTTCACTCTTCTACTCTTATATATGCTTCATCATTTTTTCCATCCATTTATCTCCAGCATTCTAGTACCAGATTTTGAGGGACTCTAGTCTTCTTTGGTCTGTTTCTCCAATGGTCCATACTTACTATCTACTTAGTGCCACGCTCCACACGAATGTTTTCACATACTGTCTCCTAGGTTTTAGTCCTTCAAGCTCAGCAATTGTCTTTCTGCCATGAACTCCTCCTTAGCTCAGGCAATTCTTTGCTTGATATCCGTTGTACTTATTCCGATTCATATGATGGTACTTCTGAGATAGGTGAAATAATTAATTTGCTTTAACTTCCATTATCTTAGTGCGAGATCTGCATTTAGCTCCTCTCTACCGTATACAAATATTTAAGTCATCTTCCTAATTAATATCATGTTGTACTCTTGGAGACCTTGGTCCATTTTCGGATTGGATTTTGGGGAGGCAGCCGACTGATGAGGTCATTTGCACCATAGGGGATAGGTAAGTGAGGGAGGGTGGATAGAAACCCGGCGTCGGCTTTAGCCTGCTCTTAGCGATAGGCGCCAAGGTAGACCTGTGCGTCGCCGCGCCGCGCCGACGCCGCCGATGGATTATGTACGGCGCGCCGCCGATAGCGCCGCCGGTCTTCCGTGTCGGCGGCGCGGCGCTGCGCCGTCATAGGTGGTCATTTACCGACCATTTCCCCCGATGCGTCGGAACTATACTTATACTCACTTATTACAGCGGATTCCTCATAATAACGTAACACTTGATAACTAATGAAACAAGAGAGCAGCTCTTCTGCCCCATAATTGATGTGCTGTTGAAAATAGTCTCTCAATTAAATCTGTGTGATAGGAATTAACGAAGTTACCATTTTGTTTTGAGCCAGCATTAAAAGGTTAAACAATAACCCATGTCACTCTTCCTCGGCATGGATTTTACTCTGCTCAAGCCTTTACTGCCCCATGAGTGCGTTATCCTCAGTTTCCCATTTGATGCCGTCCTAATCAACATTGTGAAATAGGAGTTTCAAATAATTATATAACAGGCCGCATAATCGTACAAGGTGGCGGATATACTTAGTGCTCCATTTCTTTATACTCTGCGTATTTAGGACGTGTGATTTCCAGATTTCCCTTCCTCCCTCACCTACCTAAGACACTTCTCGTTAGTCCTTCCGTCTATTGCGCTTTTTCTGTTCTCACTCCAAAGTTACATCTCGAAGACTTCTATTTCTTCCTTTTTCCCTTCCGAGGTTTCATATCTTCCAACCACTCAATGCAATGTAAATATGTCTGACAATGGGATTTTAGCCATTTGGTTTAAATACATAGTGTGGAGGCTCAAATATTAGCTACGTTCAATATGAAAATACTAGTCGTGTATTAAACAATAACCCATGTCAACTTTTACAAAACCACTCGATTTATTAAAACAACGACCCAGGTTTCAATGTGCATTCACATCATCTTCAGGTAAATGGAGGCCGATGTGCAGGCCTTATATAGTAAACATTACCGGGTGGGGAAAGGGGGGGGGGAAGAACAATGCAGGAAGAGGGTGGTCACGGGAGGGAAGGGAGGGGGGCTAGGAGGACGAAGTGGAAGGGATTAAAGCTTTGAGGATGGGGGAATAGGCAGGGAGCATACATTCATTAACAAGAAATTTATCACAGTAAGCTTGATTTTTAAAAATTTCTAGTTGTTCTAAAGCATTCAGCTTACGTCTGTCAGTTGCAAAATGGAGAGGTGTCATAGCAAAATCACTTTTATGTTCGTTGATTAAAAGATGTCGGGCGAAGTTGCTTCCGTTAAAATTAAAATTTCTAAAATCCCTTTTATGCTCCTTTTGTCTAATTTCAAAATTTCTACAGGTCTGTCCAACATACTGTCCACCACATTCATTACATTTCATTAAGTATACACCACTTAATTTCTGAAGTTCAATGGGGTCCTTGCAGTTCGCTAAAAGTTTTTTTCACACTGTATGGTGTTTAAATGCCACTTTGCAACGGTCCTTTGGAAACAATTGCGTCACTCGAGAGGAAATCTCCCCGAAGTAAATAATTCGGTAGTAAAATGGTGGATGGCCCAAATGAATGTATGCTCCCTGCCTATTCCCCCATCCTCAAAGCTTTAATCCCCTCCACTTCGTCCTCCTAGCCCCCCTCCCTTCCCTCCCGTGACCACCCTCTTCCTGCATTGTTCTTCCCCCCCCCTTTCCCCACCTGGTAATGTTTACTATATAAGGCCTGCACATCGGCCTCCATTTACCTGAAGATGATGTGAATGCACATTGAAACCTGGGTCGTTGTTTTAATAAATCGAGTGGTTTTGTAAAAGTTGACATCTTAAATTTTTTAATGATGGAATACCACCAAGTGAGACTGACGAAAGTGAGTGATAAACAATAACCCTTTTGCATTTTGATCGTAGGTAACCGAAGTTCAAGGAAGTAAATCAACAATGCAATCATAGTGTATATAAAAGGATGGCGAGTGCATTCCTCACTTCATGGAGAGAGGAATCGGCATCATGAAATCACATACGAGGCTTTCATTTTCTTCGGCATAGATGATTCGTAATCTTCCATGAAATGCCATTCTTCATAATGCAAATAGTATCTAAATCTATTCCGATTCTTCACGTAAACAAACACTAAAATAACATGGAGAGAAACCTGAATCACCTATATTTGGTTAACTTAAAAGCCTGGTTAACGCATAGGTACTTATAGTGTTGTATCGCTGTGCCGTCACTTTACTTTTCATCTTAGATCTATAAAAATTCTGAAAAACTTTGGAAAGGGCAAGCTATTTTAAGTGTCTCCGGAAAGGATGTAATGAATGGTTAAGCTAGGGGGATCCAAGTGGTGACATGAATATTCTCTTCTCCAGTGGAGCTTGAAACAAGAAAAATATGTCATTCTTTCTTTTACCGCTCATAAACTTTAAGTCTTTCGATATTCACTAAAATACTTCAATTGACGTAACGAAGTATATGAAACGTATTTTTGCAGTTATGTATTCTGATTAATGACAGCAGCCTGTTCTTTGGAATTTCTTACTGTAGCGTCCCCTCCTCACTCTCCCTCTAATAAAACGGGAGCCTTATGAATTTTCCACTGCGAATGAAGCGAGTGCTAAAGTACAGGTAATGGATCTTTATTAAAAAGATAATGAGCGTGATTGGAGGGATGGTTACAAAATAAACGTCTCTGCGGCAATCTGAGAGGGAGAAAAGTTGAGACAACTGCGAAGAGACTGTGGGTACAATTTTTGTTTGAACGATTGGAGGGGTGGAGGTCTCTTTAGAAGCACATGGGGGGAAGGATGAGGCCCTGACCATTTAAACTGACAAGTTTATCCGATATGCGGCACCCAAGGAGAAGAACAAATGTGCCCATCAAATTCCACGCCCGGCTCTCAAGCAATAATGTCCCCTCTTGTTCTTTGTCTTTCGTTTTACCTAAGGTGTTATAGAAAGATTCTGTCCGCATCGTCCTTGAGGTCGATGACCATTGAAAATGCCCCTCTAAAGGGGCAGTTTTGGTCCCTAGGGCTCAATATTGACAGAGGGGAAGCTGTGATGTAGTTCAAGGTAGGCGCCGCTTTTCCTCTGGATTCCCAGGCACTGGGCATTCCCTAAAAGGAGGGAGCAGGCGCATGTCTGCTCCAAAGATGATTGGCCCGTCGAAATTCTGGTGGTGGTGTTTTTGTGCACTAGAAAGGACAAATATCGACACTTGCGCTATGGTCTTCATTGAGACAAGTTGTTTTACAGTCGACGGTCTATCATAAGAGTATCATAAATCTATCATAGCTCCCACTCACTTAAACTGAAACTATTCGAGAGAAGGAACAGTTCCGGAATGTCACATTTGGTTCAATTTCTACTTTCATTCCGAAACGAAACTAAAACCAAGCCAGACTTAAGGTTTCAATCTGAAACGAAGTTACATTGAACAAGAAAGAAAGATCTTAGTTTTGCTACGGTTAAAAACTACGCATTGGTTCCTGTTTCGTTTTGCAGCCCTGTTTTTCTCAACGGAGTGCCTTTCAATTAAACAATGTGGTGACTAAATTATGAGTGGCCAAAAAAGGGGTTGGTGCGCTTTAAATACTCTTCTACTTTTAAAACAATCTTTGAAGAATAGAAGACGGAAGGCAGGGTGATTTAACTTATTTTGAAATTTGTGGTACTGTATTGTTAGTGGAAACATTAATGAACCACCTAATTAATTTCATTTTGACTTCGACTTTTCTGTTCTAATTCAACATAGCACTAAACATATGGTGATATTTTTACTTAGGTCGTTACTATGTTTTCTGCTCTAATTCAATGCCCTTCCGATAATTTTTGACTACGAGGTCGTCAAATATATAAAATACAGATTCAGATGTGAAGTGGTGAAAAAGTTCCATGATTACGGAGAAAACACTTGCAGTTTCACTAATGGAAGATATAACTGGACTAGTCCCGATATTATGTCATCATCATCATACTATTCAAGATTTGTGTATAAAATATATTCATGAAAAATGTGGGTGACGGAAGAGGTATGTGTCAAACAAAGCAGTTTTAGAAGGGCGTCGGGCTGGAAAACAGAAACCGTCCGGAGAAACCCTGGAAAAGGGCTGTGTGCTGGGAGGTAAGGGGAAATCACCAATAAGAACATTGAAAGTCCAAAAGGTTTAAGTTGGATGTCTAAAGAATCTACAGACAGATGTCTGTAGAATATACAGTGTAGATGGATCGTTCGCCGCTCTGGTGAGGGGTGGGAATCAAAAACCGTAAAGGCTTGGGAAATCCTGGAAGAGGGCCTGTGATGGGGAGGAGGGAATCAAGAACAAAAACATGGAAAAATCCAAACGTCGTATCCTTGATGATGGGCCATCGGTCCCTGCCGATGTTACCAAAAATGTTTTAAAAATCGATGCTGCCAAATTGTTACATTTTTCATTCCTAATTTGATTGATTGAACAATTTTTAGACTTCATTTGTGTTTCCATCATTCTCGAATTACGTTGTCTAGGACACACATTAAGAGTAATGTTGAGAAATCATCTCTTTGACTTACTCCTGTTTTGATTTCGAAGGGTTCCAAAATTTCGCCCCTGAATTTTACTTAACATATTTTTTCAGTGAGTAATTGCAAGTGTTTTAGGGTGGAGCCCTCGTTCTTTCAAAATTTGATCAAAAGATTCGTGATCAACTGAATCAAAGGCTTTTTTGAAGTCAACGATGGTGCAGATAATATTCTTGTGTACATCTTTTGGTACCAAATTGTTAGTTAAAGATTTAGAATTTTTTCCCGGAGTGATCTACCTAGCCTGAAGCCTGCTTGATATTCGCCAATTTTGGATTAAAGTTGTTACTGAACAAGGAAGCATCGTGAGAGAATTTTATATGTGACAGGAAGGAGTGGAATTCCTCTGTAGTTGTTTACATCTGTTCTATCTCCTTTTTTCATAAAATGGATGAATAAGGACATTTTCCCAGTCATTAGGGATTTGTTCAGTTCACCAAAATTTTGCAATTTTTGTGTTATTTCTGCTATGGTTTTTGGTACAGCTGCTATCACGAGTTCTGTTGTGAGTCCATCTTTATCTGAAGCTTTAATGTTTTGGGGCTTTTTAATTTGTCTTGTGGTTTCTTCTTAATCTGGTGCTTGTGAATTAGGGTTGTTTTCATTGGGGTCTTTTGGTGGGAATCTTTCCTTGGGTTCTGGGCAGTTCGAAAGTATTTCGAAATAATTAGCCAATTCTCAGCCATTGTCTTGATTGTTAAGTTCCAGTTTCCCATGGTTATATATATACTGATGGTTATGGGGTTGATGGTTATGGGGTTGGTACATCAATAGTTTCTTTTTAAATGTTTTGTAAAAGTTTGTGTTGTTCTGCTGGAAGCCTTCTTCGAATTCCAAGAGTTAAAATTTTTTAAATTGCCTTTTTTTGTCTGATTAATTCGGATATTAATCTATAAATATTACATTTTTAATACAAATCTAAAAAAATGGGAGGCATTTTCATACAGTCCTCCGCTCTCAAAATTTACAATGTGGTGCATAGATGAATGCAAGAGGCGATAAAAAACATACAGGATCGTTTAAATGTTATTTCATCCTATTTGAAAAACTAAACCAAATTTTAACAGTGAAATGGACATAACGGTTTACAACGAAATTTTTCGCTCGCATTTGAGATAACAGGTAAATTAGTCATGAATATGTCTTATGAATTAACGTAATGAAAGGGTATATATTAGGTTTGAAAAAAGTTGCACGTTAAGATATTTGCTTAAATACTTAAAATTAAAAGAAATTTCTCGCATACGTTAATAAAAATGTGATAAAATGAGTCTTTACATGAAATAAACAATTGAACACTTTAAATAATGAGATACAATGAATAATTTATGCTATAACATGCAGATATACTTGTAAGTATACATTATGGCTGAATAAGTACGCCGCCGCCGGTAAAAACCATCGGTTCGGCGCGCCGCCGGCGTCCGCCGCCGATAGTTTATCCATCGGCGCACAGGTCTACGCCAAGGGGACCACGGTTTAACGTCTCATCCGACAGATGGAGTACTGCACTTGAAGTTCCCTCCACAAGACTCTTAAGTAGGGATCGGGTTTCCTCTGAATAACATCCTCCACTGCAGGGCTTTGAACCCTGGCCGTCCGTATGGTTAGCCAGTACTCTAGCCACCACACCAACCCGATCCCCCGTTAGCCACGTTAAACTGTGGTCCCCTTGCCGCCTTTCGTTATGAGCAGGCTAATTCCGACTGCGGGTTTCTATCCACGCTTCCTCCCTTACCTATCCCCTATGGCGCAAATGACCTTAGCCGTCAGTCTTCTTCCCAAATATCCAATCCTTGAACATGTTTATTTACAATTTAAAGAGGTCATTTTTAGGAACAGAAAACTTTAATGTTCTCAGTTCCAGGTAATAAGATCCAATCTACATTTTACACTCAATGACCCAAGATTCCCGATCCCGCCACCTTAATAAATCCTCTCCAAAGCTGAGGTACTCACGAAGAGCCGACGGTTACCAGAGAAACCACTGACGATTTGGCCGATAAAAATTCAGCTCGATAGCCTCTGACGTTCCCACAGAACCTCTTTAAAGCATTCAAAATTTCACACGCTTTAATCCGAAGGAGAACTTCGCGCATCCATGGTCTAACCCAAATCAACGTCCGTTCGCATTAGCTTAAAGTCTTCCACCAGCTGATGACCGGATCTGGGATGTGATAATATCCAGGATGAACCGACATGTCTAAAAAACAGATATGGGGCAGGAGAAGTGAGGGGAAAGAATTTCAAAATTTTTTAGGGAAACGTTTTCAGAAGATCAAATGTCAGCAAGTAAATCTCAATGAGGAGTCAGATATTGCAAGACTCAGTCAAAATGGT
This sequence comes from Ceriagrion tenellum, assembly GCA_963169105.1. NCBI lineage: Eukaryota > Metazoa > Arthropoda > Insecta > Odonata > Coenagrionidae > Ceriagrion > Ceriagrion tenellum. The sequence goes on from OY720644.1 coordinate 7,416,456, forward strand.
TATTTAGAGTGGAAATGAACCGTTTTTCCACTATCCATAGGTATGTGAGAACACGCCATTTTCAGATACACCGTTGTACATGTTCGTAATTATGTAAATCAGTATGAAAATACTTGGATTATTCTCAACATTCCAGTCATAACTTAATGATTTTATCGTGCAGCTAACAACATCAGGAGAAATCGCTGTTTCAAGGTTATCTAATAAATAAAAACATGTCTTTTCACAAAAAGAGCGAGCAGTTTAATGGAAAAGTTAGGGCAATCACGCGACGAAAAATCTACATACGTGCCCCAAACACAGCAACGAAACCAACAAGGCTCATTTCCCATTTTAAGGTTTTTTTAGTTTCTTTCGGACAAAAGAACTCAGAAACTGTTCACAGAACTATTTAATAATTTATTCGCGGACAAATCCAGCTATAGAATTTTAAGTAGAAGAATTTAAAAATCACCTCAAAAACCGTTTAATAGCTTCAGAAATGGCTGGTAGTAACCCTAGTTTACGTTTACATATCCAAAAGGCAAATACCGCTCCCCATTAAGCTTATTACAACCAAATATTTTACAAAGGTCAAATTTGTGTATTGAAACATGATCTTATAAATAAATGAAATAGAGAAACGCATAGTGAAGGATTTACGATAATGGAACGTGTATCGCAAGAATTTTATTCTTCAAAATGTTATGAACAAAATATTAACTACAATATTTATCACTGCTTTACAATTCCCAACAGAGTATAAGGAGGCTGTAGTTAAGATTATAGTTTTTTAATATATGTCTGTAAAGTATGATGTCAAGCGACGAAACTGTGAAAACTCTCATTTACCTACTTAAAAGGCAAAACTCGAAAACTCACCCAATTCATTTCCGAAGTTAGTCTTACTTTGATTGGCTCAGCTGAAGAAATAACTATTATAACGAAGTAGGTAAGGGCATCTGCCGGGTTATAAAAAACACTGAATGAGAAACGAAAGACGATATCCTCCTCACAGTATTTCTCAGTGAACCTAAAGACCTGCGCGGAATTAAAGTAATTTTATGCTCTCCAACACAGTGAGATGGGCAGATAGGGAGTGAAACGATGAGCTAACCTGATAAAAGGAAGAATTATAGCGTGAATAGTGCTTTATCCTTTCCTTACTTATCAAAAGAACGGCACTCATGCTTTTTATGCGTTTCAGACCCAGCGCCATAGGCAAAACAAATCGAAACAGATCTGTACCGGAGTGGATTTGAAAATAAAATAACGATGTAAATTTCACCCGCGGTTCTCATATTTCACTGATATCCCATAAAAGTGTGGGTGATAGAAAGTTTTAAATTATCTACTTCTTGGTAAGAACCTTGCGTTTATTTATATTATTTTTGTGAACATATTCGATAAATTCGGCAGTGACTTCCTTCAGAATGAGACCAACAGGCAGGTTACCTGAAGTTTCGCCGGTGCACATCGTTCCAGTCATCACCGTTCGTGTTCTGTTAAGTGCGCTGACGCGATCTGCTTGTCTGCGCTTGCTTCAACATATTGAACGCATGATCTCTGTTGAGCTTGCCTGTCATCATGGCGGCTATTTGCAGAACAACGTTCTTTTTCACAATATGAAGAAGTGCAAATCGAAAATTTTTATTATATTCAACTTATTGAGAAATTATCCACCTTTACAAACAAAAAACTATACACTTTCATATAATGCATTAATTATATTTCTAAGCTTCTACTGCAGGAGCTAAGAACGACAATAGTAGAGGATAAGATCAGACCGTACAATTCTTGGAGGACTAGATGGTTGGCAATTAGAGTTATGGCATATATAAATAGGCAAATTGGCGATGGCTTAGAAAAGTTGTTGTAAAATTATGAGTCAGATAGTCCCAGTTGGATATAAATGTGCGCAGGTTCTGTTCACCTCATAATGACGGCATGAAACTGAAATCGATAATTATTGCATAAAACGAGGGTAAAATGAGCAAATATTTATTTTTCATTCAACTTTGACTCGAGGTTAGGTTCAACTAGAAAAAAAATATGAACCATGAGCTAAGAAAAATATGAGCTAAGCGCTTATTTCTACATTTTTCTGGCCAGAACAGTATAAATGAAAGCATGTTTAGTTTGCCTCATAATAAAGGCTTTAGGGTGATATCGGTAATTTAAAATGATAAAATGTGGATCGGGTTGGTGTGATGGCTAGAGTACTGGCCCCCCATACGGACGGCCAGGGTTCAATTCCCTGCAGAGGCGGATGTTTTTCAGATGAATCCCAATCTCTATTTACGTGTCTTGTCTCCGTCTGTCGGATGAGACGTTAAACCGTGGTCCCTTTGGCGCCTTTCGTTAAGAGCAGCCTAATGCCGACGCCGGGTTTCTATCCACCCTTCTTCCCTTATACCCTATTCCCCCTAATGGCGCAAATGACCCCAGCAGTCGGTCGCCCCCCGCGAATTTCCAATCCAAGCCATTATAAAAAGCAAATGTTTTTGATGGCAGAGCCACGTATTAAGAAAATACAATAACTGTATGGTTAAACAAGTCTAGAATCGTTGGCTCCAGTGGTGGCGGGATAAAATCCTTGCCTGCTTACCCGAGGGTTCGCGGGTTCAAATCCCGCCTACGTTGAATATTCAATGCCCAGGACATGGGTGTGTGAATAGTTTGTACATGGAGTTTGAAGACAAAATGGACGGACTAAATAAAAAATGGGGACTGGGTTGGTGTGGTGTGGGAAAAATATTTCAATTTCGTGTGGTGGATAGAGTACTGGCCCCCCACACGGGCGGCCAGGGTTCAAATGCCTGCAGAGGAGGATGTTTTTCAGAGGAAACCCGATCCCTACTTGAGTGTATTGTGGAGGTCACTTCAATTACAGTACCCCGTCTGTCGGATGAGACGTTAAGCCGCGGTCTCCTTGGAGCCTTTCGTTTAGAGCAGGCTAATGCCGACGCCGGGTTTCTATCCACCCTCCTCCCTTACCTAGCCCTCGGTCGCTTCCCCGAATATCCAATCCAAATGATAAATCTGAAACGTGCTGATTTCTATATATCGTTCAACTTTGACTCCACCTAAGATCCACTTAAAACAACACTAAAAACGTTGCGTTGTGCGCTTTTTAAAACATTTTTTCGGCCAGAGAGAGAAAAAAAATTCGGAAAGCAAGCGACAGAATGAAGAGATGGAATGGCTTGGGGAACTTCGGAGGAGGAGGGAGAGGGGGACAAGAGGAGGGAGGAAGGAGTGGATGGATAAAGAAGAAGAAGGTGGATGGAGGGAGGGACGTCTTCGGTGGAGTGAGGATGGTAGGGCTGTTGGGGGAGGAGGCTTGGAGGAGTGGTGGAGGGGGGGGAGACCAAAAAGCGGGTCAGTGGGAGAGACGCTGGGAGGGGAAGGGCGTGGAGGGAGGGAGGGGAGGGGGGAAGAGAGCAGGAGAGAGAGATAGGAAGGAAAGCGGTGGTGGATCCCTCGAGAGAGGAGAAGAGCCGGCGGTTGGGCAGTTGGCTGTGAGTGGGTCGGAAACGCCAGTCGTCGCTCCAACACTGCTCACACCACCTCCTCCTTTTTTTCCTCCGCCGCTCCTTCGCCCGCTTCGCACTCCCGTAAAGAAGCGAACACCGCTATAAGCTCCCACAACCGGTGGACGGATAGATAGGAACTGTCGACTCGCGTGTGCCGGTGGTTAGTGTCGCCTCTCGTGCCGGAGAGTGTCTCGATCGATTGGGAACGACGACGGACTTGAAGACGGCGCACTCCAAGAGGTCACGTTCGAGAGAGTCCGGCACCCCTTGGCGGGTGCGGAGCGCCGCTGAGGAGACGAACTGAGAGAGAGCGGCGGGAGCGGCAGTCGCATCCGGGTTAGCGCGGCAAAGGCGCGGGGGGACCGATTGGATAGACACCGACAGACCGTCCGCGACGAGCAGGTGAGTGGTGACGACCAACTACGATTTTTCAAGTGACAACTCATTTATCTCCATAGAAATGATCTCTAATTAACGACACAAAACTTTTTTATTGATTGGCTTGTCCAATTGTTGCCGTTTTTGTGTGTTAAAAATTAATCAAACCAATTTCAACAAATACCAGCGTTATCTTGTCTAAAATAAGTTTCTTTTATAAAAATTTGACAAATCCGAGGTTTCTTTAACACTGGTTTATGTGAAATTAAACCTACGTTTTGAGGTTCTAAAGCCCAAGAGCCAAAAACAGTGAATACGTTGGCTATTTGGAGCTAAAACAACGCATATAATTCAATGAATTTATGCCATAAACGATAAACTTAAGATTAATAAACATAATTTCATTATAAGGTGGCCATTCATAACGTCATTATTGTCATCATAGAGTCTAACACAAGCGATAAGAAACTAAAAATAGCCTAGAAGTTGTCCAGAATCTGAGTTTTTAACAGCTATAAACTCATTATAAAAAGATTACTTCTGACAAAATAAGAAACTATATCGTGCTTTATAGTGTGGGTCTCGTATGGACCGCGAGTATAGTATTGGCCTACATTACTCTTTACTTTCTTCGTGTTAAATTATTTTGAAATATTAGTCCAATGGCATTTAGTTTGTACAAGATGTGTGGCAGAAAAAGTTTCAATGCTGTTGAACGCTTATTTTGAATTGCTTGTTCCATGCATTTATCATGAAAAACATTAAAATGCAAATATTCTATCCAAAATATTTTATTGACAAACAGGTTAGTTTCATTTCCGAACTGCCTCATTTAAGTAGTCCGGAACCGCAATGCGTACCAATCGTTTCCTTACCGAAACATAGGTCTGTGACCACACCCCCTTTCTCCCGGAAGCGCAGCGAAAACAGCTGACTGCCGTGCAAGGGCTTGCACTGACTCCACCTCAGATTTTTCGCGGGAAATTTTCAAGCACTACAACGATCAATATTAATATAACACCTTTGTCTGCTACGTTGTTCGATAAAATTTTTCGGTTTGCGCTTTTTTTAAACGCACCCGAATTAAGTCGTTTAAATAAATATAATTTTACGAAATTCCAAATGAGATGCCAACAAAATAGTGTTTTTTTAGTTGGCGGTTCTTTACCATTTTTGAACGCATATTTCCTTCAAAAACTCCAATGACCTCATTTAAAGTTTCACTCAAAACGTCCACATTGTTTCAAACTTTAACCGCAGCATTTTTAACGATAGTTTTACCACTGTTAAGTAAAATGGTACACTGCAAGCGGCCTTTTGGAACCATGCAATGCATCTTCTAGTCACAATACCCAGCAATATTTTTCCGTTTATTCACTTCCCCCTTATTGTTTTTACTTAAATCTTCATTGAACTACACATTAATTTATATAAAATCTGCGTTAAAGCCTCGTCTGCAAGACTCCACCAATGTTTTATTCAAAGCCTCATATTGAAATTTAACCTCTCTCTAGATCAAATAAAATATAGCTGCCCCGAAAAACTACCTTTAAGTAGAGGAATCTTCATACGTTCTCCATACAGTAAGTTGGATTGGCGCCAATTCCAACGTTGAACATCTCCTCTTGCATAAACCACCTCAAGAATTTACTTGAAACTTGCTCTCGCTTGACACAATTACGGATGAGAGTGTTTAAACTTCCACCAGAGACCCTTATGCATTGCTATCGGCCATTATCAGTGCTTAGTTTTTGTAGAGAGGACTTTTATTACCCTAAAACTACAACAAAATAATATTAATGCATAAAAAATAATGGCTCGGACTTGAAACATGAACTAATTAGATTGTCGAAAAAGGAAAGAGATTATATAATTTAATTTTGGGTCATCGTTGGCATATCTAATATTTCATGAGGAATGTTATTACCATCTAATTACAATAAACACATAATGTCAAAATATTACAAGAATGCGGTAAATTCCAGGATGATTTGTATCCATGAGGAGACGTAACGATAAGATGACTTTAATAAGCAATCCATAGAGTATGATTATATTCAACCTCGAGCCACATAGTACATAAATGGGATATTCAGAATGGTAACACATTTTTGATGTACTATTTCACGTAGATTATAGAAACTATAGTCATAAAACCCTTGCCTCATCTCAATCGACGCGGAATTGCAACGCCAGGATCTAGGTGGTTTCAATGCCTGCTTATTGGAGACTATCACTACGTTTCCAATCGAACTCAGATCGATTTGGCCGATTAAGCTCGGTATGGTAAACGCAACGGGCTAGTGGGATCGAGATTAGAAGCGGACTAACTCTCTCTACCAGACTGAGATTTCAAATCGATATGAACCGATTCAAATCAATATTTCAATCGATTTCGCATTGATAAACCAGGCGATCCGAGTCGGCTGGCTTAGAATGTTTAGATCGGTCCGAGTTCATATATTTCTGAGTTCGATTGGTAAACGTAGTGTATAATGCTCTATGAGTTACGCGGAATTATCGACGCTTGAGTCTTGGTGACTTTAATGCTAGATCATGGAGACTTCAACGCGTGCATTCCGGAGACTTTAATGCTCTAAAAAAACTAATGAGCACGCTTGCGATGAAATATCCATACAATGCAGAGCGCGCCTCTAATCACGAAACGAGGGCCCGGTACCCACGACCACCGGCTGTTTATTTACTGCTCCAGTGAGTGTGTGTGTCTGCCCCATTTTTGGAGTTACTGTTAATGCTGATTTACGTTAGATTCACACTGTCACGCTAATGAATGCTCCTCCTCAGCGTTATCAAGAGACTTCAATGGTCAAGCGACGGAACGAAAAAAATATAAAAAGCAACAATGTGGGGCACACGAAAGCACTATTTTGAGCTTATGAAACGGGATTTTCAGAGTGCAGACAGCAGAAGAATTTTGAGTCCTAAAGCTCATTTGGGTTACAGATGTGAGGCACCTTTATTCAATGTATATTCTTATATTTTTTTGAAGCTTAAGAAAATGCTGTTTCCGTGAAACTGACGCAATTTGCAATATTAAAACTAACAAATAGCAGCAAGTACTGGCACGATAAATCACGGCATCATTAGCGACATCTATTTAATTGTTTGCGGATAATAGTGGAAACAGATTATAAGTATTTAAGAAAAAATGTTGATTGTAAACAAAAATATGTTTATGTTTAAAGTAAAATCATGCCTTATAAATGGCAAATGACTTATTTTTTTATCCGACTTCCATCCTATTTTTGAGTTTCACTTCTTAATGTAGCTTATTTTTGGTATGATTTATGTCAATTCGCTTTCTTTTCTTTTAATAGCCATATGTCCTTGTCCATATGTCCATATGTACATAGCCATAGATCTTGGCTTTATAGTTGCATTCTCTAATTTGTAAAGAATCATGTGAAAATGTAAACTGTATTTTCTCAAAGTTCGATTACCCTAAAACTAAATGCAATAGAGAATAGTCATTACAATACAATAACTACAGAAACTGACGACTATTATAAAGTGCATCTCTTAAAATTCTTTAATTTAAAAACTCTGGACCAAGAGCTGCATAAGAAAATTATCTCTCATTAAATATGAAATGTGTCATAAGAAAATGAATTTCCATCGGCAGAGAAATTTTAAGCTATTCTTAGAAAGGGAAACTGCAGCTCAATTGTTACAATGCAAGCTCCTCAAATATAATTGGCAATACGACATTTGTGCTGAAAATGCCTCAATATCGACAGTAATAACAGTTTTATTGCAGAAGCTACTGGGCTTTTTTGTTTTTCCTCTGATTAATTGTTCATTAATGGTATATTGAACCTATTGCATTAAAATCAAAGTAAAAAAATCGACTCGACAGCAGCTTCTACCAACACATCCTAACAAGCTTTCCTTATTTTTCATCAGCAATTGCATCTCTATCTAAAATTTAATGTAACCTCTAACCTGGTTTGGCGTTGGGAAAGGTGTCGTTCTTTGCCTGCAATGGAACATGTAACCCATTCACTTTGGAGTATGGCATCTGTTATCAAATTCCTGAAAACAGTTTTTCGCAATTACCACCCAGGCAGTGTTAAGAAACATAAACATTTTCTCTGGGTTAATACCATAAATCCATACCCTACTTATCATTCCCGTATCAATCTATCATAAGCTAGATAATATATTGCACTAGTGGGTTGGAAAACACATCCTGTAGTGCTGGGTTTACTTAAATAATCATACTGACTCCTCATGCACGTCCTACTACTGTGAGAAGTACTCACTAGTAGGCGTGAATCCATCCGCATGTGTCAACGCCCTTCATTTTCAACTAAAATTCTGATAAAAGTTAAAACCCCTTCCCCTCAACTATCCAAATAATATATATTGAAAAAATAAAACAAAATTTCAAACAGAAATAAATTGTAAACAGCAAATTTCACACCTCCATTATTTCGGTGAACTACTTGAGTATCAAAGTATATTAAAATAATTTGTTGTATAAGGGTTAAAAATAAATAGTCTCCAACAGTATGTCATCCAGAATGTATCTTTGGAATGATAACTGTGCATACGATTTTTATGTTGCTTCAATTATTTCGCTGGTGCAAAGAAGAACTCCATGGTAACTGGAATTATCTACTTGCCTTCAGGAAATTGACTTTAATTTACAACAGGAGTCATGATAAATTTCAAGTAGAGGAATACCTTAAAAACCGCATAAAACCCTTGATTCTCCCTTTTGAAATCCTTACCTATTGCACCTATTGTTATGCAAGCCAAAAATTCGCTATATTAGCTAACTTAGGCATTTATAGATGAACAAAACATTCACTTACTTTAGTCTCACGTTCACCACCATTTCTCAACGATGTCTTCCTTCCCTAGGGATCCCTGAAATATTATAAAAGAAGTCATGAGGCACTGCTAAACCTTTTTCCAATTAAAGGATCATGACCTTTTGCAAAGGGACGGAATACAATGGGAGTGTTGACATATTTCCCAAATGCATGTTCTCCCCTAGAAACGGAAAATGGCAAAACTTGACGAATAAAATTTTTCTAAGAATCGGATGAATAAGCTGATATCCACTTATTTTTCCGTATATGTGGTGAAAGACTCTTTGAAGGACATCGGATGTAAATTGCATTTCTTTGATTTGTGGTCTCTTATCCTTTATCCTAAAAATGGCTAGTTTTTAAACACTGTTGAAACAATGCAATACAATACTCTGTCCTTGTGGGATATTATTTCACAATTAGGAATCGACAGCTCGCAATTTAATGACCAAGGTTAAAAAAAAGACCATGGTTTTAGGAAAAATTAAAACGAATACATCAGTGACGCGAATATAGTAATGAGAACTATTTTAAGTGATTAAACAATGAGTGTATTTTAATGCAAGAACCCAAGTGCTGCCAGAATACACATCAGTCACCTGCCTACAACTCAAACAGAATGGCATTTATATTGGTTAAGGTTTACCTCTTTAGGCATAAAAACGTGTCATAAAAGGTTTTGTAACCATAACACGTGTCTAGTGAATAATTAAAATCTGTATAAACCGTGAAATTGCTCATAGCTTTGAGACTTATAAGTGACAATTAATCAGGCAACTTAGGCCCTAAAAGTACTCTAGAACAGCATTCCTTGCCACAATTCCAACCTATGGTACAGAATACGGAATTTTATCACATTTTTACAGGTGACATCCCTATATCACGCGCCCCCTTCACGAAAAGAAACTCACAAGGCTCTAGAACAACTTAAAAGTTTTTTTATAGTCTGGCAATATATGTTTCACCGTCTTATATGAGCAACTTGTTCGTGTACATTTTTCACACTCTGAAGCCTGATAGTTCATCTCGTTTAATGCGATATTTGATGAAAATATAGCTGTATTAATTCTATTAGAAATATTTTTTCACAAAAGTCTTTTATTTAGAGCATGTTTTCCGGGAAATTAAATAGTCTGTAATAAATTTAGACCATCAGATTATTATACAAATCGAGTTTTCGGAAAGTTTTTTCAACTTTTGAGCTCAAACCGGTGGAAGCGAATATTTAAAATATATTCGTCTAGCCATTCGTTCGCCCAATTGCATCCGCAATTCGTTCCTCAATTTTTTTTCGTATCACTAAGTTTATCATCAGAGAAAGCAGTTTTCTTTAAAAGAACAAAAAGGGGAAGTTACGCATACATTCAGTCTCACATTCGCCATGGGACATTCATTGTATCTACATATAGCACATCTAAATTGCGAGAGGGTTCAAGGCCAATGCAAACTGTATATTATAAAAAGCTATCCGTTAACACTAGGTATTGCAGATTTCATTGGTTTTGTAAGACAAAGATGTATGTCGTTATAATACATTGGGAGTAAAAATCTTAAAAAATTTAATCTCCTGTTATTGAAGGAAAATTTTACTCAAAATAGCTTTGACATTATGATCTTGAGCTGTGAATGAAAGGAATATTCTATACCATTTGTAACGAGAGTGAGACTGAACTTCCGCTGGTTAATATAGCTATTGATATGTTGACTACGAAACTTGGGCCAGAACAGAGGGAAGCAGTCATCAATTCCAGGTTTGAGCTTCGCATTTGAGTGCATGATTCAATTGACGAAGTATTGGACAACCGGAACAAAAAAGCTTTCAAAATGCTTCCTTTATTCACAGCAGCATGAAGCATTCCTTTGCTGCCGGTAAAAAGAAAAGCATTCAATGTTTTATTGTGGGTAGCACAACGCAGAAATTTCAGGAATTTTTGCTATTTCATTAGCAAATGAAAGTAATTCTTTAGCTTCTATGTGGAGACACGCTTGAGGAACTGTCAATAAACTAAGGCACATAACATTAAAACAGTTGTTTTGGGCTTATACGGCCTTCACTATCGTTGTTTCTACGATGTAAAATACGCCAGTCATATACAATTGCTCAAATACAAGTATAGTTATATTAATAGTGATACCTTAAATATTCATTACGTACAACGTACTTTTCGAGTTGTTTCAATTTATTTTTCCAAACCTGGGTAACGTTTTGATTGCAGGGCATATTTCGTTCTCAAATGCGACTCTAATGTGCCATTAAAAACTCCTACGCAGAATAAGCGCGGCGCAATAAACCAAAATGAGACTGCATCCATAATATCGCTAATAATACCTCACAGCGATATAATCATGTAAAATCATCTTCCACATTTAAATTGCAATATCGATAATATAGGCGATCACTCACAAATTTCATTAAAACATGGTATTTCGAGGTTTTAATGCAATGGAATACATGCAGACGCAGATATTCCCAACGGAATATAAAGGCAAACTACGAAGCGAATATAATATCTAGTTTAGATCGGAGGAAATAACTGGTTTCACACCGGGAAACAGTTTTGTACCACACTCAATGGGACACCAGAAGTCTATTCCTTCCGTCTATTTCACTCAGAAATCCTTGAGTAACATTAATTTTCCATTATTTTTGATAGGTTTTAAGCCTCCTCTCCAAAATTTTTGATACAGTCCGATCCAACAAGTTTACTACCCAGTATGAATTATAGGATTTTGAATATCATTAACTCTTCATATCACCCTCACTCCTTCGTGGCGACCGAAATACCCTGTTTTTTGACACTTCTCTCCTCCGACCCAATGATTTTCCATTCCATGATCATCCTCCACATCCTACAAACACTCCAAATACATGCACCCTAAGGACATATTCCGAACAATTCAACAATTCCTAACCTCTTTCACCACATTCAACACCTCCTCATTTGTCTACCTCTTGATAGAAAACTCATTTTCTCCAATCTTAGTTAGACGTGCATCCCAGGGATTTCATTCTACGCTCGTCTTCATTCTTTTAGAATAAGTTTAGGAGCCGCAAAGTGTGACATTCTTCATTGGTCCTCAAAAATATTTTTCACAATTTCCTCATAATTGAGGAAAATTTCATTAAATTAGAAATAGTGAAGTCAACCAGAATCGTTATTTTCTTCGGTCCTCTACCACTCCAGTATTTTCTGCAAAAATTCTCAAATGTTACCTATTCCTTCAGATCAATTATTTCCTGCCTGCAAAATCGTTAGGAGAAAAACTAGTGAAAATGAAAGTCAATGCAAATTTTTCAGATGCCTGATCAAAGAGGATTCTTTATTAGGATATCGGCTTGGTCTGGTGGCTAGAAAGTACAGCCTTTCCAGTCAAAGCAACCGGACGTAAAATCTGGTAGTATGAGAGATTTTCCAGTGGAAAGTTGAGTACTCTACTTTGATGCTATTTCAATATAACTTCAACCCAAGTGCTGCAAAAGTATGGTACTTTCAAGTTGGGTCGTGTGGGGCTCAACCTTGGATATCTATTTGCCTCTCATCTCATCATCCCGTTCCTTTCATCACCTTAATCTCACTCAGCAGTCCAAAACTAACTGATTTTCTCCCCTTGCCACAATGGTAAGAAATTGCCGTAAGTTCGGTTATTGCAACATAAAAAACTGCTCAAATTAAAATACAATGTTTCGGTGTCATGAATCGTGGCAATCAATAACTTTGGAGAGTCTCGAGTTGAAGCTAACTAATCGTACAAAAGTATATACAATTACCGAATTACTTGTTGTAACTTAAATAAAACTGTGCATACTCCATTATAGGCTTAATAACACGAACCGGGTTTCGACACTTCGGGTCATCTTCTTCTATCTGAAGATGACACGAAGTGTCGAAACCCGCGTCGTGTTATTAAACCTATAGTGGAGTATACAAAGTTTTATTTAAGTTACTACGAATTACTTCCACAAAGTCAAGCCTGGAACCATTTCCTTAGTGATTTCCTTGTTATTTGGAATCTGCTGGGCGAAAATAAAAATTAAAAAGAAGAATAAACAAAAATAGTTTAAACTAGATGATTCATTTTGTCTTATGTGTTTTAAACACCTACTCCTAAAAGATCTAAGAGCAATGGGAAAAGACTCAAAATACTCATCAGGTTGCCGGTACCTATCTATTATTCTTCCATTAAGAAATTTATACTTGACAGCATTGAACATCTGAGTTTTCAACTTTGTTTTATAAGGGTGATCAAGTATGGCAAAATAATTTGAATTTTCCATTCCCTCTTTCGATTACTTCTATTTGCTGTGCTCTGAAACCAAGTATACTGCGCCAATTATACTTGGTTTCCTTCTCGTTTCAAGTGAGTTCCATCCTAATACATACATTAGCATTTCATTACTCCTTTGCTTTTCCCAGTGCTGACCTATCACGTACCTGGCGACCTACCTCTGTAATTTTAATTTTTTGTACATTTTGTTTTGAGATCTTGGAAGATTTCCAGTGATCTACTGCGTTGATCATCTTAAGCTGACGACAGTTTATTCATCGTTCCAGAGGATATCTTCAGGTCAAAGAAGTCCGTAAGACGAAACTGTCGTCAATTAAAGGAAATAAACGCGGTGGACCACAAGAAACCACACCCAGATCTCACCATGGAACACCACGGTAGCCTTTGTCAGAATTGTCTTCATTTGCCCAAATTCATGAGTATCCCATACCATAGCGGCACATCAAACAAAAGGCAAGAGGGCATTATCCTATAAAAAGTGTTTCATTTTCACTTCGTGCGGTGAGTGTCGGCTGCCAACAAATATCGACGAGGATCATGTTACACCCTTCGCAGAAGAGCCGCGATGCAAAACGGGAAAAGCCCGGCGAGATTGGTTTTTATAAACACTGGTGGTGACTGGAGTGCGGGGACAAGTCGCTTCACTCGCATAGATGGACAAATGTTTCATTTGTTTGTACTAAGGTGGATAGAAGGTAATCGTGAATCATTGAGAGAATAATTTAGTACTTTTTAAGTAAATAGAAAAAATACTTGGACCACACTTCAATTCAGTTCACCTGTTTATTCAGTTCCAATTACTGGAGATTTGGAAATATAATTAGTGCCCGAGTTATATTTTAAAATTCACGCCTTAGTAATAGCTTAGCTGTGATTTAGGTTTTTGGTGCAGAATTGCAAACTAATCTAAGCAAAACACCAACGTAAATATTATTTATTCACTTGGCACGATACTTTTTTATTTGTTAGCAACCATTTTAACAATAGGGAACGTATTATATCGTGTATTGGAGAAAATCTGTTTACATGTTATCATTCCTTTGCTTGCGGGACAGCCGGAATCACAATTGACAATCTAGCCTAACAAGCAGTGATACACGTTATGACTGTGCAGCACTCGCTTCTTTCATAGAATACAGAGAAATAAAGTATAAAGACACTTCAACAGAGGGTAAATCATTTTCGCATAAGTGAAATACGTGGTCGTCAGTATAGATAACGATAACTATCCCTTTCAACCCGCACATCCATCCAAGTTCTAGTTTGCATATCCAAAATCAACGCATATCCAACTCGACTTACGGCAGCCTTCCTCCGCATGTGAAGCCGGTTTTGAGGGCGAATATCGTTAATCGAAAGTCAACTGGGTGAGTGAAATTATCTGTGATACGCCGTTCACACTATTATCGTGCGTGCGATGTTCCAAACGATGTAAGTCTGCAATCTTACTGTGAGTAACCGTTCGGATCACGGTGATCCATAGTGCCTAACACAATCACTTGACTGTGGTATAGCGCTGGTGTCGCGAGTGGAAACTAGAAATGATGAATACCAATTGCAAAAAAAGTCAATCATTTAAATGAAATAATTATTTTACTTTGATAAATAAGCAAAAAATTGTGCCTTATGTATAAATGAAACATTTCGAGTCCCTCAAAACGCACCTGGTATGTGATATTCATTATTTCGTTGGCTTCCTCTTTACTTGTGCGCCATGCCCTGGTGAAGGCAGCGCTGAGTTCCCGAGAGTTGTGTGAAAGCGCATGGGATTGCTACGATGGTACATACATACATATGAGTATAGAGTAAGTACATATAGAGTGGCAAAGAGATAGGGAGATTCGGATATGAGTTTTTAAATGTTACTTTGGCCCATAGATGGAACAGGTGTATCGAAGTTACACGACAAGCCATAACAAATGAGCTTTGGCACACGGCCACTCCATTTAGTGTCGCATAACTCACATGATGTTCTCATGTTGATTTCGGTGCCTGGATATTTACTAATCGACCCATAGCAACGGAAACAAATCTTATGGAGTCGTAGAGACCAAATTAAACATATATTTTAATGTGCCTTCAATGAGCGTCATCTATAATGAATCGAATTCACGTCAATATGATAAGACACGCGATTACCAAACACGGAGTCAACTGTTTACCTATGTATCATAGTTGCGACAAAACAATTGATACTCGATTAAAAGCACACAACAGCCACGGTAAATCCACTCTTCTGTATGTTGATGCAAAATCACCGAGTACCACTAGCCCCTCCAAGTGGCCTTCTCCGTAAGCCACAATTCTTCCTCCCCTAAGGTGGTGGCACCTGAGCAATTCTTCCCAAAGCTCTCATAAATTTATGTCCAGTTTTTAGCAATACTTTGCCACTCTATCTATATACTTACTCTATAATATGAGACAGTAGTGCAAACGAGAGGCAGGTCTTTCTTTCAGATTTCGATTATCGATTGTCTGTCCATGCTGTTTCGTTCGATTTCTTTTTTCTCGGTCTCACGATTATCGAGAATGGACGGTGAATGGAGGGGTGGCTGACCAAAGAAGGCGGACGAGTAAAAGTTGGGGCGGCGTGATAGATATGAGCAGGGGTGGGTGGGTGGGTGGGGGGTTGAGTGGCCGTTAGGTGTGCGGGAGAGAGGGGGAGGGAAGGAGAGGGTGATGATGATCAACGGAGAGCGGTGAGCGCGGAATGGGAGGGGAACCTGTTTAAGGGATTCTGCAGCCGCCGCAACAGCAGCGGCAGAGGACTTTTTTTGCGCGAAAATCAATTCGAGCGACCCAGTTAAGGAAGGAGGAGAAATGGCATGGCATGGAGGAGGAGGAGGAAGAGACCGAAGAGTTGGAAACCCTGAGGGTAGTAAAAGATGGGACTTGGGGGGGGGGGGAAGTTTGAGGGGGAATCACACAGTTCGGAGTTATAATCGCTACTAAACCCCCCATTAATCCATTCATTCGTCAAGTTGGCACTCTACCGATGGATTAAGGCAGTCCGAGCGACATATCACTTTACTTAGAAATCAATGAATATGGTCTAATTTTAAAGAAAAATATCTCACCTATCCAATAAAACCAAAAATTCAACCCCTTACCACATTACTTTCCGGGATATTTGCCAAAATAATACCAGCCCTTTTAGATGGGAAATGGTACGCGTATGCACTCCAGAGAGATATTATTTACAAAATGAGGAGTTTATAACACCTACATATCCTAAAAAAATGAAAAGCGTGTAGTTTGTATGTTTTCTCAACTATATTTGAAAATTAATCATATGGTCACCGCAGTAGGTTCTTGGGTATCACAATAAACCTTTCGTTTTGAAGGAGTTTCAAACGTACCGCGCGAAAAAAATGAGTCAAGTTAAAGAGTTATTTAGATATTTTCATTTAAATACTAATCATTTCTGCCGTATAAAACTATATTATTGCACCATTAATAATGAAACATTTAATTGATATGTCCTACAGCTGGTGAAATTAAAACGCATAATTCGAATATGGTCTCTATTATGACTTGGGAACTATCTCGCTCGGACTACCTTAAGCATGCTTGTGGACAGCTCTTACCCACTAGTGGGGTGAACAAGATTTTTCTCCATGACAGCATTTTATTTTAAAATTTAAGAAGTTTTTTAGAATAATGATTTGAATGTAGTATTATTTATGGTACGAAAAATTCATAGCTTGGCAATTAATCTGAGTAATTAACAAAATACCGTTACTTTCTTACCTCTCCTTTTTTAAGATGCTAAAAACACGACCACCGTTTCGACACTATACGTCATCATCGAGTGTAAGCAAATTTGGTTTCAATATATTAACAAAGTCATAGCAGGGGAGATGAAAGAATTTGAAGGCCCCTGCCATCATTTTGTATGCATGTAGAAACTGATGTCATATTATTATCTGAAGATGACACAACAATACAAAATTCGGGTCGTGCTAGCAAGATCTTAAAAGTAGAGTAGAAGTCATTTTCAACTACATTATTTTTATTTTTCCGTGATGGACGACTAACACAAAGTCAAGCCTAAAATTGTTTCCTTTGTGCAAATATACAAAATTGTTGACTTGTTTGTTTCACCCTGCATAGCGTTATATTAGCCACTCATTGAGAAATTTTTTCAAGGAATAATAGATTCATTATAAAAGTAGTCGACATCCGAGAAAAGTAAAACATAATTCTACGCATAATTACGACTCTCAGGCGATCTTAGAGTGAAAACATCCTCCTGCATCTAATAAAGTCTCTCTTTACAGAAGGATGTACTATATCCTATTGAAGATGGCTTCGATATGAGAACAAACATCTCTAAACGTATTACGTTGAGGAGCTGAGAAGTTGGCACCAATGCAAATTTGAAATCGTTTTCTTTGCAATGAAGGTTCATTATTTGAATTTTATTTGTTCACCATTAAGTCTCTCTTGTTCTTTATGCCCTTTTTACCCATTGATACCGTCCAATATTCCAACTCGTTTTATGCTAAAGGTTATTTATCTATTTATCTTCACTACCCCGAATACAGCACAATGGGCCAATTTACGTCGGGTGAATAACAGTAACAACGTACGAGACACAAACACCCATGTCCTGGGACATATCGCAGAAAATATTTTGCCCAGGCGGGACTCGAACCCGCGACCCTAGGGTTGGTAGGCGAGGACTTTATCCCGCCGCCACCGGGGCCGACTCGGGTTACTCGGGTTTTCCACCGGGTCAAATTCTCCATCTTGGCCGACGTTTCAACGTTTCGTCCAACGTCATCAGGGCATCTTCCAACTCACTTACTTTCTGTTTGCACGATTTTGCATAGTTCTCTCCACTGTCCCTGTATCAGTGCCCTCTAAAATTGCAAGTTATTTGGAATCCGCTTTTGCAGCCTCCTCTTCTTTGTTCCCTTCACATTCCTCTACCCCGCTTGAACTCACCACTTGATTTGCAGCCATACTTAAAGACTCCTTCATACTCAATCTCTGTTCATATTTCCAATGGTTTTCTCCCTAAATTCTTTCTTTCATAATGCTATATTATACACTTTGTTGCCTCTAATACACGTATTCCTATCAACAAAACTTCCTCGACATGTGAAATAGGTATGTTCCCACAGTCCTATTCTTTGCCCTCTCTCTAAGGAATTCATCCCACAAACTCTACTTCTATAATATCTACATCTCGTCGGCATCTTATAATTGATCATCCGCCCATATTCGCCTCGTAAGTCGGGAATCCCCCTGGGCTATTATATCCTCATAATTTACGGTACCTTGGACATCGGAAGATGACTCCCGTCCTTTTCGGGAAGTATACCAGAGTGCCGCCTTTATCAAAAGGTAATAGAGGCTATTTCAAAAACCACAAGTCAAATACAGGTATCCTGAATATCTCGTGAAATAGACAAAAGAAATATTTAAAAATCACAACCGACGGAGGTGATGAACGAAATGGATAGGATCAATTTTCCTAGATCACATGTACTTTAAAGGTTTTGAGTTAGGATGAGTCAAATCCAAATGTCGATTCTCGATTCCACCGATTCTCAGGATTAGAATCGGTATCGAGAATCGATTGCCTAAATTCGATTCCGATTCCATCGATTCCAGATGGATAAATATTCAAATCAAATTTCATTTATCACATCATACTTGTCTCAGAAACTTTGGGTGTAGGCTATCAATTTGTACTTTTTATCTACCCCCAATAAGCTGAAGATATATTTGCTAATTGTTAATAAATATACTTTTTGAGCGAATTAATTGTCATGGCTATTATTTTATTTCAGCCAATAACTGAATTTAAATAATAGTCGTACGCTACTGGTATATCAATATCCCACCTGTTACCAGGAATAAGAATCGATGAAATCGGAATCAAGAATCGGGAATCGATTAAAAAAACCGGAATGGGAATCGAAAAAAAGTGGAATCGACTCATCCCTAGTTTTAAGATATCAGATGTTCTTCGCTCTCTGCGGAGTAATCCATTATTGGCGACAAAATATCCGGAGATAGGGATATCAGCATGAAAGTTTAGGTCAGAATGCTCATAAAAACAGACCTAGGTAGTTGAACTGGAAGAATTATCATCAATAAAATCAAAGCAACAACAAAACGCTGCAAGGGGGGGACAACCAATAGTAGTTCAGGTGAATTGAGCGCGTTGAAACCAGAAGAAGCAGAGGAATCTAAGCGAACCAATGAGCCAGCTTTTAATGGAGACATGGTTCTCTTCCATAGAATGAAGTGCAGTGTCAGAGAAATACTTTCCAAGAACGCAGTTATTTATTCGTCGGGCCTATCAAGCGTAAAATTGGAGTCGAAACGGGGAAAGCGATCACAATAGGGCCAAGTATATCTTAAGGTTTTATCAGAAGAGAATATATTAGAGATATAAGGATGTGTCATATCTTTTAGTAATTGATAGGTCTTTTCCGTCCAAAACCCTGAAGAAGAGAGACCAGGAAGATAATGAACAATAAAATTGAAGGAATATAAGAAAATTGAGGAGCCAAGAAGACAACACTGAATGAAGAATTGTTTTAAGTTTTTATCGAGTGCATGACTTCTGAAGGCGATGAAGTATTGATTGTAGTCCCTCTAGAATTTCATGTGTCGGCTACGCTTTACGTAAAACCAATATTACATCACAAATATTTCGGCTTAAGGTAATGAAAGGATCAGAAAATATAAGTGTGGCTTTTATCTCACCATATAATTGAGAACAGATCTCAATAAAAGTCACGAAAGAACTTCTTCCTAGGAACAAAATTCGCATAGAGAACTTTCATAGCATTCATCAACCCAGTTGATCTGTGATATTGTGGTACAGTTTCATTACATTATTCAAAACACGAGGAGTTATTTACGTAAACATCGACCTCTTTCCTTCGTGTTGTCATAGTGTTCCCACGATGATATGAAAGTGAGAAAATCACAGTGAATGGGGTTGTTCCAAAGTGTTATCTTGGTACTGCGAATCACATGGATTAAATTGGCTACCCTGCATTCAAAAGTCAAGAAATCTTTCACTAGGCCAGTTTGACCTTACCAGTTTCACAACATGGCCCACTGACTTTCGGTTCTCGAGGTGAAGTCACAGGAACATTTTCTCTGTACATTATCAATATTTAGGGCTACGGAACTATCGGCCAATGACATTTCAGCTGGGATCACTTTGACATGCAAATGATATTTTACAGTGAAATTCACTCATTCGTTTATCTTGTCAATAGGTAACTCCGATTTATGTTACCGTATTGTCCAGTATCACAATATGTACCACGGATTTGTCCAATATAAACGCTTTATCATGTCTTCAAGAGTGGCTTTTAAATCGTAGAAACTCACAAAATGAGTAAGAGTACGAACCTTTCGTATCGCTATACGCACAGTGGTACGTAGAAAAAGTCTCTTTAAACTATGTGTAAAATTTTTCGGTGAAATAGAAACCTGGCATAGCACGATTATAGAATCTCTACCTCAGCTATTGATCATATCAGAGTGAATTTAACATGTTTCACATCTGCAATGTAACCATGAAGATCCATTATATCTATCATCAAGACTTCCTAATAATTCTCAGAACTAGAATTAAACCTAACTGTTCACGGAAAGTAATATTTTTAACATGACTCTTTGGCAATAAACTGTCTTATTTCCAAAGTTATATTACAGATCTAATAAGCCAGCGATCGGCAACGTATAGCACACTAGATGCCTTGTTTGCGGCACGCCAAGAAAACGAAGATCAAATGTAATGTTTCTATATATTATGCCATTATATAGAGTCGTCACTCGTCCAGATTGAGATTGAATCGTATAGGAAATATGGCGAGTGGACGCAAATCGGTTGCCGGCCGCTGTAGAAGACCGAAATTTTTCGGTTATCACAAAATGTTTTTCGCACCATCAGCAGAATAATCTGATTCGATAATGTTTGGAAAATTTTATCCAAAACTTTAATTATGTATGTCACAGTGTTTCCCATTTTTGTAGCTAGTTTAGGCTTGGGACAGTGGTAATTTTTCGTCAAGCAGTTTCTTCATTACCATGCCGAACTTCATGTCCATGTATATTCTTCCTATATTCAACTCACACGCTTTGTTGTTTTTTTTTCAATTTCCTCACACAACTGCTGATGGCGGGACTTCTTTACCGGAGGAATTTTACAACGTGAAGGGTTAGTAAGCTGTTAAACGTGCGTTGGTTATCAAGGAAATAGTTATAAAACGAAAAAGGAATCGCTCCGGCGCCGTAACTCCACCCAGGGCTTAGCGGTCAATTTTACCGTGGCATACTTCCGGTTCTTTCGCGGCACACCTTGCGTGCCACGGCATTCCGGTTGGAAAGCTTAGGTCAAACCTTCAGTGCCATCCCGCTACTAATTCTTAATGCGAAGGTATAAAAACTTTTGATATACCCCTACTTGAGTCGCGAATGAGTCCACCTAATTCAATGAATGAGCCATTTACATAAAGGAGTCAAAAAAATAAAGACATAGATTCGTTGTGTTTATATTTGGAGGAATCTCGGAAGAAAAAGCGTAGGTAACAAAAATATGATAATCTCGTTAGTTCACATGTAAAGTCTACCTCGAGAGTTTTGGACCCACAACTGTTGTCGGACTCTGCATATATTTCTTGCGTACTACTCCACACCCCTCACCTCTGAGCACTACATCGGTAGTTGGACGACTACATGTTCAGTAGAAAGAAGCGTTAATTCTACCCATTTTCCATTTAACCTCATAGTTCGACAAATTCACATTCACCCAAAGAAAAAATGCCTCAATTTGTCAATTTCTATTCCCAAAATCTTTTTTCTCTGCTGCCATTATTTTCGTGTACGGAGTCCTAACACCCCTAGATACCCACCCAGAGGATGCGGCTGCTAGCGGGATAGAAAATAAATGTAGATGAATGTTCGCTTGTCTTTCGCAACCATCCCGCACGTTTATCTCTCATTCGCGGCGCGGTTGCGTTTTGTTTTGATGCCTGTACAGACGCGATCGACGGTGAGGGTGAAATATTACAAATCCGAAACCCTTACTTATCGCGAATCTCGCCCGGAGTGCGAATGCTTTTTCCTAACGGTTCCCTTCCGAACAAAAACCTCTCCATCATTTTTTCGCTTGTTTTGGCCGGCGATACGTAATTGGCACGACAACTTTGGCCCGGGTCTCGATGCATGGGAATTATGAAAGAGACTCAAAAAAAGGCCTTAAGGGCCCGTCTGGCTTCGAAAACGACCTCGAAGATAAATGACACCGGAGCGAATTAGCCCGCGAGCGCTCGCTCCTCAAGATCAATGGCGAAGTCGACTGCTATGGTCTTCGAAATAAAATGTTACCTAAGCTAAAGATGCTTATCCCATATACACCGCGGGTTTGTTGCCGAACGCCGGAGTTCTTTGGCGTTGCGTGAGATACGCTGCGGCCCCCTTTGCTCTATCTATTCCACTGCTTATTTCCGTCCCTAGCCTCCTTTCCACTCCTCGATTCTTAAGCACGTGTGACTCAAGTGTTCTCCTTACCTAGCCGCCTTGCCAGCTCACAAAAAAAGAGGAGATTTCTCTCTTGAGAAACTAGCGGAAATGGTAAATGCGATGCAGCCGGACCTGTTGATATTTACATACATCATTCGACATAGTGCTACGAGTATCGCGCGCAGAGTAGGCCCTCGAACCCACTACCAATTTCAAATCCACGACTTGCCAAAAACTTGAATGTCTTCAAAACATTTTGTCTTTATGAGACACAAAACTTACCTTATTTTAGCTATTTTGCGTTGTATTCCACAAAATTGAATAATACTATTCAAAATGGAGAAGAGGTTGTTGATCATCAAATGGCCTATGGGTATGTCTCAATATTGGAACGTATTTCAATTAAACATCTGGATTAGAATCTCGGTTAAAATAAATTTTAATACATGTATCTGTACCAATAATGTATTAATATATGACTCCAGAGTCAATTCAAAGAAGAAGTTTTCAAATTGTATTCACCCAAAGTTAGTGTTAATTTTACTGGTGATTCATGTAGATATTTATCTACAGAAAGATTTAAGTTTGAGCAGCCATTTAAGTTTGGATATCCGTCGTTCTCAGTTGAATGCGATTCTGAGGAATCGAATTGAATTAATAATGACGTCTCTACAGATGCGCAACGACAATGGTACCATTACTGTAGAAAAAAAACAGAATCATATTCCTGGAACCACCGCAGTAGGCTCTTGAATATCCAATGTCCAATTGCTAAAATACGTCATTTAACACAAAAAAGATGGTCACCCTTAGCAAGTATTGATGAAAGTATTACTTATTTTTAATTTCAGAGTCTCGAAAGGAGATACCAGTCATTTATTTTCTTCAAGCACACTTTGGAAGTATCCAGAAATAATGCAAAGCCTTATATAACTTGGCAACGATATTCAAGGCTTAAAAGGAAATATTTTTAAAAAATACGTTAAGCTGAGATGAAAACCTTTTCTCTATTAAGAGTAACATCAGATTGTACCCAGATATTCTAATTTTATCGTCTCTCTATAAATGTATTGCCTCGAACCAAATTTTTTTAAACATTGATTATCATCCACCGCCACTATTGGTTGAAGCTTTCTAAATGCGGTGTATAAATATTTTGGTCATATTTTCGAGACAGAAAATTGCGTCATTGGAGTTTTGTATTTCCCTTTAGATTGTTATTTGTGTAGTTTTCAACATGAAGACCCGCGGTTACGAAATGTCACTACCACATACGCATTTTAATTTAGAAAGGAAGCCATGTGGACTAAATTTTTGACGTGCCTTAGCCATGACACTCGATCTGTAAAGTCGGTAAGATGACCCGTAATAGGTTTTTTTCATAACCCGCGGTTTGAAATTCAAAGCAAACGATACGATGAAAACGAGTGGCGATAGGACGGAGCCAAGCGTTGCCCCGCATTGACATCACCCGACTCATGACATGTCGCACTGCGAGAATACCAGCGTCGGGTGTGGGAATGCCCCCCTAAGCTTTCATTCGCGTATCTGCCAATGATGAATCCTTCATCACCGCCGTGATTACTCGCACTTGAGTTGCGCGGTCTGTTCTTGCGGATTTTCTTCTCCACAGAAGCACCGACTACCTGCAAAAAAATGAGGGAGGTATTAATGCCAGGCCAGTTCACTCTGCCTCGCATTAGTTTCCCGTTGACACTTATTGGTGCGGTTCGTTAGCTGATTGACGCTGGGAGTCACTCAGGCAGACGTTCACCGCTGTTAAAAGTGAGGGTTTTCATCGTGGTGGGATAAATGTGCAGACGATCAGTGCTTTCACTTCTCCTAACGATACTTAGGAGGTGGCATCAAAGAAATGATCTTTTAATGACACGTCTTCAGACTTACGTTCTTCCGCTTCATTGCCATGATTATCCATGTCCATTATAATCCTCTAAAAGAATGAATTGGCTGTCTGGCACTCACATAAACTCACCACTTTTCGGGTGGTAATACATAGCTGCCTCCTCTGATCTGATTCGGATATCAATCGGGTGGCCAAATAGGAAGCGGAAGGGAGCGAACAGAAAACTCCATGTGTGCATTATGTTACTCGAAACCAGCACATTTTGGCATTCAATCAAAGGAAAATTAAAATGTTGATGACTAAAAACGCACTCCACTAAATTGCAATTCATGCTTTCATTGTCATTTTTTGTGATCTCTTTTTCCGATCATTAGAAATGATTTACATTTCAACCCATAAAAATATTCTTACTAGCGCAAAAGGATTCATTGGATTCTTAATTTACATCTGAGCAGCTTCCCTTCTCATTGAGAGATTCAGAGAAACTTGCACCTTTATATTTTCTTCCCATATATATTTCACAACAAAATGCGTTGTTTCTAAATTTTTTCGGAAATTTGACCTGAAAGATCGCTGTGCGTCTCGCAAATCGGTTCGTTCCAAGAGGCAGGAAGTACTTTAAGGTAGTTACAGCGAAAAATCATTTTACTTAGAAATCAATCAATTTGGTCTCATTTTAAAGAAAAATATTTCACCTCTGCTATGACATCGAAAATTCTACCCCTTACTACATTACTTTTGGAGTTATTTTCCAAAAAATACCAGCACTTTTACATGGGAAATGGTACTATGTATGCACTCCAGAGAAACCTTATATTAAAAATAAGGCATTTCCTACACTTAGATATCGTAAAAAGACAAACAGTGTGTAGTTTGTATGTTCTCTCAACTATTATTGACAATAAATCATATTGCTACCGCAGTAAGTTCTTGGGTGTCACAAAAAACCTTCCGTTTTCAAGGAGTTTCGAACGCACCGAGCGAAAAAATTGAGTCACGTTAAATACTTATTTAGATATTTTTGTTTAACTACTTACAATTTCTGTCATATATAACTATATTATTGCAGCGTTAATAATGAAATATTTATTTTGATGTGCCCTACAGTTGGTGAAATTAAAACGTCTAATTCGAATATGGTCTCTATTATGACTAGGGAACTATTTTACTCGCACTACCTTAAGACCTTCAAGGGAGAATTTTTAAGGTCATGAGTCATCACTCCAAGCGCGCACTCCGATCAAAGTTTCATTTCCGAATGTGTCTCACTGTCAGGGTCAACTTACGCTCGGTGGATACTCATATATACCTCTATGTGTCGACGGCGCTAGAGGTTCGCGAGCGAGGGCAGAACAGCCTCGTTGGGCAGTTGAGCGTATCGCGTGACCTTGGCTCGGATCGGTCGTGAGTGGAATATCGTATGCGCCGTAATTCGGTCACCAAGAGAGGAGATTCCTCCGACAAGTTCTTCCGCCAAGAAAGATGGACGGGAGAAATATGTTGAAGACACTTTCAAACGGCCCTGCGTAGCCTCGAACCCCTTTGCTGCGAGAAAAAGTACGCCTATGCTCCACTGACACAAACACACACGAAAAAACAGAACCACGCTCACAATCCATAAAGACTGGTTTAAATAAAAAATAAGGAAGTAACTGAAGAACGAATCTTAGCTTTGGTCGAGACTGTAACCAATGAGAGAATATCTCTCCCCCCTTTCGGTATTTCATGAAACATTTTCCCCATTCAGAGTGAGCATCAAATTCGGACTTTTTTTTAAAATGAAAGCAGCGTTAAGAAGCATGAAATAAATGTAGTAATATGCATAATCATCCTTGGCTGTAGCAGCAGCCCATGTAGGTAGGGCTCTTGCCTCCAGAACGATCTGCTTCCATTCATCTCCCGTAACTCGATCTCCTGACCCCCGGTCTTCTCAAGTCGGCTTCTACATTAGTAGTAATATTAATTGAGCAAAATATTTACTTTTACCATTCATCTTCTCATTGAAAAACTAAGTAAAAATTCGAGACGTTGAATTGACTTGTTTCACGCCTTATGCTTAAAACGTATAAACAGCATTAGGATTTATGCAATTCTATATTGAGTATTACAGGGAGAAAAACATTTCTGTTTCGAATATCTGCGGTAATACCCTCAATACGTTCCCTACATTTCCGAGGTGATTTGAGAGTAGAATTTCCGAATATTTTTCGTTCATGATGTGTGAATAAAGTACGCAGCTGTATCACTTCCTATGTAAATGGATTTTTTATGCAAATGCCTTAAAATGTTGAGTGGTGATTGGCTAATAGTTAAGTTTCTTCACAGTTATAATACATTTCTTTTTTCAAAGCCGTTATATTAAAATAAAATGATCCAAAGGAACGTTTCTTACAAAACATCACTGTTTGATACCACTGCCACATCACAAATCGGCTTACGCAACGGTATTTTCAAAATATTAATCAATTTTGCTATTCAATTTTATTTGCCTACGTGGCTTCCGAATGGTATCCGGCTGCCTTATAAATAACTTGTGTTTCCATCGTCATTTGATCTTTTCTGTATTGCTGACAAAGGTTAACTCCGTAGGGCTCATTTACTCATTCTCTTCAGCAATTCAATTATGTTCACTTTTCGAAAACCGAGCAACATATTTTAGGAGATGAAGAAGAGCTGTCATCCGAGTTAGGTCCTCGAGGTATGCGGTGATTACTTGCATCACACACACACAAGTCCAGCCTTTTAATATTAAGTTTTGTAGTTGTTCCCTTGTGCAATATTCTAATGCTATTTCTAATGGTAATCTCTTTTGATGCAGGTACTCTCTTGGCTCAATCGAACCACTCGTTTTTTGCCCAACACGCCACGCACGCCAATTCACGTGGGCATATATACACACACACACACACAAACTCAACCATTCCTTAAGCGCTTGCGGGAGGGCATTACTCACGCGACCAGTGGCGACCTCCGCCCGCGCGCGGTCGCAAGTGAAAACACGGACGCTTTCTCCTGTTACCCTCATTTCTTCGTGCGAATGTCTTCCCCTCCCTTCCCCTCTCCTCCCACCCCATTTTCATCCCTCCCGCCACACTCCGGCCTCTTCTCAAGCGACTCATCGCATTTGCAACTTCCTACTCGAGGAAACGCGCTCCCTTGGCCGAGAGGCATTCACTCGACTCAGCCGTGAACTTAAACCTGTGGAAGAGATTAAACGCGCGTGGCAATGAAGTGCCGATCTCACGTGTGGTGCGAGGAGTCAAGAGCCTATGGCTTTCTTAATGGAGTTACAGTTGGGAACAACAGCGTGGGGAGCCATTATACGAACTCGTAGAAAGTGGACCATGAGTCTACCAAGGGTATGTTAACCCCCTTACATCACCGCATTAATCAGCAGGATTCGCTAGTTTTTTTTAGCCTTCTTTCACAAGGAAGCTAATTGAGCATAATCTTTAACTCGACTTAGTTGAGTAGTGCATACACCTAAAGACTGTCCACCGTCAAACAAAAGTAATAATATTCACATTCTGCTACCGGAAAAAAGCATGATCTTTATTACACGTGATCAACAATTGAATTCCCATTCACGCCAATTTTCTTCTTCGATTAATTTTTTTGCTAGAGTGTTTTATGTGATCATTGGAGAAAAGGTATTTTTCTTACTAATTTTGTTGCCATCGACTGAAGTGAGGCGCATCTATCAGAAAAAGAAATTATGATAAAATAAATTACGTCATAATTTAATCAATTATCATGGTCAATATCTGAGTCACTATCAATTTACTCCAATAATTGAAGTCAAAAATGATTTGATGTAATTGAAGCAAAAATATGGTCGGCTTTCACGGCTGGAGAAATTGGGCATTTAAAAAGGAATTCGTGAGTAATCTGTATATGTTGCATCTCAATTTTATTATTTAAATAGTAAACACATGTCAACGCAGCATATCATAAGTATAACGTTCAAACGTATAATTGGGACGCAGTATTTTCTGTCCTACAGTAGCAGTATTCCCCGAGTATACGTATTTAAGGGAATCGCCAAACGTAAATACCGAATCATGAACGTATCGGAAAAAAGGAAGGGTTCCCCTCGGCAAGTATTAAAAAAAAACAATCTTCTAAAGTGAGTATGGGCTATTTTCAATACTACGAGATATGTAAAGGCGAATGAGTGTTTGAGTTTCCAGATGTATTCATGGAAAGCAATAAAAAGTAAATACTTCAGAATCTACAGGTCAACCAATTTCAGAATCAACAGGTGCCATACAAACTCAGCTTTCAAACCGTGCCAGCAGAAGCCAAATGTGACTGGCGAAAGAAAACTCCTAGCAATTTGAGTGCCAAATTCCGCGGGGCCAATTTTCTCCTTTTTCTTGGCTGCGTGCCAGACTTGAAAATGAAAGAAAACCATGACCGAGCATTAAAAACGCCGAAAATATATTTTTTCGGTCCACCCTCGTTGTGAGGAGGAAGAGGCAACCTGCTTGCACCTTTTGCCTTTTCAGCGGCGAGTCGTGTCCGCCCCGACCCGATCGCAAGTAAGTGGCTCACATTTCGTTTCCCATTCCACTGCTTCGCCCCCTCCCCCCCCACCGGCTCCTCGCGGTCCGCGTCCTACCACTTTGCCGAAACCATGCCGTCATTAGCATTGCTTTTGATTTCCGCCACGGGCCCAGTTGTCCTCCTTCCCTATTAAAAGGAGCGGAAGGGTGTGGGGACAGTGGTGAGGGAGACGGGATGGTGGAGGGTGGGGGCGGTTAGGAGTGGGTCGGTGGGTGCGGGGAGATGTGTAAGAGGAAAGGAGAGGGAGTGGGGCTTCAGAATATCTCCCCCTCCCCTCCTCCCTGGTTCGTCCATCTGCTGTCTCTGACATCGTCCGATATTCCAACTGTCACTGTCATACTACCAACGCTACGAAGGAACGAACCAACGTGATTGAATTGAATTGAATTTATGGAGTTTAACGTTCACCCAACATATAACTAAAATTATAGGATGAACAATAACGAATACAAATATTTACGATTTCTATAAAGACACGGAGTCAAGCTGGCCAATAAAATACATATTATCATTTACAATTTACGATTTTACAATTTGTGCCAACAACTTATCACAAGCTTTTCTGTAGTAGGTTTTCTTGTCCTTAAATAAATCCATGTCATTACTCAGTGTATTAAATGTAGCACACATTCTATTTATGGGAGCATTTTTACTATAGTTACTACATACATTTGTTATATAAAATGTCCTTTTGTATCTACATTTATTATTTGGAGCAATTATATTTAGTTTGTACAACAAGTTAGAGCTCTCACCTTTATTTATTACATTATGTAGGAAAAACAAATCCGTTAGTATTTCCAATATAATCCAATCACTAAGCTTATAAAAATTTAACATTAACAATAATTCTTCATATGAAACGTGATTTTCAAAATAATGATGAGCAAACGCCTACTGAATTCGAGTTCCTACCATCGTAAATTGAAAAGCAGAATGTAATAACAGCGCCAGTCTCCTTACACTGCCATTTAAAAAATGTAACTGAGGAGGCACGTGATACAGTCACGAAGGATTAGAGATTTTGATACATGGAAAACAATCGTCAAAATTTCACGCAGCCCTCCCGATTGAATTATCCCCGCGGGGATGTTATTGATGGAGTTGAATACTGCGATAAGAGAAGCAATAAACAACTTCCTCGACACTTAAGTCACACATCCACGTGAGTAGAAGAAAAAGAAAACCTCGAACCGTTCGTTGTTTCATTACGTCACTTCTTCGTCACGAGATTGGAATTATCTCAATAGATTCAAGAATAACCTTCTAGGGTTTAAAAATGCCAACTTTTAGTCTATTCTGATGCCACTAGAGGTCGGAAACTCGAAAAAACTGATTCCATGCGCTGTATGATGGTATAACGGTGGGTCATGCAGTCGGAGAGAAGGTGTGATACGAGTCTGCGTAACAATTCATATGATTTTTCCACATAAAACGCAATAAATGCGTATTATAAATTTAATCTATAATACGTTTGAAAATATAATGGACGTGCGAGCACAATCGGCCTGAAGTGACCTATCATAGCAATACACGAGACCTCTCTTAGCAAATGTAATAATTCACAACTCCTTTCACATTTTCATGAATCAGTTACACAAAATTGCAACACTAACATTCAATTTCTCGAAATAACTAAAATCAATTCATCCTGTTATTTAAACTAATTCCTCAGTTCCATCCACACTTTAAGCTGCCCGATAACACTTGTAAATGCTTGCATTGCAGAAGGGTATCCAGTAAAAATTGATGCAAGGTGAAAAACGCGGGAAAACGGTATTTGCCTACGTACATTTACTGATTGTAAAGTGTTTCAGGGTTTAAAATCATTGAAAATGTCGCAGGATTTGACATTAGAATCACCCCTTTCCTTGTCTGATATTAACTACTCGCTTGGCTCTCTTTCAATGCGAGTCCTGGTGAGGAGAGCGAAGAGTGACGACGCTTAATTGTGCGGTCATAAGGGCAACGCATCAGGAGTGCGCCGTCGCGAACTGACAAGTTCGCATTGCATTACTTTTATTTTACATGCACTGCCAACTCGCCAAGGTAAGTGCACCATCGGGGAAAGAATATACATATAGTGCCAGCAAGTCGGATAGGGATTTAGTCATTTTTATGGCTAAGAGAAGAGATTCGTCATATAGATATTGTGTTGATACGGTAACTAATGTAATGGCTTTCAATTTCAAAGGTCTCTTTAGTTTGCGTTATGGCAGAGACGAAAATTTCACAGGGAAGACCTGATTAATACTTGAGAGCTACATGCAAAGGGGTTTACGTGCAGCACTATAGCCATCGGATGAATCGTAAAACTGTGGCGGAATTGTTGTCTTGTCCTTTTTTCATGATTTGCGTAACCAATCCTTTCCCAACTATTTCCCAAATATTTTCCAATATTTCCCAACTATTACATCCTCTATTTACTACTCTTGCGTAAGTAATTTGCTTTTGAAAAAGGTTTTCCAGATGGCAAAAAACTTTCTACTCCAAATATTCCGACCTCTCCTACTTTCATCCCTTTTTTCTGAAGTTCCTGAAAAAGTTCTTAAAAATCACGTTTAAAATCTCTGTTGATTGATTCAGGCGTTGAACTCTCTGTGCTAACCAAGAGTGAGGAATCACAGAGAGGTGAAGAAACTATTTTGGCTTTGGCAACTGTAGCTTAGACAGTGAGTAAAAGGTGTAATACATTAGATAAATCGCCTCATGGGTTTATTTCTGGCTGCGCAGACATTTACAAGAGTTTTCAATGGGTATATTTCCGAAGAAATTGCCATGAGAAAAATTCGGCCTGGACCGGGAATCGAAACACCGGGAATCCGGGAATCGAAAAAATTAGGTTTGCCGGAGCAACGCGCAGACCACTACGCTATCCAGGCTTCCTAATTCCCATGGTAATTTGGTTGATTCAAGGCAACTAGATCTTAGGCTCTTGCGGTCATCAAAGATGGCAACGCAAGGGAGAAGAGGGCTTCAAAGAAGCCACAACCAAGAGACAGTATCCTTCACCAGCACTTATGCCGTGCTCAGCCATTTAAAAATATTCAAACATGGCGGGTGAATTATTGGAAGTATGTTTGGGTATATTTCCGGTTTACTGATATTTTTTCTATGTTTTCAAATTGAAATTGTCTCTTTCAAAATACACTCATTTACTACAGAGAACCTTAGACTTTTATGTAACATCCTTCAAAAAAGCCTTAATAAAAAGCAGCTCTACGCAATTTTCACACCCAAAGAAAAAGCAGAGAACAGCCATAAGTTGCGACAGATTATATAAGGATAAATTAGTAAAAATGATCAGTAAAATTGGAACCGCCGGGGGAGATCATTGGGCCATTTTGACCCAATTCAATTTTATTCTTTTACCTCCTGCTTCTCTGAGTTCTTTAGCATAGCCATAGATTTTAAGTTGTCTTAAAAACTAATCAAAAGTTAATAAACGCAAGGCATTACGATTAAACAGTAACAAAGCTGAAGATTAATGTGGACCCTACAGATAGTACGATCGCGGATCATGATGTGAAGGAATTTTAAAAAATGCCTTCACTATAAGATGCCATAATATTCATCCATAATATTTTTTTCAGCTGAAATTTTTATTTTAATCCAAAAATTCATTTCATTATTAATTATTATATTGGTAAATAGCAAAACTGTAGCTGCGATCTCTATGGCTAACGCTTGAAATTAATTTAGAATATCATTCCAGATCTGCAGGCAATGATACTAATAGTTGAGTTTGATAATTTAGAAAACGAGAAAAGTCAAAAGCCTCCTTGTTTTTGCGCTCTGCGCTCACTTAACTACACCATATGCTTCCAAAATTAAATCTGTTAATGATGAGGAAAAGCTGACTTTAATGCATTAACTGAAATGTGACTTGAGTGACCTGATATGATGTCTTTAAAATCTGGTCAGTTTGCTTTGAGAGAACTAAAACTACAAAGTTATAACTTTAAAGAACGTTTTATTCGATGAAACTGTTGTAAAAAAACATTTACTTTCTGAATTTTTTATAGTTCTTTTTTAAATGAATACATGTGTCTCAAATGAAGTTTCATGGAGCATGATCAGCTCACTGTGTCAATATGCTGATTTAAAACTGGGAAACGAAAATATAGTCTTCAAAAAACCATGAAATAAAAACGCCTAATGTTAGCCTATGATATTAGAGAAAATGAGTTCACAAAAAACGCAATCTTTTCTCTTGATCTCAGCTAAAAAATTAAACCGTTCAATTGACAGGTCTTCCATAATAGTTTTGCAACGTCACTCAGTCGGTAGCATTCAACTGGACAACTTTGCAGGAATAATCTCTCTAACTCATTCACTTATTTAATTTAATAAGTCATAACAAATTTTAGAACATATAGTACTGCTGAGAATGCATTAAAGAGCCATAATAATTTAATTTCTGCTATATGGATTATGCAGTGCCAAAAAATAACAATACGAGAGGGCTTTTATTATTGTCATTTTTGTTGCCATATTAATCCCAGGGAGGTTCTAACTATACATACTGCTTTAATTTTTAAATCACTCTTGAGTAATTAATTATCAATATTTTTTCGCAATACATAATAGAGAAATGTAATATGAGATTTCTTCAAATCATCGTCATGCAACTAGCTTCCATTAGAAGGCATAAATTCATTAGTCCGGAGCATTCTGGTTATATATGAGGATTAGATAATAATAATTATGCATCTCTATTGGGGTGAGATTGAGACTAAGGCAGTCCCTTTGTCCATCTAACCCCTCGTCAGAAAGATTCATTAAATTAGTGTAAAGTAAGATGCATAGATTTGTAGGAAAAACTTAGGGAACTAAAGAGGGGATATCCTTGACGAAAAAACCCACTGCAGGAAAACACCCGCATGTTACGTGCAATTGAAAGTACAATATAGATTTTGTATTATGATTCCGATAATTTTCAGCGTTTTTTAGAATACAGGCATCCTTTTAAGGTAGTTTGAGCGAGAGAGTTCCCTAGTCATAACAGAGACTATATTCGAATTATACGTTTGAATTTCACCCACTGTGAGACGCATGAAATAAATAATTATCGGATTATTAATGGTGCAATAGTATAGTTTTACATTAAAGAAATTGTAAGTAATCAAATGAAAATATCTAAATACGTCTTTAACCTGACTCATTCTTTTCACGTGATACGTTTGAAACTTCATTGAAACGGATGGTTTATTATGATGTCGAAGAATTTACTGCGGTGACAATATGATTAATTTTCAAAAATAGCTGAGAAAACACATAGACTACACACTGCTGATTTTTTGACGAAATCTAAGTGTAGGAAATGCCTCATTTTTAACATAAGGTCTCTCTGGAGTGCATACAGGTACAATTTCCCATGTAAAAAGGCTGAAATTTTTTGGAAAATATCTCGTAAAGTAATATGGTAAGGGGTTGAGTTTTTGGTGTCAATGGAAGGGTGATATATTTTTCTTTAAAATGAGACCAACATTTTTGATTTCTAGGTAAAATGATTTTTCGCTCGAACTACCTGAAAATTAATATCCCGGGCGTCAAATGAACAGCGAAAATTGCCTCGTCCGGGCAGAGCCATCTTACGGATACAATTTTATATCTTCAAAGGGAATGACTAGGAATATGCCAACTGTGTGCATAAATATACGCCGGCATGTGCGAGGCCCAGCAGACGATGGGGGTTTATAGGGAGAGGCGGTCTGGAGTGAGTAGGGGGTTGGGGCGGAGAAAGAGGGGAGGGGCGGAGGGGCGGAGGGAGGGGAATTGAACATCAGGAGGAGGGGGAGGCAGTAGTCTTGAGTGAGACGGGGTTTGTGGGCCACTGGGATATTCCGAGAGAGGCTCGCCCACCAGACCGGCGGCTCGCGATCCTTATTGGTGTTTCCTTTCACGTTCGTTTCACGGAAGAAGGGGGCGATGGTAATGATCCTCGCTAAGCGAGCGTCTTTTGTTCGTGCGCGAGGACACGGTGGCGATATAGAATGTCCGAATGAAAGCTCGATTTTTCGATAAATCATCTTTCGACTTTTCTCCTGGTCTTTTCGACTGGTCGATTATTAAAAATAATTTTCTCGCCTTGATGACTCAGTTTGTTGAGCGTGATGAAGAAGTTGTAAAGCAGATTGGAACAAATAATCTAAAGAAAAATGAAGTTTTGTTTGCTTTTGAAGGGATTGCGAGGGATATGAGTCTAGCTAGTTTTTCGCAGCCTTATCAAAAACTCATATCTACCTAACTATGTAGTTTATGGGGAGTAACCCCGAAATTTAAAGATATTTTTCCAATTTTGCTCATTTTTTAAAAGACGTGACAATTTGTTACGAGCACCGTAAAAAACTACGATAATTTTTAGTTTTATCAAGATGGTAAATCGTCAATAAACTCAAAACTGGATGCATAAAAATCAACCAATAAAATTTATGCATGAAAACGCACAAAAGCTCAGTAGCAAAAAACTGATTTTACAGGAAGGTCAGCTGTCGATTTGCTACGGCAATCTTAATGGATTTTTTTCAACTTCAGTGTGTAACACCTTTTCCACGACCGCCGCTTCGGAGCGAATGGGAATTTGCCGCTCGTTAACGCGGTTTCCCGCGGATATATTCCTCGCCCCCTCTAACCTCGAATTGGGCGAAATTGCAGTAATTTGGTCTCAGCCAAGTAGCGATGCGGCGGCGTGAATATCCCAGACACGCATACAACCGCCAAGCAATTGAATTTTTTCAGCGAGGAAATTCAGAATTGGCAGAAAGCAGTTAACGACTCAACGACCGACCACTTTTTTCGTGCACTGATTGGGGCGTCATTGTTCCCAAAATCCCTGAAGCTGAGAAGATGCGACTATAATTTAACGATGTACTTACAATTCGCCGGTGGCAATAATGCTAACACGGCAATTAGATTTTTTGAGTCTGAAGCAGCTATTTGTGTCCAGATTCGGCTTTGCAATATTAATAAAAACAATGATATTGCTAAATAAGTTGGGTTGATTTATTGCTTTCATTCTTCACAAGTAGGTCTCAGTTTAAAAATACCTCCTTCACCCGACACAATGCCTCATCTAAGCGCTAGAGTTTTAGAAGAATCGAGATTACAGCTGTATCGCACCGTTCAACGTGAGGTCGTCTCCCTCTGAGCACGCCATTCGTGCATCCGGATGGATTCTCTTCACCGAAGGGAATCCGGATTTGTGTAAGGGATCGCGTCGATTTAATTAATTCCTTTAGAGAATAAGGAGGGTCTTGGGAGAAGTTTGGAGAATAGTTTTTTTAATCCCGGAAGGCAAAGCCGTGGAGACCGAAATTAACGGAATTTGGAATTCCCCGGTAGAAAGGTTTTGATTAGAGCCTTACAAGTTTAATAAGTCAAATGTAGAACTGCATGGGTCCGAAAAACGCTGAAATAGGTTCCGCCGAGTCGAAGAAATACAGCGCCATTGTTGACTGGGCATGTTCCCTTTCTTTTCCAATTGCTTCATATTCAATGCTTTTGAGTTCGAAGCTCCCAAGGCATTCACCGAATGCACCTCTCATAGTCGTGATCATTGGCTTTATTCATAAAGGCGGAATTACACGTGGGCCTTACGAGCACCAACTGCAAAGGTTGCGCTGTACCGTTTATCCTTGGGCCTTGACCTTAAGAAGGAAACTCGAAGTGTCCAAGGCTATCATGGAACGCGCAACATATGGTTTGCTATGCAATCTGAGTGCCAACCCAACCGACGCCGTTGGCTTAAATATATTTCTTCTGCAATAATAAATCACCATATGAAGGCATTTAGTCATCCATTGACTAAATAAACGCTTTAATGGAAAAACCATATTTTTGTACGACAAGTAAAATTGGCCACAACGCAGAATCCAAACTGAGGAAAAGACTCTCAAAATCAGAGAATTTCATGTTGCAACCCTCCATATCAACCAAGTTCAATTATCACCATCCACTTCTTTTATGAATTTTTTTCTCGAGCTATCAAGGCTCCCCTCAAATTGCATTCTCCAACTAATAAAAATTCAAAGATGCTAAATACAGTCAATGTTATCATCCAAAAAATAAGAAGGAAAAAATTAACTTTGCGTTGATTTTAATTAGCAAAGGAAATTCTGAGACTCGCTTCTTGACTCAGGATAAAATAAAAAGATATGCAGCTTGTTTCAGTTTTCATCTTTTAGGACGTCTATAGCGTTTCACGAGTAGGAAATAAGAAATATATGTTATGAATTCAATAAATGACAGCCGATACTCACAGTCCTAGATTAGCATGCCATGCCTGAAGTTGATTCACTAAATGCAAAATAGGCTTTATATTTTTATTTCTTTGTATTAAAATGAGGTCCCCATTATTTAAAATTCAGGTTTCACACATTCATTCCCCTTCTTCTTCGTCGAGCGCCGCGCAGCAAAGACGCTGCTCTCACCGATCCCCAGTGGGTCAAGATACTTTAAATTCAAGGGCATGATTTAAAGGCTCTTATTTCAGATAGACTGATGACTCATCGTAAAAGAGTCCCTGTTTAAATCACACCACCACAGAGACAGACTACCCGCTTTCTCTTCCACTCTAGTATTCTTTGTTGGCCACTATTTTGGGGAAGTTATTTTGAATCGTTGGATACATATTTTGAGGAGAAAATAAACCTCCTTTTTCGAGCCTCATCCACAAAGCATACTCCATGGGAACTGAGAGGAGTGAATAAAGATGAACCGCAAACAAACGACGGAATAAATAATGATGCACTTATTTCCCAGAAAACCCTTTTAACCAATCGACTGAATTATAGTTTTGAAAACTAGGTTTCCACTTAACGATAGCTTTGTATATGAGACGAAATGTCTAAGTCCTCAACGATAAAACAGCAATTTGTGGGCACGTATAAAGTATTATACATTTGAATCAATAAGAAAGAATGTATGTTCTTCTTGCATGAGTATGCGTGGTTTCCAGCACGCTATTAGCTTGTAATGCCGACTATGTATACGCGGAAACTCATCCCCTGCCACATACTGTTCAGATTGCTTGGGGGGTTATGATGTGACAGACGAAGTATTTTGAGGTAAATAGAGGGTTGGGTGTTGCACAATTATTGCCGTTAGCCATATTATCTAAAAAATTAAAGAAATGATATGAAACTAATTAATTCCCGAAGCCTTCTATAAAAGCAATCAGTTCACCTCCTGTACTCCTTTTTGCAATTAACGCAGGTAACGGGCGAGCGATATTTGTCGCCTGCATTCCAAGGCACTGGGCTAATAGCTGGTTGGATTCTTTTGCTATTCAAATGACGGCAAT
Organism: Ceriagrion tenellum; assembly: GCA_963169105.1. Classification (NCBI taxonomy): domain Eukaryota; kingdom Metazoa; phylum Arthropoda; class Insecta; order Odonata; family Coenagrionidae; genus Ceriagrion; species Ceriagrion tenellum. The sequence continues at coordinate 7,454,709 of OY720644.1, forward strand.
TCAACCTTCCATTCAGCCTCATCCTTTAGAGTCTTCCAATTGCTTTCTCTCGGCGAGACTCATGCGTCACTCTTGACTAACGACTACTAACTAGTTTCTCGCATGTGGAGTGGACCGGTTGGTATGTGTGTCCTCCATATGTCCTACAGCTGGTGAAATTAAAACGTATAATTCGAATATGAACTCTATTATGACTAGGGAACTATCTCGCTCGGACCACCTGAAGTATATGGTATTTTTCCTATTAATACTTCTTTATAATATTTTTCAACTGTGCAAACTAAAAATATACAACGCTGTGTTTCACATAATCGGCGGCTCAGATCCTTGCAATTGCGCTCCGTGATTGAGAGTATTTGCAGCTTCTTACGGCCGCTGTACCTGCCACTGTATGGAGCTAGGCTGACGCAGATGATTATAAGTAAGGGTTCTTCGCATATAATCATGGGGGAGAAGCTTTCTGCAACAAGCGCTTGGATGGGTGGGAGGGTCGGGGTAAAAGAGTGTTCCCAAGGGATGTTCAGGCGGAAATTCCAGTCCAACGCACCCCCAGTAACACACAAGCTCCTCTAGAAGCATTACCATGTTAAAAATTGGAGTATAGAAAGCAGATTCGGCAGAGCGGTGAAGTCGCGGATGTCCGCCTGCGTTCCATGCCCCTCACTGTTGGACATTCGGGGAAGCAGAAAAAACTCGGAGCACTAACGGTTCACATCTTTCTCGAATAAAATCAGAGCCCAATCCCTGAAGACTCAATTCGCTTATATTTGGGGCCATGTTTTTACTTCGTTGATCCACGTTAGATATTAATCTGAGAGTATAGCAGGAGTGCCTCCCTCTCCGATGACTGAGTTTACCTTACACAGGTTAATAGACTCATATGCATTTGCTAAATTAACTCTTGAGCCCTTACTTGCTAATTATCAGATCTCATCTCTTAAGCCGCGTCATCACCAATTGGCATCTAATATGACATACAGCATTCATGTTTGTGCGAGCGCAGGAATTTGTGTAGAAGTGGACGTGACAATGCACGTAAAATTTACTCTACATTCAGGTGTTTCGGGTCACCCTGAGGCTTAAAAACCTACACCTCCCGTTCGGAAGCCATCGCTTATCACCGGGATGGGTAAGTAGTGGGGAGGAAAGGGTAAAAGGAATGGGAAGGGTTAGCAAAAGACAGCCACTAGGAGGCCGACACCATGAGGCGGATTGCCGTCAAAAGGACAACAACGGGCCCCCCGCCTCCCCCTAGTCCTCTTAGCTGTTGGGTTCCCCCAGCAACGTTAGACGAGTCCCCGCCAATCTCTCTTACGCGAAAACTTCCCACACATCTGTTGAGAACCGGCGAAGCCCATTGCCCAAATTCTTGGGATAGGGTGTCCGCCGGCTCCCTTTATGGGTAGACGTCGTGTGGTCTGCCGGAGTACGTCATCGGATCGGGGCCCCTCCGGACAAATGGATGGTCTAATCGGACCAATTATGGTCAAAATGTGGGTCCCTTCACCTCAATACTCCCCTTTTACCCATTGCTCTACATTCGATGCACATTCTCCGGGCATAGTCGTATTTGCGATGAACAGCACTGAATTTTGAGCCGTATTCAGGTTCTTGACGTGTACGCAACTGCCGCACGATTTCTAGTAGGGTTACCCAATGGACCCAGCTAGAACGAATGAGACACGCCGCAAATATTTGAGGGAAATTAAAGTTCAATTTGCACGGAAAACATTCGTGATGAACGCATTCGGCAAATAACTTTTACAGATCGGCACGCGGCTTAACATTATGAAAAACCCTGATTCTAAATATATTAGAATAACATTCTTCGTACAATGAATTATCCTAGGGCGATCCCAATCACATTTTGGCGTGATTAGTCTCAAAACGCCATACCTTTGAAGTTTTCATGAGATAAAGATCACCATCACAGGAATATGATCCACGGACCTTTGGCTTCACGATAAAGTGCTCAGGTTCCTCATTAACAGGGAAATTCTGGAGGATTAAAACGAACTAAGATCAAGAGAACTTTGGCAGATTGGATATGTTTGCATTTGGAACTCTTCGAAGAGCGTAGTCGCTTTGAAATTTCTTAGTGCACACGGAAATTTGCCATTATTTATTTGCCATTTTGATTTAAGCCTCTAGTATTTTGAAAAGAAAAACAGTCTATTACGATCCCATCCAAATTTCTAAGTTTTTCAGTGATAACTACCATAACGTTAACAGTATTAGTCAAAACTAGAATTAAACATTGATATACTAACACTGAAGAACAAAAAAACATCTAGAAATACTTTTTCCATGAATATTTCATGGGGCCCACATAAAGGAGTCGAAGATAAAGACACTTATTTGAATAGAGTGGATGCAACCTTAGATATACTGTAGCACCGATATCAGTAATATTAAACATCTTCATCCAGATTTTGTAGAGTCAATAAATCCAGAAAAAAACTACATGTACAGCTCATCATATACCTTACAGTTTAATTTATTTCTAACGCCAAGGGTATTGCCAAAAATTTACTTTTAACAAAGAATTTTTAAATATATAACCTTCAGGAATGATTTATTTACTTTGTACATTATTAAATAGTTTGTATTTCTTATCAGTAATTATTTTTTTTGGCTTTGTGAATTTTCAAGGAGTGGCAAGAATTTCAACAATGGCGGTGCTTCTGTTCGTGTCAATCGTAATGAGTAAGACATGACTCATGATCGAAATTTATGAGTGTTCAAGCCTTACACTTTGAGGTTAGGTGTGAATCAATCATCGAAGACCGTAAATGGAGGGTAATCTGTGACTTCAGGCATATTAGTCACCCAATTACCAAGGAATTTTCTAGAAAGCCAGAGGTATACATTTTTTGGCATTGATTTATTTTCAAATACTGGTTCCGAATCTAACAAGAAATAGATTTCTATGTGGTTAAAAATTAACCAGTACGGTAAAGGAAGAAGATGAGGGTAAATTTATGGTGCTTTAGATGCGAAATGGGAGGTTAAAGGAGAGATTTTGATGGACTGGAAGGGAGACAAACAAATAAGTATCCGCTGTGGTACATCAGGAGAATAAGCCATGTGTAGAAATGAAAAGGAGCTGAAATCGATTCATTTAGCAAATTAGATATTTAATAGGGTACGATATAATATGGTAAATAGGCAACGGAAAAAAGGGATGGGAATAGAGTCAACGGTTTGGAGGAATAAAGGTAGAACACGAACTCAGTTGAAGAAATGCATCTGGTGACAGTGGGAAAAAAACGCTGGGGAAGTGTGTATGGGGTGGTAAGATGGTGAAGTAGCTTTAGATGACAATAAGAGAGACGAAGTGCATATGGAACTTGATAGCAAGCAAGCAGTATTAGGAAATCTTTCGATATTCCTGACAGTGGATATCAGCAGTACCAATTCTTTACTGCCTAGCCGTTAGAATATCCTATGATGATTAAATGTACCAGGAGAAATTATCTTTAATAATGAAGTAGCCATTCAAAAATATCACAATCGCTACAAAACTAATGTTAGACAACATTAGGGTCTTTTACATCTTATCCAAAGAATGATACTATGAATATTTGAGTACTCGATTAAATAGCCACAGAAAATTAGTCCAATTCATTAGCAGTCCAAATGATTGCATAAATGAAATATTTCATCACTGCTTGAATATGAAATTTGCTTAAAACTTATCATGCGCTTAACTTCTCCAAGAGTTTTTGTCAAGTTTGTATTGTCAGTTTTATAGATTGACTTTAGCAAAAAATAAAACAATACTTTGGGGCAGCTTGCCTATCCTGTTTGGTCCAAGGTTTCTCAAAACACTTCAAACCCACCTAAAGTACTTATGCAATTTTCTTCGCGAAAAAAACATGTGTTTCATGTGAAGAGAGCGGAAGGACAGACCCGGAAGCCTTTTTTTTCAACGTTTCATTTTATGAGGGAAAACGTATTCCACCAGGTATCCGCGAGCGTACTTGCTCACGTCATCAACGAAACGTGCTCAGATCTAGAATGCGTCCCCACACACATCATCGCAAACCTCTTTCTCCGTTCATGTTCCGGATTCGAGGCCTTCTTTATTTATATCGATGCATCAACAGTGGCGCCCGTCCTCGGAGCTTTCTCCTTTCTCGCAGCAGTCAACCGGATGGCGGGATGCGCAGGGCATCTCCCCCGCCCGCCATGACCACACATTCCCCCGAATAACAAATACACATTCCCCCCTTTTCCTGGGCCGGATTCCGAACCACAACGCTTTGGAGTTTAAAGGTACGTTTTCATGAATGAGTTTCAAACGAAGAGACGCGAAAGCGGGATCGTCAGCCAATCAGAAGCCCGGATTTCTTCGCGTGAGTTCGCGTATGTTTGCGTATAGTCGCTTCGCCCGAGTTGAAATATTATCAACTTTAGACGCGTAGAACGCGTAGAATCGCAGACATGGCTGACCGGCGAAGTGTAGGTTCCATGGATGAAATGATCAGCTCCGAAATTCGAGAGAGGTACACGTACCTGTACAATTATAAGGACTATCGATACAAGGATATAAACCTATGGGAGAAGGCGAGGAGGGAGATAGGAGTAGCCATTGGAGTGGAAGGTAAGAAGAACTTTTATTTCCGATGATTCTCAAAGCTTACATGTGTTGATGCATTTGTGGTAATATCATTGTGTTTTACATTCAAAAATGTGTCAGCCCGGTGGAAAGCCCTCCGGGATAAGTATGCAAGGGACAAAAAGAAGCCCAGAAGTGGCTCAGATTTTGCTTCTACGCGTAGGTTTGCGTACGCGTAGGTTCGCTTGCATGCGAACGGTTCACGTGAAGAAATGACGCGTCTCGTCGCGCGCGTGCGCGTCTGACGCGTCCATGAAAATGTAGCTTAAGAGAGATCTCCATGTCACTATACGTATTAGTCTCGGATTTTGAAGTATATATTAAAGAACGAGGAGCGTAATACTTTGAAATTAACGAAGAAAACCCATCGTGTTATTCGCTAAAATATTCAGTGATTTGAATAAATATTCACATTTCATGCACAAATTTCGCTTAATTGTTCCACGCAGTACGTTAAAAAAAACCCCATGACAGTATAGAAGCGAAAATATGCCCTCAATCTTTAGCTCTTTTTTGAAATCTGCCACGACGAGTTATAACTTTGTTTTCTTGAATAAATGAAAAATACGTATGGATCACCCAACCGTATATTGAAGGTTTGATTTTTATATAAATGACCTCTTTTACACGATATTAAAAGTTATGGCATAACTTGTGGAAGAATTTTAATTATAAATAACTTTTACAATAAAATTTTAGTCACATGGTCATTTAATTCATAAAGTTCAATCGGGTAGAGAATGTTTTCTTAAAGGAAAACCGCGATTTGTTCAAAATTGTTATGAAGACTTTTTAAATATCTTGGTACTTTGTGTATTTCAATGTCCATGTGAGACCTTAAGTCGAATGAGATGATATATATTTGAGATCATTTTAATGTAGCACACAGATAATTGAGTAAAGCGGATAATTCGATGAGAATTTACTTTATGATAAAATATTAAAGATTTTAAATCCCCATTTTAGAATGTTGAAACTAAAGGTGAATTAGAAAGTTGAATTCAAGGACTGCATGAATCACCACGAAGTTCATAAACACAAAATTAAAATATTCATGATTTAGTTAATGTTAATTTTAATCCGAAATGTAGAATGTATAATCATCCTCTGGGATGCATGCATGACCACCGTTAGGTCAGGACCTGGCTCCAAAGCCCTCGTGCCTTTCCCTTGTTCATTTTCGCTCCCTTACACGAAGCCACCACCTCCCACGGGGCCCTGTTTGGAAACCAATGATCTAACTGAATGTATTTTATGATAACAAAAGAATAATAAAAAAATAAATTCACAGTTTTGTAAATTACTTTAACCAAAATTATATTTGAAAAAAATATAAAGAAAATTATAGAATAATTCCAAATGTGCGTTGGCATAATCATTGGATTTTCCAGTTTTCCAGAGTCCAGAGAGTCGGAAAGATGGGTGACTATAGTCTATATTTATTATATTTTTAAGTATTTCGACTTATTTGTTGGGAATTTTTTTAGGAAAATAAATACTTATATGTAGTTTCGTAAAATATAAACAATTTAACTACGGATATCTAAGTAACGGAATTGTAACGTCATACGTAATTCAATTAAGTGCTATTTTGCTGAATTGGAACGTTCTCACCCACGCTAGTCTAGAGTAATGGGAATTCGATCTATCGGAGTGCATTGAAAGTGAATATAGCATGAATATTCATTTAGGGTGGCACAAACTACCTGTGGATACCTACACCGTGCGTCAGAATAAAAAAATAGCATGAATCGAATCCAGGACGAATGATATTGAACCAAAGACTGAAAGTATGTGGGGGTCGGCCAATCTGAACTTTCTCTACTTAAGCCTAAATATTTACAGATCCACAACGTAAACCGAGAAACGATTAGAAACTGTTGAAACTTGGACTTAAAGGAGGAAGCAGAAGATAGAAGGAACCGACAAAATGAGAAATGATGAAGTTTACAGAAGAGGAAAGTAAAAATGACCATATGGAACACTACAAAGAAAAAAAGAAGCAGAAGGATTGGGCACACCCATTGGTACATACAATTAGTATGATAAGAATATAATATAAGGTAAAATAGAGGGGAAGTCATAAGGAAAGACCCACGAATAAAGACAAACACCATACAAAAGGGTAGGATTATAGGAAGAGCTGCCGCAGGGTAAGGGAAGCTAGCAATAAGCAACAGATAAGGAAGGATAGAGAATCTTAGGATTGGACAATCAATGATGAAGAACGCAAAAAGAATTTATTTATTCAAGAATTCTACATCAACATCTACATACTACCCCGCGAGCTGCCGCTTGGGCGTGTGGCAGGGGGTAGTGGGTCACCAGCCGTATAAAGATGTAAAAGTTTTGGAGGTGAAATTGTGACATGTCCTATGAGAGTGTATTTGGAGGAGCTCAGTTTTTATTGTGGTCGATTATTGTCCGCGGGAAGAACGAGTTTTTGTACCTATCTGCTCGGCAGTGTATCTCTCTTATTTTAACGCATCTATCAGACCTAGAAATGTAGTGAGGCGTCATGATAATATTCTCTGTGTCGCTCTGATACACACCAGTTCTTAATATCTCAAGCAGCCTAAGCCTAGCGTGCAGCCTCCGAGTCTCTAGGGGCTCCCACCTTAATCCCTCTAAAAGTTGTGAGACACTATATGTACGCTCGTAACAGCTTTCAACGAAGCGTGCTGCTTTTCTTTGTATTTTGTTAATTTTTTTGGTTAAATATTTATGACCAGGGTTCCAAATGCTCGCGGCGTATTTGAGATGTGGCCTAACTAAAGCGAAGTAATATTCGAAGTATTCGAGTAACGAAAGTTACGACTGCATGCGATATTCGCCAAAAGGGGTTTTGGAACACACAACGGAATAGGAGCACGGGGAGTGTGTTCCTTCTCACTCTCTTCCCTGCGTCTCCCTTTCCACTCGCTTCCCGTCGCCAGCAATTCCTTCCCCTCGTTCACAGCGTCTGTCGCCGTCACATCACGAACGAAACCACTTTGGCCAAACCGCCGGCCGCAGCGCGCTCTCTTCAGGTCACTGGAACACGCACGAACCGTCACTTCGGGTGTGGGCGGCCCTCAACCTTCTGCGGTGGAAATGGAACCCACATTCCCTCCCTTCATCTTTCTCCCCCTTACACTCCACTTTGCCCTTGTCTCTTCCGTCTCAGACGTTTTCACTCTCCAGGTGCTGTTGTGTTGGAAGGAGGAAGCTTCATTTATGTCAGTGCGAGCGAGATAGCTCCCAAATCATAATAGACAATATATTCGAATTATACGCTTGAATTTCACCTTCTGTGAGTCACACGAATTAAATATTGCACTCTTAATGGTGCAATATTATAGTTCTACATGACTGAAATTGTAAATAATCAAATGAAAATATATAATAAGTCTTTAACTTGACTCATTTTTTTCACGCGGTACGTTTGAAACTCCATCAAAACGGAAGTTTTATAGTGATCCCGAAGAATTAAATGCGATGACAATATGATTAATTAAAAAAAAGTAGTTGGGAAAACACACAAAGTACATAATGTTGATTTTTTGAAGAGATCTAAGTTTAGAAAATGCCTCATTTTTAATATAAAGTCTCTCTGAAGTGCATACACGTACCGTTTCCTATGTAAAAGGACTGGTATTTCCTGGCAAATATCTCGGAAAGTAATGTGGTTAGGGGTTGAATTTTTGGTCTCGATGGAAGGGTGATATAATTTTCTTTAAAATGAGACAAAATTCATTGATTTCTAGGTAAAATGGTATTTCGCTCAAACAACCTTAAGGCCCACTATAACCTACCTTGATTTTAACATATATTATAAAATAATATTTCTACTATAGAATGGTGTGATACTTTCAGTAGGCATTTAGCCTAGTGACGAAAATATATTGGTTTTAAAAATCATTACGTACATTGCCTCAATGGCAATGTAATGACCTCTTTTCACGCTACTTTCTTATGTCAATTTCCACCCGAATGATACTGTCCAAAAACTTGCATCTTATACTTTGTCACCTAATAAATTTTTTCAGCTTACGTCATCGATAGTAAAATACCAGTTTTTAGATTAAAATAACATACTTCCGGTTTTTGTCGGAGTACATACACTACATTCACTGATCGAACCCAGATCGATTTGGCCGGTTCAGCTCGGTATTTTAAACGCAACGCGCTAGTGCGATCGGTGCGAGAAGCGGGCTAACTCGGCCCGCTTTCTCTGCCACTCTGAGATTTCAAATCGATAAGAACCGACCCAAATCGTTTCAATGGATTTCGCATTGGTGAACCAGACGACCTGAGTCTGCTAAGAAGAGTCAGATCGGTCCGAGTTCATATCGATCTGAGTTCGATTGGTAAACATGGTGATAGAGGACATATTGTGATGAATGTGACCACGTTGCCAAGGTAAACTACTGCTGTTTACCTTGATTACCACATAAATTTCCCAATGTATATCATAATTAGGTATTTTATATACATTGTTAAATCTTTTAGCCAGAATATAATTTTATCCATTCCTCAGTTCGTTAAAAAAATCGTGATATCGAATCTTGCCGAAATAGCAATTAATGCTTGTGTCAGCATAATCACTGGTTTCCGTGTCGTAGTAACAGCTTCGGTTAAACGCTTTGTTCTGCATGACTTAACTCGTATTTCCATGAAATTTAAAAAAAACACAAAATACACCACGGAGCCTTAAATTACTCAATGCAGCCAATTTTATGCATCTTAAAGGCCGCTTTGCCCGTTACATTTTATTGAATAAACGAACATATCGTAGAATGTGCAAGAAAGTGAATGGAGTTAGTGCAGGCTCTATTTCCCGTTCAGCCATTCAGACAATCATACAATTTGTCACGTTAAACGGTACAATTTTTCTCATGAAATAATTAATTTTTTCATTTGTAAAATACAATTGGACCGTGTAATGCGGCCTCAAGAAATCAGTGCTTGGAAGCGCGTAGGGTCCCCCTTAACACACCTCGGAGTGATTCCGAGCACGTACTCAAGCAGTCACGCGGTGCAGTCACGAAGGGTCGGAAATTTTTGGTGAGTTTTAGCCACTCAGACAGATGGCTCAAAGGTCTGATATATTGTTTATTAATGCCTATAATCGCGATACCCGACTATATCAACAATATTCCAACGAGAAAACCTCGATCAAGGACGCAGCTTAAGGTAGTTTGAGCGAAATATCATTTTACCTAGAAATCAATGAATTTTGTCTCATTTAAAGAAAAACATATCACCCTTCCATCAAGACCAAACATTCTACCCCTAACCACGTTACTTCTGGAGATATTTTCCCAAAAATAGCAGCCCTTTTACATGGGAAACGGTACGTGTATGCACTCCAGAGAGACCTTATATTAAAAATGAGGCATTTTCTAAACTTAGATCTCGTCAAAAAATCAACATTATGTAGTTTGTGTGTTTTTTCAACTATTCTTTTAAAATTAATCATATTGTCACCGCAGTAAATTCTTTGGGATCACAATAAACCTTCCGTTTTGATGGAGTTTCAAACGTACCGCGTGAAAAAATTAGTCAAGTTTAAGACTTATTTAGATATTTTCATTAGATTACTAACAATTTCTGTCATGTAAAATTATATTATTGCACCATTAATAGTGCAATATTTAATTGATGTGTCTCATATTTGGTGAAATTAAGACGTAAATATGGAATATGATCTCTTTGTGATTAGGGAACTATCTCGGTCGGACTACCTCAAAAGGATGCCCGTATTCTAAAAACCCTGACGCCTTAGTTACGGGTTCGGAATCTTTACGAGTGGCTTCAAACACAACCCGCCAAGGGTCGCGTCTCTTCCCATCGCGGTGCCCGACAGATAAACCAAACTGGGGCTGCCAGAACGGCACCTCGGTCGAAACCCTTGTGAAGGTCATCGAAAGTCTAGGAAGCGGGATGATTTTCACCATTTATGGCGGTTGTTTAATAACTTTTCAAGTAAATCGAAAAAATTCTTGCATCAAATTTCAATGAAGTGCATAAGTTAATATGGTGGAAATCAACACAAATGTACTGACATAAATAATGCAGGAATCATATTTAAATTTTTCGCCCTACTCGAAGAATTGTTATGACTTGAGTTTACGTTGCGAAGTTTGAAATTTAAGTAAAAATCGCGCATAAGATACGTGTTTTTGTCGTCATAATACCATGAAATTTGTTACACACCACTAATATAGTGTGAAATATATCATTTCGCATTTAGGAAAAATCTGTAAACATGTAATCCAATATAAAGTATCAAATTCAAAATGTTGGTTAAGTAGGATAAGACGACAAGTTAAAATAGTATCAAATTTCCAAAAAACCAAATTGGTGACAAGATTTTTTTCAATTTCATCGAAACATATGACAAACAGGTACACAAATGCAAAGTGTCACGTGCATCTGCAGCAGAAAGGGGAAAATCGCTCCTGCCACCTTTAGCAGGGTAATTGCGTGATGTAATTAGTGCACCGAATAAAGACAGTGCTATAGTTTCCTCATACCCAAACACTTATCTCTCGATTGATGGTTAAATCTATGGAGGTTCCATCATAAAATGGTGGTATTAAATGATTTAAATGTAATTCAATTCACTCCTGGATAGTAGATAATCTTTATCTTTTATTTTATATTATCATTGACAAATTTTAGCGAATTAAACACGTGACTACTTGATACATAAAAGATATCGTACTGTCTACCTTTTATCACAAAATTGTACTACACGTGTTTCGACTGTCTTACAGTCATCATCAGGTAAGACTAATCTTTCACATAACCAGGCATGTGCATATAACCAGGCAAATCCAGGCATGCAATCGTGACTACGTGTTGTTGACTGTAGCTATGTAAGAAACATGGGAATGACGCTATTTATTCTTTCAATATTAATGCTTTTTTTGCACATCCGATTGGAGAGAAGTGATTCAACCCAGAAAATTAAATGATTTGAAAGTAGTGGCGCCATTGAATGATATTGTTCGCGTCAAAAGCCAATATTAGAAAACTGAAATAAAATTTCAACTAAAAATATTACATTTTTTTAAATGTCAATGGATATAACAATGCAGACAGCTGCAAAAGCTAAAACAACCGTTCTTTAAGATCTATTTATTGGACAGCTGTGGTTTTTTGCATTAGTTTTGTATTTTTTTTAATAAAGAAGACATTTTTATAAGTGAAATCAGCACGTTCAAAACAAGCATAGGTAAACACAAAGAGGGTTACCGTGTTTTCAACGGCGAATCAATTTGAGGATAAGTTATCGAGTTTCCCACAAGGCAGCAGTGTTGTCCTGCACCGACGTTTGAAAGGCTAAGATGGCTATCTTCTTAAGGGTAATTCGCCTGGTCGTGGCGAAGCTTCCTTGAAATGATTCCTTTCCCTTCACTTCACTCGGAGTATAGTGATGTAATCAGGGGGCATGAGATAGTGAGAGTTTTTCGCAAGCAATCAGTTTTTTCTATTTGTTAGTGTTTCTTTTTTTTACTATATGTTATACCCTTGCACTCTCCTTCTAAAATGCCGACCAAATAGGGCAAGAGGAAGAACCGTTTGTGAAGTGGCCTTAGGTGGCAAGTAATGGCAAATAACTACCTCCAGGCCACGACTAAACCAAATAAGTTGCTTCATAGTGTCGCACCTGAGCTCAGAGCGGAAAAATAGAGTAACAGCAAATAAACATGTTCAGAGCCACGTTCAGAGCTGCGGTATTGCAGATCCGCAATTGACGCAGTTTTAAAAATGTAGCAAGGGAGGAGGGAATTTTTATACTCGCCATTTCGGCCGTGTATCCCTCTCCTTTTTTACCCTTCCTTCATTTTTAGGAGTACAGCTTGGAGTTAAAATAATGTCTTCTCTGTCATTCTGTAACCGCTTGATCTGAATATATTTAAAACCCAGCATTTATCTTCTGAGTCTTTATCGGCCCCCAAACGAGTCCACCCATCAGCTGCACCACGCACCAGTTTTGCTTGTAGCTGTTTTAAACCTGGCTTGCGGTTTTACTCTATCCTTTTTCATTTCACATTGCAGAATATTCAGTCCAGAGATCCAAATTCCTTGTGTTGTATCCAAGATGTGCCCTAAGCAGAGGAAATGGCAATTCTTTTATTCTATTTCATCTGATGATCTATGCGCCAAGCGCAAGATTAACTCTAGACCGTTTCATACAGCGTCACTATCGTAACGTATGACTATTTGAGAGAGAGTGCTTTTGGTGATTATGAATCATTTGACTCAATTTAACCCCTATATATATTAAATGTTTTGACTTAATAGATACAACAACAATATGTATTCCCCAAGACGCGGCGGCTAGAAATGGTATGAATGAATGAATAAATGTATTCAATGCTCTGGGTACATACCCCTAAAAGCAACAAAATATATAATGTACGTAACATTTTGAATCGTTATAAAATAAATAAAAAATGAATACCTAATTCGAAATTTGCATAAAAACATACATATTAATTACATGCTCATAAAATAACGGCAACATTAAAGTAAAAATAAATAATTGATTACTGCTGTAAGAGGTAACTATGGCATTTATTGATTGATTGATTCCACCGTCCAGTCCAATTCCAGGCAAAAAAGTGTAATGTACATGACATTTTAAAATGATACTGAATAGAAACAAAAATGAAAACGTATTGCAAATTTTACATTAAAAAGGAACAGACATATCAACATTAAGGTAAAAATAAATGATTTGATCACTGCTGTAAAAGGTAATTATAACAATGATACTTGAATCATTCCACAGTCGTACAGTTTTTTATTTTGTTGGAAATTGTATTCCATAGTGCGGTAGATCTGACAACGAACGATTTATGAAACATTGTGGCTCTCGTATGCGATGGTAGATATAGATTTGATGAATCACTCCGTTTTATCATAGTTCTGGTTATAGATGCGTACTGAAAGAGGTCAAGTAACTATTTCCGTGTTTTGTTTTTGTACAGGGAAAATAAAAAGATACATTGGAGATATTTCCGCCGAGAGGAAATATCTAGCCAGTTTAGTTTTTCCCTATGGGAGGAAATGTGTTGATCCCAGCGTAGATTAAAGATGAATCTAATGCATGAGTTCTGTAACCGTTGCAATTTCAAATTTAGTTCGCTAGTCAGATCTCCGAAGGATAGAGTACAATACTCTATATGAGGGAAAATTAAGGTAGTAATTAACAATTTCCTTATATGCACAGGTAAGATTTTTTTCTGTTTTAAGCTTATACAATATACCATTAACTCTATTGGATACTGCATGTATCTGATCGTGCCATGTCAGAGTGTTGTTCATAATAATACCCAAGTTACGGACAGAATTTAAATAGGGAATAGCTATGCCATCAAGCTCAATGCCGGATGTTGGTTCAAGATTAATCTCATTAATAAGTTTCACATCACCAATAATTATTGACTTAGTTTTTGATGCATTTAAAATTAAAAAGTTTTGTTTGGTCCAGTCCGAGATACCATCGACATCGCTCTGGATCTTTAAAATGGACTCATTAAGATCTTTCAATCGGCAGTGAAGATATATCTGAAGTTCGTCCGCATATAAAGTATATTTACTATTTTTGATTCTTTCAGGTAGGTCTAACATGAATTAAGAAAAAAAAGCGGGCCTAAACCAGACCCTTGGGGGACGCCTTGCTTTGTTGGTTGCCATGAGGATAGGTTTCCTTGATAATATTTCACTGCCTGTTTTCGTCCATTTAAGTACTAGAGAAACCAGTTCAGGGACGATGACAGGAAATTGAGGTTTTTCATTTTACGGAGCAAAAGCCCGTGGTTTACTCGGTCAAAAGCTTTACTGAAGTCAAATAATACAAGGATGGTCACCATGGAACGATCAATAGCCAAGCGTATGTCATCCGTGACCTTGATGAGGGCGGATTGAGTGCTAAAATTTTTCCGAAAACCTGATTGATAATTGTCGAGTAGTTCGACGATAAGTTCATTGTGAGGTAGTCAGTGACCTGGTCAAATACAATTCTTTCGAGGATTTTGGAGACGGTGCATAGAAGTGAAATCGGGCGATAATCACCGAGAGAGGTCGGATTTTTGGTCTTGCCTATAGGGAGGATTATTGATGATTTCCATAATGATTGAAAGGTGGATGATGATAGAGAATAATTAAATAATTCCAATAACGCCGGAGACAGTACATCACCTGCTCTAATAATAAATTCAGACACCCACTGAGTTGGACTTAAGAGTAGCAAAGATATCGATGCTGGCGTAATATGCTTGAAATAAAAACTGTTATCAGTTACCGGGGTGAGAGAATCTACGGAAGAGATATCACAAAGTGGGTTATGACCGTTGCACGAGGTAATATTTACAATGTAGTCGTTAAATTGACCTAATGAGAGCTCGTGGGTTTCTGCCTTTCCTGTTTTACATAAAAGACCAAGTCGCCGAAGTTCACACCAAACGTCTTTAGCGTTAGTATGCACAGAGAGGGCATTGGAATAATACTGACGCTTTGATTCCAAGTTAAAGGACTTGATCTTATTTCTACATGATTTGTATTTTTCAAGGACGATAGGATTTCGTGAACGAACAAAAGCCCTTCTCAGTTTGTTTCTCTATTTCATAAGTTTTCGAGTATCCTAAGTCAACCACGGCGCAGGAGGTCTCTTCAGCAAGCGAGTGCGTTTTGGTGCATGCGTATTCATGCATTGTAGAACATTTGTAGTACATGTATCACATTTGCGATCAATGGAACCCGAGGCAAAAGCACCACTCCATTTCTTTGAGAGGAGATCATTCTGATGGCTATATACATCGAATCTTCTAAGATCACGCGATACAGTGGACAGAATGGGATGACGAGTTGTATGAAATTTGTAGGAAATATATATCAGATAGTGCGCCGATAGAAACGGCACAGGATATTGAGAGTAAGTTGTAACCTTATCCAGGTCATCAACAACACATAGATCAATGAGTGTATGGCTTCTCTCGGTATGATGAGTAGGATTTAGTGGCACCAATTCAAGTTGATTGCAATACATAAAGTCATTCACCACAGAACTATTATAATCAGTGCGGTACATATCAACATTAAAATCACCAATAATAACAACATTATTATACGTAGGATAAAATCTTAAAAATTCACTTTCAAATTCAGAAAATAAACCACACTTTGGCGGACGATAAATAACACAAAGCCAGAGATTAGCAGCATTGTATCCCGATACATCAACAAAAAAGAATTCAGGCATGGCAGAATATTCAGAGGAGAAGGCAAACACAATATTTCCTCTAATACTATGCTGAACGTATACTCCTACTTCCCCACCTCTTTTACCTATTCTGTAATTTCTGATCAAATTATAATCAGGTAATTTGACCATTACATCCGGGATTTCAGGCTTCAGCCATGTTTCTGATAAACATATAACATCATAATGATGGCGAGAGAAATATTGACTAAACTCATCAAAATGGCCCAGTAATGATTGGCCATTTACATGACAAATCGTAAGAGAATTCATATGCACAGGGTTTTGAATAGGAGTAGTACTCACCTCATCCTATTCAAGTTCATTAATTATATCTTCTTCACTTCTTCACTTCACTCCTAGGTCTCATTAGAAATAGATGCGGTAGGTTGTATTAGGTCTTATTACACATAGATGCGGTAGATTTTGGCTCAGGAGGCTAGAATGCTAATTGTGAATCATTGAGTTCATATTTTAATAAAGTTTCAAGTAAGCCAAAACAATTTCTCGGGCCGTGTTTCACTTACACTTTCAGTACACAGCGCTATACAGTGAAAATCACCATGCATGTAGTAATACGAGGATTGATACGAAATACATGCTAAAATATCATTAAATTGCCAAGAAATCAAATTGGTCAGCATGTTTTCACTATTATTAATGCATATTAAGTTGTCTTGCGCGAAGTGTGATGATACTCTATACATGAGCAACAATTGCTTCAACCACCTGCACCACAAGACGGCCCTGGGCACTGGTCAACAAGAAAAACAAACACTTAACCGCCAGCAACATCAATTTAAGGATTATAAAATTGCTATTGAGGATTTTTGTATGGAGCGTTCTGCTCTATGGTAGTTGGAAAGAGAGAGAAGGAAAGAATGGAGGCATTTGAAGTGTGGTACTATAGGAAATAGCTGAAAATGCCCTGGGAGGCAAAAGTCACGAACGAGGAGGTATTTAAGAGGATAGGGGAAAGACGGTGTCTACTCAAAATGCTAAATAAGAGAAGAAACACCTGGATTGGCCATATTCTCCGACACGAAAGCTTGATTAAGTCCATGCTAGAAGTTATAGTAGAGGGAAAAACCCGAGGGGCAGACCTAGACTGGACTATATGGGACAGTTGATGAAGGAACTAGGTTGCCAATCGTACAGTGAGGTGGAAAGTTTGGCCCAAGATCGGATAAAGTGGAAGATTGTTGCAGAACAATCCTAGGATTGTAACCAGAGGAGAAGGGCACAGGTCAAGAGCGCATCTCTTCCCGTGACCTACCTGCACAGCCTACCGCGCGGACGCAAAGCGGAAATTTCACGCATTAATCAGTCTCTTGGCCAAATGAGATTTAAACTATGTCAGTGGGCCGAAATAAATGTCTCTTTGCTACAGCAAAGTGAGTGCGACCATGTACGTCACTCATGGCCACGCCCAGCCACACACGGAGGACAGAAACTTACAATTCGTGCCGCAATTTGAAATCTTCTCGCGGATGGTCTCAGCCGACTTTACTGCCACTCAACTCTTTTGACAGCCCGGAAGTCCATATATTCTCTCGCCAGGAAAAACTGAACGCCGGGATAAAACTCAG
Organism: Ceriagrion tenellum; assembly: GCA_963169105.1. Taxonomy (NCBI): domain Eukaryota; kingdom Metazoa; phylum Arthropoda; class Insecta; order Odonata; family Coenagrionidae; genus Ceriagrion; species Ceriagrion tenellum. Next base: position 7,472,176 of record OY720644.1, read on the forward strand.
CGCAGACACCGATCGTGATAGGCGAGCGCTCCCTTTGGACGTGCAATCATGTCGACCTTTGACTCAACATGCAAAATGCAAATATTCTTGCGATAAAAATGTAAGTGGTGGTCAGTCGATTGATAAGTGTGGATCGACAGTTGAATGCTAGGTCGTACCGTTGAACCGCAATATTACGATTTTCAAGACATTTTCGCCCAATAAGCATAGTTCAAAGAGAAATGAAATATTATTTTCTCAAGAGACAAAAGTCTAAGTATCAATAGATGCTATTTTTGCTCTTGCTATTTTATTCGAAGACTTCCAATTACATTTATAATGCTTCATTAGGACTCGGAGTTCCTTATGTACTTCTTTTTATGATATAAATAAAAATATAGTCATAATTTGAAAATAATATACAGTATTTTTCCATATTTTAAATTATTTATGAATGATAACTCTTCGTGCTGCAATGATTGACATTTGGATCTAGTAAGGCTATATATCGGATTATTTGCAAGTATTGGGACCCTACTAGAAAGATAAATTTAGCAACTCATCCAATGAATAAAATTCGAACAAGCACACAGTTCAGTACACCATCATAAGGAACGAAAATATTCGCTATTAACTACCTCATACGATTTTGGAGTCTCAAGTTTCATTATGTAACGGGAGTATGACAATACCACCATCGTGGAAGAAAAACCATTCAGAGTAAACAATGAAGGTAAAATGTAAAAAAAAACTATTCGAAATAAAAACTTGTGCCACTAAAGCTTTATTTTTATGAAAGGTAAAATTATAGCTATTTTCTAAAAAAGAAATTTGAACATTTATTGAAATAGCGTACGTGAATATATATTATATTTGATTTTTATGTATGAATATATTATGCTGCATATATTGTATAAGTTCCTGTTGCAAAGTATGGTTTCCTTTTTATTTCATTTACATAATTGTGAATTTTTTTATTATTCTTCATTAATCGTCTGGACGCATGAATATTGTATTAAAGTGATATGCTGGGACGTATGTAAATTATAAATATGAGAAATAAGTGTCTACCTCTGTAAATATAATTTGATGTTAACCCCAAAACCGGATAATATCTGCTGGGGTACCTAATTCCACATTTAAATTTAAATATTGTTTAATTTGTGTCACTAATGGTGGAATACAAATTAATTATTATTATATTGTTATGCGTTATCAAGCAAATGGCAGTAAGTTCAGGGGAAACCCTCTCTCCTCCGAAGTCCCTCCTCTCACCATGAACCAGCCAGCCTAACTTTGTTCATCCAGGATACCGTGACTCACACAACGACCACGTATATAACTGAAATTCTCTGTCAATTTCCTCCGGCTGGTAAGCAAAAAAAACAATACTTCCAACCGCCGGGAACTTTCTCTGAAAGTGGTTACTTTTATGGCCGAAACTAGAGGACTTAATAGCATTCAATCCGAGGATTATCAGAAACGTTCGTAAAAGCAGCGGTTCCCGGACAACCAACGCTAGAACCTGGTACGATTTGGGAGCTCAAGCTTCATTTAGTAACTTCCTCGCAATGGCATGATAAGACACACTTATGATATCAGCAAGTAGACGACAACACTTTTCCACTGTTTTGTTAAACAAGGCCAAAGTCGCCACAAATATTTAGAAAGCAAGACAGTTGCGATTGAAACGGACACGTTATTATACTTTAGCACTGCATTCCGGCAGCCAAAAAGTTTTTTCATTACGTGCTACAAGTAGAGAAAGCAGGAGTTGACATCCGATGTATAAAAACTGGGTAGAGAGCCGTCACGACATCTATGGCTTCTCTTTCGAAGAAATATTCTTAAAAAGTCCACATCATCCAGTTTCACGGTGATGAGGATTGATTTTATTTCTCCCAACCTACATATTTCGAACCGGTAAAGGAGAACAAAAAAGGTAGATAGAATTGCGTATGGGATGAGTATTTCTCCTTCCCATGTACGATAAACGACTTCATTCCATGAAAAATGACACACTGATCCATTGAAACAATATTGCATTTTTTTTTCTCTCTTTTCCCAAATCTCTCCTTTATTGAGTCCTATCGCCCCATAACACATTACTTACAGGGAAACTCATCACATACATTACGCTCATGGTCATGTAGAGCGAATCATGGTTACGTGGTAATGCGAAATGATGTGACGGCAAATTACTATTCTCACCGAGATACGCGATGCGGGACAGCAAAGATTAACGTGAAACATTTCCTTTCATCATGCTCCTCTCATGCGACGCAAAAATTTCTCAAGAGAAGAGACTCACGAAATTGATTCAGAAACTGCCATAAAAATTCCCGTAATTTCTCGCCCACAAACCTACTTCAATTTTAAAATGAAAAAAAAGAAATGAGCAAGGCGATATCAACGCCAATTAGGCAATTAGACGGAATATCCCAAGTAATTGCACATAACTGATTCTCTGCGATGTCACCCATCTTACGTTGAAAAGTGTGGTCCGCATTTGAACATAAGAACTTAACTTGAGAACTTAATGAAAATAAATTAGAATTGGTATAAATTTTTCAAAATTTAAATTTTAGAACATAGAGTCGATTGAAGAGTATTCGAAATGTTTCTGACGAGTATGGCGTAGTTGATGGCTTTCATTAATCTCTTCTCGGTCCACATCCGTGATTTTCCCTTCCCAGCTTCCGAGGTGGGAAGAAGACTAATTTTAATGACAGTCCAAAATTTGGTCCACGGAAAAGTTGTTCCAAAGAAAAGATAATAGAGTGAAGTCATTGAGATTAGTGGCATGAGCAGGTGTGATAGAAATCTAAAAGTAATTGAGCATAGTAATTTAAGTATACATTCAGACGGTACAAATTTTATGTGATACGGTACGTTGTTTTTTGCCGAGTGAAGTCAATAGCAATCTGGCGGGCGGGAAGAGCACAATCTTGAAAGAACTCGAAGAATGAATGGTTCTCACGAGCGGAAAGAGAAAACAGCACAAAGAGGAGCCACTCTATAAATTGCAGTCCATAAATTTTCTGAAGATAAATCTTCTTCAGTCCATATATTTTCCAGCGTTTCAGTGGAAGATGTCAAGGGGCGAAAGGAATTGTAAGGCAGGCAGGTCAAGATCAATCGCGAATCATGAGACTAAATATTTTGAAAATTTGAAGAATTAGAATCATGAACCCGTAAACTTTTTCTAGCATCCGTCCCACGTCGATAAACTGTTTATATGAGATTAACTTATGAATCGGATGGAGTCAACACTCTTTGTGCGAGAGAGTTGTAATAAAAACAGTACCTCTTTAGTAAAACTTTTTTCTAAAAGCAATGGAACAGAAAATATGGAGGGGATACTACTGATGATTTTTTTCTAAATTTTATTAAAGACGTACTTTTTAAATTACAACTCTTTCGCACAAAAAGGGATGACTCCATCCAATTTATAAGTTAAGCGCGTGTAAACAATTTAGCGACATGAGACAGATGATGGAAATATGTGTACGGGTTTATAATTGTGATTAAAGTTTGAATGTTCTTTAATTAACCAATGTTGTTCCATAATTTTGCAAACATGACCAAGTCGTGAAGTTGGGCGATTTTAACCGTGTTTTCATTAGTTTTCTTAAGACTGACATCAAGCAAGCGAATGAGATCGCTCCTAAATATATTTCATTTTAAAGGTAATTAGATATTGTAGGATCTGAGTCTTTCCCGGCGAATGCTTAGAATGAAGAGTTCTCGGGCTTCCAGCCGGGTTATGGTGGAAAATGGTGGAAAACTGCACCGACCTTTTGATGACGTAGTCTGCCATCGTCTTCAGGGTGAATGTAGGATCTGAGCCTTTCCTGGCGAATGCTTAGAATGAAAACGATGCTAGACTACGTCATCGAAACTTCGGTGCAGTTTTACACCATTACCCGGCTGGAAACCAGAGAACTCTTCATTGTAATTAAATATTTTTTCCAAAGGTGTATAAGATACATGCTATCAATCATACTCAGCGTTTTTGTGGAACACGTCAAAATAGAGGTTTACGCAATTTTGACGGCGACCATAAATCCCTCCAATGTCAATAATTCAGGCGTTGAAATCTCCGTGGCTATCCAGTTGCAATGAAAAGATACCATAGATTCCATATGGCTCATAGCTCCGCCAGTAAGGTGAAGATGTAGATGCAGTAGCACCACAAGAAATAACAGAATTAGCATGGGTCGGTAAATGCTAGGAGTGAACTTGATATTCAAAATAACCACGAGCTAAGAGAATCGATATCTAAGCAGGTGACCATTATTCCGGACTCTGGAGTAAGCGCTAAACGTTAAGTTCAAAGTTTATTAGTCAGTCACAACTTGCACGTACACAGATTTCTACAGAGCATGGACAAGACACATCATGAGTTATGTCTGTCATCATGCACCCCTGATAGCTGACCCCCATGTTTTGATAGCGACGTGGTAGAATGGCAGACAGCGTACATTATAGCATAGGTTTCTGCACCGGTGGAAAAAGGAATGAATAAGATGATAAAAATGTATCCAGCAATCTCCTCAGTATCATTGTACTAAGTATTGTTATTACGTTAGCAAAGACGTGTGAATTCGGCGTTCATATTCGTCCGAAAGACGAGAACCAATAATATATTTTCTTTTATGCGCGCTCAACTTTGAACCTTATTGAAATGGAAATGACTGCATTGACGCTCATGTAATTTACGCTAAGTTTTGTTGGGTTTATTTCCCCACTTAGTCAACGTATAGAATGAAAAACTAAAGCGTAGTAGTACTACCGTTGGAGTAAAAAATGAGCCCGTTTTCTTTCTTTTCTTTCGACCACTTCAAGAGTTTAGACATCCGTTCAACCAACATCCCAAATCATAAAACCCCCGCTGATTACAAAAGTGCATACGTTGTAATCTCTATGGTTGACCAAGAACATGGCACCATGGCAATAAGTGGATGCTGTAGAAAAATTGACCGGTAGCTGAGGCGGTGGATTGAAGACGTAATTTTGACACTTGAAAGGGGACAGCTGTCAGAATGTGCCAGTCATGATCACGAAACGGGAAACGGATTTGTAGGAGCAACCAATCAGACTGAATCATCCGCTCGAGAGCAATCTGTATACCTTTAAAGCCATTGTTCTTCCCTTGAATAGCCATGGACTAAAATGATGATTGCCCATTGTTAATGGTAACAAATGATGCACAAACTTAGCACAATATCTCGCCTACAATCTAAGGACTAAAATGTAGCAAAAAGTTATGGCAAGTGATAGCTGTGCAGTTTCTATAAGGGATAACTACGGATGAAATACGTATCCTTAAAGGAAAGGTAGGGACATAAGACAAATGTTGTCGTTGGGGGTTAAGGGAAGGTTTAAGAGGAGCACGGCGTCGACAATCGTGCTCACTCTGAACGGAACGATCCACAGTTAAGCATTCCCATACGACTCACGGGCTATAACCTTTGAGGTTCTCTTCAAATAGGATTCAAGTCGGTATTCAATAAACACTGAATAATACTTAACACAGTCAGGATTTTATCCTGTACCTTTAGAATGAGGAGCCAGTAATCTCAACATCACATCAACCGTTTAAATTGGCTAAGTATCTCTGTAATGGCAGTTTCTAGGCTGAACGGTGATGACACTTATCATTATTATATGAAGTCAAGGCCTCCATTTTTTACAAATACCAAATTTTTATAACACACAAGGAGTGCTCATTTCTATCCTCCATCAACATGAATTTAATTTAAATATCTCTAGTGTTAACAACTTCAGCCAGTTAATTACAACCCATTCTTTACTCTAATTTTGACAAACATTCAAATGGCCAGGACGGTGGAAACTCTTCTGGGAGGGATCCGAACTCATAACCTCCGCATTGTCAGGCGAGGAAGTTACACCTGATCTGCGGGATAAAGAAGACCTACGAGGGGTAGATAGGAGCGAGAAACGGAAGGGATGTAATGAAAGTGAAAGGACGGAGAGGAATACAAGGAGGCAACTAGAGAAAGGCTGGAGAACCAAACTACTACTTCGGGGAGTAAGTTAGAACGCAAAGGCTCTTAGGCTAGTGGTTAAAAATCGCCGATCACAAAGAATATCCTGGAGACCCAACATCGAGGTCTCAATGTGTGACGAATCAAAATGGGATGGCAGACAGTTTTAAATCATTCATAATTCTCGGAACACTTTGCTGGCAGCAATTACAGGGGCTCCGCAGTGGGCAACTTACCTTCCCCGTTGCGGAGAACTTTGAAGTTTCAGTATCATGTGTCTCAAAAATTGTCAACTGACAAGCAAAAGAAAATTTTGCGAAAGCTATACACTAATGAAACGTTCAGAATAATATCGTACCGTATCGTATCGCATCAACCTTGCTTACATCACAATTCAAAGTTAACTTCACCCACCTGGCCAGGGTATCGCGACAAACAAGTACCAGAGCAAGCGAACAAAATAAGGAATACCTTATGCTTGTGGAATTTTAAGGATTTCAAAATGTTTTTTCAAGTGAAATACTAATTTCTATGCTTGTTCATTGAAGTAGCATCATTTACTTCACCTTGGGGATTGACTTTGTTACCATCACTATTCAAAATTTCCAGTCTCCTCTCGCAACAGCACCACTCTGCCACTATATAGTGACAATTTTCCTGAAGTGAATTTTCCAAAAAAAAACCTATTCAAATAAGACACACCAAAACTCTTAATCACTTTAAAAACAACTGCTACTGCAAAAGGGTGTTCTTTCACGTAACGACTATTGAGAAAAACTTACTGCTCCAGATTTTACAATGTCCTTAAATATTTATGTATCATTTAACTTTCTTTTCTATGTATTGTGTAATGCTCTGTATAAATTTTCTGGTTGACTAATGAACTGTTACGATTCACTGTATGAAATTCAATTCTTAACCTTATTTGGTTATATCTGTTAACCGTTCGCACACAATGTTCTTGCCTTTAAGTGCTTTTTTCTTTCTTTTTAAATCTATTTATTTTGTTTAATTATCTCTCTTTCTCAACTATTGTGTTAATTTGTCATTTTAAATTGTGTAGTTGCCTTATGGGCCAAATGACGCACGGAAATAAACGAAATAATAATGATAATTATGATAATTTTTAGGAACTATGGATTACCTTGGTCCAAACGTACATTCAAACTATGATTTCAGGCCGTCATTGCTCATACAATTGTACTCGTGCGATGGTAGTGTACAAGGGGACATCATGACGTCACCTGATTAGCAATGTGGACGTCGCTCCATCTGTGAGCGTCGAGAGCAAGTACGAGCGAGTTGGTTTGAGAGAGATGATAAGAGTTGAGCGGTCGCGAGCGTGTGCAATGGAGGGTTGTTGGGAGGGGAGGAGAATGGAGTGGGGGAGGGAGGGTTGGAGAGAGGGGAGGGAGAGAGGGAGAGGCGAGGGGAATCTTTTATTAACGGAACGAATAACTGGGCATTCCAACCAATGGTGACTCTCCCGCGCCGCCGCGAAGATCCTAAAGAAGCGAGAGCCTCTTGAAAAAGAGAAGTGGGCGAGAGGGGGCGGGGGGGGGGGGGGGGGGGGGGGGGGTAGGACTTCGAATAAAAAACACGTCGCTTTATCGGACTGGGTCGATGGAAAACAATGGGAATAACAATGGGTGGAATGAGTCGAGGAATGGAAATTCGCTCACCTACAGAGATTGGAAGGAGAAGGTAGCATTGGACCTTTCTATTAATTAATTCATTAATTTTCTTAATTTACACCTTGTGTATAAATATAAGTACTTTGTGAACAATTATTTTGGTCGAATTGCAAATTTTGTATAAAAAATTCAAAGCTTGCCAAAACATCAAATTCTCTTCATTTGGACACTACGATTTATTTTAATGACATTTTAGTGATGAAATATTGAATAAAAAAACAATAATGTTCCTAAATATTACATGACGTAGTTGGGTGTATCTTATGGTAATTGATCTCAAAATACGAAGATTTTCAAAATTTAATTTTAAAAAAGACATGGTTTTCTAAAATCTGGCACTAGTACTGCTGGTAAAATCTTAGAATAGGATATTTTATAATACTTTGATCTCTTAGAATATTTTCCCCAACTTCCCTGGTTTCATCAACAATGGATGCAAAAGATTAAGAATTCATTGAGACTCCAATACTCAATGCAATATCAATTGTTACCATTGTCTGAAGACAATAATATGCTATGGTGTTTACAAATTTCAAACCGCCTCCAATATTAAATTAAGTTGAGGAGAGTATATTTCATTTGTTTGTGTGAGCATGTATTAGGAGGTAAAGGCAGTTATAAAGGAAGGAAGGCAGAGATTGTTTGCATCGTAAAATGAAGATGGGAATATTGGAATGATCATAAAATACTTAATAAAGCTAATATCATTGGTTTTTTTGATGTTCTAGCCAAGATTTCCCTCAGCAAGGTTTCCAAAGCAATTTATTTTCCCGTCCAGGCAGGACCACTAAATTAACCTTCTTACACCTTTGATTTAGTCCACATTTCCCATTCTTTCCTTCCATTTCCGCGTTATACCATCTACATCATTCTCTTCAACAAATCTTCAAGGTTTCCATCCGCCTCATCTGCCTTCTCCCAACTAACGCCACTATCTTCCTCTCCTCGACCACCACATCCAATACTTTCTCGTCCCAGTTACTCATATTACCCTTCCCATTTTAGTTTCAATCCGACGCCTGAAAATCCTTTATCTTACGCGCATTCCTTTTCTGCCATGACCACGTTTCTCAAAGATACAACGCTACGCTCCATGATGATTAGACTAACATTTTTGTAATAGCCTAACCTTTCGTGGCTCTCATTGATTACCCCTCTCCAGAATAAGTCGCTCGCTTTTATGTTCTTGCGATAAAATCACTTTCTGTTTACGTAGACTCCTCCATAAGATTGGGGGCCTTGTCCTTTTGATTACACATTAAGAACAACATGTCAAATTCTGTGATATTTTGCTTCCATCACCTTCTTATTTACGATTTGAAATAGGAATTTCTTCATCGATTTGGTGGATAGAATTTATATTACAATAATGAGTGAAATTTATGGAGGAGGAGAGTGAATTATATCATGGAAATTTATGTGATAGACAGACGCGTCAAAACCGAAGATAATGCACGATAGCGTACATAGAGTGACCCAGTGCCGAAGATTGAAGGTTGGAGACCAAGGGGCAAAAAACTCATTTCCCACTCTGGAATGCAACATTAACATGCTATCCGAACTGACCCCACTACTGAGAAGCAGCAGCTTCAGCAGAAGGCATTGATGTCACAGTTTACGAAGATTGGTCTTATATCAACAGCCATGGCTTCGGGAGAGAGTGAAGTTCACGGAATCAGCAAGGGTACTGTGATGAGGAATCCAATGGGAAAACCACTAAGTTAACAATTTTTATACGATGAAGCCTCTACACTATATTTGACATGATGGCATTCCCCACGTAAAATATTTCGAAGGCAAAATAGTCCTAAAATCGTATCTTCGGATGAGGACCACTGGGAGGAGTACATCAGTCAGTAAGGACAGAAGCAGGATAGAGACAAGGAACATGAGATCTTCAGTGGTGAACGGGAAGTTGGAGAATGCGAAGATTGAAATCTGGAAATGGAGAGGCTGGGAATAGGTATACTGGGAGTCAGCCTAATCAGATGAACGGGGTCAGACGACTACTGGAGTGAAGGATACCCAGTAATATATTCGGGAGAGAACCAGAGTATGGTAGATGTAGGCATAATTTTAAAGGAAGAATGGGGCAGGAGAAGAAAGTCATTCTGACAGTACAGCGAGAGGATACTGTGAAGCAGGAAGGAGAGCCTACGGACACTGTTATATTGCAGTTCTACATGCTGACGTCTAGTCATATGGAAGAAGCCGAGTCTGTTTAGTACTAAGGGGTAACAATTACTTACGATATATCTTGAGGAAAACATATTCGAGAAATACGCGGTCAAGCATACAGGAAGCTAGGCTTTATCAAGAGAGTACTCGGGAAATGTAATGAGAAAGTGAACGAATGTTGTTATTTTTCAATCGTTAGGCCTCGTCTGGAATATGCTGCCAGTGTATAGGATTCATATGAAGCGGGGTTGATAACGGAATTAGATCGCGTGCTGCGAAGAGGAGCTAGGTTTGTAAAACGATGCTACGATAAATTTACTAGTGTATCTGGACTGTTAGATGAAATGGGATGGGAATCGCTATCACAGCGTAGATTAAATTATAGGCTTAACCTCCTAACTAAATTTCAGGAAAAACATTCCTCTGACGACGTAAAAAACATACTATTAACCCCCTCGTTCTACGGCAGATTAGATCGCGCAAATAAAATTAGAGATAGATTGTAGAACCAATAGGTATAAAATTTCATTTTTTCCGCGTACCATTCGGGACCATAACAGCTGTGATCGTCGTCATGAATAGTGCAAATAGTGACACTAGCTAGACTGTAGATTTTTCTCTTTATATTTTCTACGTTCTTATTTATGCATGATGTAAATATTGATGTTCTTATTTATGCATGATATTTTGTATATGTAGTAGTAGTCCTTGTACCCCTTGCATGTACGAACGATTGAAGATAGATTTTTAATTGGCGCTTTGCATGTGTGGTACGCTGATTTCAATGTAGTTTCAGTGTTCTGCCGTATAATTCATGCATGCCTGGTGTGGAAGCACCACCTGCCACACACCCTTTTAGGTGGCTTGCAGGGTATGACGTTGATGTAGGTGAAGAAGAAATAAAAGAAGTTCATAAGCAAACTGATGACGCCCGCGGAGTGGTGAAGGGAAAAGACATAATGAGAGATTGAAGCGCTGTGGTTGGAGAAGGAAATAGTGAAGGATATTTCGGACTTGGCACAAGAAATACCTGAGGAGAATAACTAGTAGAGTTCTGCAATGAGAAGAATAAGATAATTACCAACACACTATTCGAGAACCGTCGGCCCAGTTGTTATACATGGAACATAGATATTGTCTGATATCGAATTGACTACATACTTATCCAAATCAGATACACAAACCAAATACATCTGTGAAAGAGCTATCTCAATGCGGATATAAACAGATCACAACCTAGTAGTCATGGAGGGACACCTTCGATGCATTAAATTCAGGAAGATTAAACGCAAGGCAAAGTGAGACACAAAAATAATGGTTTTGGTTATATTCCAAATCGTCTTTTCTCCTGCCAGGCCGTGAATCTAAGTTTACCCAACCTTCCACTTGTAAAAAAGAACCTAAGGGAAAATTCCATGAGATGCTATCATAAGTTTTAAGACCACCAGTTTAAAAGTGGGCAAAATGCTAAAATAGAGGCTAATACATGACTAATTAGTATATTTGTCAATGTTAGAGTTTCATGTGCACATATAAATCAAAATTAGGCTATTAATAAGCCAATCTTCTAAATGGTTAAAACATTTCTTGTAGCATACTAGTGATTTAATATCTGCGCCCCCTTGCTCTCTAGAGTCAGTGTTACGTGTTTTACGAAGAGGCACTATGCTTGAGACACTAAAATGTGGTACGTAATTTGAGTATAACAATATTTTAATTCATATTACTGGAGTTTTAAACTACAATTATCAGGTATAATGTAATATCTTTAATGAAAACCGTACAGTCTAACATCATTATAGTAAAAAAATCGGAGTATTCGGATAATTCCTCATGTTCCCGATTTCAAATGACAAAATTATTACCTTAGTATCAAGATTAACGTTGAATCACCATTACTAAGAAACCATTACAAAATATTGAGAATCGAGCACAGTGAAAAAATCACAATTCTCCGATGCATCGCTGTCGTTCAACTGGGTTACAGTTAAATTAGAAAGTTTCGTCCATCAGAATCTAACCGATACAGACAGATGACCTTATAAACCTTAATAGCAACAAAAGCGGTCCATCACTGTATCATAGCTGTTTTTCGTGGTTTTATGTTAAAAAAAAGAACTCTCCATAGGAAAGAAAAGTGTTTTTTTCCTCTATCTTGGCCTTAATACGGATTTCACGACGCGTAGGAATTAAGCCGGAAGCAACGGACCACAGACAATGAATGCATTGTGGTCGCCTTGAGAGACCGACCGTTACGTTTTGGGTACGAAATCAGACACAAATATTGTACGCATCCCGTTTTTTTCTTCCGGGCGTGATAATGATATCGATATCGATGTATTTGTACTTTTAAGAGGAGGCAGGGAATGATGGTTTATTGCACGATTCTTAAATGAAGATGAGAAAAAAAACCAAGAACAGAACAAATAAGAAATGTCAGAAGTTTCGGAAATTGGCCTCTGTTTCATCTTTTAAGGGCCGCAACGAAAGGCTGAAAGAGATTTTGTTGAAAACTGACAAGTGGGTAATGATTTCATGGACCGGGAATTGAACCATGGACCTTAAATTTTCAGCACCTATGCTGGAGGACACACACTAGAGCAAGTAGAACAGTTTCATTACTTGGGTAGCACGCTGGAGGAAAACGAACATAGTAGCAAAGACATACAGAAGAGAATAGCGCTATCTAAGGAGGCGTTTAGTAATAGAAGAGAGTTGATGACGGGGACAATGGGCAAGGATGTGAAGGAGAGGCTGGTGAAGAGCTGGATATGGAGCGTAGCGTTGTATGTGGCAGAAACGTGGACCCTGAGAAAGGAGGCCGAGAATAGGCTGCAGGCATTTGAGATGTGGGTGTGGAGAAGGTTAGATAGACAGAAAGGAAGACTAACGAGGAAGTGCTTGAGATGGTGGGCGAGGAAAGGAAACTTTTGAGTGAAATCCGGGATAGGCAGGGTAGATGGCTGAAGGATGTAATAAAGGGTGATGGGTTGCTGAAGAGTGTGATAGAGGGAAGGATGTTGGGAAAGCGGGGAAGGGGAAGAAAGAGAGAATAGGTTTCATGGACGGGATGAAGAAGGGTAGATCTTATGCGGAGGCGAAAAAGGATATAATAGAGGAAAATAGGCCCCTAAATGTGTAAAAGACTGGGAGGACATTCTCTGACATTGAGAAAAACCTACCTATACCTGTAGAATACATTATAATAATAAAATTGCAACTGACAGCTCGATCCCTATACATCCTTGAAATTATGGATAGCATCGAGGTGAGCGTAATGGTCCGGAATGCTGATGGCTCACGGTTCGATTCATGGCCCAGCAAAGCGCCCACTTTTGACACACTTATGTGCAACACTATTCTTTCCTGATTTCAATCTTGTGAATTTGTTATTTCCACATTGATCGACTTCAAAAATCAGTATAAACTCGGTGTTGATTCAAAATATCCTGAAATATTTGTGCCACACGACTGCTGAAGTGTCAGCTAATGCCATGAATTTCTTCAGGAGCATCTTTGTTGCAATCGCGATTTACCAGAAACAAAGTAATGCATACACAAATATTGACAAAATGATCTACAGATATTGAATTTCACTGCCCTATACCGGTATTCTACGTTTTCTTAATGAATCTAATCCACGCATTTTCTCACAAACGGTAAAAACGATACGAAAATATCATTTCATCTGCCGTTAATTACGCAGTGTATTTCATTCGAAAGGTTTTTCGGTCACAATTTCTAAGCTTATAAAATTCTTTCTGACGAGGTAGCTTACACTAAATCATACAAAAATGCACATCACTCTGTTTTTCTTTTAAGCGGCTCATTCAAAGGAGCTTTACGTTACTAACGCACGTTAAGCCAAGTAAGCATTTCTCTCATAGTATTATCTTCCATTCTATACACTCATATTCCACTCATAAATGTGTTCCGAGCATACAGGCCTATTAAAATGACTACTAATGTTCATTCCCTTAAAAAAACACATGCACCACTTTCACTAGAGACCTCATGTGCTCACCTCTTCCCGTGACACCAGTATTTCAACTTTCATCAATATTTTTCATTATTAATATTTCATTCTCTCTCTCTCAACAGAGCCAAATCAACGAAGCACGTTCTATGCATACACTCTTTTCATCGGTGCATCCATTCGACGTCCTGTCTTAGTCCACACATTTTTGAATCCATTACTTCAAATTCCCCCGCGAGTATTTCATATGTACCTCAGAGCCTTTGCATTGAGCCTAAACGTTTTCAGAGATACCTAAGGTTCACTACCATTTAGTATAGTGGCAAAGTTTGTATTGCTGAATTATACAATTTTCAAATATCTTATTAATACATTAATTCTCTGACATAGATGCTCTATAAAAAAGACAAGCACGGCATAAGATGCTAAACTACTCGCAAATGTTGTTTTGGATCTAAATTTCTATTATGAAAAAGGTCCTCTTTTTATCAAACAGTAAAGTCGAATTGCTGAGTGTTGAGCCAGCTCACTCATCCTTTTGAAATTTTAATTCATTAACAGCGTTCAGGGTATATTTAAAGTAAGAGTTTACAGGAAAATGAGAGAGAAAGTGTGAAAGTATTTCCTCGTGCAACAAGCACTTTCTTCTTCACTCACGCCGAAGTCATGTACACTTTGGGAGGCACAACATACTTATCCCCATTGCCCAACGCAACCTTAAACAACGGGACCGGGGAAAGTGAATGCATATGCACATACACAGATTCCCCCACAAAATCACCGTTTCTTTTTCGAATGGGCGCGAAAATTGTTTCCTCGTTGTGTTGGATATGTCTGCTTCACCGATGTGACATCGGTCTATTTCGTGAAATCCAAAATGAGTTCTTAGACTACTGGTTAGGAATTTGAATTGTGATTAGTGCTTCCGAGGGGAAACTGGAAAGTAGCGATGCTAGTGATTAGTATTAGTTTCGATCAGTATTTTCAATTTTGTCTCCTCTATCATCATTAGCTGCCATCAATCTGAAAATATGTTTCCTGACGATCTCCAATATGTCCTCAACTCTGCTAACAAATTTATTTCGGAAAAGTATCTAATCTTAAGAAAGCAATGAGATTGCTGCGTAAAAAAGGGATAATTCCGATGATGAAAGCAGAAGGCCACCAACTGAAACAGGTAGGACAATTACTTAAGTAACAAAAAACTTAGAAATTACATTCGAGGTGAGAACATTGGGGGAAGAGGTTCTTCATTGGACATTTTAGTAGTCATATTAGAAGAAAAATTGCAATAACAATGGAACAAGTGTTAAAAAATACGAGAGAATTATGCGGGGCACCATGTCTCTAATGGTAAAATAAAAGACTTCCAATGAGATAAGGAGTCAAGATTTATTAGCGAATATTTTCATAAAAACGCTGATTGGGGAAATTTTTTTTACCCCGGATGACATAAAAGGTAAATTCTCAGGGAAGGAGAAATGGATTGGAAATATCACAAAGTAAGACCAAGAATTGAACATATTGGTCTAATTATGAAGGACGTCAAAGGAGATTATTAAGTAGGAATGAAGCGGTTGGAGAGGAGGAGAATTGACTGAAGAGCTTCAGCGAAACAATCTTCGGAATGAGGACTGCCGATGGCGATTAAATTAGTGAGGCGTCGAATGGTACGTTCACGTAGACTCTGAGGATAGTTGGCGAGGAAAGGTTGAAGGTACTGGTAAAGAGAATAAGGATGAGTACGTGAACATCACGATGGACGGAAAGTTTGAGAAAGTACTCAGCCTGAAGAGTGAGAAAAGGAAACTTCTGGAGGTAATTAGGAGGACACAGAGTAAGTGGTTCTGAACAAGTATTTCGGGAAACTGGGTTGCCGAACTCCGTGGTGGAGTGAAGGATTTTGAGCAAGCAGAGAAGAGAAAGATACTGGGAGATATTTGTGGGATATAGAGGGGTAGGCAGAGCTGAAAGAATTATTTCACTTAAGGTAGTCCGAGCGAGATAGTTCCCTAGTCATAATAGAGACCATTCGGAGATATATTCGAATTATACGTTTTAATTTCACCAGCTGTAGGTCACACGAATTAAACATTGAATTATAAATGGTGCAATAATATACTTCTATATGTCAGAAATTGTAAGTAATCAAATGAAAATATCTAAATAAGCCTTTAACTTGACTCACTTTTTTCGCGCGGGGCGTTTGGAACTTCTTCAAAACGGAAGGTTTTTTGTGATACCCAAGAACCTGTTGCGGTGACAGTATGATTAATTTTCAAATATAGTTGATAAAACATACAAACTACATGCTGTTAGTTTTTTTATGATATCTAAGATATTTAGAAAAATATTAGAAATATCTCACTTTGTAAATTATGTCTCTCTGGAGCGCATGCACGTACCATTTCCCATGCAAAAGGGCTGATATATATTTTGGCAAATATCTCCGAAAGTAATGTGGTAAGGAGATGAATTTTTGTTATCATTGGAATGGTGAGATATTTTTCTTTAAAATTAAAGCAAATCCAATGATTTCTAAGTAAAATGATTTTTTGCTCAGACTACCTTAAGGTGGTTGGAGCGATTTCCGTCTAGATGTAGATTTGCGAAACACTTCGAATACATTTCCTAATTAGTCACTCAATCTCGGTATTTTACCAATCCGCTATCAATTCAAATGCGGGAGTAATGGTTAAATTCCATTGCGAGTGCCTCGATTCTTTGCACTGATACATAGTGCCTTCCCAAGGGGGATTACGAGGAAATCACAGCCACTAAATATTTCATGCGATATCTTGCATTCCACCTCTCTTGAATTCTACTTCAGCGGTTAACTAGTAGGTGACTGATGCTCTCAGCAGAGTCCTCTAGATAGCCGATAATACACTTCAGAGCGAGTAGTGTAGAGAACGGCCATCCAGAGGACTCTGGCTCTCAGTAGAATGGACATCCATCTGGCGTTCTTATTGTTCATGAAAGAATTTTAAAAATTTATCCAAACTACTTTTAACTTCAAAAGGAAATTACTTCTGAAAAATTTAATTCAGCGTACTGTTCTCAACAGTGACATCTTATTGGAAACTGGTGAACTGAAGATTACAATTTTACTGTTTTCTAATAATAAATGACATTCTCCTACTTATCAGGATTTTACACCTTTTGTTGGATCAACAGAAATATTTTGAGATTCACAGTTTGTTATTCAGTGAGTGATGAGGCAAAATGTTTGGAATCGTTTACCAAGATAAATTTCTGCACCTCCAAGTACACCGAAAGAAACTATTTATAATTGTTACTATATATATGTAAAGTGCCTTGCTAAGTAAATTACAATAAAATCATAGAGAAAAATCTCAGCATAAGAAAATTCATATATTTCCTACTTTATACTTATTGATACCTAAATTGATGTTCTTACAACGTAGCTCCAATATACAGGTACCAGTAATTCACCAAAAGATCAAGATGCTTTATACCATTAGCCAATTGTGAAGTTCCGAATCATATGCTTTGAGCGAACGCTTTGTGATAGAGCGAAAGCCATTGTCTTATGATGCGCTAAAATATTAATTAATGCACGGAGTATCAAAAGTAAAGCGTAAATATTTGATGCTTACACGTAAAGCGATGTGCTTATGAGTGTATGGATTTCAGATGATTGAGTATGGAGTGTTTCCTACATAAACATAATTTTTAATTAATCTCGCATGAATCAAAACGCTGGATTTCAGCAAAAAATTATTCGTATTTTTATATTATGGCTTCAATCCACTTATTTCGTGTTTTCAAATCTTAGCGGATGCAGTTAGTTCATCATATATAGAATTTTTATTTCAAATTAAGATTGTTCCTCTTTGGTTTATTGGCGAATTTCACGTCGTTCGTAACAGACGCCTCCAGTCGGCCTACGATCGTAATTCTAAACACATTAATCTCAATTAAACAGTTATTCTGTCCTCACTCGTACCTCACGTTATTCCTGATCAGGTACTCGGAGAGACGTTTTAACGAGAAGGTAAAAGAAAGCGGTTGAAAGCACATATTTATTGAATGAGATATATGTCGTGAAAGGCGGATGGGTAGAAAGAAACTGCTAACGGCAACGGAGGATATGACTCAGTCTGGAAATAATCCTGAGTCGGCTGCCTTGTGGAGATCACGACACAGCTACGTAAATTTAGATGCTTCATTCAGCTGCATACAGCTACATTAACCTTAGAGACTCCATGCAGTGCCTATGAGTGAAGCAATTGAGGGTGGGAAGATAGAAAAAATTGTATTTATTATATTGTGCTAGATTTGAGGAAAAAATTTTGAACCCAACTCATGTACATTATTATTTCACAAGCAAATGTATCCAATCGCAGATAGATTCTTCTGATATTCAACCGTTCGGTGTCTCACAAACCATGTTGGGTTGGGAAAGCCAATAGTGGTTACAAACTAAATAGCTTTGTGCTAAACGATGAAAAATCTTTCATTATAAATAAAAATAAATTATCAATTTCTTCTAATAGTAAAATACGAGAAATTATTTATTTTAATGTTTTTTAAAGATGAGAATATATCAATTTAATTTTTCTACAATTATGTTTCATTTAACCTGCCCGGGGCTTTAAATGACGCTTTTCAATCGACCTCCTGGCCAGAAAAATATAATGTAATATATAAGGATATGCACGGTAGATAAATCTTTGCCATCACCCGCTCAATAGCTCTTCAGCGTTGTGTTCCTCATTTACACTTTCCAGTGCATTGTTTGGTGTTCTTCATTAATATTTCCATATAATTTTTCTGCGCTATACACATTACTAATAAGTGTACGTTAGCAAATTTTACGCAAGTCCGTGCATAAGCAAAAATCACTCCAACCACCTTAAGGTAGTCCGAGCGAGATAGTTCCCTAGTCATAATAGAGACCATATTCGAACTATACGTTTTAATTTCACCAGCTGTGAGAGACACGAATTAAATATTGCATTATTAATGGTGCAATAATATAGTTTTGAATGACAGAAATTGTAAGCAATCAAATGAAAATATCTAAATAAGCCTTTAACTTGGCTCTTTTTGTCACGCGGTTCGTTTGAAACTCCATTAAAACGGAAGGTTTATTGTAATCCCGAAGAATTTACTGCGGTGACAATATGATTAATTTTCCAAAATAGTTGAGAAAACACACAAGCAGCACGCTGTTGACGAGATCTAGGTGTAGGGAATGCTTCACTTTTAACATAAGGTCTCTCTGGAGTGCATACCCATACATATCCATTTCCCATGTAAAAGGGCTCGAATTTTCTGGCAAATATCTCGGAAAGTAATGTGGTAAGGGGTTGAATTTTTGGTGTCAATGGATGGGTGAGATATTTTTCTTTAAAATGAGACCAAATTCACCTATTTCTAGGTAAAATGATATTTCGCTCAAACTACCTGATTTCCCACTTTCCGGACTATTTTCTTCCCTCACCCACCCTTCTATTGCATCCAATGGTAAATTCTCGCCTTCCAATTAGCGGCAGCGACTTCTCCTCCCACACGGCCGCCGTTTCTATTCACCGCCGTCACGAGAAGTCCCCTTTTCCCGCGCAGTCGCTCAGCGCAGCGTGTAAACCGACACCATTCGACAGGCAGGCCTTTTGTTGGCTTCCTTCCCTCTCATTAGTGCCGGATGGACTGAATGCTCAATTGACATGAACCGTTTAGACAAATGGCTTTGCCATTGAACACCTCGTACCCAAGGCTATTGGCAGTGGTTATTACCTGCAGGAAATCTTGTTTTGAAAATTTATGGGCTTGAGAGATGAAAGAATAGTTTTTCGATCAAACGCTCTTTGTCAATTCAGATAGCTCAGAAAGATGTAGCTAGTTCAACAAATAGGTGATGTTGTTCATGAGAAAGAAAGGCTATCACACTCAGTTCCTGTGCACTCCACACACAATGTACAGTCGTAGATTATTTGGTGTAAATTCATTGAACTAACCTTAATTTCAAATAACTTTCTCTATATTGCTAGATTTTTTAAACTTTTACAGTTAAAATATGGAACACAGGTAGTTTCTTCACTCTAATTCACATACTTAAGGCTAGATTATGAATTTGACATTCATGCCACATGGAGAGTGAATGAACAAGTAAAATTTAACATTTTTTTTCTTTTTCCTCTAGTGATTAGAATAAGGAAGAATTTCAGTTACCGAAGTGGAGAATATTTGAGATGTGAAGTGCATCACGTATAAAGCATACAATACTGTTAGCGAAGAAAAATCAGAATTCGAGAAGAGGGAAGTTTGAAGAATGAATAAAAAAAGTCATATCTCTGGACCTAACACATGAGCTACACCTCTTTACCTATCCCGTAAGAGAACGACGTGAAGCTACGATAACTTGAATTTATCATGTCTTTTCAATGAAATTCAGGTCACTAGCACTATAATATTTTACAAACCATTTGAATGAAGGATCTCACTTCGACCTATTAACGAATTTGTTAAAAAGACGGTAAAAAAAACTTTGTCGTGTAGACTGTGGTTCAATACTATATGTCCTGATTTACAGTTTTCTCAAAAGCTTAAGGTACATAGTTTGAGCGAGGTATCACTACATCTGGAATTAAATGAATTTTGGACTAATTTTAAAGAAAAATATATCATATTTCTAAAAACATCAAAAGATTTGCTTAAACTTGCTTCACTCCATTCCGAGAATATTGCCAGCAAATATCAACCATTTTACTAGATAAATGATACGGGTTAGCACTCCAGAGAGACTTCATTTGAAAACTGAGTAATTTAATAGACCTAGAAATATATATGTACTCTTATTGTAAATTCTCAGCCATATTTGAAAAAATAATCAATTTCTCTCTGAAGTAATTTTTGCAGACCACCAAAAAAAACTCCCGAGCTTAAGGCTTTCTTCCCGCACTGTGCGAAAAAAATGAGTCAAGTTAAGACCTACTTGCATATTAAGCAAGTTACTTCAGTTTAATTCATGCAAATCAATATTTTGCACCGTTAGCATCATAATATCTACTTCAAGCATCATACAGTTTCTGAAATAAAAATAAAAACAAATATGATCTTCATCATGACTATGGAAAAACATCTCGCACAAATGACCTTTAACTAAATTAACACTTTGGTTAAAGCTTCGACAAAATTAACGATAGCAAAGGACGCCTGAGGACTTTCTCTCCTTTAAGGCCCTAGCGCGATATCGGGACATCTGGTTTCGAATTCCAGCCTAGGTGGCTAAATTTTTCACCTTTTACTTAAACTACTTCAATGTAAACTCTTTTGGTGACAAATCAATCATCGATTCGGTTTAGATTAATATACACTTTTGGCCAAAATAACGGAGTACACTGCATACTCTGGATAAATTGCAGCATCCCATAAGTGTATTTCCTACTTTCTCAAAATTTTCAACTTCCAAAGGCCTTGTCTCGGAAAATAATTGTCAATCGGATGCATCGACTTTATGTTCCTCTAACACCGGGTTCCAAAATGGTGAAGGTTTTATGAGGGCAATAATAGAGGGAAGGGTGTTAGGAAAGACGTAAATAGGAAGAAATAGTCTTAAGGACGGGATGAAGAAGAGTAGAATATATGCTGATATGAAGAAAGAAATTCTGAAGGTAGACAGGGCCCTTGGACGTAATAATTCAGAGGATATTTAAGCACTTCCATTTTTGGTCTACGTCAACTGTGATGTTACCTTAATGATAAAGATTGACGGGACGAAGCAGAGACAAGAGAAGGCCCAATAGTAATTCACTTCGGAGGTGGGCCTTCAGCGGAAGACGCGGAAGTTTTGGTGTCCTCGTTCCCAGGGAATGACTTAACACGTGATCGTACCTTTTGTCGTAAACGGAATGGAATGCTCCCAGTCACCGTCGCCCCCTTTTGGACGGAATGAGCACGTGACGGCCGCGGCGTCACGACGTGATTCCCACTTAGTTATTCGTGCAGACTAACAGGGGCACCCGGGTGTCATTCGGAGGCGATTAGTGGAAAAACTTCTGAGATTCAGCATCCGTCCAAAAAGAGGGGCTATTTGGTCACTGCCTTGGATGGCAAAAAACAAGCGCTTCAAATTAGTCGATTCATTTCGTTTTGAACTGATTTCAGCCACAATTTTATAATTGTATTTTCACTGCGGCTTTTCCGATGACGGCCTCTTATCGGCTGATAATATTCTTATCGATTTAATTTCTTTTTTGAGGTGTGACTTGAAGAGTAAATAAGCGCACATATAACAATTATATCATATTTAAGATTGCATTCCCTTAAAATAAAAACAACTGCTGCGTTCGAACTCTATTGGATGGCCATTGCGGAAGCAATGAATAAGACACTGGCTTGTTTAAAGGATATAAAGGGGACATAGGCCGTCGAAGTTAAGGATTAGTAGAGAGTAGACCCTTTTAGATCCTGGTATTAGAGGGAAGATCAAATAGGCGGATGAATGGTGAAATGGACACCCTATTGCTCTTTTTAGAGGAAGAGAATGCTCAGGCAGATTCACAACAACATGACATACAATGAGCAGGTTATAAGAAGAACGGAATTGATACTCCCATTATTAAGGTCTTATTTACATTTCCCAGATGCGCTCCCACCTTTGTCTTCCTGGATTATTATTGTAATTCCAGTACCCTTTGGAACTGACTGTCATATCGCAAAATGCGCGCAACCAGTTTCTTATTTCTTTCTTTGCTGAGTGTTTAATGACCTTTTAACTTTTTGATACCCATTGGACTCCTTCAATGGTGATTCTTTCAGTTTTCATCCTTTCTCAAAAGGAACCCATTTGTCTCGTTATCTTCAACCTTATATATACACCTTATCGATCATCAATGTGTCTCAGTGAAATAATTACTTGCGTCCGAGCTTTTGTTGTTTGCTGTAAATAAATCCTTCACCAAGAAGGATACCTTTCATCTCGTGCCAGATTAAGTATTTTCATCAAAACTTCTTTCACCTCCATCAGAATTGCTCTAACGTCAGCCAAACAGTCTCCGGATGCCATATACCATCATGGCCTTCATACCATTTTTAAATCCCGTCCTATTGCGAGGACAAAAACAGCCAGAGAGTAAACACTGTACGGGTTGAATTTATTGGGTTCTCCTCCATTGAGTGGGCAATTGGAGAGCAGTGGACTGAGACACGCCGAGCCCTTTAGCCAATTGACCTTGTCCTTCCCACTTGCAATTGCTCAGCGACCCCGTTTCAATACATCCTCCCACGCCAACAATCGCAAAAACATGTACTGCCCAGGAAACAAATGGTCCTCCAAAACAATGGAGAAGTGAACTTCCATTGGCGTAATACTTGAGGCGTTAATCCGACGTAATCGGAAAGAGGCGAAATGCCAACGTTCAATCCGAACGAAGTATGAGAATAAGGTCAACCCTGCTAAAAAATTTAGTATAGTTTCCTTATAAATACTTATACAGAATTTCTTAAAAAGTTCTGTAGATATTCCTTAAAGTATTGAAACGGCATTTTACGGAATTTCCCATGACGTTCTGCTGAATACCTTGGGATGTTTTACAGAATACCTTAGGACGTTCTGGGGAATTCCTTGAGTTTTTTTGCTCTGCAGAAAATAACTCTACAGAACATATGTTCGGTGAAGTCAGGCTCTCATGTTCCGTACAGATCCTTAGATAAGGAACTAGTTCTGAAGAAAAAGAGTCAATTTTGTGTAGAATTCCCTACGTTCTAGCTTCTAAGGATGTTTTAGCAGGGAAACCAAGGTTGAATAGCACATTTATAGCATCCATCATTTGACAAAGAGTGAAAAATTTGTTCCTGAATTTCAAAGAGAGTACTTTCATGTACCAGATCATAATTAACATTCGCGAGATCGAACTAAGTGAGTTAAGATTTGTATCTTATGACAATCTTTCCTTTTCCTTAAGGAAAAATTACTCATAAATACATTGGGAGCTATTGATTACTTTTGATTTTCATTTCATGCGTCCTAATTTTACTTTGCAAACTGGAAACCATTATTTTCCCCGTAATTTTCATGAAGAAGGCTTCACTAGCCTGATGCAGTCTTATATAACCAATATATTTTGAACTCAGAGGTATCAGGACTCGATTTGATGACGAGCGAAAAGGTTTTCCAGAAACATTAGAGGAAACTTTATTTGATATATAACATGGAATAATACCATAAATATGATAAATTCCAGAAACCCGTGATTAAGTTAATGCCTACTGACTGTATTGACTGTTCACATAACAAGTGCACCTTCAAGGCTCTCCACCCTTACCCTGACCCCTAAACCCCTTAATTGAAGGATATTGTTCACAGTCAAGTCGAGTATCTTCGAAGTATTATTATAAAAGTTTCCGGTTTATGCCAATATCAAGGTCTTTAGCCACATTTTATCTGATGTAATGACGCTTTTTCACTAAGTAAAATCTGAAAAATTTTACATGTTCGTAACAAATGTAGTAGCATGTAAAAATATAACAGTAAACATCGAACTAAGGCATTGGGAAACTCTAGTTTTCAAACCAGTACTTTGCCTTTGATAAAAATTTTAATCAACTTGTAATGAAAACCTCAAAATCAATCTCAACAACAGTAACAAATGGAAAATTAATTTCCTTTTTCGTATAATTTCTCTGATTTTTATGGCGAAAATAGAATTGAATTGTCAATGAAAAATGTCTTTCGGCAACCATTTACTTTAACTTTAAATTAGTGAACCATTATCAAACTGATTAAAACATTTTTTTGCTTCATATTTTTCCTCGCATCCATTCGCATTAAAACCATTTCCATTAGCTGATACAAGAGTTCAGAAAAGCATTTTCTCATCACCTAGGTTTGAATTAGTAGTTTTTTGCTCTTGTTATTCAGAGTGAGCGTTTATGTACGAAAATTATATCTGATATTGTTTTATATGTATATCAAATTATATTATTTTAAATCATATTTAGTTTAAAATTATTGTATGAATGGTTAGCAATAGATACAGTTCTTAGTGTTACAGTTATTTCATTAACCATTAAAACATAGTTTGCATGTATTTTACAAAATATATTTTTCGTGAATTTCGAAAACATAAAACAAATGTATACGAAACTTCTTTAAGGATATGTAACGCGCTCATTGCATAAAAAGTTTGGAGGCTCGTGTTTTCCCACTGAAAAGTTGTTGGTGGGCATGGTTGCATTAAATTTTCCGCCTTAAACTTATTTTTCATGATGTTCGCCGAAACATAATAGCGTGAGCCACAGGCATAGGCATCTAATTAAAGAGGAGGTCGAGCTCAGGCGGAAGAAATATGGAGATAATTCCTTTCTTCCGAAGAGTGGACACTCATCGTGTAAAGTCATACTCCCTCGGCCAAGTGGGTCAAACGTCAACACGTGACGCACACACGCAACATGGCGAGCACGCGCTCCTCGTCAAGGGAATTCATTCAGCGTAGCACCGGAAGCAGTTCACTGTCTCTCATCCTTTCCATTAATCTGGTCAATCGATCAAAATATATTCTTTTTCAACTGTATTTCTATCGTCCATCAACAAAATTAGCACTCTGTAGACAATACAGATCCATCACTATTGAAACGAGACTAAATATTAATTGGACTTTCTTATCGAACTGGAAATCGATTTTAACGACGAACGCATTGAGTAGATAATCAAATTTATCTTTTTGTACGGTTGGTGTGGATAGTTTAGGCAATATGCTCGACATGGTAGATCACATTTTCTGTTAAAGGTTCCCATGTCAGTGTTTCAATAGAAACAGTTTCTCCCTCCTTACAGGCGTCCCCAGAAATAAAATATTGGCACATTATTTTTACACGTTTCTACTGGTTAAGGCAAGCGTGAAGTTTTCTTGGGTTTTACTCTGGGGAAAATGTTGACAGCTGTCAAAGTTTCCATAGGATACTCTTCCATTATCTTCAGGGAAATGATCCCTGGGTCTCATATGTCCTCCTTCATATAGAGTCACTATAATCCGTTACACTATTATCCATTGTTGTTCTTTATTTCCGCTATTATTATAAAAAATAACTTTTCCATCCTTAACTATTCATGTACCCAAATTACGATTTCTATTGTTTGAAACCGTTATTTTTTCAGAATCCAAATGACAATTCAAACGATCCTTTAACTTGAATGTTGTCAATTTTTGGAAATGCTGGTTTCGTAGAATTTTTATGACCGTGGTAAATGAGTAGGATTTCATGCACCTTATTCGGTGGAATACCGCGCTGACGAGACCGTTTTGTCGCCAGGACCCGGCAGCTCACATGAATCTCCTCTCTTCCACAGATTCTACAACCCCTTTCGATAATATCCGAGGCTTCCTCGAATATTCAATTGCATTTTGGAAAATAAGCCATTTGTATTTAAGTGATATGAGCATGAGTGATTAAAGACCATACGTGTATGCAAGATAGTTGAAGAGTTGACTTGGTGGAAATACGACATTATTTAATAATAATAACTTTGTAATATTCCACACTGTTTTATCACTAGTAAACACTCCTGACCGGTTTCAATGTATACACATCGTAATCAGAGGCAAAACTCTTTTGTCTCTGATGATGATGTGTATACAATGAAATCGGTCAGACTTGTTTACTAGTAATGAAACAGTGTGGAATATTACAAATAACCTTACGTGAATGTAAATGGAGCAGTTGTGATAAGTACGATTAAACGTGGTTAGCGTTAATATTGCAAAATATTTGTTTCATAAGACAACGTCTCATTCATTGCCAAAATATTCATTTTTCAGTCTTGACTTTTTCCACGCTGCTCGCCTTGACAAAGCCTTTACAAAGACAGGTTTTGAGAGACAAAAAAATAACACGGAGAAAATTAAAAATTTATTCATAAAAACAATTTATAGTAAATAATCTCCAGCCGTTAGGTTCAGGACCGCAATCTGTTCGTCAGATCATGCTCGTTATTTTAAAAACATTTCCATCCAGAGCCTCAACATGTACCATGAAAAATGGCTTCCACTGGTTGTAAAGTCATGGCTACACGATGCATTAACCCGTACGAGTCAACGTGTGAATGCATGGCCGTGTGAATGAACAGAAATGTTCACCGTCTTACCGCACCAAGATGCACGAATACATGAACGCATGAACAAGGAAATAAAACCTCCTCTATTTGGTTCATGCATTTTCAATGGAACTGGTACATGAAAACTTACAGGCTAATTAATCGTGTAACTAAACCCTAACAATAAGGTAAGGTAAGGTGTTCAGGGCGCATTCCTCACACGTGGAATAGGAAAATATGTTACATGGATACGGACATGGAAATACTTCATTTGCATGTTAGAACTCATTTCCTACTACTCTTTATAGTACACCAATCATGGGGAACTCTCTAATTCCCTGACCTCCACGTTCTCTAGAGCTCATTTTGCTGCTTTCCTTGGTGTTTTATAAATTTTTTGGTTAAATCTATTTGACCAGGGTCCCAAATGCTCGCAGTGTATTCGAGATGCTTAGCACGCTTAGTTAAAAACTGCTTAGAGCGTACATATAGTGTCTCACAACTTTTAGATGGATTAAGGTGGGAACCCCTAAAAAGTCGGAGGCTGCACGCTAGGCTTAGTTTGCTTGATAAATTCAGAACTGATATTTTTCAGAGCGACATGGAGAATATTATCATGACTCCTCACTACATCTCTAGGTCTGACAGACGCGATAAAATAAGAGAGATACACTGCCGAACAGATAGGTACAAAAACTCGTTCTTTCCGCGAACAATAAGCGATCACAATAAAAATTTAGCTCCACTGAATAAACTCCTATAATTCATGTCACCATTTCATCTCCAAAAACCTTACACCTTTACACGGCTGTTGACCTAACACCCCCTGCCACACGCCCATGCGGCGGCTTGCGGGGTAGTATGTAGATGAATTTTTTGGCAAAAATCTCTATAAGTAGTGCAATTACCAGGTTTTTTTGTATCATCAGAAAGATGAGATAATTCTGCTAAAAGTGAGGCAAAATTTATTGATTTTTTTTGTGAAATGTTATCTCGCCTCACTAACGTTTATTTCCGTCTCTCTCCATTCAGGCACGACCATGGCGGACGCCGGCTCAATCCGAAGAACGCTGATGACATCCCCTGCCACGCTCCCCCTCTCCCTCCTCGCCCTCCTCCTCTCGCTCCGGCCCTTCGCCGCCGCACCGCCCCCGCCCCCAATGCACCGAGACACCACCACCACCACCCATCACCAACCGGCGCTAATACAAGCACCGCATCAACACCAGGACACTTCAATCGGTCGCTCATACCAATCCTACTCGCCACCGACGTCCAGCGACGATTGGGTTCCCTCGAACTTCAAGATGAGGACGAACGACAGAGGTAAGGCGAAGAAAAGGGACTTCCACGTCAAAGAATTGAGGAGGGAATCATTTAAGGCAGTCCGAGGGAAATATCATTTTTCTTAGAAATCAATGAATTTGATCTCATTTTAAAGAAAAATATATCACCTATACAATGACTCTAAAAAATCAACCCCTTACCACATTACTGTCGGAGATATTTGGCAGAAAATACCAGGTCTTTTACATGGTAAATAGCAAGTGTATGCACTCCAGAGAGACCATATTTATAAAATAAGGCATTCCCTACACTTACATATCGTCAAAAAATCAACATAGTGTAGTTTGTTTGTATTCCTAACTATTTTTGAAAATTAATCATATTGTCACCGCAGTAAATTCTTCGGGATCACAATAAACGTACCGTTCTGAAGGAGTTTCAAACGCACCGCGTGAAAAAAATGAGTCAAGTTAAATACTTATTTAGATATTTTCATTTAATAACTTACCATTTCTATCATTTAAAACTATATTATTGCACCATTAGTAATGCAATATTTAATTCGTGTGTCCTACAGCTGGTGAGATTAAAACGTTTAATTCAAATGTGGTCTCCCTCATGACTAGAGAACTATCTCGCTCGTATTACCTTAATAACGCTTCAGGTCAACGAACATAAATCTTGGAAAACACTATAATAAAGTAGAACTGTTTATGCAGTGGAAAGTAACATGGACGTAGTAACATGAATGATGATTGTTTGAAAATTGCCGTCTTCATTAAAGCATTGTTACGACTTGGATTTACGGATAGGAATTCAAAAGTTAAGCGAGAATCATTAGTGAAACCGCGTTTTGAACTTTGCATGTTTCTATATGTTTGTTATCAGGCACTATAACAATATAAAACGCGCTATTTTGTGCTGATGACAAAATGTGTACATGTGCCATCGATACATTTCGATATATAAGTCGAGAGTAATAAGGCCGCGTGTTGGAAGAGCATTGAATTTCCAATGAATCCAGTCATTTGCATTCAATTTTGCTGCTTTTTTCTGTACATATAACAAATGAGAAAACGTATGCACAGTTTCAAACACATCTGTTCACAATCAGTTATCGCTCCAAACAGCTAAAGTTACTAAACTAAACTAAAACTAAACAGCTAAAAAACAATACTTTACCGGTCGGTATTTTTCCACTTACAGAAATCAACTTTGGATCTTCAGGATTGAATCAAGCAGGTACTATTGTCACAATACACACCCAATCCTAAAAATAACTCAAAGGAGGCTATTTTTGGGAGAAAATTAGCGTATTTTACAAGAGCTATAAATTACTATCATTTACGCCTCATCCCGCTTAACTTCCCACATGATTTGGTTTTCCTCATGAATTTGTAGCTCAGATTATTCGTACAGGTGTTAATAGCAACATCAGTATCCTGGCTAAAGAATAGTATTATCCTTGCACTCTCCTTGAGTATCTTTCTGACGTTCATTGCTCCAGTGAATGCCCTTTTGGCCCTCGTTGAAGGTAGTTTGAGCGAAATATCATTTTACCTAGAAATCAATGAATTTGATATTATTTTAAAGGAAATTATCACCCTTCTAATGACACTAAAAAATCAACCCCTTACCACATTACTTTCGGAGATATTTGCCAAAAAATACCAGCACTTTTACATGGGAAATGGTCCGTGTATGCACTCCAGAGAGACATTATTTACAAAATAAGATATCTCTAATACTAAGATGTCGTAAAAAACTAATAGCGTGTAGTTTGTGTGTTATCTCAACTATTTTTGATAATAAACCATATTGTCACCGCAGTAAATTCTTCGGAATCACAAAAAACCTCCCGTTTTGAAGGAGTTTCAAACGCATCGCGCGAAAAAAATGAGTCAATTTAAAGACTAATTTAGATATTTTAATTTGATTACTTACAATTTTTGTCATATAAAACTATATTTTTGCACCATTAATAATGCAATATTTAATTGATGTGTCCTACAGCTGGTGTAATTAAAACGTATAATTCGAATATGGTCTCTATTATGACTAGGGAACTATCTCGCTCGGACTACCTTCATGGTCACGCGCGTGAGTCATTTACATGTACGATCACGAATTTGTAGGAGGGAGGACCAACATACGCAACACTATTCTATAAAGAAGTTCATTAAACTAAGATAATCAATGCATAAGGTAAATCCTGCAATTATTTTTCAGAAGATGAAATTTCACCGACATACAGTACACTATTGTAAGTCACCAATATAACGGAACCCATTGGTATTACTTTATTTTTGCAATGCATCTAGGAAGTGCAAGATTGTTAGAGGAAAATACTTGGGTATTGGCCTTCAAATAAGACGAATATTTAATGCCCTGTATTGGCCTCCAAGATTTAAAAAATTATTTGTAATGATGTAGTTTGCCACTACAAAAATCATAGAAAGATAAAAAGTTACAGCGAACACAACGCGGGATTCGACTTATAGCTTGGACGAATACAGCAAGCCGGGTTCAGAATCACCCCGTGCTACACACCCGGGAGAGTTGATGCACTCTACTCCTCTGAAGAACGCGTAGATTTTCTCGAGCCAAGGGCAAAGTGAGGTTCTCTCGCTGTCACATGACCAATCAGATGGAAGATTTGAACGGCACCCGACTCACCGATTCCAGCTCATTCATGCCTCGTTCACACCACTATCGCACGGACCAATGTAGCAACTCTGCACGCGTTCACATTACTACCGTACGTTCTGTGCTGCCCTCTACCCCTTCACCAGGACATCGCGACGAATAAGTTGAAAGCAAAAAAACAAAATAGGGAATACCATACTCCTGTGGCGTTTTTAAGACGTTCGAAATTTTTCTTCGAGCAAATACCACAGTTCTAGGCATATTCATGACAGCAACATCTGCATGATTGCTATATTAAAGTTATCCGCGGCGTATTGAGAATTTTAAATTGACTCAGCGAAAGGGCGCTAGAGGCAAGGCAGTGGATAACTTCAGCCGTCGCAGAGCACATTGTGTCAGATCCAGGACACAAAATACTCTTCGATGAGGCTAACGTTCTGGCCAAAATAAGTTTTTATTTTCCTCGACTAATAAGAGAAGCAATCGAGATAGCCAAACGACCATCCAATTTTAATAGGGAAGATGGCTATCGCCAGAGCAGTATATGGAAGAGAATATCTTTAACGGCACGCATCATTTTTTAAATTTAAAACCCTTAACAATGGTCAACCGTCTCGACGAAGAACCTATGTATATATAGAGGCGAAACAAACAAACTGTTACATTCTTCTGACGACGTTCTCAGTGTGCAGAACGAAACGTTGAGACAATATAAAATGCTCAGTACGCAGCGGGATACCCCGAATAACTTTAATATAGAGCAAAGAGTCGCTGCGAAAACCTTCAAAACAAAGACCTTGCATGATTGACTTTTTTTTACTATCATTAGTAATCATTCCCGGTTTCAACTCGCGACACCAGCGCTTTACCACTGTAAAGTGACAGTATTAAGAACTATGGATGACCGTGGTCGAACGTGCATTCACACTACTAATTCATCGTGCGTACGTACGATGGTAATGTCAACGGGTAATCACATGTGAGGAGCGTAACAGTTAGGGAGGGATGAGACAGGAAGGAGAGGGCGCTCGAGTCATTCTGTGGCGCCCCAATTCCGTTGACGATCAGCGCACGAAAATGCAAACGGCCATCCAAGATGCCATCACTGCGGAACGAGTCCAACCCTCTGAGATACAGTCCGACCTCGTGCAAAAAATTAGGGTATTTGAAGGGCGCTTCGTCCGTGGATAAAATCTTCTGAAGCCATATGTTTGCTAAGATGTTTTTCAGCCAGCTATAATACTATTTAGTTGAAATTTTAATTCCACTGATTAAAAACCTCATGAGAACATTTTCGGAACTTACAACATGGATTAAGAGATAATTTCATAGCTTGGGGTGAAATTGAGACTCCGGTGTCGCCTCTTTCTTCAAACTCAAGGCAGATAAAACGAGTATTAGCATAAAATGCATGAGTCATGAAAATGGAAGCAAAATAAATGAATGCAAACCAGCCGACAGAATAATTAGTTGAACTTAGCTGAATTTTATGATGTGAATTGTAACTGATATTAGTCATTGTAATTATATGTATAGTAAATTATAAATTACAAAATGTATCAAACGATAACATAAAATGTAGGATAATGTGCAAACAATAATAATAACAAGTTTTATTATTTCCCAAACAAAATTTACACAAAAAAAAACAAAGATGATACATACATTTTTTGGGAAGCTTTAGGTAGCCTCAAAGAAAAAACTGAGGTGAGGCTACCTCCATAGCAATGCATAGCTGCACGTTTTCTTAAAAACAGTTACGATTGTTGATATATAAATTCGAAAAAAAAACAAATAATTGATACAATACAGTTTTAAATGAGCCAAACGGGATAGATACAATAATTACAAGAAATCTCGCACAATAATATTAAATACATAGTCTACACTGGGCTAAGTAGCCATTTCCCTGCCATTATAAGAAATTTTGTTTTAATATTGAAATTTATCTTCCCTGGTATCTAGTTGTAAACTTTAGGTCCCATATACAGGAAGCATCTTTTAAAGAGAGTTTAGTTAGGTTTGATTAAAGGTACATAGAATTTATTTCTAAGATTATGTTGCGTTCTTTGCAAAGGTTTATTACCACTCTTCAAATAAAATACCCTGAGGACTTTCTAAATATATAAATGTCTTAACGGTAACAATTTTAATGAAACAAATAAGGAGAACAAACGGCAGTATTGATATTTACCTGCAGCGATTCTAATTAATCTTTTTTGCAGTACTATAATTGGTTTAAGTATATTTTGATAAGCTTTCCCCCCCCCCCCCAGCAGACTAATCCATAATTCAATTTAGATGGAACCAGAGCAAAATAATGGGTTTTACGAAAATGGGGTGGACAATTATTTCGTATAAAATAGAATCATATACGATACACTTTTTATTTTTACGAGTTTTATGCGAGCTACAACAATTTTCTTTGTACGTAGACCTATTCTTTAATCATAAAATACTATGAATGAACTGATTGCTTTCGACATTCCCCTGCCACACGTGGATGTAACAGTTCACAGGGGACCTACACCTTTAGCTATCGATGAAGACTATGGGATTCAGTTCAATCTCGGAAATCCGTCTCGAGGTTATCAATAATAAGAGGGTGACGAATTGTGCAGGTATTGGGCCAATTCAAAGGGCATTCAGTCACTTATTCGCGGATTATTTTATTCTGTTGGTGCGAGTTTCACGCATTAAACTGCGCTATTAAAAGCTTGAAATGCACCGATCTGCCTGAACATTGGGGGCAAGTCATGCAAATGGCGAAACCTCCTTTTTCATTCGTTTACGAGGGAAGACGTTACTATGAAAATGCTTTCGGAAATTGTGAATAGGAACACAGCTTGAGATTCAGTAAAAAAATGGGAGAGTCATAATCATCCCGAATTTTAATAAGAGAGTGAGCCAAGGTCGTCCCCATTGTGCTTATTTTCTGGGTCGATTCGCCGAGCTTGCCCCGAATTCCGTTGCAATTCTCACACCGGGTCCGGACTCCACGAGTTGGAAATTAGAGGACATTGTTGAAAGATGAAGAGCCGGAGTGTGTCTCGTGTTGTGAGAATCCTCGTTACGTTTTAAGGCAATCGGAGAGGTAATCTCGGGTCATTGAATGGACATTTTCATAATCCCTCCAGAACGACCAAAATCAGTCTTTGATCACACTTCTCTCGAGTATAAATAACAATACGGCTAACTATCTGTACATATAGTACTATCGATGGTAGGTACAATAAATATAATTAAAAAATTTCCATCTATATTAAAACACAGACATGACTTCGTTCAACGGCGCGTAATTGAAAGACGTAGCAGTTCACCTCGAACAGGAATCCTAATTATTATGAAAAGTTTTGGAGGTTTCTGAGAGAATCCATGGATTTGCCCTCATAGTTCATCAAGAATACAAACGAAAGGAAAAACGATGATAACAGACGAGCCATTTTCAGTGAGATTGAAACCTAAAGCAGCACTTTATCCGAGAATTGCTATAAATGGGGATAGCTGTCGGATTCCGGAGATGAAATTATTGGAAACTGCTATTAACAAAATTACCAGTACCTGGAATCGAAACTTGGACAGTTGCTTTGTGTTGCCGATGGCCAAATACAGAGTCGCCTTGAATTCACCAAATATTCCCACAAGGGTTATGATATTGTAGGGTGCAGCATATTGACCCGGAAAATTAGAGATCCATGTTTAGATATCCGCATATGTGGATTTTTTTCACGATATTTCTCCGTAAATTTCTCCGTAATCCATCGCTAAATTTATGAAATCATGACAATCTCCTTATTCGTAGCCTAGCTCAGAACAAGTGCTCCAATAGAATTATTGCGCCAAAACTACTCTTTTTCCCGTACCGCACATCCATTATTCCTATTAGACTTCCAAAGCATAACATCGAGTCCCCTTAAACTCACCAAAATACATACATACATACCCAGATCCCGTCCCAGCTACTGCCGGGTCTGGGTGTTAACGATGCCTCTCCATCTACTTCTATCTTCCCATTTTCCTTCCTGCATTTGTTCCCATTGCAACCCTCTCTTCTCCACCCTCTCCTGCACACCTTCTTTCCATCTTTTTCTAGGTCTTCCTCTATTTATTTTTCCGTTTAGCTGTAGTTCTTCCATTATTCTTGACAATCGGCTCACTTCCATCCTTCTTATGTGTTCATACCATTTAATTCTTGCCTTTTCCAATCTATCTCTTGAACTTTCTTGGTTCAAGTGTGTCCTTATATCTGTATTTCTTACTCGGTCTCATCTTGTCTTCCCTTTTGTTGCTCCTATGAATTTCATTTCACTTGCTTGGATTCTTTTCCAATCATTTTCCCTTGTATTCCACGTTTCTACCCCGTATGTAATTATTAGTACATAATAATTTCTACACATGATTTGCTTTGCTGCTGCTGTTGGTATTTGCTTGCCCCCATTCTAAATGTTTTTTCATTTGATAAAAATATCCTCCTTTACGCAGTCTTCTTGTTATTTCCCTTTTTTATATTTCACTCTCACTCATATTCACTCATATTTCAACTCACAAAAATCGTCACGAGAATTAGGAAACATGTGTTACATTCTGCTGTCACCGGAGAGCCAAAGGCTCCCTTGCTTAATTAGACTTC
This sequence comes from Ceriagrion tenellum, assembly GCA_963169105.1. NCBI lineage: Eukaryota > Metazoa > Arthropoda > Insecta > Odonata > Coenagrionidae > Ceriagrion > Ceriagrion tenellum. The sequence continues at coordinate 7,507,637 of OY720644.1, forward strand.
CACCACTTATATATTCCTCTATCATAGCCATACCTCACTTCTCTGATGGAAAAGTTCTTCACATTGTTTCAAGGTTTGCTTTTCAAATACGACTGCCTTTTTCGCTTTTTTCCTAATTCCACCATTTTGTTGTACTTCAAGTTGAATTTTTCTTATAGTTATTGGTACATTTCTCCACCGTCGCAAGACATTCTCGATCATACGTTTAAAATGCCCTTTTTCTACGATAATATGAGGCCACAATGATCGCCATTAAAACTTCACAATCGGGGAAGTTTTAAAAGTATAGAATAAAGTTACTTTATTAGCTCACACACAGAGTCATATATAATGTGCATAATTAATACTTCCTGTACAGCTCTAACACCTCTGCCCATGTTTGTGGCGTATTGTTCGTTGATCCTCATAGACTGAACAGCATTATGAGTGTATGTTTATGCAAATTCACCTCACCACACATTTGTAGACTTTTGCCTAAAAGTAAGCAATATCGTGGTTTCTATAACAAGGCGTAGTGCTTCAAAGTGTTGCCAGTGTCCGTGACGGAGTCGTTTGGCAGTGTAGCTTGTTTGCAGCCCATTTACAACCCTTAATCCAATTCAATTCAAATCCATAAAACATTTTCCTAGAAATATTTGGTAAGTCTTGAGCAATTATTGTCATTGATTGGTAGCGGATATTGTGTGCAGGATTTTCCATTTTTGCAAGCATATCCAAAAACATTCTTCTCACTCACATTCAACACACCTCCTTACATCCTTGAGAGGAATAACAATGTATTAGGTATGTGAATGTATATGAAGAAAATTAACAAGATTCTTATCAATAATTGTAGCGTATTTCAGCAAACTGATTTCTTTAATCACACGGAAGTTTCTGTCCTGTTGTTGAAAAGATAGGGAAAAGGCATTGGACGAGACAGTCGGCCGAACGAGGGATTAGGAAAATGAATATCCGGGGCTCTGTAGGCCGCTGGAGAGCAATACCACTCAAAAGAGTGCCCATTTATTTGGCATTGAGGAAGAGCATGAGGAAGCATCCTGGAACGAGACACGAGATCTAGGAAAGATACTCTGTAAAAATAGGACTGGCCATATAAATTTCCATTTCTGTCAATTTATACGCCGTAGAAATTTGCATTAGGTTTCGGGTTTCATTAATAGAAATAAGGAATGCACGGGCTGTAATTTTCAAATGAAATGGATTCAAAACAACTGCTAAATATATTTTTGGAGGAATTATTGTTGATTACTCGGGGTTACAATTTCGCCAATTTATCTTAAAAAGTAAAAATGGGCAATTTCTGAAATGATTATAGATGCTGTTGAAGAACCGAAGAAAGGGTAAAATTAATAAGTGAAATAAAAAGGGTATCTCAAGGACTATGCAGGCAAATGATTGTTCCAAAATCAATTCCTAGATTCCAGTCATGGTCAATAAAAGAGTAACTACATTTTGGTAGCACCCTTTCGAGTTTGAAAATGAGGCATTGAATAAGGTGGTGAAGATGTTAAGGTTGAAGTGAAGTTGTAATGACGCACAGATGTATATTGTTGACGTGTTTCACATATTTTTATACACATGAGAAAAAGTACGAAAGCACAAAAAATTTCAAGCCCTCAATGCGGGAGGCATTCAAGACGCATTTTTTCGTCTTGAATATAGTACAAAACTTAAAGATTCCATAAGGAATTTACAGTAATATTAATTGTGAAAGCCTATACTTCGTGGGCTTCAGCTCAACGAGTAACTAAAAGGATAAAATTAAAAAATTTATTCCATTTGTGTAAAATTACCAAACAAATTGATCGTGGCATACCTACCATTCGGTATTTTACTTTCAGATGACTGCTGTAAATGTTAAAATTTTTCAACTGAGCATTACTTTATTAAGTCATTTAGCCCCCTTTTGATAATGTGTGCTACAATGATAGCTACAATATGGACCATTTTAATAACGGACTTATTTATTCAAGGAAATATTTAATATCTACTTGTACTTATTTTTACAAGTAGAAGGTTCTGCTACTATGTGAGTGGTTTCATAACACATGCGATATCTTAACCTGAGGACTACTTCTCAGATCATCATATCATCAGATAACAATTAAACCTTTGCACTTGAGATTGTTAATTATTGAATCATGAGGTGAAACCCCATTTTTATTTCAAACTGTAGACATCCCCAGTATCATTTGGGAGGAATTGGAATAAATACTATTGTACGTCTCTATCTAAAAATACTATTATATATAATTTCAGAGTTGTTTTGTGCTCACCTCCCTCAAGCAAAGTATCCAACTTCCTTCGCTAGAATAAAAAATATATCCGAAGGCTTCCCAATTGGTTAGAGCATGATTGTCGAACCACTGTAAGTAAAAATTTTGACCGTTAGTACCTTTGACAGTTTTTTCACAAACATTTTTTAACAGTGAGTGTAATGGTTTTGTGTATAGAATAGTGTAAGAAATAATTGCCTAGCCGTTGCACGTGTTAAGTCATTTCTATTACCTGGCCTATATTTTTGCTACAAGAGCTAATTTTTATTCAGTAAATATCCTGATTATGTCTTATTATTTTAGTTTATCTATTCCTATAATATCACTTTGTACATTTCGTTTATGTGGCTGTTTTTATGGCATGATTCAGGTGAAATGGATGCCACAAAAGGGTCCACCGAGGGCTGCCTTCGCTTCATGAGCGACAGAAGTATTTTGCGTCCAACCGTGGAACAATTAATATTACAGCTGTAGTTATTGTTAGCATCAGTATCCGGATATCAGCGAGATGCATTGTAGTGGTTATCGGAAAATTCGAACTAGTGGTGTCGAGGGTAATCTCCACGATTGCTACCATTTTTACGAGAAAATCGAAACAAGGTCCAAGTGAAAATGTATGTGAAATACGTCAACCAAGGACTTTTTATTCTTCAATTCTTGAATTGGTTCCGCAATAAAGAATAAGAAGATTAATTTATTTATATCCTGGTACATTTCCTCCATCAGAAATGATCAACAAAATTCTACCTTTCCACGCTATTTTCCTCGCAAATTCAACTCCAAGATGCATATATGTTCAATGAGAGAACGGGGAAAGCACGTAGAGAATTAGCATTCATCCATCAAATAGAAATTCCATTTTAAGAGGTGATTGCTTACGAGAGGCAAATACCTCCTGGATCGATTAAAAATCGAATAGGTGTATATAACTGCCTTAATGTTTTGAGTCACCAGAAAACTATCGAGAAAGTTGAAGTCAAAATGTTGTAATTCCGCTGACTGACTGCTGCCGGCGTCGATAAATATAAAAAAGTGCTCATTTAAACCATCGCATTTATATAGAGAGGGCACTGCGTCATCAAATTGAAGCCTGACAACCGAAATCACAATCACATTGTTTAACCCTGCTCTCCGCTTACTATTCAATGGATAGCACGAAGGAATTGACGAATAGGAGGGTGTAAAGCAAGAATATGCACTACCTGCTTGGAATTTACAACAATAAACTGATCAAAAATACATTGCTACATTGTTCTGTGGATTCTAGTCGATTTCACCCCAGTTCTTATCTGGAATACAGATGATTTTTATTTTTAAAAAATAAACAATAAACGCGATGAGAATGCACTTTAAAGAAGTAAGTGCATGATGATTTCTAGTAAGTGATCGATGAAAAACACAGTAAAATGGCAAAACTTAGTGCGTTAGCCCGCAAGCGCCACCGGGAAATTAGGGCCATCGAAGAATGTAGACTGGATTCAGCTTATAGCATTGTCTAACCTTAGAATGTGCCCTCACCATATACCTCAATGATTAAAACTAAAGCCGTGGAATTATCGACATATTTTGGTCCTTATATTTGTTTCCAAACGCATATCGCCAGCGAAAGCTGGATTTTCAAACCAAGAAATAAAAAGAATGAATTTGGTGTTTTTTTGACTCATGCAGTCTCTGTGGGACCCCTGTTACCATAAATGAACCACAGTTCACTTCCTGCGAAAGTCATCAAAAAAATACCTGGCCCATAATGTGGGTGGAGTAAACATAAAATCTTCAGATACAGTAAAATATCTTGTAATTACCTTAACTTCTGATATATCGTGGGGATTACAAATACAGAACATATGTGGCGCAGCATTAAAATAAACTCGGTTTTGTTAAACGTATAATAGGAAGGTTCTCGGATGAAAAAGTAAAAGAGATGCTATACTTCGCTCTGGTTAGGCCACACCTCGAATACGCCGCGAGCATTTGGGACACTGGTCATAAAGATTTAACCAAAAAAATAATAATATACTATAAAGGAAAGCATCGCGTTTCGTAAAAAACTGCTATGAGCGTACATATAGTGTCTCACAACTTTTAGATGAATTAAGGTGGGAGCCCCTAGAAACTCGGAGGCTACACGCTAGGCTTAGTTTGCTTGATAAATTTAGAACTGATATTTTTCAGAGCGACATAGAGAATATTATCATGACTCCTCACTACACCTCTAGGTCTGGCAGATGCGATAAAATAAGAGAGATACACTCCCGAACAGATAGGTATAAAAACTCGTTATTTCCGCGAACAATTAGTGACCACAATAAAAATTGAGCTCCACTAAATACACTCCTATAATACTTGTCGCCATTTCATATCCGAAAAACTTACCCCTTTACACGGTTGGTGACCTAAAACCCCCTACCAAACGCCCATGCGGCGGCTCGCAGGGTATTAATTAGATGTAGATAAAATATTTCCGTAATTGGCAAACGATCAAAAAGTAAAATATCGGCATTTGATTGTACCGAAAAAAAATGGTAGAGAACGAGCCTAGAAAAAAGGCCGTAGCGTGACTGTCTTGTCGGGTCCTCACTCTCTTGAAAGCAAAACTGTGCCACGGAGGAGATCTTCCTCTTTTCTCGCCAATCGCGCGTCCCCGTCATCGTCTTCCGGTCACACTCCCATTGCCGCGCGATGACGCTCCCTCTCTTCCTCGTGCTTGCTAGTCGTCGAAAAAACACAAAACGCGCCCCCACGACCCAACGTGCGTTAAAGCGACGATCCCGCGAACCTGCTTCGGCGGATTCAAGCGGCGCAGAAGATTCAAGAAGACTAAAGGCACCAACTAAGTAGTACCCTCAAAGTAGTTACAAGTAGGGATATGGAAATAAGTCTCGATACCTCTCTCTTATCGATTGATTTCTTTCCGATCCGATTAGGTTCCAATCAGATCCGATTCAGTCATGTCCCTTGATCCCTTCTTCTTTAAGTCATAGTATACAAGTTCAGTGGGAAAATCTGAAACTCCTAGTTCTTAAAGTTAACACCAATTATTTTGAAAATTCAGCTGATATTCTTTGTCACTTACCATTAATTCAGCAGCAAATAATCCCCATGCGATTCCCAAATACTGCTGAAATTGCTACGCTTGGGCGAATATCAAAATCTCGAACGCAAAAAAACATCTTCATACCACGCTAATCCACCTCTTGAAGGACTAACTCGAGCTTCTTTTCACGGATTACACGCACATTCTTCTAATATGTTCCCCTTATGAGCGATTTTATGTGCGAGTGACAATAAAAAGCTTTGTTTGTTCTGAATCCCTTCACAGTGAAATGGCATTCTGTTCTCAATGAGACGAATGAAAAGTACCGGAGCGAGCTATATCACACTTCAGAATAAAACGCAATTGGGCATCATTGTATTTTTACGAACACTGAATTCCCTGAAGATTATTTATTTACAAATGCACAAGCTCTGTCTCTGAAAAGTTGAACCAATAATAACTGATCATGTTGCTGGGAGTATCAATTCAAAAAAATACAGCGATTCTTGTAGAAATAATAAAGGCTAAAATGTCATCGTAAAACTAGAATAGCACACAACTAGACCGTGTAAAGAAGATGTATCCGAAATGATGAAGGAAGCCATAAAGATATGGTACCCCTATAGGCCATATGAACCCCAAAACGAGAATAAATTCTGTTAGGAGTGCAGTACCAGTCATAAATACTTGTTTAGAGCTCGGAATAAAATATATTATTGAAGCAATGTATGTAGAGTACTCTAGCTTGGCAGAGAATCCTGGGAAATAATAGCTGCAGAGCTTAGCAATAATATTTTCATTTATTTTCTATAATGATACCATTGTGGCAGTAACACACATATATCCCAATTTTCAGAGTAGCATATGGAAAATATAAAATTGTATACTAATTAGCATAAATATCATTAAACATAAGTTAGCATAGCATCGAAAAAAGTAGACAGAGGGACGGGGGTTCGAGTTAGTTACGATTTGAATCAATGTACTGCGGCGTTGTAGAAGAATGGGAGATAAGTAATAAACAACAATTTTAGATTCACGTATTCATAAAAAATCAAAATACTTTATCAGGGGCAGGTGAAGTTGGAAATGCTAATATTTAACGAGCGCATTTGGTCGGAAAGAAGGGAGGAGGGTTGCGGAAATACTAAAAAAATCGTAGATTTTTGGAAAGCCCGATTATTTTCATTCACCACAGAGAATCCATTTTCAGGCCTTCAGGAAGGACACGTAAAATGTCAAATATAAAGCATTTTTCTATGAATACGTGCATCCAAAACAGTGAGGTTTAAATATTTTAAGTATTGGGACACTTTTTCATGTTTTCGTCCATTTTGTATGGCAAGTTATGTTCTCCAAAACCCTTGCTCTAAAAGTCCCTGACCGTGCATCCTTTTCTTCCATCCACCTTCTTGTATTTCCTTTTTTTCAACGCGACCACCGACGAACGAAAATCGGTTCTCCTTCCCCTTCCACGATTCCCGCCTTCAGCACACTCCTCCTCTTCCTGTAAGATTGCGCTCACCCAAAAATCCAACCCGAAACGAAGGAAAGAAAAAAAAACGAAAACGCTCTCCGTGAGAAAGAAAAGAAAAAATGAGGAACGTCTCCCACCCAGACCGTCTTTTTGATTTTTTTCCCTCAAAACGTCATCGCAACTCCTCGCCTACCTCATTCTCCGACCGCCGCTTCTCTCGCCCCCTCCCCTCCCCCACCCACCCTCTCTCTCTAGCTTCCTCCAGAGAAACCCGAAAACCCGCGCGCGGATTCACCGCTCGAAAAATGCCTCGCGCGCGAAGGAAATCTTTTAAGAGGTACAGACCGTTACCCCATGAGGGATGGATTCAAGGCCAAGTTGGCCGGAGAATGGGCTCTCTTGCAGTGGGTCGGAGAAATTGACTCGCTCAAGGCGCTAGGAGATAAGATGTCTCGTCTACTAGAGTTGCGTGAGTTTGGGATGAGAAGGGTTGCACTCCATGTTTCGACGCTTCAGAGGCAATTAAGGGATGGGTTCCGCGTTGCTTTTCCGGCCGCGTCGAGAGGGAAGCCGGGCAGTGTTTCGGACAAAGCTCTAGGTTGGGAAAGTATGACCATCACAGCAAAAACAGATCTAACCATTGCATGGGGAAGAGTACGAAGGCCGTTTTACACGGTACATTTTATTATACAAACGAATGTATCATAGAATGTACAAGAAACTGAATGTAATTAGAGCAGGTTCTATTTCCCGTTAAGTCATTCAGACAATCATACAATTTGCCGCTTTACACGGTACAATTTCCTTCACGAGGGAATTCGTACATTCGTTTGAACAATAAAATGTACCGTGTAAAGCGGCCTTGAGAAAGAACATTTCCACGGGAAAAAATTATCGAAAGTTTAAAAAAAAAGTAAGTCGAAAGAAAGAAAATTTCATGAAAATTCCTCCCAATTTTCCACAATAACAGGGTTCTATTGCATATCCTTTTTCTCCTCAGTGTACGGTCTGCCCTTATTCAACTCGTCCATAAAACCTATTCTCTTTTTCCCCTCCCCCGCTCGCACAACATCCTTCCCTCTAGTTTAGCGGAAGAAGTGGTGTTGTATTTTGGGTTCATAGCGGTGGTTGAGGAACTGCCCTACCACTCTGAGCGTCCGGGTTCTAACATTAGCATTGGTGAAGATTTTCATTGATCAGCATCCCTATACTTCCCCAAATCGACCCCTGAGTAGATGATTTTATTATGATGACAATACTCTGCCCAAAGGGTGGAAGTCATACTTCCCTTAACTCATAAGATGACCTTCAAGGTTCTTAATCGGACGCAGCTGAAACTCTGGACCCATAAATGCCACCGTGTAATTAAAATAAACTCAACAGTCCTGCCCTGCGATATGTTGTGGGACATTTTTGTTAAAGCTGATTAAAACTTGGCAATGTCCACTGGATTTCTTATTGGTACGACGCGTTTCGACATCAGGTACGTACCTGGTGATGACGCATAAGCCGTTGGTACCTGATGATGGCGCATTAGCGTCGAAACGCGTCGTACCAATAAAAAATCCAATGGACATTGTCAAGTTTCAATCAGTTTTATTCTCGTGTAATTTAAACATCGTCCTTCCTGACGTGTAGGTTGTCGATTTCCAAGCAATACCCTTAACGTAGTCATATTTAGCGGCGAAATCAATGGGTACTCAAATCTCACGTTCTAGTACTAAACAAGAATTTGATGAGAACGGCATCTATAGTGTTGGCTTTCCATCCCGGGGTCCCGGGAACGCATTCCGGCCATGTTTTATTTTGTGTTTTGTGAATATATCCCATTTGAGTGACATTTGGAAATTAGTCGAGTATAGTACTCTGGCCGTTGGATGGTGTTGATGGTCCCCATAGCACCGCTGACGAGAGAACAACGACCACCGTCATGAGAAGCCTTACAGTGATTCCCTTTGCAATCATATTTATCTAACCTGAGCTCTATAAATTGTTATAATTTTCGGTCGTCCCTTCAAATATTCTGGAAAGCATTTTCATAATACACATGTGCAATGTTTTTTGGATTTAATTACTTGAGTTAGAAAAGTGAACTCCTCCGCCTTTCCTCTATAAATGCATAATGACTTTGTCTGAATCAATTGCACCGATTTGCATACACATCGACTCCTTACGAAGAGAGGCTAGGAGGTAAGGCGGGATCACGGCATTCTCTTCCCGGGGGCTTAGTATCAAAGCAGGAAAGCAGGGGAACTTTTCCAGTGGAATCTCAATTTCCTCCTTAAAGATCACTTCAAATAAATGCATATATTTTTCTCGGGAGAAATATTTACTACAGCGTAGCCGTTGATTTATTAAATCATCGTCAGCTGACATCATACAATTCATGGAAACCTTGATCAAAATGAATCTTTTTTCGAGGAGCTAAATGCGATGTCTGCCATAATTTTGTTGAAATTCTACGGAGTCACGCCTGATCCTATCCGTTCAGACCACTTCAAGTGGAGAACTCCGTCTGCCTGATGGGACACTAAACTGTAGACCCCGTGGTTCCGTGAATGCTATTGCCGACGCTAGGTTTTTCTCCACCTTTAGAACGACACCAAGACATTGAAATGAATCGGATAAATAAACAAGAGTGGAATGGTGCTCAGTATTTTATTACTCATCTTTAATATTGTGAACTTCCACATGTTTTTGTCACCCCATCGATACTCATCGCCTCACTCCATCGATATAACATACATACATACACACATACCAATCACGCCGTTCCCTTAATGGGGTAGGCAGAGTCACCAAGTTTCACTCATAAATACATATTTTTACACCTAACTCCGCTTCAATAATTTCCTCCATATTGACCTATCCTTGCAAACCTCTTTTCATCTACATCTACGTGATACCCTGCGAGCCACCACGAGGGTGTGTGGCAGGGGGTGAAGATCACCAAACATGCACTATTGACATGCAACTAGGATATTTAATGAAGGCATGCTAGATAATGGGGTCACATGCAGCTAGATGGTTAGTATCTACATATAAAGAAAGGGGTTACTGGTTGTTATAACATGCGCCATACACTACAGACTACTCTAACTATATTTCACCTACCTATCCCTTTGCTACGCTGCCTATTGCTCTCTCTTATAGTACGAGGGAAAAATGACATTTTAAATCTATCGGTACGGCAATCTATTTCTCTAATCTTGTTAATATGATCAAACCTAGCATAATACGCAGGGGATCTCAATATATATCTAACGTCATCTGTGAACAACTCTGTTTCGAATTTACTTAAAAGGTTTAACCTAAATTTTAACCTGCGTACTGATAGTAATTCCCAGCCTAGTTCTTCTATTAAGCTCGTAACACTTATACAATTATCATAACGTCCTTTAACAAACCTAGCAGTATCTTTTGCTTCAATTACCCCCATAAACTGCTTCATACACGCCCTCCTGTTCTTAAGACTCATAATATTCCTCTTCCTTAGAATTTCCTCAACCAAAACTTTCTCGGCCTACCTCTACCTCTCACACCATTCATTCTACTCTCATATATCTGTTTCTTTATTCGACTCTCATCAATTCTCTCAACATGGCCAAACCAACGAAGCACACTCCTTTCATAAATGTCCATTACTGGAGCATCTAACCCACATTCATTTATTACCCACTCATTCCTAATCCTATCAATTCCACTTTTGCCGCAAACACTCCTCAGATAACTCATACCCACGGCGTTCATTCTACTCTTATGTCCATCCTGACATACCCATGTTTCACTATCATACAACAATGTGGGGAGAAGTACACTTTTGTATCCGGTGAATTTCGCTTCCTTAGACAGGCATTCATTCCTCATCGATATAATTTCGGATATATTAATTAAAGATTTTAACCTTAAGGGCACAATTATACGTGGCCATGGAAAGATTATCGCCCCTCGGGTAAGGAGTTGGGAGGGCGAGGCGATATGAGAAAGGCAATCGGGGCAAGAAATATTTAGACACCCCCATGGGCTGTAATGAGTAGAGGGTTGAGAGCGATACAGTGGAGGGGTGGCAGGAGGTGACCACCTGAAGAGCACCAAAAGCTTATTACCCCTTAGGGAGAGGGTGGGGGGGGGAAAGAGAAGGAAGGGGATGGATACTGAATTGGACGGTCAGGCGCGCACAGCGTCCCCGGTAACCGAGTGCTTTGAGACGGACAAAAAAAATGAGGCAAGATTTGAACGACGAAAGGTTTTTGAAACAAAAAAAGAGAAAAGGGAAGAGAGACAGGTAGAAGGGGAGAAGCCATTTAGTTGGTAGGACTGTTTGGCTGAAGGGAGGGAGGGGTTGGGGATTGTAAAGAGCGGGGAGGGGGATGTCCCGTTAGAAGTCGACCTGAATTCCATTCTGCGGGTAGCGGGTGGGGGGGGGGTAGATGGGTTGGGGGGTGGGGGGATGGAGGGTTGAAAGGGTGGGGGACGGGAAGGGGAAGCAGTTGACGGAGAGGGGTTGGGGGTGCGCACGTTTATAAAAAGGTTCGGCAAAGTCTTTACCGTTCCGTCCGCCGCCCCGCTCGACCGCGAGGATTCTACTCAATGGGGCGCCATCTCTTAAGCGATCACGTAACCTTCAAAGCCGCGCGTGCGCAATCTACCCCCACCCTCGCGCATCCCCTCACGCCCTCCCACCCCCACCTCCAGTGATACCTCCTCGTCACAGTACACCCCTCACAGAATCACCGCCCCCCCGCCACAGTCGAATGGTTCACACCCAGAGAAGGTCGCTTTGAAAATAGCGCAACGTCGAATGGGTATCATGGTAAGGATCATCGCAAATAAAAGTTTCAGGCTGGATTTGGTGGTAATTGTCGATATGCACGATGAAAGATCCGAGGCTTTCTCGGCGTATGGAGTCGCTATTCAGGCTTCCCACCGGGTGGTCCATCTCTCCATCTCGGCCGACGTTTCGATGAACGAGTCGTCCATCGTCATCAGGGCATGCTTTGCATTGACCAGTTGACGGTTCGTCGAAACGTCGGCCGAGATAGAGCGTTTGACCCGGTGGGAAGCCCGAATAACCTTCAAAGATATGCATGATGTTTGAAGCAAATGATTATGCTACAAAAGGAAAAATACTCCTTCCACTTAAATTGAATTTGTGTAAGATAACAAATCGCTTCATTGGTTATGAAAGAGGTTTGAAAAAAGAAAAACGTAAAATATTGCACTGAAATGGTTAAATGAGTGGTCTGCTGAACCATATCTCAGAAACATCTCCATCAACATCTACGTCATATCCTGCATAGCACCGAAAGAGTGTGTGGCAGGGGGTGCTTCCACACCAGGCATGCATGAATTATACGGCAGAACACCGAAATTACATTGAAACCGGCGTACCACACATGCAGCACGCCCATTTAAATCTACTGACCAAGAAACATTCCATCGTCAATCGTTTCAACATGCAAGAGGTACAAGGACTACTTCTACAGATTCAAAAATCATGCATAATTAAGAACATCAATATTTGCATCATGCACAAATAGGAACGTAGAAAATATAAAGAAAAAGATCTACAGTCTAGCTAATGTCACTATTTGCACTATTTATGACGACGATCACAGCTGTTATGGTCCCGAATGGTACACGGAAAAAATGAAATTTTATACCTATCGGTTCTACAATCTATCTCTCTAATTTTATTGGCGCGATCTAATCTGCCGTAGTCAGAACTAGGAAACTAGGAGAGTGATACGTAGAAGAACATGTTACCATGCAGGACACAACTCAAGATACTACTGGTTAGTATTATTAATGCGACTAATAAATAGCACTACTAGGTACTAAATCATACCAGAGTATATCATGCAGGAGATTGCATTCGAGGTTAGTAGCTATAAATCATGTTAAGATATTTAGCACTACTGAAAAAACCTATTTAACCTAGTCAGTATCCTAGAACTGATCCATCGCAACTACATCTACATCTACGTCATACCCTTCAAGCCACCCAAGATATAGTCATGTCTCCCTATTTCCCATCTTTAGTCCCGCTCTTCATGATTGCTGTTCGATTTCTACTTTTCGCTAGGCTTTGCGGCGGATTACGGAGAATTAGGCCGATGACGATTGAAAAATGTCAATCATAGAGAAAATCTTTTCCCATCACCCCTCACCACTCTTCCCAATAACGCTGGAAAACCTTTCTCGCGCCGTCCAGAATGTTACTGGAACTCTCTGCTCTGGGAAAACAAAGAAAAAGACGTAAGACGAAGTTGAAGGATCGGTGGATCAAGACCTGAATACTAAAGTGAGGGAGACGTGTTAAAAAAAAAGGGATGACCAAGTGAACTCAATCGTCCCCCCCCCTACGTATATCGTTTTATTTTTCGTCGTCACGTCAGCCGCATATATTTAATTCTTGCGTCAGCTATGGACCAGTTTTTTTTTAACTTTTGTATCCTATTCTCACGACAATTCGATTGTTTTTAATTTTATAATATATTACATAAACTTATTAAGATTGCATTGATGAAATGAGTCATTATCCTTGATAACATTGAGCTAAATGAGTCATTTTTCTCAGGCAGGTCATTTTCTAATGAAATTAATCGTCGACGGGCTTCTTTGTCGAATTTTTCAATGGTTTGGAATGAAATAACTTTGTACTTTTCCACACGGTTTAGTATCCTCAACCAGTTTCAATGCACTTAAGTGTTTTTCAAGAGGTTACTAAAGTTTTATTATTTCCGCATATTTTCTCTGTGATTGTCATTTTTAAATCGTCATCGACCTTATTCTCCGTTATCCGGCGCAAAGCCTAGCGAACAAGGTTTAGTAACCTCTTGAAAATGACGCTATTGCGTTGAAACCGGTTGAGGATAATAAACTGTGTGGAAAAGTACAAAGTTATTTCATTCCAAACCATTTTCTAATGCTTTTTAGAGTTAATAATTTCCCTAATACACAATGGATGGAGTAACTATTACAATACCACTGAAGGTCAAACAACCATTGATTAAATTTTATTTCCTTGATGATTTCGAACTTGAAAACTGCTCTTGCCACTCATTTCGCATGATAAAGATAGCCCATTTATTTCATAATTTTCTATGTAAATGGTACTTCATTCTGAATGAATAAGCTTCGCAGTATATGGAAATAACATTTAAGGAACAAAATACCAAAATTGATGGATAAATGTAGTAATCATTGATGATTTTTTTATGGTTAGTCAAATTTATCTACATGCTTTCCTCTTTTTCCGATAACCGATTAGGATACACTAAGCGCCGCCTTTATCTAATACAGATATCCCGATATCCAAGCAACATTGATTTTTCCATGAGGCCCATTTCTCAATCTTCATCATGAATGTAATTTATTGTAATGAATCGACATCTTGTCCTCGTAACAAATCAGTCAGCCGTTGACATCTCACTCTAAACGAAGTTGACTGAAATCAGAATGAACTGAACATTCTCTTTACCATCCTGACAGAGTAAGAAAATGAGATAACGACTATGAAAGAGTTTTCCAACTCCCTTTCGTGACCTAAACACTTAAAAATATGCGTAAAGTATTATGAGATCAAATTTGTGGGTCTTATAATTTAAATCATTCGCTATAGTCTCTATAATATGAAATACCATAACTTTTGCTTCGAACACGTAGCGAAAGAATAATATATTTCACGAATTCCCAATAATTTAGCTTTACTGCTGATAAAGCAGTTCATAGATCGTTTAATCCAATAAATTTGTTGACAATATAATTCTTTGAGGATAGCATGTATCCATATGAACTAATGCCTATTAAAGGCTCTTAATTACTCGAACTAACATTAAGATTTACTCCTTAATTTCATAATTCATGGGCCAATGTCACGTCTTAGCTAAAAGTGTCGACAGTCTCGTAGATTCCCATGAATTATAGGAAACAGTTTCTCCTACAATTGTCAAAACAGACGCATCGTTAGAAAACATTCGTTATATCGTTAGGCTAAGATATTTATGTCAACAACAATTCATATCATCTAATCTGCAGCCAATTTCACGTCCTGGAAGACAACACACACCCTCTTTGATTGATGGATTTTGGATTTTTGCCAAGGCGGCAATAATTGCTCTGATCGACTTAAGTATTTGGGTGTTCACCCCGTTAACATCTGAAAGTTGCAGTCCTCATTTATTATGCATGCATAACAGAACCCACTGATCTCGTTTCCATTAAATCGCTGGGGTTACCATTTGCACTATCATTAAATATGAACACAAAGAAAGGAATGTAATACAAGTCGACGAGAGTCCTCTAGCCCTCTTCCCAATCGACTACTTCACCACGTATATCAGCGGTGAATAAGTATATAAGTTTTTAAAAATTACTAAGCTTTTAACATTTCAAATAAAGAAAACCGATGGCCGCTGAAAGTCGTTTGCCTTCTTAACGTCCGCAACTCACACAAAGTGCATTGTAACACAACCAAAATCGGTAACTAAACTGCTTTTTCCAAACACTGTGAGCCTCCTAGTAAACAATAGTTTTATTTATAGGTTAAAAAATGGAACGGGTTCTTCTATATCGCTATATGAGATTAAAACTGTGTATTGTTTAATTTATAACGATCAATCAGCTTAATGTAAGCTACATGAAATACAATGCATAAATATAATTGAAAAAAAAAGCAATGCCAAATTAATATAAGCGTTCCATTCCAGTGCAGTGCCAGCAATTAACGCGTTCAATCAAAATCGAAGCAAAACATCAATTCAAATTAGTGGAAAAAATATAAACTAGGATTTAAGGTGAGTAGCGTGAAATCAGTACAATGGACGTAGTGACGCAGCCTTTTTTTGCATCGCCTTTTTGGGTCTGTCACTTTCTGAATAGCCACTCGCAGCATGGATGGGAGACATAGAAAGTTGCAACTAAAATATTTCTCTGCCAAACATCGTAATTCATGTTCATTAAGAAGTATGAAAAGTATAAGCCAACAGTTTTTGTTATTTAAGTTGTTGAAATAATGACAGACCGTCGCCTCAATAGATGGACTCAGGTCCTAAAGATTTTTTTTCATTAACTGTCTTGACTCGGTGTTTCAAATTTGCTTCAAAATCAAGAGCGCAAATAAGTATAACGTTGGCTAACCTAATAATTCAGCCTTGATGCAGTGGACATATTGGCTTCCGAGTTGGTGGCCGTGTTTCGGTCATCAAAAGAGTGACAGCGGAGTTTTCCTCCGTGCTGGCGAATGACACGGCGCTAGTTGTATATACATTAAAGCTACATTCTCATGGACACGTCAAACGCACACGCGCGCGACGAGACGCGTTATTTCTTCGCGTGAACCGTTCGCATGCAAGCGAACCTGCGCGTAGGCGAACCTACGCGTAGGAGGTACCTATGCGTTATCTACAGCAGAGAAGAAATGGTTTAAAAAGAAGAAACGCATCAGATATTACGTAAAAGATATTACCGCCAATGCATCAACATATGTAAGCTTTGAGAATCATCGGAAATAAAAGTTGTTCTTATCTTCCACTCCAATGGATACTCCTATCTCCCTCCACGCCTTCTCCCATAGGTTTCTATCCCTGTATCGACAGTCCTTAAAATTGTACAGGAACGTGTACTTCTCTCGAATTTCGGAGATGATCGTTTCATCCATTTCAACCTACACTCAGCCATGTTTGTGATTCTACGCGTTCCACGCGTCGAAAGTTGAAAATATTTCAATTCGGGCGACGCGACTCTACGCGAACATACGCGAACTCACGCGAATCCGGGCTTCTGATTGGCTGAGGATCTCGCTTTCGCGTCTCTTCGTCTGAAACGCATTCATGAAAACGTACCTTAAGTCAAAACCCTTTTTTCTCAGAATCCATCTCCCCGCACACGATCTCCAACCGCTCCCACTTTTATGGGCCTGGGTCAAACATTTTGCATTTGACGTGGAAGCGATCAGAGGCAGTGCCACACCCCCTTCCTCCGGCTCCCCTTATTATAACGGAAGGTGAGACAATAAAGAACCTCACGAGTCAGAGACTGTTTTGGCCCACGGGCGATCCATCACTCCCCGAATAATAGGACGAGATCTGATTCATAAGGAGGAGTCCCATTGAAAATTTCCAGCCGTACCAATACGCAACGTGTCAGCCATAGATTAAAATATTTAACATAATACAGCAACTAAAGATCGCGATGGTTCACAAAAAACGGAAATTACATTTCAGTTACTCGATGATCCAAGGCGAAAATCCTTGAAAACTCTTAGCTGCCAGGTGACATTTTACAGTTACAAAATATATCGAAGTTTTTGCGCTCTCGACTAAGGTTTATAGGGTATACATATCTTCAACTACCATCTAGAATTTGGAGAACTAAAAGAGAAAAATTAATCTCACTGAATTACCAATGCCATGCAAGTATTTACTGCTATCACTGGGGCCTTTATAAGATTTGCATGCAATTACACCACCATTTCTAAGTACAGAACTAATTACCACAGTAGTAGGCCGACAAAGTCCGGGTTTTATAGTCTTGGGTGAAATATTTTCTCCGACTAAAAATTCAAGCGATAATGAAGTCCCATTAATATCTGTTTAAACCAGCACATTGACAGGCTGATCCCTGGATACTAAACCCTCACTCTCAGTCACCATCAAGTTAACGAGAAGGTAACGTAAACTTCCGGTGAACGTTTACTAGGCACTGCATAATCAGATCTTAGTCACAATAAAAGGTTGCCATAATGAGAGCGATTTCTAGTCATATCGTACAATAAAAAGACAGATACAGTACCTGGAAACCCAGACACTACCAGGAAAACGTCTACTAATAATATCTAAAGCACGCATCGTTGTATTAAAAATATGTCGGTAGGTGTTTACCATTTTACTTTGTACAAACACCACAAAAAAGCTCAAAGGTCCAAAATAGATAATGAAATACACGAGAGTTAACACAGTAAACTTAGAAATGATTACAGACAACTCGCGCCCTCCAGTAATCCGAATCTTTATTCGTTGCTTCCATAATTTCAATAGAATATTGTCAGCGGCGAAAGACAACCTACAACAGAACGTGCCGTTCAAAAATCTTCGCAAAACAAGCGTCAGTGTGCACATGCGCGACGACTGCGTTAGTCAAGATATTAGCTGTTACTCAACACAACTCCAACATAAACCACACGAAGAAAGCAACACATGGAAAGCTACAGAAAAAAATTTCTACACATTAATATGAATAAATTAAAAAGAAAATGACACGTTCTCTGAATTTGCTAATATCTTTCATATTCCGTGATTTAATAGCTCCAAAAGCTAAATACCAAAAATATTATCGCTCTGAGTCAAGAGTATTTCGGAGATACCAAAGAGCCCATTCAGACATTGATTTTGGCAGCATATGCAAAGACGAACAAAATAGGGATCACAATGGCACGCAACGAATTTGTCAGTTTCAAACAGGAGGAAGTAACAGGGAAAGTGTCTTAAAAGGTTATGCTCAATGATTTATCCCTTTGAGGAACGAAGACGGGTAGCAGAGAGAAATGTACAGGAATTCAAATGAGATGAAACAAGATTGGAAAGAATGGAGGGCTGCCTTTAAATTTAAAACGTTATTTTTAAAAGACTGTGGTTAATTTATACACATTTAATCGTCATTCATCAGTTTGAGATAAATTAGATTATGTTCTCCATTCCTTTGCTCCTTCTCATTCTCCAGTTACATCTCCATTGCATCCGATCTCTTTCGCTCGTCAGCAACTATTGTCCAGGCTTCACTGCCTCACAGACTATTCTACAAGTGTACATATTATAATAATGTAAGAATAAGAATAATTAAATATTTCCCTACCTCCAAACTTGTGTTTTGTTCCTATACTCTTCTACCAGTAGCAATATTTATTAGCTTGCGCCACTCTGCTCACTCATGCCCAAATATATATGTAAGTAAACAAATCACAATTGTTTCAATTATGGTAGATTAACGGAGGGAAATATCAACTATATGGGCTTCTAAGCAAAACTTTCCATACAATAACTGCTCAATCTTTCATGAAGGATCTATGAACGAATTTATGCGAAACTCCGTCATTGGGGAAAGGAAGGCGTGCGTAAACTGTAACATCTTGAAGTGTAGCTTGTTAGAGGATGGAGGAAATAAGTGTTGCGCAGAGATAAATTGGATTTGTCAGCTGTCAGAAATAACCGCAGGAGACTTGTTACTTCTCCGTCCGTGTAGATGAAATTTAAAACAGACGACACTCGTATGCGTTTATTCATGAGTAGACGAAGTAGTCCTCCTTCGCCATCTCCCTTCATTCCACAGATAACTCTTCTCTAACCATTCCATCTACTTCCGAATCAAACCCCGCCCAAAAATAATGCAAGTCATAACAGATAAGACATAACGAGCGCAAGCATCTTCATTGTCCGTTCTCCTTCTTCTTCGTTCTTCTTCTTCGTCATTAAATGGTGGTTCGAAGAATTCTGGCTTATCTCTCGACCTCATTCTCACGGTGTTTTATACAAAGACGCCGCGGCGTGAGTTTGCTTCGCCTTCTATTCTTCTTTTTTTTGTTGCCATGGCCGGCCGGCAATATTTCACCCCGTTTGCCCATCCCTCAGGCTTTATTTTGGCCACTCCTTATCCCCTTTTCTGTACACATACGCGTCGGAAGTGCGTGGGTGGGAGAGGACATGAGAAACCCGGTCAGACTCGAGACGCGAAGCAAAAAAATAACGACTAGTAGGGGAAAAAATTTCGTGCTCGCTATGCTTGGGTCGGTCCCCCCCTCGGAATATAGGTCCTCCTTAGTGTACGGTGCGCCGATCGCTGTCACGCCACGCTATTCCAAAACCTGTGACTTGGTTTATAGCCTTTCCGATTGATATGGGCAAAAAAATGGGGTCTTCAATTGTAAATCTTTTCGAGCGAGTGACAGCGAATGAAATAAGGGTACCGTGCCTTTAATCTTCCATGACGATACTCCTACAACAACAGGAACATGCATGACCTGAAATCAATGTCAAGGACACTTAAATAAAGCAATGTTAGATAATTCAAGAAATAAAAGAAGAAAGAAAAAGTAGCACTTCAGTCAAATATTTATTTGTACTGACGGTTTGTGCAACATAAATTATCTGATTCTGAGAATCTGTGTTGAGATGACCATATTTTACTTTTTTCAGTATTGGGCTGGTATTTCAAAACATTTACTTTTTGCAAATATAATTCTGAAAGCTTTCATCGACAGTTTTAGGCACATAATGTGTTCCTTATGGAATTATTGATAAATAAGAAGCAGAGGGACTACATTCAACAGTATATACAAAAATAATGGGACAAATACTGTTACCACACAGAAACAAAACGGATAAAGAGTTATTCTCTACATTTATATGTAATGTTGATGGAGCACCACATGATTTGGAGGGGAAAATTTGGAACAAGCTGAAAATCTTGGCTAGAAAAGCACGCGTGTGACCTTTATTACCGGAAATAATATATCCACCAGGCTGAATAGATAAAAGTTGGAAATGAGGATATGAGTGTGCTATAAGGATGTGCCTCGTTTCTTTTCATCTTCACCGCTGCAAAAGCTATGACAGAAGTGTGAGAACAATAATGACAGAAATGAAAAACAGGGAAAAGCTATCATCAGGATAATAACGGTGAATGATATTCTGATACAGGATAAAAATATATTTTGAGGGGATTTTGATATTCATGAAAAATAAAACTTGGAAGAACTGAAACACACGGATGCAAAGCAAAAAGCGAATAATGGATTCAAGGTGTTTAAAGTTTTACGTCGGTAAAGGTAGAAAAGATTATTATTATTATCCTCCTCAATTTCGAGACATCCAGCATTATTTTTGTAAAACTCTTCATAATTACATTTTGCGTTGTAAGTCATGTTTTCAGAGTTAATATCTCTGCCACTCAAGCTTCTTAATGATGCCGCCACTTATCACCAAGTGGCATTGCCGATATTTTGGGTTGCTGAGCGGGAAAAAATTCAAACGTCTATATATTGTATACAATACGCCAGGACCGAGGAGGTTATTAAGAAAAAATTGTTAAAAGACGACCATATGGTCGGGTGGTATCATAGATCGGTATGAACTGAGTAAATCCCAAAATACATGAATGTAAAAAAGAACAACAAAGACGGCCAAAATACAAAAAACAAAGATATTACAATAGAAAAAGGGGGACAAACCCTCAAAGTACAATTTTCTTTGATCTCGTCAATAACATCAGTGTTATATTTGGGAAGGGCTCTAATACTTCTTTGGGTATTTCATTCCAATCCCTTATCCACAGATGCATGAAGGAATATTTTAATATGTTTAAGAGCTGCCTTGTTTACCACAAGCTCAAAGATGGGCTATGGAAAAACTTGCTGGACACATCCTGAAACAAAACTGCGCTCAAGAAAAAATAAAAGTAGCAGAATTGTGGAGAGGAATTACCGAGGGAGATAGCATCCACAGAGCATATTGTGATGGATGTCATGCACCAGAGGTGGAATTATTATAAAGAAGGAATAAAGCAATCAGATTAAAATATATTGGAGTGGAGAGCAAAAACCAATCCTTTGGCTGATGACTGCGTATAATACATTCTGTCTAGAAAATCACCAGTTCAGAAAGCTTTTAAATCGGGGTCATGTTGAGGAGACACCCAAGAACTAGCTCGCCTCAAGTCGTGAGGCGCGGCTCCTTTGGAGTAAAATCGCTCTCCCGGAAGTGCCTGCCATGACGTCATGACCTTGGTCACCCTGGAAGTGGATAAAGTGGGGTCAATTCTGATCATGAAGTTTGAGAAAGATTTGATGATGCCTTTGCCAAGAGATAAAAATGCTACAGCTCATAAAGCCTAATTATCAACGTCATTTCCGTAGAAATCGACATATCTGAGAGCAATACACATGCCATAGAAATGTAGTTTGGCAGCAAGGAGTATGATCTATATGATTTACATGAACTATAACGAAACGCGGAGCAAGAAGCCTTAAGGGGTGTGGAACAGAGTATTACAACAGGCACGCAATATACGTGTTGAAACTAGCACTGATTAATGAGGAGAAACGGATTCATTCTGTACACCTATTTATGACGATTAGTATGTCAATAATCAGAGTCGATAGCCATCAATTCTAAGATTTGTTTACCACAGCTCTCTAATACCTCCTCCAATTTTTTACCACCCCGGTTCCCACAAAATCACCGTCTTTTTAAGGAACCAATATGGATTTAACAGGGTCTAACTAACAGATCCTAATTTGAAGTGACGTAACTTACAACCAATGGAATATTATTACCAGATCTAGAGTTTTTAAAACCCCAAGTTTCGGCGAACAAGAAGCAGAAAGATAGTAAAGTTCCCAATGAATAACTCCTGAGTCACTAGGTAAGAACAAGACTTTTTTCATGGAGAAAAAACAATTTTCCTGTAGTAGGAAGGTGATTTTTCTCCTATGATGGGTATGCTTTTATCTATTTAAAAATGTAAAATTTCCTAAGCAGAAATATCATTCCGAATAAATCCATAGTTAAAAGCAAGACTTGGCACTATAATAGGAAATGTAAAATGCACTTTTAGCTGGAAAAATGTTGAATCTTTAATGATGGACGTAACTTGAGATAAAAGGCCGGTAAAAAGCGAAGATGAAGAGTTAATTGTTAAGTCAAGAGTTGAGATATAATTTAATTCAAATACTGAGAGACAAATACAGAGATAAGACTACGACGCCATTATATTCTTTCTATTTTCGTCAAAAGAACCCCGAGCGTTTTAATCTATTTAATATCACTTTCCTTTCACAATTTCTTCGTTTGTTGGTGGTAAAATCAAGCTAGTTTGAGTAGCTTTGCTGTCAAAACTATAGTTTTCAGTTTACGGCGGTCTCGTTTACTTTCTCTTCGGTTGAACAGACTTTGATCCAGTAAGAGAGAATAAGGAAGCGTAAACCAGTTTATTATATATTTAAATATAAATCACACCGTGCAACTTGTCTTCTAATCACATGGAATAATTTATTCATTCAGCGCTCAACCAAGAAATGATCAGGATGCTCCTAAGATGGCCACAGTCATAAACAACTGTTTTCACAAAGGAAATGGTTCTAGGCTTGACTTTGTGGAAGTTATTCATAGTAGATTAAATAAAACTAACTTTGTATACTCCACTAGAGGTTTATTAATACGACCCGGGTTTCGACACATCGTGTCATCTTCAGGTCGCCTGAAGATGACTCAGAACTAGGTTACCTGAAGATGACTCGAAGTTTTGAAACCCGGGTCGTGTTAATAAACCTCTAGTGGAGTATACAAAGTTAGTTTTATTTGATCTACTAATCAACTGTTTTCATATTTTTTGGCTTTCTCGAACAAACCACCACTCTTGCATTCAGCTTCCACTTCCCTCCTTTTACCTTATTCCACGCCTTCCGCCATCCTTCACCTCTTCCTCCTTCTCTCGAGATTTTTCGCCCCTTCTTTCCTCCAAATCTCTCTTCAACCAGCTTCGCGGCGCCTCTTTCATTTACTTTCGCTGTCTGTTTTAGACTTATGTCACTAATTTCCTCCCAAATTATATCCAATCCTTCCTCGTTCTATAGAACACCCCCACCATTTTCCTCCAAGTTTGCGTAAAAGAACCCTCTCCGTCGACTAACATATTCCCGCAAAGATCAAGTCTAAGAATCAAAGAAAACACTATAGTGACTATAAAATTTCCGTAAGTCTATTGCTCTTCGTTTCGTTTGGAGAGGGTTTTGGCTGGGGACTGGTATAAGATCTAAACTAGAGAAGCAAAAGAGACTGAAAATTTGACCGGCTTAACCATTAATTTACTAGCGGATTCGCCTAAACCTTTGTGGCTCGCGGGTTTGCCAAAAGGTTTAGAATTGTGGGAACGAAGGCTTTCGCGGTGCTCTACGTTGATCTCCTTCATTTTTTTTACGCGGTAGATCCCGAAAAATGATGGAGATCAAGGTTTAGAACTGATGAATTTATAATGGATAAAGTTTAAAATTTAGAATAGCGGTGATGTATCCTCTTCCGAGTACAGCGTATGGTTTCGCAGCCTTTCACAATATGAACATAAAAACTCCCAGCATCTTCGACGGGAATTCGATTCACAAATGCTAGAATGTCCCCACAGATAAAAGTCTAGTTAGAACCTAGTAGGTTCTGTTTCTGTGTGTTTCCCATGATTAATATGCAATGAAAAGTTGTAGAAAATGAGTTCTGACGTGGAAACAAAGCGTTTCCTGACCTATATCCATACGACATATTTTCTTCTTCAGCGGGGGAGGAATGTGTACTGAAAGTTCGGTCGGTCCTGCTGGAAATGTCCCCAAGGGAATATGGGGTATCCCTGGGATCCATCTGGGGAGCCATGGGGTGTCTCTGGGGTGGCCCTTAAGGGGACATGATGCGTCCTTAAGAGGACATAGGGTGTCCTATAGAAGACATGGGGTGTCCCTAAGGGGACATGGGTTGTCCCATAGGAGACATGGGGTGTCCCCAAGGGGCTTGTGGCTGACTGTGGGTTCATTCCAATAAAATATTTGCTGCGACCTAATTATTTCAAATCTACTTTGCACTTATTAAAAATATTGTGCTTTTTCTTATATTATGTTCCATAACTGCTTACAATAAGAATAATTAGTGGCATGAGAGGAGGGCCGAGCAAGGTAGATGTCGACAAACGCCTGAGTGAGGCAACATTGAATCGCTACTTAAAAATAAAATAAAAACTGTTACAAAGAGTTTGGTGGAAGCTAGAAAGGAATAAATATTAAATAAATTATTTTCTTGTATTCTTTTGTTATTCCAATCTGTTCAACCCATCTGTTTTGTGAATTATCCTCACAATATTAATGGCATCCTTGGTTGCAATTGTTATGTACCCACCCATTTTTCTGGCCTTTGCATGAAGCCTGCACCCATGAGTGCTTCTGACCCTTTTCCCCATCCAGATCCCATTGTCCCCATGGTGTCACGCAGTCGTGATCCCAATTGTCACCTTGGGGTCCACCCTTACTTTTGTAGCCATGGGGACATTTTCAGCGGGGACCTTATTGTTACGCCCTGGTGATTCGAATCTATACTACAAGTATATATATATATTTTGCGAGTGGGATTACACCAAGCGGCGTCTCTCGCATCCAAGTCTCCACCTCCCTTTATCCAGCCAATCTGTTTTCTGCATGTATCTCTCATCCATGGTTCGTTTAACTCCGTCCTCCCAAGAGAGTTTTGGTCTTCCTCTTCCTCTCCTTTGGTTAGTTTTTCAATGCCATATCCTGGATGGCCATCGTTCCTTTGGCATTCTTCTTAAGTGTCCATACCAGTTTTAACGTCTATTTTCAATTGTGTCTATGATATTCACAGTAGCACCTATTTTTTCTCGGATCGTTCGATTTATGACCATGTCTATTTTCGATATACAGCAGCTGCGTCTCCAATAGTCCATTTCTATCGCTCATAACTTACCTTCAGTTCTTTCTGTAAGCTCCCACACCTCTGCTCCATATATAGCAATGCTCTCTACTATTGTTTTGTAAATTTTTCGCACAACTTCATTTGTGATGGTTTTGTTCCAAATTATTGAGTGTAAATGCTTTATTGCGCTTTTGCCTTTTCCTATTCGGATTCATATTTCTTCATCACTTCTCCTTGACTTGTTATTGCGGTCCCAAGATACTTGTAGTGTCTATCTATATGTATCTAATCTATACGTAATGCTAATTTTCATCTCTATTCGCAGCATCCAAAATGTTCGGAGGATACCGGATCGTCCCAAAGCCGTGCAAAGGAACTGATGCCAACGATGAGGGCGTCTGCATGTTCAACCACGAATGTCAGCGACGGAAGGGTGAAGTCCTCTCCACATGCATGGACGGATTCCTCTTCGGGGCCTGCTGCCGTCTGCCCCCAGGGGTCACCCTGCCCCCCGCTCTGCCAGTTCCCCCGTCCACCCGCCGTCCGTCGCCACCCCGTCCCCGCCCCACGCGTCCCCACGCCGCCTCCGCACCACCGTCTCCCACGCCGCCTCCTCATGCTCCGCCTGGACTCCTCAATCCGGGCCTCCACACCGACACCGTGCTCGTCTACGAGAACGGAACGGTCCTCAATGACACGGACATAATCCCCCTGGAGATATTCTACCCGCCTTCCCGCCATCCTCCTCAGCCACAGCCGGCGGAAGCCTCTCCCTCCTGGTCTAAGAGGCCGACCGCCGTCTCGCCTCCCGTCACGGATCCCCCTGATCTCCCCAACGCCATAGGACACATCATCTCCATGCTGGACGGAGGCGTTTCTCAGCTTCGCCCGGGATCCCCCACATCCTTCCCGCCGACACGAGACCCCCCGGGGGCGATCAGACCTCAGCAGACTCGTCCACCTCCCCCGACCGTAATAGTGTTGGGACCGCTGCATCCCCACCCGGACCTACTGGAACCGGGCACCACGGTCCGCCCGAATTTGCCGAGCCCGACCACGCCGCAGACGCCGTCGTCGGTGAACTCTATTGGAGGGAAGCCCCTGAATGACATTGATAACGAGGAGGACGTCGGGGAGGAGTTAGGAGACGTGGACGAAGAACCGCAGCCTTCAGAGGCGGAACAACAACCCGAGATCCAGCCCCCGGAGGAAGCGACTCAGACTTCCCCAGAAGAGATAGAGGTCACCCAAGCCGCACCGACCACAACTCCTTCGACTACGACCACGCCCATCGAAGGAACCACGCCCATATTCGAAGACCCGGCCCTGGACGACAAAGTATCTGCACTGGTCTCGAACATAGTCTCTTCTCTCGCCGTAGACTTCCACGTGCTGCAGGACGTAGTGCTCAGACAAAACACGACCGGCGGCGCGAAGCCTCTGAGTCCGTCGCTCAACTATCTGACGACGACCAGGAGACCGCCGATCAAAGGGACCTCGACGAAGAGACCTTTTGCCACGAAGAAGCCACAAGTCGAAGCGGTCGTAGCCGATGACGAGGCGCCAGCGAAGCCGTCTCAGCGACCGGGAACCAGACCGACCAAACCGACGGCCAGACCAACCGCCAGACCGACGGCAAGACCGACTGCAAGACCGACTGCAAGACCGACTGCAAGACCGACTGCAAGACCTTCGGCAAGACCGACCAAACCGGCGAGTTCCGTGAGCAAACCCACGAGACCGACCAAGAGACCGACTTCTAGGCCGACGAGACCGACGCAAAAGCCGACCACGGAAGTACTGACTGCCGAAGCCATATTACCAAGCACTCCGGAGACGCCGAAACCACCAAAGAAGCCAACAACCGTCGCCAAGCCGACAACGACTACGACAGCGGCGACGACGGTGGTGGCGACTTTAGCCGATCCGGTGGTGACGACTTCGGCAACACCGAGGCCAACGACGACAGAAAGACCCCTGGGAGACTTCAGAAACGGTAATGAAAATAAATAGAAAGCATAAGTTCGCTGATACCATCGAAATAAAATGAGAGGGCATGACATCGTTTAACTATAACCGAGATATCTATTGAATTGCTTCCCCCAGGTATTTAATTACTTAAAATAAATAGAAAGCATAAGTTCGCTGATACCATCGAAATAAAATGAGTAGGCATGACATCGTTTAACTATAGCCGAGATATCTACCACTATATGAAAGCGTATCAGGCTCAACTTTGTGCAAGTAATTGATATTCATATCCATTTTAAAATGAAAGACAATGGTAACTTTCCTTAATCATCCTTAATAATCCTTTCCTTAAAATCAACTTTTACGGATTACTGTTCGTTGTTTTCGGGTTTCCCAACGGCGTACGTTGACATTGGCCGACAACGGTTTCGGTAGCCATCCTGCTACCGTCTCCAGGTCGAAGCAGGTAGCAGGACGGCTACCGAAACCGTTGTCGGCCAATGTCAACGTGCGCGGTTGGAACACCCGAAAACAATGAAAAGTAATGGAAAACGCCGCGGAAACCTTCGCGAGAACTTTTACGGATATTTTAATACCTTTTGAGTCTTCCCACCACCACATCCACAAACACGCTGCTTTTAGATCCATGGTCCATAGGCTAGTTAATGTACCTTTATCCACCGAAATATTTAGTCAGGAATTGAGTGTAATAAAGTCATGGACTAGTCTGAATGTGTTTGGCAAAAACCTTATAAACAAGTTATTACACCGTTGTCTCCAAAGAAAATCCACTCAACTACTTACATCCCTGCCTGTCCATAGCTCCCTCCCAAATCACTGGGTTAAACTTCATTTTGTTGGTGACTTGACTTATAAATTGCAGAAAACTGTACCAGCTGATAGGTTTAATGTTTCATTTTATAACCCTGTGACAATCGGAAGAATTTTATTCAATTCATAAGACCGGTATGACCATGTAACAGGAGTTTCCAAATTAAAATGTGATGATTTTGGCATTAATTACATTGGTCAAACAGACAGAAAATTTAAGGGCAGAGTGAAGGAGCATAGGTTAAGTTTCATGAATTGTTATGATAAATCCTGTTTTGCTAAACATTTGTGTGATTTTAATCATTTTAGTAATTTTGACGTGACTGTTTTACGCCATTTTGACAAGTGGGCTAAGTTGGATTTCTTTGAGCGATATGAAATTGCTCATAGCCCGGCTTATGTTATGCAATGTTAAGTTAAGTAATGCAATGATGTGGTTTTTAATGACAGGTCACCTCTTTTGAACCTTGTTCTTCCTTGTGCCCGACAACCCCATGATAATGCTGCCTGACCTTCACCATCAACGGCTTTTCTACGTCTCACTTCCCTCCCCCTACCTAACCCCCCCCAACCCTCTCTGACACCCTGCCTCTCCATTCCTGGGTATATAGGGTGGAGTTTTTTGAAAAATTGTACCTTGATTAGGCACTAGGTGCTGAAACCATGGTCGGTAATTATTAAAAATTTTGTGTGGAAAGTTACCATTGTCTTTCATTTTGAAACGGATATCAATATCTACCGCATTGCCTCCCCAAGATCTTTAATTGCTTGCGTTCGTAAATTACGGAAGAATTACCGTATTAGCAGATATAATGCAAGATTATCTACCCTACGTTGAAAATTTAAGGCAAACAACTCTTAAAACATGCATTAGTTACTTGGAGCTACTGATTCTACTCTGTTTTACTATATTTTTTGGCAGGGAGTACGGATTATTACTAATTACATAAAGTGTAAAAGTATACATAAAGAATGAATTTTAAGAAGTAAATGTATTTCGAGTGAGTAAGCGTTGGAAATTATCGTAAAATTGCAAAATTAAAAGGCTAAGCTGTAAGCGCTAATGTTTGACGGTGGGAACAAATATGGCGGACCAGGTTACAGCTTCAAACATTGATCACCATAGCAAGACCTATCTACCTAAATGGTTGATACCAAGGATTGATCCAGTTTTGTTTTTCTATAACAGTAATGAAAAAAAACAGCTGATCACATCGCAACCTGCGATACTTACATATCAGGGCTAATTATGCCATTACTTATGATGATGATGATGCCTGTTATCTTCATATTTTCAAATTCAGAAACGGGTATTTTATTTTAAATTATCCATTCAAACAGTTGTATGTCGGAGAAATTAACTGTTCTATATGTAACACTCATCACAAATAATTGCTTATTTTAGTGGTCCAAATGAGTAGAAATCCGTGAAACTTCCTTTTGGACCAAAATTCTCTTATACATCCCACATGACGAAATTTAGCACACCATGTGTATTTGTTCAAACACTTAGGGTCCTAGGAAGGTTTGATCAGCCAAGGGCATGCATTTTTTTTTATACCAGTATTGATACCCTCCCATGACTTGTCTATGCGTTAATTGTCTCATGAATAAAATAAAATAAAATAACCGAAAAGTTGATGGAATAAGAATTTATCGAAGTAATTGGACGTCAACTAATCTGAAAGTAAACTATTTGTAAATAAACATACTATTTAGGGAAACGTCAAATAACTCTGGATTAATCATTTATTCGCATAAATTTGGTAAATTTCCCATTGATTATTAGCGAAAATTTTGCAGCGATTTCCCGGTTGCCTAATAATATATGACAATGGCTTGATCGCTTTCAAATGATTTCCACTAAATGTTCAAAATTAGCATTACACAAGGTAAATTTAGCTGTTAATAAGTAAGCATTTATTCGTAATACCAGGTTATGAGCCACGTGATTAATTTGACGTAATTTATGTTCGGATAAACAGATATTTCATTAAATTAGCAGTGGAGGGTGCTTTGAAAGGTGAAAAAAATAGAAGGGGGTGAAAGGGAGATGAAATCTTGGGAAGCTTGAATGAGGAAGAAAAAGGACGGGAATGGGACGATTTGAGAGAATTAAATGCACCCCTTATAAATGTGGAAGTCAGGATGGGAACTGTCCAGCAATCCGCCAGTCAGCTGGTTGGAGTAACTACCAAATGATGGAGTTGATGTTCAACTAGTAGGATTTTCAAGGTAAATCGCAAAATTAGGAGCAATTTATGAGGTCATATGACATAAATGTCCATAAAAATTAATTTTAAAAAACTCTAGGAGCATAGCACACACTATTCAATCACAGACAGCAGACCGAGATTGCGACAACTTATTTCATTCTTGATGAACGATAAAACTTTTACTATTTTCACACTTTTAAATTATTTACCGACCAGTTTTCAACGCAGTGTAATTATCAAGGCCAACTTATTCCATCTTCAAGATAGCTTATATAGTAGACTAAAACCATAATGTGTACTTGTAGTAGTGACAAGGATAGTGTTGGATGATTGAATAGTGTGGACTATACTCTAAGAGCTTGTGCGAAATTCCATACAGAAACAAATCATCATCCGCATTGACCGGGATTCGAACCCAGATCCCTCGATTTCCGGCTGAGTGCTTTAGCCAGTTAAGCAGAGGAATTTTAGCCTATCGGTATTTTAACTGGCTAAAGCACTCGGCCGGAAATCGAGGGATCCGGGTTCGAATCCCGGTCAAGGCGGATGATTTTTTCTTAGTGGAATTTCTCACAATTGTGCATTGCGGGTGACTCCGCAAAAGTGAAACTCCTTGTCTAGTCCCGGAGAGCTTAAAATCTCTCTAAGAGCTTTTTATTATTTTTACGGAGAACAAACGATTCCACTGAGCTACGCCGTTAGTTCTATCTGTCATCAGAAAAGAAAGCAATGTGCTGGAGCACACGTATTATACCATATGGTCTGCATCTCACTCATCGCTTTGTCCTTGTGTCCCTATAAACCCACAAACGGACATCATCCTGAAACGCGGCGTTGCAGCGTGCGGCGTGAGGCCTCTCATGAAGAAAAAGGGACGGATCGTTGGCGGCAAGGGCGCCACTTTCGGCGAGTGGCCGTGGCAGGTACTGGTCAGGGAGTCAACGTGGCTCGGTCTCTTCACCAAGAACAAGTGCGGCGGTGTGCTCATCACATCGAGATACGTGGTTACGGCGGCCCACTGCCAACCAGGGTGAGTACCACCGACCACCTCGATGCATGGACACATTCACGAGCCCACCCTGGAGACCCCTAGGGTGGGCCGTACTTCATCTGCGGAGTATCCGCACTTTAGCACACTTTTGGGTTATGCTATGCAGTCAAAACCTTGACTAATTCATGGTGATCTTAACATTTTTCTTCTTCTCTGGTACAATCCTAGGATTGGTCTGCAACAGTATTCCACTTTATCCGATCTTGGGCCAATCTTTTCACTTCACTGTACGTTTGGCAACCTAGTTCCTTCATCAACTGTCCCATATGGTCCAGTCTAGGTCTGCCCCTCTGGTTTTTCCCTCTACCGTACCTTCTAGTATGGTCTTAACCAAACTTTCGTGCCGGAGAATATGGCCAATCCAGGTGTTCCTCCTCTTATTTAGCATTTTGAGTAGACACCGATTTTCCCCTATCCTCTTAAACACCTCCTCGTTCGTGACTCTTGCCACCCAGGGTATGCTCAGCATTTTCCTATTGCACCACACTTCAAATGCCTCCATTCTTCCCCTCTCTCTCTTTCCAATTGTCCAGGTCTCACTACCATATAGAGCAGAACGCTCCATACGAAAGTCCTCAAAAGCAATTTCCTAATCCTTAAATTAATGTTGCTGGCGGTGAAGAGTTTGTTTTTCTTGTTGAATGCTAACTTGGCCTGGTTAATGCGGCTTACTATTTCCTTCTTGCTCCGCCCATCTGATGTTATTTTTCTTCCCAAATAAACAAACTCGTCCTCCATCTCTAGTGCTTCTCCTCCTGAAACCAGCTCTACTCTCGTCCCGTGTCTGCTTAACACCATCACTTTAGTCTTGTTCTTATTTATTTTCATGTTACGCCGGTGTCAAAAATCTCTTCCATTACATTCCAGTGTCTCTTTCAGCTCTTCCTCGCTCTCGGCCAGTAGTGCGGTGTCGTAACATTTTTAAGGGTCAATATATCTGTGCATCAATGGATGTTGATTAAAAAACTTTGTACTTTTCCACACTCTTTCATTTGTTAACTACGACCTGTTTAGACGTATGCTCACGTCAATCTAAAGTTTTAGAGTACTGTCTCTACCATTCTTAACTACGACCAAAATAACAGAGAGAAAAGTTGAGAAAAGTACAAAAGGGTTTAAAAATCCACATTCATCTCATCAACAATGTCAATTCACCAGCAATCGGCTTCATCAACGCATCAACTTTTGCTTTGACATTTGGTCTTTTTATTTGGTCCGTAAAAAGCTAAGATTCATTTGTTCACATTCTGATTTTTCTGGGTTTTACCACGGTTCTGAAGTTACCAAGCATTGTGCGGGGAGCAAAGGATATTTCAAACCCATTATGTATTTCTATAGCGTGTTGTTCGTATTTTTCATGTGTGGGGTGGCAGCCTTCCCAGTTCACTTCGCTAATTTTTAAGAATTATTCTCGTCGCCCTCAAATGCATTAGTTTGAGCGAAATGATTCCCATGTCATAATGGAGACCATATTCGAATTTTACCTTATTTAATATCTGTAGCATGAGGCGGATGTTGAAATATAAACAATCCAATAATTTCCTTTGTTCGACTGAAATCCTCAGTAATTTAAGAAATACATGTAAGCATATAAGTCTCTAACTTGACTCATTTTTTTCAGGCTGGACTTTCAAAAACTCCTCCAAGACGGAAAGATTTTTGTGATTATATGAAAAAATAACTTCGGTGATTCATGTTTCAAAATAGTTCAGAGAAAATGCATACTGTTAATTCATACAATCTGACTGTAAATTTTTGATGAGAAAAGGTGGAGGTTATAGGTGTTATAAATTCCTCTTAATTTTTAATCACATATTTCTGTACTGCATACGCCTACTATTTACCATGTAAAATGGCTGATACTGATGGACAAATAACTCGAAAAGTAATGCGGTAAGTGTCATATATATTTTGGAATCTTCGGAAGGATGACAGATTCTTTCAAATTTAACAGAATTTATTGATTTCTAGGTTAAATGATATCTCGCTCAAATTAAGTTAAAAGATATGCTCAATCTATCGGCGCTAGGGAAATCTCCTTCATTTCGTTTGAGTGGGTCAAATCCACCGCATCAGTGGGGGAGCCAAGAAATGCGGTTGATGTCGAAGTCAAACGGGTAATCGGTACATGAGAGAGCGGGTTAGCACTAACTTGTGTGGATGGGGAAAATTTCTTCATTCAAAGATATAACTTTGTGCACAGGTTTCCACCAATGAAATCCACGGATAAATGAGACATCTGCATTATTGTCGATTTCTATTATCGTCATTTATACACGTAGACAAAGCCATTTCACATATTTTCTTCTTTAACGTGTAAAGGAGTGTGCCATGAAAGTATAGCTGCGCTTTAAGGTAGTTTGAGCGAAATATCATTTTACCTAGAAATCAATGAATTTGGTCTCATTTTAAGGAAAAATACATCATCCTTCCAATAACACCAAAAATTCAACCCCTTACCACAATAGTTTCCGAGATATTTGCCAAAAAATACCAGCCCATTTACATGGGAAATGGTACGTGTATGCACTCCAGGGAGACATTATTTACAAAATGAGGAATTTTTAACACTTAGACGTCGTAAAAAAACTAACAGCGTGTATTTTGTATGTTTTCCCAACTATTTTTGATAATAAATCATATTGTCACGGTAATAGGTTCTTGAGTATCACAAGAAATCTTCCGTTTTGAAGGAGTTTCAAACGCACCGTGAGAAAAAAAATGAGTCAAGTTAGACTTATTTAGATATTTTCATTAAATTACTTACAATTTCTGTCACATAAAACTATATTATTGCACCATTAATAATGCACTATTTAATTTATGTGGGGGATCGGGTTGGTGTGGTGGCTAGAGTACTCTCCTACCACACCGGCGGCCTGGGTTCAAATCCCTGCAGAGGAGGGTGTTTTTCAGAGGGAACCCGATCCCTACTTGAGTGTCTTGTGGTCTTCAAGTACAGCACTCCGTCTGTCGTATGAGACGTTAAGTCGTGGTCCCCTTGGCGCCTATCATTAAGAGCAGGCTAATGCCGACGCCGGGTTTCTATCCACTCTTCCTCCCTTACCTATCCCCTATGGCGCAAATGACCTTAGCCGTCGGTCGCCTCCCCAAATATCCAATCCATTTAATTCATGTGTCCTACAGTTGGTGAAATTAAAACGTATAATTCGAATATGGTCTCTATTATGACAATGGGAACTATCTCGCTTGGACTACCTTAATGTTAAACCATGTATATTTCAACCGCCTTCATCGATAGAAGAACAGAGTGTTAATTTAGCTGTTAATCGTTTGGTTTCAGTTTCCTCGCGTCTCTCGTGGCAGTGTTCGGTGAGTTCGACCTGACGAGTGAGCTGGAGTCGAGGCGGGCCATCACGAGGAACGTGAGGAGAGTGATCGTGCACCGGCGCTACGATGCTGCCACCTTCGAGAACGACCTCGCGCTGCTCGAGTTGGACTCCCCGGTCACTTACCAGCAGCACATCGTCCCCATCTGCATGCCCAAGGATGCTGATGATTTCACAGGGCGAGTCGCCACGGTCACCGGATGGGGAAGGCTCAAATACGGTACGGCCATCACAAATGACTGCCCTATAACATGGTAATAGGTCATTCAATCCAGAGATTGATTGCCCTCCCCTCCTGGATATCTAATCCCAATTTTTTGGGCAACGGGCTTCTCCGGTTCTCATCAGATGTTCGGTAAGTCTTCGCAAAAGCGAGACTGACGCTGACTCGTCTTACGTTGTTGGGGGAACCCAACAGATACGAGCACTTCGGGGAGGCGGGGGGCCAATTGTCGTCCTTTTGACGTCAATCTGCCTCACGGTGTCGGCCTCGCAGGGGTTGTGGCTCTCTAACCTTCCCTTCCCATTTCCTTTTCACACTACTTCCCACTAGGGTATAAGCGAAGGCTTGCAGACCTGGTGGGGGGGGGGGGGGGGTTTAGACCTTGCGGGGAGACCCGAATCACCTGCCCTCCCCTCCTCTTAAGCATCTCTCCCCTCAATCATCAATGCTTTCCAGTCACACCTTGATTCTCGAAGGAAATTTCTAGCATTCTAACATTTCATATATTTCATATATTCTTAATATATATATAATTCTTCTGTACGCGTGCATGCCACTGAACTCCTAAACGGCTGGACCGATTTTGATGAAATTTTTTTTCTGTGTTTGAGTGGGTCCCTGAATGGTTTAGATTTACAATTGGACCAGGTAGGTGGCTCTACGATCGGGTTCTAGTAATTTATTCACGAAAAAAATTTTATTGAAAGATTTTTCGCATCAGAACATATAACCCCAAAATTTCATCCCCCCCTTACCCCCCAATATTATTTAAAATGTAAAAAATCATAAGTTCATGAATAATTGACCATTTAAACATAATGAGAAGTTAATGAATAATTGACCATCTGAAAATAATATATAGTTATGTTTGTGTACCATAAGTGACGCTGATGTCGAATTCTGTGGTAATTTACGTACGCATCAATACTTGCGCAAGTCGTCGCACTTGCGTCGTAGATTGGCGATCTTTTGACGAAACGAAAATATTGAAATATAGTTATCAAAAATTTTAATGTTGAAATAACGTTTGCTGAATCGTCTAATAGCAGGCATGCCAACGTTTGGGCAGGACAACGTCTATCGGGTCCGCTATTACTATTTGTATATCGTAAATATTCTTTTCTCCTCTCCCTTCCTCACCCTTCCGGATTCAGAATAGAATCCCGACTGTCTATATGATCTATTTACCTCTTAAGACAGGTATTTCCCAAATATTAACCTGATCTGGTCCAAATTCCTCCTTAACATCCCTCGTATCAACCACTCAACCGTTACTCCTGCCACATCAATGCTCCCAAGTTTTTTAAATCGCTACCCTTTCATGTCCAATCCTCCTCCTCACTCCCATCATTCAAAATTAAACTGTACTTTTATTTAAAAACTTAACATTGTTCTTTTATTGATTTTGCTAATGTTCATTTCCATTAATTTGATGGTAAAGTGTTTTAAAAAGTATCGTTTACTTTATGTAGGTATATATTGTGATTTTTGAGCAAATTGTGCAATATTTTCATAGTTAACTTGCTTAATTGCGTTATTGCAGAGCATTAATAAAGCTTTTCATTTACTCATCAATCTAAAAAGTGGTTTTTGGCCTTACTTCACCACTTACCCATCAACTTCCGATTGTGCTGAGGTTCTACATTTTTTCCTGGAGAAAATCACTCTTTTTGTCCGACCCAATAATGCTTTATATTCTTTTCTCCTTCCATTAACCATTTCAATAGACTTAAATCCCAAAGAATGTGTTCAATAAGTTTCCATCTTCTCAAAAAAAATTGTCATTGCGCGTTAGACACTCAGTAAAACCTCTTCGTCTTAATTGTTCTTCGATAGCAACACACTTCCAATACTTCTAATCTACTTTGTTCTGTTGGAATTCTGGCCCAAGCTCTACAACCGATATACAGTATTCGCCACATACATATAAAAATTTATTAAAATTATCCAGTCATTCCTGTTCTATTCCTATCCATTTATTTCTCTCACATATCTTGGTTTATTGTCCCACTATCTTACTAAAGTATGCATTCCTAATCAACTTAACATAACTAAATGTCCTCCATTAATTATTCACCCAACAATAAACAAGCATTAGTTGTCCATAGGATTTTCTGGCGAGGTTTCTCCGATTTTTCTTTAAATTCAATTATTCTTCAACAGTAAATATTGACCGTAT
This sequence comes from Ceriagrion tenellum, assembly GCA_963169105.1. Lineage (NCBI taxonomy): Eukaryota > Metazoa > Arthropoda > Insecta > Odonata > Coenagrionidae > Ceriagrion > Ceriagrion tenellum. The sequence continues at coordinate 7,544,706 of OY720644.1, forward strand.
CTACGATTGCTTTATGGTAAGGTTATGTAGTTATGGATAGAGGACTGATATTGATCAGAGATCATATACTGTTTACAATACTTGCATTGTGACCCACAAAGTGAGTGTAATACAGTTTAACTTCTGCTTTAACAAAAGCTCATGCAAAATCTTACCAAAGGAAACTGTTGTAGGTTTGACTTTGTGGACGTTATTCATCTTAGAAGAAAAAAATAAAGTTGTTCACTTCATTCTGTGAGATTTTATTGTCACGATCCGCGCTCCGACCCTTTGTGACATCTTCAAGTGACCTTTGACTCCAATGACCTGAAGGTGACACAAGGTGTCGAAACCCGGGTCGCGGCAATAAAATCTCACAGAGTGGAGTTAACAACTTAATTTTATTCTTCCGCAAAATCTTACCAAAAAGTGGCTTCATTCGATATCATTCCCCAAAATGGCACTTTGAACGTGACTTCAGATAAACTGGCCTTTGTTCTATAAGGGCCAAAGGGATTGGTTCCATCGTAGCCAGTTAAAAGAGTTTCCTCGCATCAAATTGCCACTATTAGTTTTTGATAAAGATTTTGTGAAGAGAAAAAACAAGAAACGTCCGATAAACAAGGGCCTCTTTGCAAACAGAGAATCGTAGAAACCATTTAGGCAATCTTGCACTCTCAAATGGAAACTTTAATATTTATACCAAAACAAGAGATGAATGTAGATTAAATTAAACTAACTGTGTATACTCCACTAGATGTTTATTAAAATGACCCGGGTTTCGACACTTCGTGTTAATCCCGGGTCATGTTAATAAACCTCTAGGAGTGTACAAAGTTAGTTTAATTTAATCTGCTATGAGTAACTTCCACAAAGTCAAGCTTGGAACCATTTTCTTTGTGAAAAGGTGAATGTATATATCTCCTCAAAGCCCTTGAGTCAAAGATATCTTATCATGCTTACTTGGAATGTAAATCTATGAATAAAATGGTATCGTCATTATTAAATAAACCGGGATGAGTTCCCTGAGCGAATTATTAAACTACACATAAGCATTTGTTGAGCATATGCACTAATTTTGGCGTCAATTACTTGAGTCGAACAAAATATTCCAAAGAGTCTTCATATGAATTTCCTTTAAATCAATTTTTCAATCTAGTTATTAATGAAAATGCAATGAAAACAATGGTGTATCAGGAGGTATGAAATTAAGGTATTGGCTGGAAGTGGAAACGAAATCGTCTTAGGACATGAAATAAAAACCCGCATCTTTTTTGACGCTGGCCATTCACCCGCCAGCCGCCGCATAATTAATCAATTAATCGACCAATTTTACAGGTGGAGGGGTCCCAAGCGTGCTGCAAGAAGTTCAAGTGCCTGTGCTGGAGAATGAAGTTTGCCAGGAGATGTTCAAGACGGCGGGACATGCGAAGACAATCCTTACAAGTTTCGTTTGCGCTGGATACGCCAACGGCCAGAGGGACTCATGTGAGGTGAGATTATTAAGCTACCCGCCCAACTTATTCAACAAGCAAAGAGAATTTTGCGAGTTCCATCAAATATGGCAGATCAGGTTAATGCAACCCAAATTCAAATCACAGAGAGAGTTAATTGACAATTGTACGTGATAAATTCTCATTGACCATTTGTTAGCTCTTACTGTAAAAAGTAACAATTTTTTCCCCACAATGTGTGCTGATTGCAATAGCACCATTCTTCATCTACATACTACCCCGCGAGCCACCGCATGGGCGTGTGGCAGGGGGGGTAGGTCACCAGCCGTGTAAAGATGTAAAAGTTTTGCGAGGTGAAATGGTGGCATGTCCTATGGGAGTGTATTTGGAGGAGATCAGTTTATATTTTGGTCGCTTATTGTTCGCGAAAAGAACGAGTTTTTGTACCTATCTGTTCGGCAGTGTATCTCTCTAATTTTATCGCATCTGTCAGACCTAGAAATGTAGTGAGGCGTCATGATAATATTCTATGTTTCGCTTTTGAAGCACACCAGTTCTGAATATCTCAAGCAGCCTGAGCCTAGCGTGCAGCCTCTGAGTCTCTAGGGGCTCCCTCCTTAATCCCTCCAACAGCTGTGTAACACTATGTTCGTTCGTAGCAGTTTTTAACGAAACGCGCTGCTTTCCTTTGTATTTTGTTAATTTTTTTGGTTAAATCTTTATGACCAGGGTCCCAAATGCTCGCGGTGTATTCGAGGTGTGGCCTAACCAGAGTGAAGTATCATCTCTCTGTTACTTTTTCATCCGAGGACCTTCCTATTATACGCTTAACGAAACCTAGTTTCTTTAATGCTGTGCCGCAAATGTTTTGTATGTGTGTTCCCCACGATATATCTGAAGATATTCCAAGATATTTTACTGTATTTGAAGATTTTATATTTACTCCACCCACGGTGTAGGTATAGATTTTGTGTGATGACTTTCGCAGGAAGTGAACTGTGGTGCATTTACTTATATTTAGTTCTAAACCCCACTCCTGGCACCATGAATGGACGTTGTTAAGGTCAGATGACAGAACGTCCAAGTCTGTTTCTTCAATACCATCGAAGCGATAGAGAAAATTTTGAAGAGCATCTAAATACGAGTACATCTTTTTCAATGAACTAAATCTTTAGTGCTTTTGGAGGAGGTGAAGAATTTTAATTTTCATTCACCACACTTTTTATTCAATCTTCAAGATGAGTAGAGCTGCAGAAAATGAGTAATGATATAACTGATTTATAAGCATGAAGACAAATTTTTACACTCATTGTTACGATAATATAATCATCAGTTCTATCAATACAAAAAGAAATGACAAAAATTCTTTCCGCACCATAGTTCAGGTAAAATGCCCTGAGTCGACGCGAAAAGAAGAAACGCAAAATGAATGCTCAAACAAGGAAAACAATAGGATAAATAGTAAAATGAAAAATATATGCATTAAAAATCAACTTGAGAATGAAAGAGAAGCCTATGTATATGATAATGATTCTCACCGGGATGAATCGGTAACTCCTGAGACGTATTAGCCATGGAGATTAACAAACACCCATCCAGTAATTTCACTTACATCTCGAAGCTAGTGTTTTATTGCTGAACCCTTCCGTCAAACCGTAAACCATGAATATATGTATATTATGGAATTAAATGTTTGGAATTGTTCCCTAGAATACGTGTTGCCTAAATTTACACTTTTGGTTCACCCAGTCCTTGGCGCCACTTCGATTAGAGTCTTTTCAGTTGTTATTGTAAATAGACGTAGTTGATTGTTGCTAAGGTGAGACTGTGGTGAATACTCAACAACAAACGAGCAGATATGAATTACTCGATGCTTTTAATAATATCTTCCTATTTTTGTGGTCTAAAAGTTACTTTGTAAATGATAGAGAGGAAATATCTATTACAGAAAATGTGTAAGAGGTTTATGAAACGTCCATCGTGTGCCGACGACGATGTTTGCCAGACTCTGATTATAATTTGAATGCATTAAGCCCGTTCGGCTTAAATAAAGAATTTAGAATGCCTTGTTTGAACAGAACTTGCTTCGTACCAGGCTGCAAAACAGGGTAAGCGTCTATGAGGACCCAAAATAGGAGACATGGATTGAAAAATAAGAATCTGTTCAAGGCGGCGGTAAGTGCATTCCTTTTTACCTACATTGCAATGATGGCCTTTGGGAATACTCATGAAGTCACCTCGCATTACCACGATATTAGAAAAGAGTACCAGCAGGCAGCTAGCCTGCTCACTCCGAGAGCAAGGGTGGGTACCCACCACCGCCATTTCAATAAGAGAGCACTGTGGGTTTCTTTTGTTTCAACCTTTACACTCTTCCACTCTCCCTTTTGGCCTTTCTCCTTTGTCACTGTGTTTCCCAGCATCTTGTTGTTGCAACCACAACCCAAAAATGATCCATTTCATCTCCAAATAACTTACACCTTTGCACGGCTGGGAACCTAACACCCTCTGCCACACGCCCAAGCAGCCGCTCTCTTGAATCTTATTTAAACTAACTTTATAAACTCCTTTTAATTCATGTCTCCATCTCCAAATATCTTACACCTTTGCACGGCTGGTGAAATAACACCACCTGCCACACGCCCAAGCTATAAAAATCCAAAACTATCACCAAATCATGAAGAGAGAGATTCCACATTCAACGCATCAATCCTCACTCTTTTAGCTCAAAAATTGACAGAGAAAGAAACAAAACGGAAATAGAATGACTGACACGCTACAAAATTAATATATATAGATAAGTACGTCCCGCGTGTAGTACTACATTTTTATCCAATGCATTATGATTACTTGTAAGTAAAACCAGTAAGACGTGTTTATTTACAAACTATCGACTGTATTTACATTTGAACTTCCATCTTTCATCACTTGGCGGCACCACATTCCAAAATATTGTTTGTTTACGGAATTCTACACAACTGTTTTTGGCGACGATATCACAATCCACAATATACATTCATGCCGTAAAGATTCTTGTTTCAGAAATACAAGCTGCAAAGCTCTAATCATAATAATGTAGATAATGAGTTTTCCTATGAATACAGAATAATTGGTGGAAAAAAATGTAAAATGAACAGGACAAATGCAATGAGGACCCAATCATATGTATAATTGGGAGCAAGAGTGATCATGAGCCGAATAGTGATCAGTTGAACAAATTATTTTGAGCATTAGTTCTCTCGCTCCTCCACGATTGTCACAGACGCACGGTGGGATCTGACGATTCGGCAACCTGATATTGATACTTTGGAGAATCAATGGAAATGTTAACTATGTTGCAGAGCGCATACGATTCCACTAATGTAAGCGCCATTGCACAGCTCTTTTACGGAGAAACTATTTCCGAAAACACGCAATAGAAGTGGAGGAAACACCGTAGTTGAAATCAGAGTGCACGAAATCTTGAAAACAGATGAAGAACGGCCAATTCTCATTATTTCTCTTCAGAATACATGTCTCTAGACCCAACGGCGCAACCTACCATTTGGGACTGTTCACCAGTTCTTTCTTTACGCTCTTGCATAAAGTCCGTGTCATGAATCCCCTCCTGTTTATTTGCCTAATTCGCATACGCAATTTTCATTCTACTTTCTACTAGTATTCGATATTGCCCTATTCATCAGGATATTTACGAAGGAGAAGGGTGAGAGCGATGGGATATGATTCACGAAAAAGAAATTACTCACACACGAGAAGGAGAGAATACATTATATATAAGTATGCTTAGTAGCTTAATTCATTTAGTTTTCTTTCTTCATATCATGTGGGGTCGTGAGAACCATTTTTCATTATTTACTTCTCCATGATATTGAATTTTTTCCAAATTTGGTGATATTAATTGCATTTCAGGTATTGGAAGTCAATAAAAATAACAGAAATATTTACAAGAAAATGATCGCAGTATCTTTTATTTATCGCTGTAAAGCTCATTTTGATGGCATCCTTTCGGATTATTTTGTATTCATCATCATTTTCTAAAGGCTAAGCCTTGTCCCTGCAGCCATGTGTCCCTGTGTTCTGCAGCTCTCTTCAAATCAGCATATGTTTTTAATCCCAACGTACTTCGTACATACATCATCTAGGAACTTCTTTCTTGGCCTTCCTCTGCTTCTCTTGCCGAGCACCTTTCCCTCCATTACATTTTCTAAAAAATTATTATGTCGAAGAACATGACCGATGAATTTAACCTTCTTTGGATCCATCTCTTTTATCAGTCTTCTTTTTTCTTTTATTTCCCTCAGCACCTCTTCATTGCTCTTTCTGTCAGTCCATCTTGTTTTTGTAATCCTCCTCCCAATCCACATTTCCATGACTTCCAACCGCGACTTTTCCATCTTTCTCAATGTCCAGCTTTCACAGCCATACAACAGTGTGCTACATAAAAAAATTTTCCAACAAGATTACCTTGTTTCTACTTTAATGTGGCTATTTTCTAGAATATGTTTTTAATTATCATATACAAATATTTTGTAGTTACTGTTAAAAATATTTGCTGGCATTCAAGTTTCTTTCCTTATGACAATGGGTTTTCCAACACCAATGAAACTCGCATACTTAAGCGGGATATGTCATAAAAATCCTGACAGCAATTCATTTCATAAAAACACTAATTTTGACCGCGTATATTTTTTGTGTGTCTTCTAACAGGGTGACAGCGGCGGGCCGCTAATGGCTGAGAGGGACGATGGCAGATGGGTGCTCATCGGGACTGTATCGCACGGAATCAAATGCGCCGCGCCCTACCTACCAGGGGTGTACATGAGGACAACATATTATAAACCCTGGCTGCATTCGATCACAGGCGTCGAGTGAAGTCTTATGAGCCACGGAAGCCGCTTTTAGTAAGCCGCTGCCCTACGCTCTCGATCGGCGGCCAAGCAGAAACAGGGGCGCAAGTTGCATGCGATGATGACAAGCTCTCCTTGAGAACCGGTTAAAGAAGACATCAATCAACGTCCTCATCGTGTTGCAAACCTCACGAAATGAGCCGCGGCGTAGTTGGACATGGTGCTCGCTGAAGCGTGTTTAGTTGTGCAAATTTTTTTGCGGAAAGTGTGCTGTGATGAACTCGTTATTACGAATAGGGAGACGAAATTCACAAAAGGACAAAAAATAATTATTGACAACAGACAAAGGCGTTCAATATTCGGTCCTGCCTGGAATGGGACTCAAGAGACGAATCCAAAAGGCAAGCATTGACAAAGCCTCTGATGAGGGAAAGAAGATCGTGCGCTTTGAAGACAGCAAGGAAAAGAAAAGAGAGAATTACTTTTAAAAATTTGATAATTTTCGCAGTTTTCCAGTGTCCTATGCTCCAAGGGACTTCACCACTCTGAAATGATGTTCAAAGCAATTTATAAAATTAATTATATCCAGTTCAGTACGAATTAATGATACAAAGAAAAAATACAAACGAATGAAACTGACTGGATTAAACCAATGGTTTCCATTTTATCCTGGATTATTCTCCACGTAAAAAAATGTGTTTTATTGCTTGAATAGAAAAAAGGTATTTTTGTCAAATGTATCAAATTAATAGCCAAAACCTAATTTTGAATTACAAATTATACTTTTAGAATGCCTTCACGCTGATAATATGGATAAACAAAAGAATCATAAAAAAACATCATAGCTATTTCAGCGTAAACTTTGAAAATTATAATTTTAAAGAGAAATCATCAACTGCCATGTACTTGGTGAGCTTAAACAGGTCCCTAGGAAAACTTACATTTGCATAATGTACGCCCTTGACGGTTGGGCAAATCTTAATCGTAAAATTAATGGAGAACGATAAAGTTTCCTCTCATGGTGGTTCCTTGCAAAACAATTTGTGTGATCGCAATCGACGTGTAAGACAAATAATTCGTACCAAACCTGAGTACGACTGTTTTAGTGAGAATAATAATCTCGTTGCATAACAGCAAATGCATTTATGAAACGACCGCTAAAACAGAATGCGATAAAATGAGTGGAGGTTATGAACCTTACCTGTTTTTTTGGTAAACGAGGTTATACATATTTATTTCATTATATTTATAAATGGTATTGTATATTTTTATTTTCTATTAAACTGAAAAATAAAGCCTTTTTGTTTTCACAAATCCCCTGGATGGATATTTTCAACTCGTATAAAATGTGACAATCATATTCATCACTGACATGTACGTAAAGAGCGTGGTTCATCGAGGAAGCAAGAAATAACATCTTTATGGAACGCCTGGGAGTTTCAGAGAGGGTATCCTTTCAATAAATCTTAAGTTAATAAAAGTTAATTTAATTTTAAGTCCTTGTTATCCCAAGATAGAATTTTGAAAAGACTCAGTTCCAGAAGGAAAGGTCAACATGTATTTATTCGGCATAAAAATATCAAGGGGAAAATAATTTTTATTTTACACTCAACTGCGAGGAATAAAATCATGTTGAAAAACACATAATACCCCTTGATTTTATCATTTGTTTTAACTTTTGGAAAAAATCTGCATTTAAGTCGTATACGTTTTAGCTCAAAAACAGTCGATTTAGAAAAAAAGAAAATAGGCTCAAACAAAAGTAAAAACAAGCTTTGCTCGGCAGGTGAATATTTTGACGTTGATGTTGACTTTTGAGGAATGAATTAACAAAAATATTCGATAGAAAAATCATATTTGTCTTATTCTTTACATAAAGTGTTTGAGTGAAACGAATTGTATCAACTCATATAAGGTTGGTTTTGAAATTTCAGCGGCATTGATTTGATGTGATCACTCTGTGGCTTTTAAACCCTCACCGCTTGACTATAGTGAGTGGAGATGACAGTTTCGCTGGAGGTCCAAGCAGCATCTTCAGGTCGTTAAAGGTACCGGAATGAATTTATGGCAGCCTCTTTGAAAGAATGTGCTCTGATTTGTGATTGGCCCATTTAGCACAGTACTAAATCTTAATAGGTGTAGTACGTAGGTCTCTCACAGTGAGCGAATTTCTGCGTGGTGAGCGATAAACCACGCATACCGATGGGCCATACCTATTTGAATCCTTTTAACTTACCAAAACGCAGATAGTGTGTGAAATCCATTTAGCGCATATGGAGAGGGATGGGGTAAAAATAGTCCCTTACGATATCTCACCGAAATTTATTGATATGGAATTTTTGAATTTAATACAAATCACAAAAGGTTTGGGCGAAATTTTCGTTCATGGCCATTGCTTTGGTGGAGAAAAACCGACAATTCTGGAATTGAAAGCGAATTTTTAAGCAAAATTGAAGCGTGTAATAAAATTGATTGCAAGGAAAAAATACTGTTTTTCTGCCATCCCGAAGTGAAATTTTTAACCCTGTATCTTGATGACAAGTAATTTTAAAAAGACCTTTCTCACATAGCCTGTATAGCATTCCTTAGTATACACGCTAAAACAGTGCAAAATTTGAGCTCAAACGGTTATGCAATTTTCGACGAGAAAACTAACTTTTTGGATATATTCGGAGAAACCACTAAATGTTTATATATTTTTATAGATATACTATAGAGAGTTATAAATAATAAAGGTGAAATATGAAAAATGATATGTATTTCGTTTTCAAAGAAAAAAAGATGGTTACATGAGTGTCGTTGTGGGCTATGATGAACGGGCAACCTGAGCAATACATAAAAATAATGAATATCATTGGGTATTGAACAAATATAATAACGAAAAAGGGTTCTCACAAATTTAAGGATAAAAACGTAAGCTTCAGATTTGAAATTCTCAAAGAAGTTACTGTTTTTTGCGTCAGATGGATCTGTGTTCGAGATTGTGCATGATGTTACCACGAGTAAGTGGAAAAAATGTAGTGGAAAGATGGCCAAAGATTACAGAAATTACAATTAGTCTCTTGGATGACTTTGTGTGAATCTAGCGTAGATTTAAATTTGCTGACTAGAAAACAACACTATTCAACACATCTCTCTTTACCAGCAAATATTTTTAGTAATCCCTCAGTATTTTAATGCGGTGAATCCAAATTTTTAATCAGATTTTCTCCATCAAGCACAGTTTTTGTGCGAGCACATAACTTAGTTCTTGATTTCATCTTCTGTATGGACGTATTAAGATTCTGTTTTTCCAATAGGAGCAGCTTTTGCTTACTCAGTTCGGTCAGTTCACTGAAGTCTTCTATCCAGTTGACAGAGCTGTCGTTTTTTATTTCTACCTTATTTTTGGCGAACAATTCTTTATTTTTCTCCTTCAGTTCCTTTAGCACACGCTACAAATATGAAAGAGACCTCTGAAAATATTATTTATTCGGTATGAAAACTTCAAATTAACTTAGACAGAGATCTTTCAGTTATCGCTAAGACACTAGGTTTGCAAGTTGTTACTACAAAGGTCTGCTGTTCTCTTCGTCTTTGGCTCGGCCTTGATCGTGAGAACCATTAGAAGATAAAGATTTGACCATCCAGTAATTCCCTTAAACCTAGGGATAAATGCGACATATGGTGTTACTGTTGGAGGGATTAAGGTGGGAGCCCCTAGAGACTCGGAGGCTGCACGCTAGGCTTAGGCTGCTTGAGATATTCAGAACTGGTGTTTTTTCTGAGCGACACAGAGAATATTATCATGACGCCTCAGTACATTTCTAGGTTTGAAAGAAGCGATAAAATAAGAGAGATACACTGCCGAATAGATAGGTACAAAAACTCGTTCTTTCCGCGAACAATAAGCGATCACAATAGAAACTGAGCTCCTTTAAATACACTCCCATAGTACATGTCAGCATTTCACCTCCAAAAATTTTACATCTTTACACGGCTGGTGACCTACCACCCCCTGCCACACGCCAATGCGGCGACTCGCGGGGTTGTATGTAGATGTAGATGAAATTTTGCACACTCCCTAGGTTGACGATTATAGATCTCTCGAGTATTCCACCAGGTTCAACGATTTGTTCTCCGAAACGCTGGGAGAAGTGGACCTGCTTAACTGGTGGAATACCCGAGAGGTCTTTATCTAGCAGATACGTCGGGAAAATATAAGATCATTAATCCCTAGTTTGACCCTATCTTCCTTCTCTTCTAATTAAGCTAGGAGCACGGAGGACTTCGTAAGAGATATGGATAGAAACAAACAAGGATTTCTATATTTGAAAAATATCCCAAAGTTAGTGACGCAAATATTAAAGAAGGCATCTTTATAGATCCCAAGGTAAGAGTAAGAATACGAAATGACGATTTTTGATGAAAATTAAACAATTTGAAATAGAGGATTTTTTTTTAATACGTGGGGAACGATTTCTTGGGGAACAAGATGTCTGATAACTAAAATGCTCTAGTGAATGAATAAGTAATTGCCGATAAAAAATTAAGACTGTAAAATTCAGAGCGCCAAAAAAGACGATCGACTTTTGTGGTTGCAGCGACAAATTGTGGCGTATTTCGTTCAATGAGGACCCTTTGATTACCTTTTATGCAGATTTTTACGGAGTTATTTGACTCAGAGACATTGATCTAAAAAACGGAGTTTTCCGGGACTCTTCATTCAAACTGAGTTCTATAGCCACCCAAGGCCACCAGGTATGGTTCTGATCTCATATCTGCTGCAATGATATAATGACAATCGTAATAACTTTGGTTCTTCCGTTTGTTGTCTACTTCATGTATTTTCACCAAGTTCTTGCCAACAAAGAATGGGAGTGTGATGCTCACCAAATATTTATGTACGTATTTATCTGACAATTTTTAAATAGAAAAATGAATAACTGCTGGGGATTAAACTAGATACTGTAAAATTTTATACGAGATTCATGCGAGCTACGCAGATGCTACGTCTCAGGGCTGGCATTGTTCACGGAAAGATATATTTCCTTTGTACTTGTCATTTATTGGGTCGAATCAAGCATTTAGAAAGACACGGGGCGCATTCAGATTGCGCACTTTATCTTCTTTATGTTCAAACCTGGCCACGCAGAGTCCGTATCGTTTGCTGATATAACACAGCACCAATGGAACTGTTCAAGGCATACGGACAAGTAAATTGCTAAGAATTTGGGACCGAGGGTCCCAATAAATGGTTAATGTAAAGGAAAGGTGCGATCGGGAGCCAAACTGACGACGAGCGCTTCGCTATGCAAGGACTTGCATGTATTAAATAACTACATTTACTACGGTACTAAAAAAAAACTCGCTGGCCTGGCCTAGGGCCTAAAATTATACCTGAAAGGGGATGCTAGGTCACCAGCCGTGTAAAAACGTAAGTTTTTGGGAGATGAAATGGTGGCATGTATTACAGGAATGTATTTAACAGAACTCAATTTTTATTGTGGTCACTTATTGTGCGCGGAGGGAACGAGTTTTTATACCTATATGTTTGGCAGGGTAGCTCTCTTATATTGTCACATCTGTCAGACCTAGAGATGTGGTAAGGAGTCATGATAATATTCTCTGTGTCGCTCTGAAAAATATCAGTTCTGAATTTCTCAAGCAATCTAAGCCTAGCGTGTAGCCTCCGAGTCACTAGGGCCTCCCACCTTAATCCTACTAAAAGTTGTGAGACACTATATGTACTCTCGTAGCAGTTTTTAACGAAGCGCGCTGCTTTCCTTTGTATTTTATTAATTTTTTTGGTTAAATTTTTATGACCAGGGTCCCAAATACTCGCGGCGTATTCTAGGTGTGGCCTAACTAGAGCGAAGTAGCATCTCTCACTGACTTATTCTTCCGAGGACCTAGTTTCTTTAATGCTGCGCCACACATGTTTTGTATGTGTAATCCCCTAGATATATAAAAAGTTAAAGTAATTCTAAGATATTTTACTGTATCTGAAGATTTTACGTTTACTCCACCCACAGTATAGGTATGGCATTTGTGTGATGACTTTCGCAGGAAGTGAACTGTGGTACATTTGCTGATATTTAATTTCACCCCCACTCCTGACTCCACGAATGAACATTGTTACGGTCGGATGACAGAGTTTCAAAGTCCACGTCTTCGCTCATTTTACGGTAGATACATGTATCTTCTGTAAATATCCTTATTTTACTGCTAACTCTAGAACTTAGGTCATTAATATAAATAATAAATAAAAGATTATCGGCCCGATCACACTTCTCTGAGGAATACTGGATGTGACTTCGACCATATCAGAGCTAAAAAGATCAATAACTATTTCAAATGTTGACGGCTCTACTTGGTGGAATAACATATCGTGGGAGAATTTAAAAAACACTTAGTAATATTCCACAAAGATTTATTTTCCCAACCGGTTTCAAAGCTGACGCGTAATTTTCAAGGGTACAATTCTCAAAGTTCTTAGGAGGTGCGCCACATATATATCAAACTCTCAAAGGGGGGGAGGGGAGGTTGAGTAAAAAGGAGAGGGGGGGAGGAACGGGGGTGGATAGGGAGGGAGGGTGAGGGTATTGCGAAGAAGCAACCGTCAAGGTGAGGGAAGGGGCTGTGGGTGTAGCACAGAGGTAAACGGAGAATATTTAAAAACAGAACAGTCATTTAAAAGCAAATTACATACGTCAAAAGATACAAGTTTCGCGTTTGAGGGGAGTTTGACATCTACTATTTTGTTGGCTAGGTCCTTAGAGTTTTGAATACCATAAGTGGATTTAAATGAGGACAATTTCCATAGGAGAATATTCCATTTCGTGGACAATAGATGCGCCGGTGCGGTATCGTGGGAAACCACTGGTCGAATAGGAATGTCTGTTTTACGCACCGGCCCATCTATTGAGAAGCCACCAGCAGTAGGTCACCAGCCGTGTGAAGATGTAAAATGTTTGGAGGTGAAATGCTGACATGTACTATGGGAGTGTATTTAAAGGAGCTCAGTTTCTATTGTGATCGCTTATTGTTCGCGGAAAGAACGAGTTTTTGTACCTATCTATTCGGCAGTGTATCTCTCTTATTTTATCGCTTCTTTTAAACCTAGAAATGTACTGAGGCGTCATGATAATATTCTCTGTGTCGCTCAGAAAAAACACCAGTTCTGAATATCTCAAGCAGCCTAAGCCTAGCGTGCAGCCTCCGAGTCTCTAGGGGCTCCCACCTTAATCCCTCCAACAGTAACACCATATGTCGCATTTATCCCTAGGTTTAAGGGAATTACTGGATGGTCAAATCTTTATCTTCTAATGGTTCTCACGATCAAGGCCGAGCCAAAGACGAAGAGAACAGCAGACCTTTGTAGTAACAACTTGCAAACCTAGTGTCTTAGCGATAACTGAAAGATCTCTGTCTAAGTTAATTTGAAGTTTTCATACCGAATAAATAATATTTTCAGAGGTCTCTTTCATATTTGTAGCGTGTGCTAAAGGAACTGAAGGAGAAAAATAAAGAATTGTTCGCCAAAAATAAGGTAGAAATAAAAAACGACAGCTCTGTCAACTGGATAGAAGACTTCAGTGAACTGACCGAACTGAGTAAGCAAAAGCTGCTCCTATTGGAAAAACAGAATCTTAATACGTCCATACAGAAGATGAAATCAAGAACTAAGTTATGTGCTCGCACAAAAACTGTGCTTGATGGAGAAAATCTGATTAAAAATTTGGATTCACCGCATTAAAATACTGAGGGATTACTAAAAATATTTGCTGGTAAAGAGAGATGTGTTGAATAGTGTTGTTTTCTAGTCAGCAAATTTAAATCTACGCTAGATTCACACAAAGTCATCCAAGAGACTAATTGTAATTTCTGTAATCTTTGGCCATCTTTCCACTACATTTTTTCCACTTACTCGTGGTAACATCATGCACAATCTCGAACACAGATCCATCTGACGCAAAAAACAGTAACTTCTTTGAGAATTTCAAATCTGAAGCTTAAGTTTTTATCCTTAAATTTGTGAGAACCCTTTTTCGTTATTATATTTGTTCAATACCCAATGATATTCATTATTTTTATGTATTGTTCAGGTTGCCCGTTCATCATAGCCCACAACGACACTCATGTAACCATCTTTTTTTCTTTGAAAACGAAATACATATCATTTTTCATATTTCACCTTTATTATTTATAACTCTCTATAGTATATCTATAAAAATATATAAACATTTAGTGGTTTCTCCGAATATATCCAAAAAGTTAGTTTTCTCGTCGAAAATTGCATAACCGTTTGAGCTCAAATTTTGCACTGTTTTAGCGTGTATGCTAAGGAATGCTATACAGGCTATGTGAGGTGCTATTTGACAATGTCTACATTTTGTCTTACGCCAAGTGAATTTGGGGAGAAGGGACCGGGAGCCAAACACTTCCAACTCGTGAGTAAACGTTCGTACGTTCTCAACCCTCCCTTCCCCACCTCCGCCCCAACCTATTTTCAACCTGGACGTTCAAAAAAACCTTGACCTTACTTCTTTCATTCACCTGAATTTCAAAATGAAAAGAACACCATCCCCATCTCCCGACAGGATTATTCCAACCCCCATACCTCCTCTTTATTCCGATTTAGATATAGTACATGGGCCTGCCCCTAAAAGTAAAAATCACCTTGGTAGAGTTGATTGTATCAGTTAATTAATTAACTATCTAGAATTTAATTAATTAATTATATTTTATGCCTATGGTTTCCAAAAACGTTTCACCTGAGACTTAGGCTGTCGTAAAATAGATTATCCAAACTTAAAATATTTGTTTTACTTAACACTAAGCAAAGCATTTAAAGGGATTGAGGCCCTGCGATAAGACTAAAAATTATTTAAAATGCTTTATCTTTTTTATAGTGCTAGACGTGAGCTGGAGTGTCATTCACAATGTACATATATAAAATATTTTTCAAATGCAACGGGAATACCCCCATAATAACTATAATATTCATTGAACCGATTTATTGACCTTTATTTCTAATAAAAGCTATAGTTTTGCTATAGTTAAAATATACCGGGGACTTTACGAGACTTTTCTTGAAACAATTTAGACGAATTTTATCTGAAATTAAAGGACTATCTTTTCGCGCTCTTGCATTATGTCTCTCAAATCCTCTTTCTCTATTCCCATTACTTTTTATTTCTAGAAACCTTGGAAACACCAGTGATAAGCATGGTGAACGCGTACATCACGTCATTTCCAGCATGGAAAAATGTCTGGATCTGGAATGTGGAAAGCAAATATGTTAGCAGACTACAGTAAGAACCCCACGAGAATATTCAAGAGGGTCTAAGCATCAAAATATTTAAGTTTATATTTAAAACTACCATTTAGTTTTTTATTTAACACATAGGTATGAATACTTCAAATGTAGAATTTTCATTTGAATGTCACCTGAAAATTGGAGAGAAAATTGCTTATGGAGAAAAACTAGGCTCTTTTGGGTTTATCACTCAAATACTCAAAAGATCATTCCACATACCTCTTAGGACAATACCTTTATTATTATTTTGTTACTCTGAGAAGTTTGATTCCTTTTGGGCTATCACCTTGAACAAGACTGCAAATATTAAATAAGTTATAGGAATGCTATGAACCATCGCGGATGATTGGACTACCAATCGCGGATCATATCAAAGTGGACTAGAAGAGGCAAATATAAATATATGATAACGAAGGAAGCATTAGCAAAGTCAAAGACGTTTGGTGACAGGCGTTCCTTAAAGGTATAATTGTCGATAAAATCAAGCCGGGTTGAACATATTAATAAGTTCAGCCCGGCTTGTTTATTAGTAAAATAAAAATTATGCATATCGAGTAGACCAAAAAATTAAAGCATCTCGTATTTAATGGCACTTGTTATTTACATATTTCCACTTTAATTTATATTATTCCTTCTAGCCAGTTTTTGTGATACATGACGCAAATCATTACACGATTCACAAGTCATTCAACCAATACCAAGAAAGCCAAAAGGCACCTACACTCCTTGTTCCCCGCCAATTCGCTATGATTCTTTTTTCAAATTTAAAACTGCCGGCAGCGCGAAGGAACCACTGAACTCACCTGATAGTTGAGCTTATGTTCGAGGGAGTCGCTACGCGACAATTAGTGCGCAGCGTACTCTGTCGAGGAATTTTCAAACTTGAAGAGAAAGAACGGCTTTCCAACCGCGCAAAATTCTTTGCATATGTCACCGAACAATATTTTTCAATTTTACAGCCATATATTAGTGGTCGGCCTTCTCATATAACTGGCAATTCATCTAATTTCACCAATATACACTATTTACGCACGTAAAAAAAATTATTACGTTTTATACGAAAGACAACGAGGTTTTGCAGTGCTATATTAATTAGAACCTTTAGATAAATATATGAATAAAATTAACGACGAAGTTATAAAAATGCTTCCAGTAGAATACGAGGTATACAACAGTTACGATTCTGTCAAATGTCAGCCAACCAGAAGAAGATCTTCGATTCACTTCTGAATTTCTCATTTCTTTAGAGAACTGACAAATACTACGCGAATTTAAGCATTTTAAAAATACAATTACAATGCATTTACGTAAATTAAACGTCTCTGAAAGGCTGTTTAATGGTACGGGACTGAATATAATTGACCTGCGTGAAAACATCATTCGAAATACGGAGCGTTTTAAAGTTTTTTCACCGCCAGAAAATCCTCGCCATGCACGCAAAACGCAGTCTGAAAAGAAGAATTACATATTTTCAATCCTTGAAATAATTTTACACACGTCAATAACGAAAATTACGGAGAAATGAAAATGGCGATTTTCCCGATAACTCCCGATAAAATTAGTTTCTGATAAATATGTTATCTTTAATTGTGTTTGTTTTAATACAGTGTTGATAATTGTTTCATTTGTTAATAATACATTTTGTTGACGAACAAGGCTTGGTCACAAACTTGGATATTAAATATTAGTGAGGCCGTTCTGAAATTAAACAATTCCGAGGTAAAAGCGCAGTTGAGAGTTATGCAGCCAATTAGAAAACACGTACAATTCCGTTTGATGAAGGGAATCACGCTACCGAGGTATTCTTGATGATAGCCTTCGTTTAAATCATTCGGTCGTGATATAACAGTTTCCGTTCAATTATTTCTTTTCAAGCCAAAGTAGCACGCAGAAAAGACATTAGAAGCTAGAAGTATTTATCGACGATAAGTTAATATTCTATCTAACTTGTAAGTCATTGTGGAGATTTTATTAGCTTTGGAATTCAAAAAATAAAAATGTATCTTCTTATAAAGATAAACTCGTGAAAACCTATGGCAATTAACTTTCTTTCCTGCAGAGGACATCATTTTAAAATTGCCCAATGTTATTGCGCGAAAAAAAAGAAAGACGCATGGAGCGCATTGTATAGGTGGTCAATTATTTACAGCTTGTCGTTGTATCAGATTAAATGACTCTAAGACATGGGCGCCAAACCACCTACTCTCTCCAAAATAAAATGCCTACGGAACAAGATAAGCGCTTGGGACGAAGATCCGTGAAAGCTCAACTCCCTTTGCAGCGTGCTTCATACCCTAAAAGTCCAGTAAAGATGATTCATGTATCCCACTAAGATATGCATCTTCCTGGCACAGTGGCCCCCTAATTGAATTATTTTCTCACTGCCTAACCTCTCTCCTAGGCCACCCATTATTTTCACTTAGATACAGCGTGCTCTATACGTTATGAGCGATGATTCTTGGTGTCGGCGTTTCCAACAAAATAAATGGAAGGGAAGCGCCACTTTCTAACAGACCAAAGTAATGTCCTCCCTAAATCACAGTGACGTGACCCTTACCGTGGTTGTCAAAAAAAATGGATGTGCCTATTGTAGGCGGAGTCCGATGCGTTAGGCCTATAACCTTTGATCTCCGAGAGGAGAAATAACTAGTGATTTCATTCAACAGCCTCAGCTGCACTGAAGTTCGTATTTGAATTGAGATTTTTTTAAACTCAGCCACATAATTTTGTAACAGAAGCATTCTGAGCCACATGAAAGAAAAGACAGCTCATCTTAATAATTACGATACGTTGATCATGTAGTAGTGGTAGTGTGTTTAAAGAGTGCTTCGAGTAACTGTGGTCATTTCGCACCACATACATCACTATTATGAGAACTATTGAACTAAAATACCGCATGCTGTTATATTTTTTGTGCAAATCTGCAGTTCGAGGATATTTCATTATTTTATTGATGTTTTCATAGCTGTCACCCAAAACGTTCTCGATTTCACCTTGAATGAGTAGTGTTTTCTCTAACTGACCGGTACCTGTTCCACTCCATCAAGAGATGTTTGACACTGAGGGTTGAGTCGCATTCTTCACATTTGGGTGGTAATTTCTCCTCTGGAAACAGGTACGAGTGTGTCAGTGCACAATGCCCGATCCTCAACCTGCTGATTGTAACTTCTTCAGCGTTGTTTCTCCTGGTGGAGGTGGACCACGCCAATGTATCAGGTTTTATTGTACATAATTTGTTGTTTAATGTGCTGGCATAGAGATCCTTCCACTTTGTCAGACCTTCATTCCGTAGCGTAGCCATAATATCATGTGGAATTACACGGGCAGATGTTATATTAGTTTCATTAGGGGATTCTTTGGCTGCTGAGTATGCGTTCTTGTTCCCACTTATGCATACATGGCCAGGAGTCCATAAGAATGTAACTTTAACTCCTTTTGAGTTTAGGGACGAGATTAATGCATTTATTCTCTTAAAATTGGATTTTTGGATGAAAAAGTTTAGATATAGTGTAGAGAGCTAGTAGAATCAGTACAAATGAGGAATGAAGAGTTATTACAATAAATTCTGCGCAGAGCTAAGCCTATGGCACACAGTTCTGCGGTGTAAACTGAACACATTGGTATCAGCTTTACCTTGAGGACTCCATGGTTGGTAGATACGACAACACAACAGCAGGACGAATCCGACTTTGACCTACCTGTATACACGGGGGTGAAGTCGGAGTATGTTAATCATTAATCAAATGGTTGTTCAAGTGCAAATTGTGCAATTTCTGAGATAAAAATAGCTTCATTTGAGAAAATCAACTTTATATTAAAATAAGTTGGGTGCATAAGCTTCGACTTTAAGTGACGATAACAGTAAAAACTTAGGGAAAAATAAATATGGATATCAGTGAATATTAACACTACCACTCTATTACTGGCAAGTATGGGCGCAGAGAGCGCAAGAGAATACTTATGAAAGCAGAGCGCAAGAGAATATTTATGGAATTGATAGTTTCTAGCTCAATCTAGGGTGTCCAGAAGCTGGGTATTTGAAAATTCCCTGAGGTTTCCTGGTTTTCCAGACATAATTTGTATTTTTCCAGAAGAAATATTGATTTTTGTTATTTATATATTTATTTATATTTTATATTCATTATTTATATTATTTTATTTATTTATAAGACAAAGTTCGCTATGTTTTTGGGTGATTAAATGTAAGGATTATTTTTAAACTTGCATATTTGGAGGAAAATAAACACAAAACATTAAAATAGTTTGAGAGAAAATCACATCACCACCCTTTCTAAAATTTAAACATTGTAATGCTGGTTCTCAGGAACACAAGGTTTTGTTACAGCCAGACTTTGCTATGAATAGCATTGATAGAAAATGATCAACAACTTAAAAAACCGAAGGAATTAACTTTTTATCCCTATTTTGCTAAATGTGACAATGCAAGGGAAATTTGACTTCGCAACTTGCCGATAAGGGAACGTTCTTTATGCCACTGATTTACGGACTACGACCAATAAGATCAGAATGTACCTATGTATAAAACAATTTACCAACTTTCGGAGATTACAGGAATTCAAAATGCGACAACGCAAGGGAAATTTGACTTAGCAACTTTCCGAAAAAGGCACATTGCTTCCGTTGCTTTTTTATGTATTGACACCACAGAAAATTCCAGAGTCAATTCCATACTTCCCTGAGATTTCCCTGATATTTCCAGTGAAAATAAAATTCCCTGAGATTTCCCGGTCTACCCGGTTTTCCAGAGAGCTGGACACCCTGCAATCCCATGCAAATTCTTATCTCGTGCACATAAACGATAATCAGCGTCGCGTTCACGGTTATTCATTACGCGTTCGCTTACGCTGTCGATATTGCTCAGAAGCACTCACGACAACAAAAACGTGATCGTCATTCTTGTATTTTTTCAGGAGCTAACAATCACTGTTGATGCTGGAGTGAAAATTTTCAGGATAGCATTCCTGGACAATGGTCCTCCGATGCGGTTTGAGTTTTAAGGACAACGACATCCCGAAAGATGGAACCGTGAAAATATCTCAGATCCGTGATTGGCATGTCGAATTTATCGCGACAAGGTGGTCCCTTTACTGTAAGTTGGTTCCCTGCAACAAAACTGGGTCCACTTTGAGATATTCGTAGTAGACAAAAAATATATTCTCCTGTCATATAAATTACTTATGCTTGACATTGCCGGAAGAAATTGGATTTCAGGACAGGCTTTCGAAACCTTGAACCATTTAGCAGGCTAATGCTCAAATCAAGATTCATTATTAAAAATGGGGTGATATAGAATATCATATTTCTCATCTATTCGATGAGCCACTAATTTAGAGCGTGCAGGGCTTGCGCCAACAAAATCACTCGTAAAAAGAATTGTAAGACCAAAAACCTCTGACTTCGATTCAACGAAATTTCTTACACTACGGAATTAATCTCTTCGTTACTGCATAGAAAATTAAATCGGCAGCCTAGGTCTGAAGCAAAGCTCCACTGTCCCTGATCAGTGAGCCAAATCAGACCAAAAGCTTTCAGAAAATCCTAGCGGATAGTGCATGAAACTGAAAGATATGAATTAGCATTATCAAAATCATACCTCTAAGGCAGAGTGTGAGGTCGGATGAAAAAGTAAAAGAGAGATGCTACTTCGCTCTGGTTAGGCCACACCTCGAATAGGCCGCGAGCATTTGGGATCCTGGTCAAATAGATTAAACGAAAAAAATTAACGAAATACAAAGAAAAGCAGCACGCTTAGTTAAAAACTGCTACGAACGAACATATAGTGTTACAGAACTGTTAGAGGGATTAAGGTGGGAGCCCCTAGAGACTCGGAGGCTGCACCAAGGACATAGGCTGCTTCAGATATTCAGGACTGGTGTGTTTCAGAGAGACACAGAGAACATTATCATGACGCCTAACTACACTTCTCGGTCTGACAGATGCGATGAAATAATAGAGATACTCTGCCGAACAGATAGGTACAAAAACTCGTTCTTTGCGAGCACAATAAGCGACCACAATAAAAACTGAGCTCCTCCAAATACACTTTCATAGGACTTGTCACCAATTTACCTCCAAACCTTTTACATCTTTACACAGCTGGTACTACACAAAATTTATATAAATTTTGACCATCCTTTCGAGCAAACAATTTCATGGACATTTGCAAATAGTATTTCAATATTATCATGTTCTAATAGTTATTTTTAACTTGCTATAAATAAGAATTAACTTTGTTTTCCATTTAAACTTCCATTGGAAATAGACTAAAAATTTTCGGGGCAACATAAATAAAATTTCCTTGAAACAAATGCAAATGTGACCAAATGTGGGGTAGAACATCGAATTGAAAGCGTTGGTTTCGTTTATGATGCCTGGGCGATGTGCCATCAAGTGCCTAATATGCAAAAAAAAGTTTTTTGACACTTAATATTCATAGATACGAGGGTAGAACTTGTAAAGCGCGGAAAAGTGAAATGAAATCTATTTTTGAAGCCAACCGTTCTTATAATTAACCATGATAATGACATAATTTTGTCGAATCTATGGTCGGAGAGACTAAAATTATGTGGAAAGTACAAAGCGAGTTCTCTTTTCATGTTCTTATAATTCTATTTTGTCACACCACAATAGGTTTGACGGTGCATTTGTAAGCCCCGTCCCAGCAAACCAATCCATGACTTTATTTAGAGTTAGCTTGTGCAAAGTATAACAGCCTTAAAAGGATAATGGGCATTTATAGCTTAAGAAGTAAAAACTGATTAGACCTTGTCTCAAAGTTGATGCTACACCATCGATATGCATGTTACACTTTAGAACAGAATCCTAATTCATCCCCAGGCGTTTAAAGTTGGTAACACGAGCATTGTCAATAAATTTTTCGCAGTCGATAAGATTACAGTGATTCGTGTTATGAATGAAGTTCCATTTTACCCGACCCGTAGGTGCTCGTCAAGTTTTTGAAAAAATCAGTCTCACTTTTGGTATTTAAAATTTTTATGTTCATGTCACCAACAATAACGAGGTTTCTTCCAGTACTAAATACTAATGGTTCTAGTTCTTCTTGGAACGAAAGTAGTGGATTGTTTTGGTGTCTGCATATACGTAACAGGTCAAATTCAACTTTACCATACTTAAGAGTTAAGCAAACACAATCTGCAGAAACAATTGAAGAATCACATTTACTACATTGAAGTTCGTGCTTCACGTAGACTAGGATACCTACATTGATGCGAAGTTTTTGTTGGAAAGTATTGAGCTTAAGCTGCGAATATTTTGATGGATTTACAACAAGGGTTGAGAATTGGAGTTGATCATTTATGGAATAAAATAAGTATATTTATTTATTTAACAACTTACTGGCGTCATCCATATATACCAAAACAAATTCAGGCTCCTTTTCTGATTTTCTCGTTAAAAATTATTCCTCCTCGTATCCAAAGATACGCATAGTTTTTTGTTTTCTTCACCACTCAGTTCAGCATTGAGAGCACCTTTTTGCGTCCTTGGCACTATTTGATATAGACTCGTCAGTCACTGGGGAAGGTTCCTGATTCAGGTGACGTGTCGTGAAGTTCCGCTTCACTCTTGGCTTTGCAAAGAGGTCTTCCTCGGTAGTTTGATTAAGAAATCTCACATGGATTCCTCCAGGGCCTCCATCAGATTTTGGTCTGAGGCGTAAACATGTCCAAGAACACTGCATAAGGACGCGACTCTTGATGCACTTTCAACCGTCTTTTGCTGAAATCACTGTCGCAAGTTAATAGCGTTCCAGAACCCTCCGATAGGTGGCTCATCTACCAAATGGATCCTTGTTGAGCACGAGTAGTTAATTGTAGTGCAGGGAGACCGTAGTGCATACGTGCGAAAAAACGACGAGAATTTGGCTAAAAAATGGGTTTGCGGTGTTGTTTTGTGCCGGGGTGCTCTACAGGGTACGGGAATACAAGGAGGAGGAACAAGATTCTCGGCGTAAAGAACAAAAGTCTGTTTAAGGCTAATGTGAGTTGAGTTGAGCGGCGATTGTTCCCCTTACCGCATGGTAGCCATTACGGTCACATGGAATTGTGAATTTATAGCACTATTAATCTATGAACGTATTTCAAACGTGATGATTTTCTATTTATTCGAAAGTATTCATCAGTCGGAGTCTCAGCATCAAAAATGGAGGAAGGCTATTCCTCGAAAGAACAAAGTCCAAGGGAAGGAGGATCGGGTGTGTGTGAGCAACATTTTCCCCCCGAGGACACGCAATAACCTTGTTTTCATATCTAGCCCGCCGGAAGCACAAACTTGCGAAGATTCTATTCGCAAGTTTGACCAACCACTTCAGCTGATTCGCCATCATCAGCTGATTTCGCTAGCGGAGGTTTCGAAATACGAAAATTGGCATCGCATAACCGGAATTGAACTAGCTTTCGTATTAATTGCATGAATTATTATTTCAATGCTGTTCCCTTACCTTGCATCATAAATTAGAAATTTTAGGGTGGAATTCGGAATACGGATCCACCGATCACATCACCTAATGCTGTACGCCTTTGGTTGCATTTGTTTATTTCGCGACGCTCTCGAGAGTTTTCTCGTCGATGGCTCGGTACCTTAGGTACTACATAAATGTACTATCCAATGCCTTAAAGTATTACTTGCAGTATAAATCTTCGTACTGGTGGAGAAAAAGGAGACGTAAAAACACGTATAGTTAGCCCAGAGACGTCTGAGATAAGGATCAATTACTCAAACAGCGCAGCCTGTGGCCAAAAGTGAAACTTCAATTCATTCACTTTCATTGGCAGAAGAGTGGAGATGGGAGTTTTCCGTCCGAATGCAGTGTTCTTGAACATGTCAATACACTTCTCACAAATCCCAACCCCTTATTCCACACCAATTTTACAAACCAGCTCACGAAGATTTTTTTGTTGACGAAGGGGAATGCCATGGATTTCTACGCAATTTTGGAGAGGACGTTGTTCTACATCATTTGTACGATTGATAATCTCTGAATTTTGCATATTTAACACCCAAATCTCTTTGTATTGAAGCTGTTCATGGCACTCATTCCTAATTTGAGCTTCAATGATTTCAATGACACTCTCATCGACTCTTTTATATAACTTTTCAATCGGTTCACCAAGATCCTGAGTCTTTCGGAACTCCTGGTTTCGAAGAATCCAACAAAAACATCGCCTTTTTGTTGTTCCAGGACCAAATACGCCACAGCAAAGAGGAAAATTAAAGCAACAACATTAAAAAATGATTCATGCGTTTCATCATTTTGATATTTCATTTTCTATCGCCAATTTTTGTCCGTAGCAGCGAGTAGGCCAAAAGCAGAACTTATTTTTCAACTAATATAGTTGTCTTAATCTCACTGTATGAGAAATCGTGACCAAAAGCCTGCAACCCGAAGACTAATTTGTCGTAGCTCTTCATTTCACCCTCTAGTCATAAAAACCCATATCTTCCTTCGCAACTTGCTTATTTTAACAACCATCAAAATTGGTCCAAAGTATTTCTATGAAACGAACGCCCTTCCATAGCAACTCCTCGGATTTCTCGTACATTCTAGCAGTTTTAAGAATACCGATTCGTCTCAAAATTTGTTCATTTTATCTCATGCAAAAACATTATTCGTGCAGCTTAAAAAATGGATTGATTTATTTTTGTTTCAGGAAGGTAAGAGGTGATTAAACCAATGCGAATAGAAGAATGATGGAATCTAGACCTCCCGGTGAGGAAAAGTGCTGACACTACAGACGCGTAGTCAAAGGTTTTAAGCTGCGCTAAAAGGCATTCTAGCCTTTTTATAACGAATACTTTGTATACTCACCTTGTAATTTGCTTGGTCTAATTCAGATTCTACGCTGGAGCGATATTATAATTTCTCGATTTTAGGGATCTGAAAATGAAACCTTAGTCAAATCATTACTTTTTGGATCCACATTACATTTACTCATTTATGACACGAATGTGAAAGCATTGACGGGTAAAAGAATGAGTTAAGAAACATGATTCACATAAGCCCGTCTTCAGTGGTAAGTACAATGAAAATGAGTTCAGAAGAAAACGCTGATGGACTTGATGTTCGCAAGTTGCACTGAAATTATAGAACGTATTGCGAAAGGATTTTGAGGACACTATGCCACATAATCAGCTCCCATTTAGTCAGGGCAATCGATATGCACCTACCCGCATCACTTTCACATATTTTGTAATATATGGGACACGTATTTGAGCATTCATCAATTGTATAAAAATCTGTGTCAACAAACGAAATAAAAAAACCATAAACATTTCATTACGTAACAAAGGGCGACATTTTTTCGTATTGAATATGTTTCGAGTGGAATAAGAGGGACAAATTTAAAAAAAGGAATATCTTTTGTCAAAAAAACTGATGGGAGCTTCGCCATTTGGAAAAAAGGGAACAAGAAATATGTTTGTTTTTTCTTGCCATTCTACGATGCCATCATTTCGTTTCCAAAGCATCAAACGCCGATCCGCCGCTTCGCCAAATTTGCGGCAAATGTCAATTATCCACAATCAGTGCCATTGAGAGGGAAGCAGGTGAGGTGAGTGACGAAACTCAATTTGAGAACGATTGCTATGCACAGACATGCGGGCTAAAAGAAATCAGAGTAGCGCAGCGAGCCGCTTGAAGGAGTAAGAGCAAGTGAAACATCGGATGAACGCTTTTATTATGCCTTTAATGCCAGGGACACTAAAATATCAAACTATCTTATTGAAGTTCCACCGCAACAAAATATGTCACCATTACAAGTACGCATAACATAGAGGGAACGTGACCTATCTTTCTGCACAATCGGATCAGGAATCCTGTCTTTCTGTTCAGCTTTCCCCGCGAATTCCAATTCAAATAAAATGGGATGCAGAGGAGAGAATGGGTAATCCTGAGGAGAAATAACATACTCTAGCTCCATAAAAAAGGGCCGTATCTGCAAAAAAATTATGTGAGATGTAAATTATTCCCATAAAAGAAATGGCAACAATATAAAGGCAACGAGTTACATGTGATTTCTTTATTCCTGCGTGAATGCAAACTGGTGGAAATTTGAGCACAAATACGTCCGTGCGAGAGAATCACGCCTGTAATCGGATCCTTCTGCTAAAATAACTTTTTATTTGAAAAAATGTTCCTTAAATCTTCAGTGCGGTCACCTTTTTCACATTCGAGATTCAGGTCGCTGGGCATCAGACACCCAGGATAATTAATCTCTTATTTAATGAGGGCAAATCAAAATTTTAGCATTAATTTTTTCTAACTAATTTTATTTACTGTATTAAACGTATCACATAGTCATTTTAAATGTTTCAATATACTTGTTACTATTTTATGATGCTTTCGTCGTGGTCACTCTCCAGCAGCCTATCTATGCAATTTTTTTGCATATATCGCCAATAATTTCCATTTCTCTGACCGTAACTTCTAAAAGTATATGTGCTCGATTTTATCCCTTTCATAGGCCATATTGAAATCAGAAAGTTACATGTTTTAAATCCTAGAAACAAATAATAAAATTTCAACAGCCGGAAATTGAGGAATTTGAAAATAAAGTTGAATTTCACACCAATTTGAAAAACTGTAAGTAGGATGAAAAATATCGGCGCCTATATTTAGTCTCTCGCTATTTCCACGAAAGCTGGACTCCTCAACAGAATTCACTCGTCTCCAGAAACAGGCTGGATTTTTGCACAGAAAAACACATCACAAGGAGATAACTCTAGCGATGGTACATCTCTTCGGCTTAGAGATATTTTTCAGATTTCTCAGAGATGTGTACGTAAGGGAATGATGAAATAGGTCAAAATGTTACACAGGCACATAGGCAACCATAACATTAATTTGAAAGACGTCAGATGGCTTGGAAATAACCATGAATATATACTACAGATTGTTATCTCGTCGCCAAAAACTGTTGTCTAGAATTCCGTAAACAAGCAACGTTTTGGAATGTGGTGCCGCCTAGTGATGAAAGACGGAAGTTCAAATGTAAATAGAGTCGATAGTTTGTAAATAATCACGTCGTACTGGTTTTGCCATGAATATACATGGGTATTACGTACAATTAATAATGCAGTGGGTAAAAAATGTAGTACCAAAGATTATATGCACAGGAAAGATGGTCATCTATTTGTTAAAAATGGCGTATTAAGTTCTTCACTGCTACGGTGGTGACCTCCATTCCTTGAATCGGTCAGAGAGAGAACTACACATCTTGAGGCGGGAAATTTGACTCGCTTCCCAGATTTTTGTTTGATCTATGGTAGCTGAATCACTGCCGCAAGCTTTTATAATCTCTATCAATGTGCCAGTTTCATCACACGAATAGCAACAACATATTCTTGCGGCGATACCTGCTGAAAATTCACACATAAATCAGGAAAATCACAAACTTATTACAGTTATTCAGTTAACCCCCCAGAATAAAATTTCCGACTCATGATTGTTCTATCGTATGCATTTTATTTCGTTAAAATCGGTTAACCCTTCTTGAAGATACAGCGTCCTAAACTCAACGGACTCGACTTTTTGAATAGACAGTAGGCAATAATTTCAAACATCTAAATCCGTAATATATATTCATGGAACTAACAATAAGCAGCAAAAATCAACAATGTGTTCACGGTTCCTGCACAGATTAGCCATAGGAAAGCCTCAAACTCTGCGCATACTTTGTTTTCATATCGAAAAAAAAATTGAGTACAAGCTGCGAAGGTCCCCTCATCCCCCGACGTGAGCCATAACATAAGACGACATTTATTTCGTCTGGACTCAAAGAGGAAACCATGAGACCACGGCTAAGAGAGAGAAAAATTTAGTCACACCATTTCGGTCGGTGGGTGCTAGGCACCCAGATCTGCAACAAATGTCTATTTTAAGACAGAAATGAATCAGATCAACCTAAAATTACGTTCAACTAACTAACGGCAACTTAAAATATGGATTTTTCGATGTGGATGGACATAAAAAATAGAGCATTTTAAAATCTCTCCGAGTCTCTAACACCTAGGCGACCGTACACAAGTGTCAAAAACCACTTGCAGAAGACAAGATATGCATGCATCACTTATGCATAAATAACGGCAGTATGAACTCAATAGGAACTTTGTAGGAAAGGAAGCTGAACAAACTTTCTTTTTAAATCGTCTAATTTTGGTTTAGATCCAAAATCCCAATATCTTTCACAGATTATTTAAAACTCTCTTGGATTTAGAGCTGCTATGAAAATCGTCTCTTAAGTGCCCATGTGTAAGAATGTAGAGGGAAAAGTACCGATATGAATTGGGAAGAAATCACTTTCAGCGCCTAGAGACGTTTTTTATGATAAAATACGCATCGATGGACTTTTGTTTAGTTATTCAGTCACTCGTATTTAATATCGAGCAGTCAATCAACGACTGGCATCAAGATGAAAAATGCTATTTAGGTGACTTTCCGCATGAGAGTTGACTTCTCGTGTAGCGATATCTGGAATCGTATCGCCACTTGCATGGCGTCATCCGATGCGATGCAATTTTGTTGCAGAATCGATATACCACTTGCAGGTAAAATATAGTCCAGTCAATTTTCCTTGCAAGTTTGAACATCGGTCGATTACTACCACTGTATTAACCCCAAATACATGTTATGTGCATTTCCACTTTAAATACCCATTAAGCAATGAATTAATTTCTGTATTTCTTCCTGCACCTTCTCTACAGAAGCTGTAGTAATTGGAATTCTCGACAGCCACAGATATAATTTAATATCACAAACGTAAGGAAAGGAGGAGTAACGGAATAGTAAAAACGGAAAAAGAAAAGAATAGGAAGAATAGATAGATAACTTTATAAACAAATATTTTTTTAGAGGGACCAGATTGAAACTCTACAGTCCCCTTTCCATCCAAGTACCTTGTCACAAGGAGAGCCAGAAGAATACATACAGTAAATTACAGATTACATAATTTTTAGCGGAAAAAATTGTCACTATCAAGTTAGAGGCATAGGGAGTATATTTTTTTCGTTTAAAGTTTCCCATAGGGAATATTTATGACTAGGGTTGACAAGGTTTAATTGATGGCGGACTTTCTCATAAGAGTACCAGTTGTCGTTGCCCTTCTAGAGCGGAATATATTTGAATAAGAATTACGAGAACGAAGAAAAGTTGATCCCATTCAAGGACTAATTTATAGTAGCAACCGGCGAAACGCCTTCTTCAATGAGATGAAGAGATGGCGATGTAAAATAATTTTTTTAACATTTTGGTCCTAATAATGCATTGATTTGCCTTTGCCAACGTTTCGATGTAGTTTATCGTAAAGGTTATAGACGTAGAGAAGCACACCAAAAGAAGACTAGGTAATCAGGGATACATACATAATTACCAATCACGCCGTTCCCTTCCGGGGTAGCCACAGTCACAATTTTTCACTCAAGAATACGTATTTGTACACCTAACTCTGCTTCAATAATTTCCTCCATACTGACCTATCCTTGCAAACCTCCTTTGCTTCAGTTACCCCCATACACTTCTTCATACACGCCCTCTTGTTTTTAAGACTCCTAATATTCCTCCTCCTAAGAATTTCCTCAACCACATTTAACCACAACTTTCTCGGTCTACCTCTCCCTCTCGCAACATTCATTTCAGTTTTATATATCTGTTTCGCTCTTGGACTCTCATCTATTCTCTCAACATGGCCCAACGAACGGAACACACTCTTTTCTTATATATGTCCATTACTGGAGCATCTAACCCACATTTATTTATTACCCACTCATTCCTGAACCTTTCCATCCTACTTTTGCCGCAAACACTCCTCAGATAACTCATACCCACGGTGTTTAGTCTACTCTTATGTCCATCCTGACATACCCATGTTTCACTACCATACAACAAATTGGGGATAAGCACACTTTCGTACACGGCAATTTTCGCTTCCTTAGACGGGCACTCATTCCTCGGTAATGATGGGTATTGTTCATATTTTGAAGGACCCCCAGACTAGTGCAATAGAAGATACATTTCTAGTCTGAGCAGAACATATGCCAATATGATTCCATGTAAGTTGCAATACGGGCTTGGTTTTTATGTTTATTGTGATACTGAACGGCTGTGATGGGTGAGATTGTTTCTGCTCGGATGGTTTAATAGTTGTAATTTTGATGCAAAGAATTTCTTTGCCTTATGATTGTCTGATGACAGTTGTTAATCATATTCGTTGAGTAACAAAAGTATGCAGTTGCTAATTAAAAGTTACCGATATATTTCATATTTGTTGCATGATTTTCCAAATTCTCTAATTTTTTAACTGAGCATTTCTTAATAGAATGTTTGATTCTCCACGTCTACCCTGATGATGATGATTTAAAATTAAATCAAAAAGTTGGCACATGCATCTCGAAATATTTTATGAACCAAAATCCTCAAAAAATATATTTTTGAGGTTGAGCAATGGAAATGAACGTTGCCGTGAGTGGCTCTGGGAGAGATAACCTTGATTCGAAGTCAAACTCCGCTGGGACATGTTATATCCATTCGTCTAGCCACGAGACTGACTCCAGACACCTGACTCCAGAAATTCAATTTTTTTCTCCCTCCCCGCCAGCCCGCCAACCTCCTTAAAATTCTTGGTGGCCCACCGCCCGTGCCTTGGTGCACACCGGCCACTTTCTCCCACCCAATACTTTCGCCCACTTCTCACTCTCTCCGTCTCTCCCAGCAGTCAACTTTTACTGCTTCGCCCAAACGTATATCCCGTGTCCGCAGCCTATTTTCGTCACACACGACATGGCAGGCTGAAAACTCTCATTATGAGAGTTTTCATTGTTTCAAATTTCTAGAGACACTTATTAAAGGTCTTTAAAAGCTCAACAGCGAACGGTTTTCAAAAATTTTCCGTTTTCACTTTTCTCTGTGTTTTTTGTGCTCACAATTCCACGGGGAAATTTGTTTAACTTTTGCAATGTTGAATTTTCAGAGGTGAGATGGCATACAAATAAAGCAAATATTCTCTAATCCAAACAAATCTGCCCATATATGTGGAAGTTATTACATTAGAGTGGCCTAAAAGCACAAATTATAATGAGATATTCTCCGCTGAAAATAAACTAGCTCCAGGAAGATAATTTGTAATATTTGGCTATATTTTCCAATATTCTTTCATTCAATTTCCAATATTCCAAATTCTTATTCTTCTCCACTACTCCCCACCTTTCAAAAAAGAAAAGATTTCCCGTGAAGGCCCAAGGAGTGAGAAACACGCAGTGCTTTTGATGAAAAATGGAAATCAACTTTTTAATTATTAATTAATTATTATTGATTAATTTAATTAACCTTATTACTACTTATTAGTTTAAAGTTGTTTAGATCTTTGTAAAAATATAAATAACGAATTGGTAGTATTTTAACTGAATAAACAATGGGATAGTGTAACAGAATATGGTTTCCTGCAAGATAGTTCGCAAAGTTCTCTTTTTTAAGGGCATAAATGTGTTAATTGTGTTTTTAAATACCCCACGATGCCATAAGCTAATTTGTCACCTAAAAGAGCTGATTAAGAGAACCTTAAAGAAAGGAGGATATTCATTACGCATAATATATATAGTAATGAAAGATGGTTTCGCAATGTCAATGTGAGATTGTTGACATGTTGACATAATTAACCCTAGGTATTTAAACATCTTCAATCGGGATATATTTTGAAGCCTTATCCCTGAAATATTCAACACTCAAAACAATCTCTTAGTTTTCTTTATATCTACTGCAAATGCCTTGTCGACAGCCCATTCTGTTCAAACCGATTCCTGAGTAATACCAGATCTTTTTTCTACAACAATTTTCCTTAATTCACCATAGTAATTTCAAGAAATATTGTCTGCGTAAGCTATCACATTCCCGTGAAATGTTTGGAGCAAACATTTGTTAATATATACCAGGAAAAGGATAGGATCCAGAACCGAAGCGTGCGGACAACCAGCCTATATAATGTTATATTCATTGTAGTTGTTACTCACTCTAACACTTTTTAATAACAAAAAACAAATATCCATTAAACCACTGAAGTACGATAACCCTGATTTCAGTGGATGTAGTTTATCGAAGAGGATATTGTGATCAAGAGTATCGGACGCCCTATGCATGTCAAGGAATAGGGTTCGTGTATGCTGGTTAAGATTCAATGCATTAAAAATGCGGAAAACAAATGTAATAATTCGTCTTCAGTTCCAAAGTTACTCCTAAATCCAAACTGTTTTGGGCTATTAAACAGAATTTAATGAAGAAAGTTAATAAGCCTTTTTTACATTTATTCGCAATTTTTGTTAACATTGAAACTCTCCTATTGACTTGCATTGTCACGGAAGCTATTACATCAATTGACTGTTTGACGATATTGGTAAATTTGCATTGGAATTCCAGGGATTTACTCACGGGGAGTGATTATACTTAAGCAAAAATTTTATTTTCAGTAACTTGTTCTAAATATGGCGAATGACGGTATTTTTTTAATGGTCATAGGTGAGAAAACGGATACCTACCACAAGAGATACTAATTACAAGCCAGTCTCCAGTCTTGAGGCTTCAATTATTTTTTGTTATATATCGTTTATTGAAATTACTATGATGCCTAAATTTTAAGCAACTATTTTTGTTAATACATTTGAGGAGAGAATCAGCCACCCAGGGTTTTATTATTCTTGAACTTTTTCAGCTTTCTTGGGAATTAAGCCGTCTGAACAATAGAATTTATAAAGTCCAACATTACAAAAAAGACTCTTGAAGTATTGTGTTCGTTGAACGCTGGAATTCAACCAATTGTTTTTCCCACTTTACATAATTCATCTGAATTTATTTTTACAACAGTTTCATCTTTGACACTCTGATACCTCGAGACATCATTGCTTTTATTACTTGATAGGTTGAAAGTGATCCTAGGATTCGGTTATACCCAAATGGTCAACTGCAGCTAGCATTTTGTATCAAAATGTGCTATAAAATGTAACAAATACATGGTCAATGTACTTTGATGATAATTCGCTAATTCTAGTTGGATAATTAATCAAACTTGAAAAAAAATATGCCCGCATGAAATAAAAATAATATTCAGAATCGGCATTTGAAACCGGGCAAATTAATACTAATGTCATCAACCATCATCATATATTTTCCACCGTTAATCAAATTTGGTTCTAATTCCTGTAGAAATGAAGCGACGGGAAAATTCTGATCCCTATAAATACTAGCCAAATCAAACTCAGTCTCATGGGTTTTCATTGCTAAATGAACAAATTCTAAAGAGCAGCTTATGACTGATTTTGGTTCACACAGAAAACCGGAATACTACGTAAACTATCGCGCGTCTAGCGCGGTTATTTTGACAGTAATCAACAAACAACTTGTAATAATTTATTTTTTAGAAATCAATTTCGTGTTCATAAATCCATAGATCAGATTCAGTTTACATTCCGTTTGGCCCACATGGGGCAGCAAGAGGTCAAGGTTGCTGCGTAGACTACGAATATTTTCATTATTTATGAATAGCGAATGAACACAATTTAAAAAATAGTTCGTAGCGGGACACATCATGATTTATTTTACAATAATTTCAAATCAGCCATTAAACCTGGTCTATTTCTTCCTCACCCCCGCTTACCCAAACTTCTCCCCTTCATCACCGTCTCCATCATCCCTCATCACTCGGCCTAACCGCCGCCACAGCCGTCACCTCATTACTCTAGTGTAATGAGGACTGAATTGCTGTGAGATCTCGCTCAAGCTAACTTTATACTGAATAAAAACTCATTCTCTGCGGCAAATACGACGATGAAATGCAAAGAAATTGACTCGCAAATGAATCTGCCCGAACCGAAAATCAAAGTGGTCTGCGCTTTGGCCCGACAAGCAAAAGGTCCCCAGTTCGATTCCCGGATTAGGCTAACTACCTCTATTCATCTACATTTACATCTACACAATACCCCGCAAGCCGCCGCGTGGGCATGTGGCAGGGGGTGTTAGGTCACCAGCCGTGTAAAGGTGTAAGTTTTAGAGATGAAATGGTGACATGAATTATAGGAGTGTATTTAGTGATCTTAATTTTTATTGTGGTCGCTTATTCTTTGCGGAAAGAACGAGTTCTAGTACCAATCTGTTCGGCAGAGTATTTCTCTAATTTTGTCGCATCTG
Organism: Ceriagrion tenellum; assembly: GCA_963169105.1. Classification (NCBI taxonomy): domain Eukaryota; kingdom Metazoa; phylum Arthropoda; class Insecta; order Odonata; family Coenagrionidae; genus Ceriagrion; species Ceriagrion tenellum. Next base: position 7,579,491 of record OY720644.1, read on the forward strand.
TCAGACCTAGAGATGTAGTGAGGAGTCATGATAATATTCTGTATGTCGCTCTGAAAAATATGTTCTGAATTTATCAAGCAACCTAAGCCTATCGTATAGCCACCGAGTCTCTAGGGGCTCCCACCTTAATCCCTCTAAAAGTTGTGAGACTCTGTATGTACGCTTGTAGCAGTTTTTAACAAAGCGCGCTGATTTCCTTTGTATGCTAAATATTTTTGACCAGGGTCCCAAATGCTCGCGGCGTATTCGAAGTGTGGCTTAACCAGAACGAAGTAATATCTCTCTTTGACTTTTTCATCCGAGGACCCTCCTATTTTACGTTTCCTACCAAACCTAGTTTCTCCAATGCTGCGCCACATATGTTTTGTATGTGTAATCCCCACGATATATCAGAAGTTAAGGTAATTCCAAGATATTTTACTCTCTCTGAAGCTTTTAATATTCTTATTTTTAAGCTTTTATTATTTAATTCTTAAAGTAGCTTTAATTTGTTTAATTTATCAAAAGTCGAAGTCGATTTTGCTTTTAGGTTCCTTTAGCACCAGCTGGGACACCTTCTTTCCCTCTCCCTAACGTCCACTTTAAGCCTTCTGCAAGAGTACGTCCTCCAAACCGTCCCTGCTATTCCTCCCGTCCAGGCTTCCTCTCTCGATCTCCTTTCACCTTTCACCCCTCGCATTCCCACTACCATAGCTTCTTAAGGTAGTCCAAGCGAAATATCATTTTACTTGGAAATCAATGAATTTGGTCTCATTTCAAATTAAAATATCTCACCTATCCAATGACACCAAAAATTCTACCCCATACCACATTACTTTCGGAGATATTTGCCAAAAAATACCAGCCCTTTTACTTGAGAAATGGTACGTGCATGCATTCCAGAGAGACATTATTTACAAAATGAGGTATTTATAACACTTAGGTGTCGTAAACAAACTAATGGTGTGTAGTTTGTATGTTTTCTCAACTATATTTGAAAATTAAACATATTGTCACCGCCATAGGTTCTTGAGTATCACAAAAAACCTTCCGTTTTGAAGGAGTTTCAAACGCACCGTGCCAAATAAATGAGTCAAGTTAAAGACTTATTTAGAAATTTTCATTTAATTACCTACAATTTCTGTCATATAAAAATATATTATTGCACCATTAATAATGCAATGTTTAATTGATGTGCCCTGCAGCTGGTGAAATTAAAATTCGAGTATAGTCTCTTTTATGACTAGGATGATAGGATATGACTAGGAACTATCTCGCTCGGATTACCTTAAGCCTTCTGCAAGAGCACCAATCTGTCCGTACTATTCCTCCCGTCCAGCCTTTCTGTCTTATCTCTCCAACCTTTCACCCCTCGAATTCCCACCACCATATCTCCTTCATACCACCTCCCTCAATCCGTGCCACAATCCCAACCCACCATTCACCTCCTCCCTCCACCCCTGTACCCCCCCACTCCCTCCGTCCACCCACCCATCCACCCTCCCGCAACCAACCCCCCACCACCTCCCTTCATGCCGCGGTATGGGCTCCCGACCAAATGCCCTCGAAATCACAGACGCGCGACATCTGCTGGCTACGGGCGCCATTGAACTTTCTCCACGGGCGCTCAAAAGATTCTCTCTTCCTCCAACCCCCTCACACCCCTCCTCCGTCCAACCCTCCACCCTCCCTTCCACCCTCTCCTCCTCCCCCTCTCGCATGGGAGAGGCTTCAAAAGCGTTTTCTCGAATCTCCGTCCGTGGCGGAGGGCGTCCGTGGCGGAGGACGAAGAGATGGGAATCGGTGAAAGCGACGGATGGCCTGTGAGCAGTTTTTCAAGGGAGAGTGAGGGGACAAACATGGTGTTGGAACCCAGTACGTAGTTTTAGTATTTTTTTAGGGACTCGGCCTGCCGTGAATAATTCCTCTAATCTACGATCCAAGCGGCAGAGTGAGTTATATCAACCGAATGAAAAATTTACACCACAGCATTGGTTTCTCCAAATGCATTGTATTCTATCGATTATAATTAACTGAGATATATACTACTGTAGATAAATTGTAGCATTTGTGTAACAAGATGATATTTTCATATTGTGTAAGGACACTACTTGTATGTTTAGTTGAATAGCCCTTTGTATATATTATTCTCTAATATTTTCATGTAACTGCCGGAAAGTGCCATATCCAAGGAATGGCAACCCCATCACTGGAACTCTCCATCAGGGGTGACTAATTTCACTCTTCTGTTCAATTTATTATTTTTTTATTTCTTGTTGGAGTGTAGTTAATATTTATTATTACTATTATTTTATCCTTCCTGCGAATAGCAGGAGGGTTTCTTTAAGTAAAGCACAAAGTAGCTTTAATATGTCTAATTTATTAAAAATTTGAAGAATTTTTCTCCAAGATGGCCTCTGATCATGTTTTCAATGTATATCAAACTTCAATACAACAAAGCGATCTCGACCATAGTCTCCTGAGAAAATTTAAATGTGAAAACAAACTCAATATGCGGTTGATTTAACCGGTTCCGAATTACTTGAAATAATCGATAAATAAACACTGCTGGAATAGACGGACAAACATATGGGATAGCTTTCAAGACAACAGGCTTTTAAAAAATCATGGAAGCTAAGACCAAGAAGGGAATACATGAAAATGATATATTAAAAATATATGCAACGGAACCATGTAGTCAAGAAGCGGTTCGAAGAGAATAGAATACAGTGTTATGCAGCAACCACAGTCTGCCTGTGTCTTAACCGGCTTAATACATTCGCTGAAGTGTTGAGGAGTAGCACTGTTTATAATAATGTTTCACACTAATCATTCAAAAGATACACAATTTTGTGAATCAATACATTTAATTTACGCCTGATTAACTACAGAACTATTTACTTAGCTAAAGTCAATTTCACACGGGGGAATTACATGTAATTATGAACAGATAGCATATACATCCACTCTAGAATGAGAATAATTTGCAAACAGTTTTCAACGAAATTTAAATTTCTTTTCGACCCTTGAGCACAACTCTAACACTTGAATGTGTAATGTATGTTTAAATTTGCAATAATGAGATAATTTCAAAAGGTTTCCTATGCACTTCCCTCACGAGATAACAGTATTAAAAGGCAAAGAGCAGTTGCAAATATCAGTGGCACTCTAAAAATTTCTAAGTTCTATTTCTTTTCTTCTAAAAATCTAATTTTCTGAAAAGCATAAATATCGAAACTAAAATTTAAGTTACACTAAAGAGTATCCGGATCTAAAGATATCTATTAATTACGAGGCGCATCCAGAAAGTAAGTTTCCCTATTTAAAAAAAAGAAGACATAGTTACAGGAAAAACTTTATTGGAAACAGGTACAGGAATGTTGCAGCTATTTTTCGACATAGCCAACACCAGAATTGAGACACCTGTCGTAACGTGGGATCAACTTTTGTATTCCTGTGTCGGAGAAGTCTGTCGCCTGTGAATGGAACCAGCGTGTGACAGTCGTCTTCAGCTCTTCGTCGTTGTCAAAACGCTGACCGGAGAACAGGAATTTCTTGAGGCGCAAGAAAAGATGAAAATAGCTGGGAGCAAGATCAGGACTGTAAGGTGGATGATGAAACAGCTCCCAGCCGAACTCCTGCAGAACAGTTGCTGTGCGCCGAGCCCAATGTGGACACGAGCATGTTCGGCTGGGAGCTGTTTCATCATCCACCTTACAGTCCTGATCGTGCTTCCAGCGATTTTCATCTTCTCTTGCGCCTCAAGAAATTCCTGTCCTCCGGTCAGCGTTTTGACAACGACGAAGAGCTGAATACGACTGTCATTCCACTGGTTCCATTCACAGGCGGCAGACTTCTCCGACACAGGAATACAAAAGTTGATCCCAAGATACGACAATGTGTCAAATAATACCTGAAACATTGCTGTACCTGTTGTCAATAAAGTTTTTCATGTAACTGTGTTTTCATTTTAAACAAGGAAACTTACTTTTTGGATGCGCCTTGTACTTTCTAAAGTTAAGCTAAGCGGATATTCTCAATCATTTACCAAATTTTTCAAAGAAAATATTACTCGCGAACTCCATGAAACTTTAATTAAAGACTTCACAGTGAAGGTACAGTCAATTGCAGCCAGTTAACCGCTCAATGAAAGTGTATTCCATTTGACATGTAGGGCGCGACGCTTCAACGACAATCCTAAAGAACGTAATGTGTCCTCCCCCGACAACGATTTTTTTGTATCTCAAACCGTGTAAACATCCTCTACAAGAATCTTACGGTCAATTACCTCTATGCTCCAACAGTTTGAAAAAATACTGTCGCAGATGTGAAATTTCCGGGTAGGCGTGCTTTTCGAAAAAAATTTCACCGGTGGAGCAAGTTGAAAACTTTCCGATTGAAAATACTCTCCGCTCCGACTTTGGCTCTAATTACCTTGTGGTTACAGCTATTGAAACTGGGCAGATTATTAAACTACAGTAATCAGGCTTCTCTGTATCGACGAAAAACAAATGTTAAATATCCACTTCCCTCCAGAAAACCATTTATAGGCTCACTATGAGAACTGATGGTCAAAAGTTATTTTTTTGTATAATTTTTTGCAGAAATCCCACACTTAAGGTAGTCCGAGTGAAAAATCATTTTTACTTAGAAATCAATGAATTTGGTCTCATTTTAAAGAAAAATATCTCACCCTTCTAATGACACCACAAATTCAACCCCTTGCCGCTTTACTTTCGGAGATATTTGCCAGAAAATACCAGTCCTTTTACATGGGAAACGGTAGGTGTATGCACTCCAGAGAGACATTATTTACAAAATGAGATATTTCTAACACTTAGATATCCTAAAAAAACTAACAGTTTATAGTTTGTATGTTTTCTCAACTTTTTTTGAAAATAAATCATATTGTCACCGCAATAGGTTCTTGGGTATCACAAAAAAACCTTCCGTTATGAAGGAGTTTCAAACGCACCGCGCGAAAAAAATGAGACAAGTAGTTAAGTCAAGTAGTAGTTAGTCTAACTTACTTAGATATTTTCATTGAATTACTTACAATTTCTGTCACATAAATCTATATTATCGCACCATTAATAACGCAATACGACAGTCCAAATTTAATTGATGTGGTCTACAGCTGGTGAAATTAAAACGTATAATTCGAATAGTGTCGTTATTATGCCTATGGAGCTATCTCGCTTGGACTACCTTAAATGCATGGGTATATACAAACAAATTCCCGAGGTATTGTTATTTCATGGCATCATATTTTTCTGGTGGTCTTCATTTTGAAAAAAAAACATGTTATCCAAAGTCTGTCTTCACGTCAAAATTGATTGATTTACTATAAATTTTCTCATGATTACGGATGTTAAAGCCTACAATTCAGCAATATTTTATGTAAAATTAAATGCAATACCAATATTTTTTAACATAACAGTCATGCTTTACGCCAACGATGAGGCTACTAATGTTTTACAACACTATGTATTTCCAGAAACAACCTACGGAGACCCATTTCATTTTTTGAAGTCCACTTACTCTAAGCATTTCCCACGAAATAAGTAAATACAATGTGGTTTAACTTCAAAACATCTTTGGCAAAAAACCATAAAAAAGAAATAAATCAAAAACCCATCGCCCCACAAAAATTTGCCCACTGCAACACTTAATGAATCGACAGGACTGAGTAAGCGTATGCTGACGACTTTAATATTTTCTATGTGAAACTCTTTTTGCAATTAAAACAGGCCACCAGAACTTCGAGCCTGTAAAATATTTTTCCTGAAATATGTTCGATTGTATATGCAAATTTTATGCAATGTGGGGCAGAAACATTCAAACATAATACGATATAAATAAAATCAAGCCCAAATAAAATAAAACGGAAATTTTATATTCCCTCTTCACCTCATCTGACAGAGGTTATCAACGATAAAAAGAATTGATACGAAAAAAGGGTCCAATATTCGGCAGTGATCACCGAGCACAAATGGTTTGAGCTATGCTGGGATGACCTCATTATGCCTCAACACTCTTTGTATGGCAAGCAGTCCCTCAGAGAAAATGAAAGGTGTCCCAATTCGTGTCACACCCACAGCGCGGTGTCTCAGTGCCAGTGAAACTGAAGTCCAACGCGTATATTCTACTAAGTGATGAATTGCATACACTCAAACGACTAAGTAAACGAGAGTAATATGATTGACATTCAATTACACCGCAACAGATACTAAAAGACCAAAAGGTTTAACAATATTTCTAGGATTATTGGTTGATTCATTTAATTTACAGGATAAGAAATTAAAGTAAGTCATAGCCACTCCAATGTCTTTCGCTCTTGAAACATTTACACCAAACTCCTTATGCCAACTGTACAAACTCTATAAGTTCTAAAACTTGTAATTCCGTACACCTGAGCTCGCTCTAATACAAAATTCTCCGTTAGATCTGATTTATTCAACGTTTGATTGAATCTTCAAGGTCCATTTACCCTTGCATAATTTGAAAAATATAAAAAGTTCCACGGGAAATATCGTATTTTCGAGAACGACAGATATTAGCCAAAGCCCAATTAAGTTTTCGCAATGCTCTGTTAAAAGCCTAGTGTCAAATACTGTGCCAACAGACACCTTAGTCCTATCCGTAAAATCTTTTTCATGTGTTTTGGCATCGAGTGGAATATAGAAATCATTTTTCAACACTTTTCACTGACTATGTCACCGACAGCAAGTGACATAGAGCAATATTTCATCCTCTTTTTTGGGGAGAGGTGATTAAAATTCTCTTTTCAAGTTTTTCATGCTCTTCGAGCGGAGATCTTTGAAAACCCTCCAGCATACTAAGAGGGCAAGCTGATAATGATTCAGTATTTCGGCCTTGCATCGGTTTGGATGAAAGAATTTGAGGTCACTGGCACGACACGCAGTTTTCGACAGATCTGGGATTCGTGAAGCAAGGACCACGTGGTGCGTGTAAATGCCGATATGGGACGATCACTCTCCATGTCCTCCGAATCCCCGTCCTTCAAAACCATTGAGAGTTTGACTTGCGACCATTCCAGCCGTGTCTTCGAATGCTGACCCGGAAAAAAAATGTTGCGCTCCAATCGCTCGTGGAACCAATAATTTATCGACTCAATTATTTCACAAGTCATCATCAGTCCTTCCACCCCATTACCAGCCAACTGCAGCACAGGGGACTCAAGGATATTTTATCACGTCACATATCGACGGTTCTTACGTTGCCTTCGGAGGTAAAATCGAAAATTGAGGATTATCAACACAATATATATTTAGCTTTAATGTTGCAAGCGTATCAAATGAAAAGTAAGTAAGAACCAATACCCTAGAAGTATGAAATTATTCTGAAATTATAATAATGAGATGTTTTTGTTAGGCAGTTCAAATATGTGTACCATGCAAGGTTTTATCTAGGTATTCCCACTGATCAACAAGTAAACTTTAGGTAAATAATAAATGGAGAGTAGTAAAAGAGCCTTTATTGAATATTTGTAAAGAAAAATTGAATACTAACAGGGGAGAAACGGGCTACTTGGTGTAACAAAGAAGGCTAGAAAGGTATATTGATTCATGCTAGGTTTTCATTATAAAAAAAGAATACTAAGCGTCTGATATTGGGTCTCACACTTAAATCTCACCAATATCCTCACCACCACTGCACACATGACCAAACATAATTGGATCGAGTCAGGCGATACTTTGTGAAAAAGTGGCATGATTAAATAAAACTTGAACGATGTATTTTTTCACACTTTATTTGGAATGCCAAACGCTACCGGTTTCGACACTCTCGTGTCATTTTCAAGGGTACTCTGACATTATACTATTCTCTTGGTGAAAATATATATGGGCTCGCCACCGGGAGAATGTCAGAGTACCCTTGAAAATGACATGAGAGCGTCGAAACCGGTAGGGTTTGGTATTCTAAATAAAGTGTGAAAAATACATCGTTTAGGTTTTATTTTATCAACCATAATTGGCTAGAATACTCTACGCTCTGTATGCCGGCCATCTGACAATGCGTTGAATACCAAGGAAATTGGTTGGATGTAAACCTTTCTATACTTTAAATGCTGAAATGTAGCCAACCTATCAAGGAGTATATGAGTATTCTTTTACTTTTTATGTATAAATGTCGAAATCGGAGTTTCGGAAGTAGTTCGGAAGTCCTATCAGGTCATTTGTCCCATATTACTTTCACAAATAAATATATCATTTTATTTAGAAGATATTTCATTCCAAATCGTTAAATCGTTGCACGGCAGCAGCCGAGGAGGCGATTCTCATTGGAAGACCCGGATGCACTTCACCACACGGGAGAACTGGTGTGATTGTTACCACCCGCACTTCACGTCTTGCCATCAAGGAGTTTTACCAATTTTTAAATTCAACGAAAATAAAATCAATTTTTTAATCCATTTTGATCCTTCGGGCGGGATACGAACCAGCAACCTATGGCTCTACAGTCTACAGTTTGAATTTACAAAACGGAAGTCAGTTTCTTATTAATTGTCGCTGAACTTGAGGTGCCGTGCGCGGGCGGACGCTCGGATCGTCCGACATATAAAGCTTATCACGGGGTGGGCCCTTAATTCCACGTTTGATTTATCGTTTTCCATAATGAAAACTGCTCCAGAGGGGTAATGTTCACAGTTACTATCCTAAGAGCGCGCTCCATTTGTTGACAATAATTAGTTAACCACCAGACAAAACCTGCAGTATAACGATAATTGTTTTCCATCTCATTATTGCTATTTAAAAAGCAATAACGTGAGCCAATGCATGATGGAAAACAGAGACCATGCATCTGAAATGCAAAGCCTAAACTTTTCCCTTTCCCCATGCCATTTGCTTCCCTTTCCAGGACCGATTTCCTCTTTTCCAGATCTCTTTCTTGCTTAGACCAAAATATTTTCCCCTTGGACTTCCTGCGGGGCTGCAATAACTTTTCCGACAAATTCTTTGATTAAATGCCGCATCAAATTCACCGTGCTCCCTTATCGCATGCAAAACGTATCGTCCGTATGTTGTTTGTGGGATTTTTTTTTCCTTTTTTAAACCGACACGTTTCTCCCCGCATATGGCCATCTTATTATTTTTCTCCTGCCACTTATAAATTTGGGCGACACGACAAGGGAAGGCAAAATGTCACAAAGGAAATACAGTGTGAATAAACATCTATTTTCCCAGGAGCTGAGAAAAAAATTATGCTATCTAGAACAAGAGCACTCAAAAATCTGCTGAAGATTAAAAAATTCATAAAAAATAAAAGCTACCAAATTTCATTCATACTTGGTAGAGCAGTCCCTGTACTTGTGCTTAATAACTTCCCATTTTATTTACAACTCACCCCGGAAGAAGAAATGTCCAGAATTTTTTTATTTTCAGCAATCTGTAGTAGTATTATTTATGACAAACATAAATAACAATATGTTTAAATATCTTTTTCGGGCTTCCCACTGGATAATATATTCTAACTGCACCAACGTTTCGGAACACGACCTGTCTTCCATTCTCAAGGCGTGTGTTATCTCTGTCATGTCCGATATAACACTGATTTTACACTGTCGGTTGATGCCCAAGAATGGAGGTTACAAACCGTCTGATTGGGCGAGGTGTCCCGCTGGCCGTTGAAATATTAGTCAAAAGCATGGTCGAGTTGAATTATATTAAATAGTGTGGAATGAAACGAAGCACATATCTCTTATTATGAGTGAAATGTTTACAGGGAATGAAGTGGATACCTAAAGTATCCAATGATGAAGACACCCGTGGTCAAATGTAAAATTCTATGAAACATGGACGTGGGTGAAAGAAACAAATGGAAAAGGTTCTCAGAATCCCAACGGCAGTTGTACATTCTAATTTTCATTTTACGACTTGAGTACTTAACAATTTAAACAAGTCATTGGTGTGTGGGAAAAATAAGGAACATTTGGCTCAATAAAATTGAAGCCATTCAAAATATCATAAAAATGTAAGCATTTAAAAAAGGAACATTCTCGCCACTGCCAAAAGACAAGCGTGTCTATTCATTTTATTTGAAAACTGCTCGGCAAATATTGGAAATCAAGTTTATAGATGGAGTCTTAAGGAGGTATTATTTTCAGTCTTTGGAAAATGATATTTTAGAGATCAGCACAACAGCAAATCAGATATGGAACAGCATGGAGCGAAAGGAAAGAGAATTTACTAATGCAATGAGGCTATTCAGACGCAAGGGTGTACATAAACACACTCTAATGCTGCGCACGGACAACACATCAATTCAAGGTCATGCCTATAAAGTAGCCGACTGAATTAGAACTAATGTCGCAGGGCGATATATATAAGATATGAGTTAGAGGTGTCTACAGCTCAAGGATCGAGGTTTGACTAATTGAGACATGCGCAAGTGATACCAAGAAATGGATGAAAAATTGTGGAAAATGAGTCAACATGCTAAACTCCTGAATCGCATCGGCGTAAATAGGTGCAATTATTTCGCGGAAAGGCTTATGGAAACAGCATTCAATGTACAACTACGTAAGAAATAAAATTACATAAAAATAATGCAATTCCTTAAATCCTTTTAGCCTTTTTTACTATATATACTGCTCATTTTTTGAAATTTTTTACCGTGATAATGTTACTCTGTAATGAAACCATGGTCGGTAAAAATAAAACCTTATGTGGAAACAGCCAAGTTGTAATTTCTTCAGACGCTCCTATTATGAAGGATTTCCACGAAGTCACGTCCGCTACCATTACTTTTTAACTATTATTTGAAAAGATTCAATGGCTTTTGTAGAAGGCAACTGGCAATAAGATAATAATTTCTGTAACCTTCATTCACCACATTAAAAAACATGTATTTTTAGTGGAAGAATACGCAACACATTTGACACATATTCGGCGAGGAATTATGCGACTGGAAATATTCCAATATTTTGCAACCACGACCGAACACCTGTGATGATGTCCTCTTCTCCATGATTGAAGAAACGAGATATCGAAGTGACAAAAGACTCACCAAAACTACCAAAAGCAGTTAGAGAACACGCAAGACGGGGACATATTTTCTTTGACGGTGAGAAAAAACTTCCAATTTTCAATATAGCTCACGTTTCCATGCCTTTAAAAATGTTTGATTATTAATCCGAATGCCAAGTGTGTCAAGTCACTTGTTTTGAAACATTTTTGTGATCCGCTTAACCGATAAATACGAAAAACTGCCTTTGAGATTACCGAACTATATGATTTTCGTGAGAATTCGTAAAACGCAGTGAGATTTGCGAATAAAAATTGAAACCAAGTGAAATATTGAAATGATTTGAGAAGTTATCTCATGTCCGTCAAGAAGAAATAAATATTCCATGTTTAAATGTATGCAGTAAAAATACCTTGTCGTGTCACTTAAAACAACAACAAATAACAATCCTAATAAAAACTAAAATTAGAATAAATTTGCAAAAATCCAATTATTATTTGACTATTTGTATACTGTAAAAAGATAAGATGAGGCTTTAGTCAGTAACTGTCGAAAGTGAACAGAAAATCTTTAAAAGTTTTACAAGGGCTGAATTTGGAGACTTTTAACACACAAGGGTTACGCTCTAAGCAAACGTAATAAGAATGATCATTACGTAGCTCAGAAGAATGAGAACGACAAGACGAATACAAATTACCCCATGTATTGGTTCTTTCTGACAGGCACAAGCGGTTCAATGAGATAAACTCACTTTCGGAACGGCAAGTTGAATAGTTCTTTCTTCTCGTACACCATTAATGTTGATAAAAGATAAGAAAGCACTAAACGGTCAAAATACATCTCAATTTTCCTCTCTTCTATCTTCCTCATTTGTTCTTTAAACCATTTTTCGTATAGTTAGTTCGAACTTCAGCCCTCTTATTGCATGTGATTAGGCTCGTCTCTCGTTATTCGTCTCGACGAATTTCTCTCCCGACTGCTTTTTATGGTCCGCGCTAATGAGTGGTCGGGAGATATCTTGGTAGAGAGGCGCATGAGTGGTGTCAAATATCTCTCTGCCATAAACCATGGAGGTGACTTTAGAAGTACAGTAATCCCTCGGTCTTCATCGAATGTCGTCGGTTTCAGTTTCCATCGATTTTTTCAGCAAAAAAATTCTCTAGTTTCATCGGCGTCCCCACATGATATTGTTACCAGTTTTGCGAAAACCAGGGGGACAAAGCCGTTGTATGCCGCGCTTGCAGCGTGTTCAATGATAATGTCTTGCTCCATTCCATGCAAATGTTAAAGAAGGGGGTAAAAACAGGCCTCTTTGGACAGCTTTCTTGTGCGACGTGGGTGCACCGAAGCTGGTCCTTGTGCCGTAAGACTAAGAAGGGAAGTGAAGGCGAGAGTGTTTTTTATGTCTTGTGATGTATGGTCCTCATGGAGCGGGATTCTGCTTAAAGACAATACTATCTTTCACCCGTCCTCAGCGCCTTCCATAAAGTAATCTTTTACATTCATTTTTAATCAATGAATTATTGTTTTTAGTATGAAACTATATGTTATTCTCTGTAAAATGTGTTTTTAGCATCCATTTTTTTATTTATAATACGAACTGCTTATATTTACATTGACAAATATGGAAATAAATGCTTCGGTTTTGTTGGATGTAGAATTCGACGTATGTTCTCGGATGGATTATCGACGAAAACCGTGGTATGGCAGTAATTCTTAGACGAGGATGCGCGGCCGGTGACCCATGCCACCGTCTCTTACACACATACATGTATTCATTTAAGTTCTGGGACATTCTGTCCCATTGGAACATTTACAGCGTATAAAACAAACAATAATCAACAGTCTCGTTTGTACTGATAATTTAACAACAGAGAGTTGCCAAGATATTGTTTTAACATATAGATATTTAACATAGACATAAGCATAAGCTCCAGCTGCTAATAGTTGAACACATTTTAGTAATTACAAAGACAAAAAACAAACAAACAAAAATGAGGCCTTAGGATATAAAAATATTGAATACATATAAGTAATATATAAACAAAATAAACTGATTCACTCATCTGCGTTAAATCATAAATGCAATACATTTTATATTTCATTGATTTGCATGGTGGTTTATTACGTTATATGTGTGTACAGGCGTTTCTTGAACAAATTTATATTCGTGGAAGCCCTTTTTTCTTTCGGTAAGGCATTCCATAGCTTACAAGAAGTCACATAAAAAGATCTACCGTACACAGCAGTACGAAAATTCGGGATTAACAACAGTTCTGTGTTTCTCGTCAATCTTTTATTGCGTATTTATGTTAAAAATAACTTAATTATATAAGTATCTGGAACACTTTGTGTGTATTAGTTCGTACATAAATAAATTTATTTGATATTCTCTTCGCTTATCTACCTTCAACCACCTGAGTGCGTCATAGTATGGCGCGATGTGTTTATCAACAGAAATATTAAATATGAACCTAATTCCACTGTTTTGTAACCTTTGTAGTTTCTGATTTAGTTCAGATTTAGCGCACCGTCTCTTCAGGTGGGGGCAAGCGAGGAAGTGCGCCGATATAGATGACTTCTTTCGTTACCTTCTCATCTCCCGCGACTACGACAATGGACGCAAAAAAACAATTCGTATGACAGTGAGATGGAGAGTGGGAAAATGTATTTGAATTGCCACTACGGAAGTGTCGTCCTGTGGCGAGCATGCTTATCATCCACTCCGCTCATCACGCGAAAGGGTTCTCTCTTCTGATGAAAGGACTCGAAATGCCGGATCTTCCCCCCATTGTTTCGCCTTTCCCAACGGACGGACGTGTCATGCGTGATATCCCGTGATTTTTTGGGAAAAATAAGCGATAAAAAAGTCTCAAGGAAGTGACACGCTCTCAAAGGTTCCTTAATTATAAAATGTCAAAAGAGCACAAAGTCCGCTTCTAGCGCTGAGATTGAATTACCCTAAGAGATGTTCTCACAATAAAGTGTAAAAGTACAGTTGCGAAAGGTTAAAGTCAAAATTTTTCTACAAAACTATATCTTTAGAAAACAATTGCCTGATAATCCAATGGACATCAGTCATTTTCAGGCATGATTATGGCAATACTTGGAACACAGACATCCGGAAAAATTCTCCACCCCCAACCTCATCCCCCTCCTGTCCTAACTTCCATCCCCCCTCCACCTCTTCCATTTGAGCCAATACCTAAAAGCCGACAAATAAAGTAAGTCATATTCCCATGAATAAGTGACCAGCAGTGGATCACGAAACGTTAGGCCAAACCGATACCTCACGCGGCATTTACCCGTAATATATTTTATTTTATTAATCAGCATGAGCCGCGAAAGCTTCCATGAGGAAATATGTGAATCGTTGAGGAATAAGGTGTTGTAAAGGAACAACGAGACTCAAATGGAGTGAGTGAATCTTTAATGATGAGCGGGGGAGGAGAGATGCATGAATAAAAACTCGGCAGAATACAGGAGATAAACTTATTGGGCGCGTAGGAGACGTTTCATATATCCTCTTTAAAACAGCAGTGGAAGGTAACATTAACGAAAAGATGGCCGATGCAGACCAAGCGAGGAATGTAACGGGAAAACCATAATTATTAGTATTAAAGGTGATCAACCGATTGACGTAGGTTTTAAGGAAGATGATATATATTTATGATACCATTTGCAGTCGATGGCTCTTCTCTCAATGCATGACGTCACTTCGGCGTATTTTCTTACCCAACATATCTTACCAAAGATGGCGAAAACTTTGGGATCGAACGAAATGCCATTTTGGAGCCTTCCCCTTTAACCTATCCCGGGAGAGAACCCCGAATCATCTCTCAGAGGTGTTTGTATTTAGGTCTAAAATCACCCAGAGGACATTTCGCTCAAACCAAAATGTTTCTCATACCCCGATTCCGCGAACAAACAATTATCCTAGATGATTTAAAACCACCTACCCAAAACTTGAAAAATACGGATCCGATGCATAAATAGCTCTCATAAAAAGTATTAATATCTCTTTATAATGCAGAGTTGTGATTTTCTGATGTACCGGTGCAATGTCTGTGAGATTAGTTTTGCAGTACACTGTAAATTCATATTTTCACGATTAACTTGTATCTGGAAATGCTTTTCAGCAAAACTAATTTGCCGTTATAACAAAGAAAAACTGATAATTTTAGGTTTGTAATGAGTAATAATACAATGAGCTGAATCCGTCTGTGTATGGCTAAGCCTTTGCTTGGCACACATGGGCTCCAGGACTGAGACCGCGGAGGCGAGTGTGAGAAAAATTCTAAATGTTTATGATTATTTATGGGCGCGTTTATAAATGTCTATCAGTTATTTTTTCAGAATAGTTAGTTAGGTATGCACAGATGGTGAAAATACGGTTTCGGTCAATCTGGAGGAGGTGTCCTTGAGAAACACTATTTTACAATTTCATAAACTTTAAAAACAAAGACAACAGGAAATTCAATGAAATCAGTTTTAAATAGCATCCATAAAGAGTAAGCCTTAAAATTAGCTGTGTGTTGTCACTTTACAACAATTAGAAGCCGAGATAAAAGTCCAAACATGATTTAGGGCACGCATTTTTAGCAATAATGTGAAAAATCTAGGACGCAGAAATCACACGAAACATTTTCTCTCATAGCGGTAACAATTTTGAGGCCAAATGCCATCAATATGGCAAGTGTATAAAATCTGAGGCGCTAAGGGACAATCGTTTGTCATTTGAGGTATAATGACCCTATTTATTGACTTCGGCTTTCGAATCCGTACTACCATCTACCATTGTCTTTTGCACCCTTTGCTCCAAGTAACTTCTCTGCCCACTCTTTATCTGCTCCAGCGGTTAGAAATCCTCACCCACAAAAGCATATCCTTACCCCTCGTCCTTTCAGTCCATTGCCCTTTCTTTACTCTTCACCACAGATCAAGGTGGCTGGAGCGATTTTCTTCCGAGCCGAGCACACCATTTCACATTAAACAACACAAAATTCATCTTCTGACTCGTAGTAAGCCTCTCAGAATCTTCTCAGTGTAAAGAGTATAATTCAATAAATATTAATCTTATGATAAAACTAAACACATGACGTTTCACAAGGCATAAGTCGAATATCGCCATATCTTTAAAAGTCTTTTAAACAGAACTTTATTTGATTGGACGAAGAATTCGACGTATTGCATCTCGATTCGTCAACGCGGAGTGAACGCTTTATTCGTCAGCGCTTACGGATGAAATTATTATCGCAAGTAACTTTGTAAGACAGTGTTCCGAAAGACTTGTGAAGTCTTCGTCTGCATTAAAATTCGCGTGCGAAGACTTATGATGATTGTGTAGCATGGATAGTCTTTGTCTGCCGAGTGTCATTGATGCGCTGGCTTTCGAATAGGAACGAAAAGAATCGCCCATAATAGATTAAGACGGTTCTCCCGCTGGATTTCTGCAGAATCTTATCCCTCAATTATACCGGATGAAATGATGAACTTCATTTTAGAGGCCAACAAGTTATAAAACAAGTAAAAGACAATTTTCATTTAGTTTCAAAGAATTGTTAGATAAAAGTTTCCAAGATGGTGGAAGGAATCATTACAGTTATCGTGATTTCATGTCGGAAAACTTGCTTCGGAATAATAGTCCTTTGGATTGCATGCATTTTGCCATAAAAAATTATGACCACAATCAAAGGCTTGATCAGACACATACATGTAAACTTAATGGTTGAAGGCGTAACTTTGAGGAATGTTACCGCAGACATGACGAAAAATAAAAATCTCTTAGTAAATTCCACACTTAAAACTTATATTCCTGACCTAGGTTTCGATTGCCATGCAATCAATTTCAAAGGTTTGAAAATGATTGCAAGCACCTTTGAAAAAATTGCAAGGCAATCGAAACCTAGGTCAGGAATATAAGTTTTAAGTGTGGAATTTACTAAGAGATTTTTCTTTTTCGTCATGTCTCCAGACATACACACCCAAACACCCGTTTAACTTCTTTTCGGCGAAGTCTTACCAATAGAATTTTTGTGGAAAGTTAAGTTGTGCCTTCTAATGATGTGGGGAAATTATTTGTACTCTCATGGCAAGCATAAGCCCGGCAGCTCACACGGAGAGGTATTGATCAGGGAAGTTGAAGTTGGAAATGGACAAGTCTATATAATAGTTTGTACTCAAAAGCAGACAAAATTCTTCTGAAGTTTTTTCGGGTCGGGAACGGATCGTGGTCCCACCGGACCAATGGATGGTCAAATCGGACCAATTATAGTCAAAATGTGAGTCCCTTCACCTCAAAACTCCCCGTCTACCCCGCGTATCCATCAAAATTTCCAAAACCATGGAATCGTATTTTATATGCATACATATATTTTTTACAACTACGGGGGTACGAGTGTCAGTGACTTGTCTCCTGCCATTTCACCACTTCCGCTCTCTTCCCCTCTACACTCGTACTCGCAGAGCGGCCGCTTATCTGAGTTAATACACCGTAACACCAAGAGCAAAAGTCAAAAGTAATATCAGTAATTCAAACAAAATTCAATATTTATGAACACCAGGCAAAGTATAAGATACTGTTCAATAACTGCGGGGCTTTGTGTTGATAGTTCCGCAGCTCTTTCAATAACTCTTACGTAATCGCAATTGTGTTTCAAGTTAGGCTTTACCACGTGTATAGAAGTAAAATCACTTAAATACAGCTGTTCCATGGCATTGTTTGCAAGGTACCTGTGTGAATAACTCATTTCTTAGAGCCTTAAGGAAGCTAACCGCGTGTTAGGACGCCCCTGAAGTCACCTATTGGATTAGGGCACTCGCCGCAAGCGAGCGAGCACTAGGTCTGCGTTCTCATCCCAATCCATGAAAATGCTTATTCCAATGTGTATTTCAATTAATTTAAGAAAGTACTAGCTAAGTAGATGCACTATGTAATAGAGGGAGACTGTGTCGAGCCTTTTCAAAAAGTGATTGCCATAAAAGCAGAAGCCATGTGTTTCGGATCGAGGATGGGGCGACGAGAGAATGTGGGAACCGATACGCAGGAAATGGAAATGGATGAAAGTGATCCGCTTGGTTAGGTAAAGCCGAGAGAATGAATACTAAACGAAAACGAGTATTATTTTCACAATAGTATGAATGAAAAGAGAGGAAGAAATAGACCGAAAAGATTCGAGTGAATGCGGTGGATATGCAGTTTAAGAAAAGAAAAACTTTACATATTCATCTTATAAAGATTTCACTCACTTTTTCGGCCATGATTTCAACTAGAACCGTTACTTTTAAGGATTAAATAGTTTACTTCATGATAATTCCGGTAATGAAAATGACAGTACAAGTCAAAGCCCTGGCTGGCAGAGTGAGTAAAATCTTTTTTTTTCCACAAAAAGACGCCTGAAAGCATTACGTCTACGTGGAGGATGTTTCCCTCAAGTGAGATTTTAAGAATTCTTAAGAACAAGAATGCCTAAAATTAAGCAGTGCACGACAGTAACTGAAGCAATATAGGTAAGCTAGGATAGGGTTGTATATAGGAAATTATTTAAGCTAAGTCAGCCTCATGGCTGACATCTCTAAGAGTTAAACTTTAGTGACAGTGCTGTCCCCAAAAAGAAGCGGTGTGAGGGCAATGAAGGTGGTTATTTGAAGACAGTCATGAAAGAAATAATTAACTGAAAGAATTATCTAGAATAAGCTGGGAAGAAACACACTAACAAGGGAGGAAATCGATATATTTTTTTAAGTTAACAGTTGGCCATAAAGGTTTAAAACGATAGTGAGATAAGGCGATGGACTGGAAATCTTCTGCATAGCAAACTTCTGTTTGATGACTGCTAATAAGAACGGGTTCAACATCACGTATATAATGTTCATATAATTCCCATAAAAATAGTGAAGAAAAACTTGTCGTATAAAGATGACGTATTAGAAGAGGTAGCGAGTGCCAATGACCTCTAAAAACTTCTAACTTCCGAGTCTGAGCAAGGAGTTCAAAGCAGAGTGACTGAGTTAATACGCCATAAGACAATTCCCGGAAGCCCGGAAAGAAATATGCGACGGATATGTGGAATTCCGCATCCTTCAATTGCTCGAGCGGGAGAAGCCGTTGAGTTAGTCTTCCGCGATGGTTCGTTTTCATTCCAGCGAAAGCCGACGACGCGTCGCCTTGTTTCTCCCGTCGACTTCAACTTCCGAATGCTTTAAATGGGACGTTTCCTTCCGTCGCTGTGTGCGGACGTGGACAAGTCATGCACGTTGAGAGGTTTGGGAGGAAGAGACGAACACTGCTTGCGTATTAACGACTCCACCTCCGCCACTTTCACCTCTCGCGATCCCATGTTTATTCCGCGGTGGCTATATTAGCGACTTGATCGGAAACGAAACAGAAATCAACTTTCCCAAGTGACTTCGCCGCGAGCCCTCCATTTGCATTATTCTACACGGGGAGATGCAGGAGAAGTTTTGAGGTCCAAATTCATGGAATTAGCGGCGGTAGCGGAATAGATGATTGGGGATCGGTCTTTGATTTCCACTTTCTAAAGTCGAGAAAAAATTACGAGCTTCGAGTTAACGTTTGAAACTCTTCCATGGAACCAGAAAGGTGAATTTATTGCTCTCGTTCATCATTCGAGCGATTACGACCTGATATGATGGCCTAAAGTTAACAGTATACGCGTAAATAACATTAAAATATATTGTACTCGTGCACAGTTTATTCAACAATAAGATATCCCTGAATTGAGTAAATAAAAGGGTTTGTCGGCTTTAACCTGCGTAGATCGTGAAAACCTTATTGTTTCGTTGCTCCGAGTATAAATGGTGCTAAAAATGATTGCTTTAATTAAAACTACATATGGTTAGATTAATGCTAAGATTAAGATCAGAATTGTAATATAATATTGTAATCTAACATTTTAATGTAATACAGTAATCTAACATTGTAGAAATTATTCCTAAAAAATTCGTTGCATTCATTGCTGCATAGGAAAACTATGAGGAATTGTCTCCTAGAAAAGGTGTTCCATGTTTGTTAAAGTTTTTCGGAATAAAATTAGAATTTTTTTAGTGTTAATTCTGGTTAAAAAAAAAATTTTCACAAGGAGATTTTTGTTTCACGTACGAAAAGGTCATCCGAAAATTCCAAATTCTATTATCTGACGGTGCTGATTAACTATTGACAGTAATATAGCATTAGTAGCAAATTGTTGGATGAGGAATCCTTGTTTCGTGATCTATGCTTGACTACATGATTAGAACAGAGATATTTGAATACCTTTATACAAACCATTTTTACAGAGTAGAACCAGTCTAATCTCAATTCATTTCCTCTGTCAGCCTTGACTTTTAATGCATATGAGTTAGGAATGGTTTTTATTTCTTCCTATCTGGGATACATTTTCAAAATACCTATTTAAGTTTATTTATCTTTAATTTACATGTTTCATATACGATTTTCATTCCAAATTAGCGAAAGAGAATCATCATGTTCAAAACGCAAAGTAGTGGAAAGGAGTGAGTAGTAACGGTAACGGTAGTGAGGATAAATTCATAAAAATTCATTCAAATCTATAACAGTAATAGCTTCGGTTCCTCAACCACTATCGAGTGATCTGGGAATGTAGACAATAAATTCGAAAGTCAAGATGCATAGAATTTAGATCATAAAACTGTTATCTGTAAAATAAGCACCTTTTTATTGCAACGCCCGGCGAGTTGCCACAAGGACATATGACATGGAATTCAGGACAGCAGTCATTTTTGCCGTTAACTATACAATATTATTTGACGTAGATAAAAAATCAAGTTGAGTGAACGTTAAAATGAAAGCATTTTCATTCCCTTGTTGTCTTCCAGATCGTCAAATATAATGGTCTACGTTTGATCTATTTGTACCCCACCACATTATACTCCAATTACATGCTTTGTATGTCCAATTACGTTATTTTAATGAAGAAAGACAAATATTATGTATCATTTTTCGGAAAAAAGTTTGATTGCACTACGATATATCACATTTATAGTGCAACGACTGAAACTCCGTAAACTTCTAAGCAAATAGCATGTTTAAACTTGAGTGGAACGCTGTGTGCTCCAGAACGTTAGCGTTACGGATATTAAGAAGGATATTACCTAAAAGTCTGATAACTTGATAACCCTTAGTATTTTCTCGTACTTTTGAAAAGTTAAAAATCAATCTGGCAAGTTGAAGCTGACTTGAAAATTAAAAGCTGATTTCTATCTTCATTAACTATGGAGCATTTTCAATGTTGAGGGAACTGATGAGGGAGTGTCTGAGTTGTGATGTAAAAAAGAGGCTGGCGAAAACTCTCGTATGGAGCTCTGAAAGAGGCTGAAGAAAACTCTGTATGGGTCGGAGACTTGGTTATTAAGAAGGGAAGACGCATGTAGACTTGAAGCGTTTGAGATGTGGGTGTGGAGGAGGATGAAGAGGGTGAGACGGGTGGCGAGTAGCACCATCGAAGAGGTATAAGAATGTATAGATCTCGGGTTTCCAAAAGGGGTGATGGTGGTTTTTGGCACCGACGTTGCGATGGCGTAGTCTGCCGTCGTCCTCATGGTGATAATTTTGGCCAGGAGTGTCATTTTATATATGTTCTGTGGATGGATTGTGAAGGAGGCTGTGGGAATCAACAAACACAGAGACAACATCAACAGAGACAGGTTTTCAGATCAGCAATGCGTGGAAACCAATCACGAGTCTCATAAGAAAAAGAGCGGGAAAAGTGGGCCAATCAGAAGCAAGCTAGTCCATCCACAGAGCATATACTAAGTGACACCCTCCTGGCCAAAATTATCACCCTGAGGACGATGGCAGACTACGCCTTCGAAACGTCGGTGCCAAATATCACCCAAATATTACCATTACTCGGTTGGAAACCTGAGACCTATACATTCCAAGTATTCGCCGGGAAAGCCTTAAATCTTACAGAAGAGGTATTGGCTATGGTTGGAGAGGATAGGAAGATGGTGGCGGATGTCCGGAGGTGGCAGAAGAGGTGAATAGAGTACATACTGAAAAAAAAGGAAACGAAGAAGCGATGAATAGAAGGGAGAGCACTGGTAAAACGAAGGAAGAGTATAGGAAGTCCGAACGAAATGAGAAGGAGACGATATTAGGATTTTATGAGGGACCTAATCTTGGATAACCTAGGAAAAAAATGATACGCCGCAAATTGGGACATTAGGATAAGTACCGTCCAAAAACCCACCAATGAGTCGGTAGAATACAACAATGAAATAAAACTTGACACCAACCGCATAGATAGCTGTAGTACGGGGAAGTAGCACGCGCGGTTGTCATGAATTCACCTGAGGGAGGTTTATTTCTATTTCCGCAGACATGAGTCAAGTTATTAACCTTCAGGAAGATAATTTAAAGAAATGAATTAGCTAATCACTTCCCAATAGCATTTTTTCCAGAGGGCAAGTTGATATGTAAGGCAGTCAGATGTTTAGCAGGTATTTGTTTAAGATTATGTTTTCTATCGTGTCATATTCTTTACCCATTGTCTATATATTAAAATTACTGTCAAGTAAAAGTTGTTGGATTCGGTTTACTTGCAACTTCAATTTGTCATCTTCTCGAATAAAATGAAATTTTTGGTTCCAGGAAGAAAGTAAGGTTTGCATAAAACTTACTTTCTTGCATTTAAGCGAGGCGTGGCGGTGAAGGAATCAACACTCCGCGTCAACGCCAATGAGAGAAGAGTGAGGTGTTTCGCGTGACAGAGCGTGAAATTTTGAGACTCAGGCGTGAAGTTCAGTAGCTGGGGAAAATTATGCTTAATGAGGTTTAAATTCTGAATGATAATGCGTCCAAAGGCGAGACAAATATCATTTAATTCCCATCATCATTGACATTAACAGTCATCGATCCAAGGTTTAGTATGTTTGAGCCCCTAACTCCAACACACCATGGAATAACCGCTTTCCAAATTGTTCTGAAGTACTCAACTCTAGGTCTCCAACGAGTATCCAGCCTATTCATTTCTTCTTCCACCGTTCTCAGCAAAAATAATTTGTCTCAAAATATTCACCACATCTTTGCCTGCTTTATGCCGTTGAGTACTCATTAAAAACATTTTCTCCCAAAACATTCACGAGACTTCTACACTGGTCATTATCATCGTCCGTATTATCTTTATTTGCCTTCTGCAACGCCGCATTTCAATAATACTTTCTTCTCCAGGGCTTCCGCTCGGCTCAAATTCAGTGCCATTTAAGGGCGCTTCCCATGTATGTGTTTTAATTGAAACACGAACATACTTACATACTTCAGAACATGCATTCCTAACAGCTAGCGGACTCTTACTCTGACATGATTCCATTCATTCTCTCACTTCATTTATACAAGTGCTTTTTCCATCACTGATGATCCCTATGCCCAGGTAACAGAATTATTCCACTGGTTTCAGTTTTGCTTCAATTTGAGGCTCAAATTGCATTCCTCTCACAGATTTTTCTCAAGAAAACATGTTTGTAACTGCCCTTAGATGACCGCGGCCCAAGAGACATAAATTCATCGGTATTTTCATATCGTCTACAAAGACTTCATTTTTTTAGGATACTAAATCCTCACCAGACAAGGTATAATCTCTGGTAATGCGTGTACGGCACCATCAAAGGGAATCAAAATTATTATTACCCTATAAGAAAATAATCCAAATGTTAGTTTTTCCTTTTTTTTATTTTTTATGAGAGAATTTTGAAATTTAAGATGCGTCTGTGACGTAAGAGTGATATTCAATGATGGATAGGAATGAAGCAACGTCCATGGATGACATAATTTAGGGAATGAAATGGGTCCAAAACTAAAGGAATCATTCTTACGCACCAGCATCCCCTTTACTAAAGATTACAGTCCACAACTGAACGTTGAGAAACCATGAAGCCTTAGTCGTTTGCCTACATATTGCCAAACCGAGAAAAAAGATGCACTAAAATTGGTACTGAAAGATAACTATCGATCATCGTCCCTTACCTCACGAAATCCACCTTTCTTTTCCACTCCCTTCTTCAGGGGAGTCAAAACCACCCATGCTACAATCCCATTCCGTTGGCTCGTTGCGTAAGCAGACACAACAAACCTTTTTGCAGATGTATTAATACGAATAGTAATGAATGATGAAAGTAATATAAACGGAAAATACATTATAGCAATAAAAAATCTTTATAAAAACCTAGAAACAAAAGTAAAAATAGGAAGTCAATTATCTCCGTCAATTAAACCCAATAAAGGACTAAGACAAGGGTGTTGCCTATCACCCACTCTTTTTAAAATTTATATTAACGCAGCTCTGAAGGATTGGAAGAACAAATGTGCTGAAATGGGAATAAAAATAGACGGAGACCCACTATATACATTACTTTTTGCGGACGATCAAATAGTAATTGCAGGAGATAAGTACGATGCGGAATATATGATGAGGAAATTGATAGAAACATACAATAGGGCGGGCCTGAAAGTAAATTTCAACAAAACAAAATATATGGTAATTAATGAGAAGGAAAAGAAACTGGAAATAGAAGGAAATGCCATCGAAGTCTGTAGTGAGTATAAATACTTAGGTGTAACGATTGGAAAAGAAGGAACCAGTAAAAAAGAGATAACAAACAGAATACATGAGTCAAAACTAGCAATAAATAAAATAAATAAGATATTATGGTCAAAAGACATAAGTAGAAAAACAAAATTGCAAATATATAAAACAATTATTCAGAGTATACATCATTACGGAGCAGAGACATGGGAAATGACCAAAAGGGATAGGCAGAGACTGGAGGTCGTAGAAATGGATTTTCTATGAAGAAGCAGCAGAAAATCTAAACTACAAAGAATAAGAAATGAAAATATAAGAAAAATTATGCAAGTAGAAGAAAACATCATACAAGAAATAGAGAAAAGACGGCTAAAATGGTATGGACACGTAAAAAGAATGGAGGAGGAACGTTGGCCAAAAAAGATATTAAATTGGCAACCACCCGGAAGGAGGAAGAGGGGACGACCACCAGAAGACTGGACAAAGCAAGTCACCCAAGATATGAAAAGGAGGCAATTAGAGAACGAAGACTGGAGAGACAAGGAGGCTTGGAGAAAAGGATGCGAGAGACGGCCGACGGCTGTATAGAACTCGCTTACATATATATATTAATACGAATAAAATTCAATTCCTCATCGATAATCATGTGAAACAAGATACTCCCAAATCATCGGTTTGATTTTGTCCGTAAAATTCATAGGACTTAATTGCGTCAAACTATAGGAAAAAGGCTCAGAGACAAACGTAACGACAAATGTTACCACCTGCAAGCGATAGATTGAATAAATAACATAACTAATGCTCATAAGTAATATCCAAATAATGCGGTCATTTGAGTCGCTACAGTTTGATAGTATTCGCTTTACGTTGAGCAACAGTTAACGCGCCTCTACTGGGGACACTTTTGTATTTAATTGCTCCACATTGTTTTCGCTCGGTTAAAGCAAAGAAACATTCGGATTGTATTAGTAATGTTGAAATTCTTAGAGGTAATAATAAATTTAAAAACCATTTGCTAGCTAGTGACCAGTTAATTGGCGCCAGTTAAAGTTTGAACGCATTATGACTTTTGAGAGGAAGTATCAGTAAATTATCCTAGATCAGGTAATTGACACTTTTCCTTACGGGTACATAGTAGGGTAAATCATATAAAGTACCTACATAGCTCTACGCTGGAACCTATAATTCTTTATATAAAGAATTACTCGCAACTGGTGCATCAAACCACAGAGATTACCCGAGCCAAAACTCATTACGCGAACACGCATATCATGTTTAAAGTAATAATTTTTACGCCTAATTTTTTGCCAATTGGTATTACATTAACAATTCTATTCAAGCAACAAAAATATGTCTGGTGCATAACTTCTTTATACTCTAGAATATTTTCCATTTAGAAATCTGCAGTTACTCAGTGATAAGAAAGCATTTGTTAGCCATTCACCAACCTATTCCCAAAAGCTGCTAAATCATTACTATGAACATCTCTCTCGTACCTACGGCACTTTTCAAAGCGTTAAATACGTTCTTGCATCTGTGACTGTATGAGGCTGATTTCTCACCGTTAAATGAAATAGAATAGTTCTTGAAAAGGAAATTGTGATAAAATCAGTACTAATTAAAAGGCCTTTCAAGAGCCTATTCATTACCTGAGATCTAAATATGACACCATTACCCACATTACCCACATGCCCAGGGTAAATGTGATTTTTAGACTTTAACACGTCTCTATTTATACAAATTCAATCATTAATGGCCCTCATTCAAAGCCAAAAAAATACAATACAAATACTAGCCTCGTCAGAGAAATAAAAATATTTTGCTATAATTATGAAAAATTATTATGCGTTTAGCAATTCTAAAAATGCAATTCCGTGTGTAATGAAAATATTTCCTGGAACTGAAATCGCACAAAAATGTGTCGTTAAAATTCTGCTCTTACGCAATGCTAATGATTACTCGAGTCGTATTCTTCTGATGCATGGCCCATGAGGTGTGTGCACGAGATACAACGATAATATCAGCCGCTCCTTGAGAGGAAGCCATGATCACAGTGCCATGCACTGCATTTATTCTCATCCTTGTCATCTTTAAATTAAAAAAATGAGTTGAAGGCCACAATCACCCACATTAAAATACACGCACAATTCTATTTTTCCAGGCCGTAAATTTGGCAGTTGTAGCTCGAGCAAATATATACCATCTGATGGTATAATTACTACATTTGCCAACATTTCATGTGAAATTCCCGGATATATTACTTTTCTAACTTCTAGAACATTGAGCGTATTAGACTAGGCTTCATGGAATTTTAGCTTGCATTTAAGTGTTGAAACATTCCGCTTTTCACCAGATGTTGCAAAATGTTTAGCGGAAAAATTTTACCATGAACAAAAGGTTCTCACTGTGATTGAAATGATTTTGCAACTTAGAAATGAGAAAAAGTTGAAATATATGATTAACTGGACCAATGCTAAAGGATTAACGCAAGTGCTGAGTGAAGATGGATCTGCAATGGGAAATTTAAACTTGAAAGTGATAAAAGATATGTACGCCCTTAAATTAGCATCCACAGATAAAGTTCCTTGCTCTGATGAACACATCTTCGATGAAAAGCTGCAAAATCATAATTTTAACTTGATTTTATAGAGAAAGTTTAGCGTTAGATTTCTAGCAAAGGTCAGGGATAGACATCTCAATTATAACATGTATTCAGAAATCACTGAGAATGGGATAGAATGCGTTTGTATGACGCGGAAATAAATTTTGACCCCTCTTGATGAGAATGACGATTTAGGAATTAGCTGTTCACTTCTCGGTCATATGTCACCAGCACCGAAGCCAATATTTTCTTTCTGGCAAAAATCAAATCCAATTAATGATTTGTTGCATGCCTAAGAGGACATCAATAAAGATCAGAGGAAATTAAGCATTCGTACCACACAGTACGCACTGAGTACACTTCAATTGTTTAATTTCTCAATTTATATTTAAAAAACTCTCGACTGTTTGAAATTCGGATTCATTCACAATAACTGTTACCCTTATCAAATTTTATTTGCCGTTTTGGCTTCAATTTTCTTTGCACCGTTGAACCATTTTACATCATATCATTAAATTAACTTGGATTTAGTATTTAACTTTAAACTGAATTGAGACACTGAATGGGTGTTAGAATAACTACTTTTCGATTCCACTGAAAAATCATTTTAAATCAGATTCCACTGAAAATACAAATCATTGCCAATGTCATCCCACATTCGTTATTTGAAGTTCTACACTCTGACTGACCCTCTCCTGCCCCTCCACTCCAGAGCTGGTCCTCAGCAATATTTGTTCTCCGCTGCTGGAGATCTCGTTCGGGTTGAAATGTCTCTTGAAAACTAAAAAAAAAACCGATCACCTTCTCCCCCCATTCTCGCAAGACCATAAAAATTTGAACTAGGATCAGAGTGACTAGTCAACCGCGACAACGAACGAAGCGGAGAAGGAGAAAGGAAACCGATTACGAAGAAGCAAAAAATGATCACACCTCCGCCAATTGACCGAATTATTTACCTCCAATTATTTTCATTCTGCGACCACAAAACACAAAAAGTATCATCGGAAAGTGCTATGAGTTAAGAAGGAGAAAAATTTCGGTAGAATTAATGGCCAAGTACTAGGTGACAAGAAGATAACAGGGTTTTCCAGTGCACCAAACAAAGGTGAACATGAAGTACAAGTGCGGTGGCTAGAGTACTCGCCTACCACACGGGCGGCCAAGGTTTAAATCCCTGCAGAGGATTTTTTCAGGGGAAACCCAATCCCTACTTGGGTATTTTGTGGAGGGCACTTCAATTAAAGTACTCCGTCTGTCGGATGAGACGTTAAGCCGTGGTCCCCTGGGCACCTTCCGTTAAGAGCAGACTAATACCGACGCCGGGTTTCCATCCTCCCTTAATTATCCCCTGATTGCTTGGAGCAAATGACAGTAGCCGTCGGTCACCTCCCCAAATATCCAATCCAATCCAATGAAGCACAAATTCACAATACTAACCAAAAAAACCACAAGAGGTACGCTTCAGATCGTAGTAAGAAAACCGAATTACTTGGCAACGTAGATCGCGGGATGGAAAATCACATCAAGAATGCATATGGGGATCTTTTTAATTACAAGAAATTCGGTTTCAGATTTGTTCCTACCGTGAGTAACAACTTTGGACTTTCTTCGTGAAGAAAAATGTTTTGAATGGTGTGAAATTTGAGTAATTGCGAACAGGAAAATATTAATTAGGAGGATAGTTAAAACATACGTTATCGACGCTCATTGGAACGCCTTACGTTGGTTCGTTATCAAAATATACTGGGAGCTAATCATTTTCATCGCCTAACAATCTCCATTTTTTGAAGGATATCAAACTGTTATTTGGCTAAAATACTGGCTCCTCTTAAAAAAGACCGCGATAGAATACCAGCGGTGAATTTTTTAAAAGAATTACAATGTATTAATGGGGAACAATTGGGATAAAGCTCGAATGTGGTTTAATTCTCGCTGCCTTTCTCTATAAGAAGTTGAATTACAACGCCAGCCGATATGCTTGGTGGAATTAGTCTCCAACACTGCTTAAGACCTCTTCCATTGCTCTTATAATCATTCCTTACCAATATACGCCCACTGAACTTCCCCTGATGTCCCACGTGACCTAAGACGCTAGTCATCGCTTTACAGCGATAACGTGAGTCTGATGAGAGTATTTTGCCTTAAGTGGATAAATTACTCCTGAGATGGCAAGGTCATATTATTTCAAAGGAACACGAAACATTAGCCGGGTAATGCATGAATAAAGCAAGGAAAACCAGCCTGAAGTAGTGGACGTCACAGTTAATAAAAGGATATGGCATTTTATTAGCCTAAGATGTTCGAAAAAGGCCCAGGAAAACACCATTCAGAGCACCTCTTTCATTTACGCCCTGAAATAATATGCCAACGACTCTCAAAAACAACTGTAATCACTCTACCCTAAAGGTGTCTTCTTCCATTGTTGTATTTACCGCAGATACTAGGCACAGTATTACAGGAAAATGGCTTTAGCGGTCGAGAGATCAAATGCATAATTGCTCTAGCCTAGAAAGCAATGCTGAAGAGAAGGGAGTTGATGAGGGGGCTCTCGGGAGAGATATAATGAAAGTATTGGAGAAAACTGTAATATGGAGCACGGCATTGCATGGGTCGTAAAGTTGGTCATTGCGAGGTGAGAGAGAGAGAGGGAGAGGGAGAGATCCTGCTCATCGCAGTGTGGTTTGAGAAGAATGGAAGTTAGGGAGAATAGAGAATGTGGGGCCGAGCGAAGACGAGAACTAACGATCGGATGTCGTTGGGAGTCGATGTCAGGTGGTTGGTGGCGGAGATTTGGTTGAGGTGGAAGAGAATCGGCAAGATAAGCAAAGGGTTGTTAAGATCACCTCACTAGTGTTGCTGACTTTACGCAAAAACTTGGATGGGAATTGCTTTCCAACCGTCGATTTAATAATTAGACTCAATATTTCATGTAAATTGAGCACTTATATATTCTCTGGAGACACTGTTAGCACCTTACAAACTCCAACTTACCATGATCTGATCA
Organism: Ceriagrion tenellum; assembly: GCA_963169105.1. Lineage (NCBI taxonomy): Eukaryota > Metazoa > Arthropoda > Insecta > Odonata > Coenagrionidae > Ceriagrion > Ceriagrion tenellum. The sequence continues at coordinate 7,609,627 of OY720644.1, forward strand.
TGAGACTAAAAATATGGTAATAGACTTCAGAACAGACAGGTTTAACATGCTGTTTTTCCCGCGATCGATCAGAGGCCATATGGGCTGCCAGTGAGAATTTGATATGGATTGGTCGACAAGTCGTGGACCTGATTTATTGGTTTGCTCTCTAATGCTTGTTTCTGTATATACTGTCTGCTCTTTATTAATGCTATCTGGACTGCTACTCCGAGAACTACCGGAGATCAGCTCCAGAGGCCTCGACGATTTCAAGCTCTGTATCTTGTAAACTAAAAAATTAAGCCCAAGATACATTGTAGGATAGGCGTTACGATAGATACGTTGATGGTTACGTCGATAGAGTATGAGAGAACCACCGAACAGTTTAACTTTTCCCGTCGCCCTGCAACAACGACTGCCATTCACAGGAAAGGTCTATTCTTTGCTCTGGTAAGGCCAGACCTCAAAAACGGCGCGGGGATTTGGGACCATGGTCGTAAAGAGTTTACCACATATTAGTAAAACACAAAGAAAAGCTGCTACGAGCGAACATATAGTGTTTCACAACTTTTAGAGGGAAAAGGTGGGAGCACTTAGAGACTCAGAGGCTTCACGCTAGACTTAGGTTGCTTGAGAAATTCAAAACTGGTGTTTCAGAGTGATACAGAGAAATTTATCATGACGCCTATCTCTCGGTCTGATTGAAGTGATGAAATAAGTGGCACAGTGGTGGTAAGTGAAATAAGTACATTTCCAAACTGATAGGTCCTAAAAGTCGTTCTTTCCGCGCACAATAAGCGATCACAATAAAAATTGAGCTCCACTAAATACACTCCCATAATACACGTCACCATTTCACCTCCCAAAATTCCCTAATTTTCCCTTACTTCTTTACACGGCCGGTGTCCAAACACCCCCTACCACACGCCCATGCGGTGGCTCAAAGGGTAGTATTTAAATGAAGATTCTTCAATAATTACAAATTGTCATTTCTGGGTTTCCCTGCTTCTTTTACCTTAACAATTAAATATAGTTAACCTTCCTAAATTTATGCTTTCAAATATTTTTTGCCGTTTATTTGTACGCTGATTTTAAATTTGGAAAATAAACGGCTACTCCGCCACCATATGCAAAAAAATTTGGCGCTAATATTTCATTATTTGTCTTTCACTTATCTTGACTGGAAGTGAAGAGAATGGAATTAAGGGTAGATGCGTGCAAGATTAAAGTAGTAGTTTTTGATAAGGATAATCGGGAGAATTACAATATAATTAAGGCGAACGGTGAAGTAATTGAACAAGTGGATGATTTTGTGCACTTTTGTCAGATGTTTGCACGGAATGAGTGCCTTTTTTAGGAAGCGAAATTCACCGGATACAAAAGTGTACTTCTCCCCACTTTGTTGAATGATAGTGAAACATGGGTATGTCAGGATGGACATAAGAGTAGAATGAACGCCCTGGGTATGAGTCATCTGAGGGGTGTTTGCGGAAAAAGTAGGATGGATGGGATCAGGAATGAGTGGGTAATAAATGAATGAGGGTTAGATGCACCAGTAATGGACATATATGAAAGGAGTGTGCTTCGTTGGTTTGGCCATATGGAGAGAATTGATGAGAGTCGAATAAAGAAACAGATATATGAGAGTAGAATGAATGGTGTGAGAGGTAGAGGTAGGCCGAGAAAGTTGTGGTTGAGGAAATTCTTAGGAGGAGGAATATTAGGAGTCTTAAAAACGGGAGGGCGCGTATGAAGCAGTGTATGGAGGTAAATGAAGCAAAAGATGTTTGCATGGATAGGTCAGTATGGAGGAAATTATTGAAGCAGGGTAAGGTGTACCAATTTGTATTTATGAGTGAAAAATTGCAACTGTGCCTACCCCGGAAGGGAACGGCGTGATGGGTACATATGTATGTATGTAAAGTCTTGCTAAAATACGGCTGTTTTCGTAACTCTCACTTAGATTTGGCATGGTTAGATATGGTGGGGGTTCTGCATACTTATATTACCTCCCAAGGACTAGAAATAATTGCATGCTTACGGAAGGGTTCTTAGACTAAATAAATCCACAAAACATTCCGAATTAAGAACCACTAGGTGTTGATTTCATGACGATATTAGTTTTTCATTTTGCTTGTCGTCCGAAATCGGACGAAAAAAGTTTTGATTTTTGCCTCATTATGCGCATATTACCATTTAAGACGACCAATAGCCGTTGATCTTGATCGCAAATCCTCTTTCTGAAATGAGAATTACACTTGCCTTATTGATTACGCGGAGAAATATAATTTAGTTAGACGAAATAAACACAGGTCTATGGCTTTCGCAATATTATTCCGTCAATAACAGATGTCTATTCTTATTTGCCCAAAGTGAGCATTTGAAATGAATATTGGTTTTAGTATCCGAAGAAAGTCAATCACAACCTAACCACGGAAAAAGCAATACAGTCGAAATTGTGATATCTGCAGCAATGGAAAAAAATGCTGACGATTTTACCAAGAGGGATTTGCTCGTTAAGATTTTAATAAAATATTCTGTTAATAATTAAACTCTTCATTCGCTTTGTGTATCGTTCGACAAGTTATTGCAGTACTGCAGCAATTGTTCTTACTAATACCTCTGTACAAAATAAATGCACCGCATAGAATATCCATTAAACAGAGCCGACAGGGCATTACACTGGGTTAAACATCCCTCTGTGATCTCAAGCTACTTAGTCTCACTATTGCCTTCTTCCAATCTTTAATCACCACGGACATAATAATATTAGTGCTTTCGAGGGAAAAAAGAATTTCCGGCATTTTTCGTCAAATTCCTAATATGTTCATTTTTTGTTATTTTCACCCATATTCAAAGAGTTTAGAAATGATTCCGATAACAAAATCATAATGAAATTTGATTCCCTTTCACAGAGAAAAATTTGTCATCTTGTATGTTATGTATTTGCTTAAGCTCACCAGGGATATCAACTGCAGAAAATTCGGTTTTATAACCAATAGAAATCAAATTTTGGCGCTGTGAACACTGGAGTTAATTCGCTTTCCCATCAATAGCACTCAAGGCTGCTGATGTATTATCCAAAACCCAAAATTCATGATATGTCATTAAGTCAACGAAAAGGCTACGTGTTCTCGTAACAGTCGTTAGTGAGACGTTATAAACATGGGCCAAAGAGTAGATGAGATAAGTAGAGACTGCCAAGATTTACTACACCAAGCAGACAAATTGAAACATTTAAGCCTGGGTACATTTTTAATGATAGAACAGAAACCTTATTCTCATTACAAATGCTAATCCTTCTTATATTCTACTAACATTACTTTCACTCCCAAAATCGCACATTATCCGTGCACAAAGATTAAGGATGAGAATAAAGGAACAGATAAATTAATATTGGAATTGAGACATTCGACGACGTGGCTCAGTAGACTTATGAACCCATTAAAGTGTTCTGTTGGTCATGGACCAGCTTGGCAACAAAAAGTCCGGAAAAATATATTTTAAAGTAGAGGAGTTGACACTGTGCCGTAATTATTCATCCCTAAAAATGCATAAATGTAAATAGTCTCAAAAAAAGGTTGGCCATTTTTTCTCAAAATTATGAAAAATTGCACAGAAAAGCAATTTTCGGCGCATTTCTTTTCGCGAAAAAAAAGTCTCCACAATCGTGCGCCAAGATGCCACATCGCTCTCTTTCTTCTTTCATCTGTGATCCAGACCGTAGTGCGAACAAAACACGCTCAGAATATATGCCGAGAAACACGGGAGCAGGTCGTAACATTAAGGGAAAATTGCCGAATTGCCCACTTTTAACCTTCCTTCACGGGAAGGGGCGAGAGCGATTTAACCCGGTCGTGTCTGTCTGCGAGGGTTTGGTCGGCGATGAGGGGGAATGATAAGGAGAGAGAGTGAAAGAGAGAATGGTTTAGTGGGGGTGGTATGATGATGATGACGAAGGTGGGGGATGTGGGGGAGGGAAAGGAAGGGGAGGGATGGGGAATAGGGAGGAAAAAAGAGCCGTTCGGGTGGAGTGAGATAGGGAGGGGGGGGGGTAGTACACTATCTGGGTCAGTTGGCAAGCAAGCAAAGCCCTCTCCACCCATAAGTGGGTCTCCGATCCATATTCTCCACCTTTTCTCCAGCGCACGCTTTCTTTCTCCCCCTCCTCATCCCACCCTCCCCATCCTCATCCCACGCACCGCCCGCCCACATCCCATTCCAACATCTTCTCACGCCTTCGCAACAAGCCATGCCTCACGACCGACCCTCCCCTCCACACAACCTCCACAAGAAGCCATTCTCTTCTTCTCCCCAGAGCCTCTCACAACACACAGCTCGCGTATAAAAAATAAAAAAAAGGCGATCGCTCTTGACCTTCTGTACGGTGGCCACGATCAACGGAGCAACCAAAGGTCGCTCACCAAACAAACAAAACTCTCCCTTTTCCCGCCGTTGCATTGCGGCCGCGGGATTTCTCTTTTTTTTTCCTCGAGCATTCCTACCTTGGCATTGAAGATCGACGCGCGCGAGAGAAGGACCCCGAGAATTTAAGGTAGTCCGAGCGAAATATCATTTTACCTAGAAATCAATGAATTTGGTCCCATTTTAAAGAGAAATAACTCACCCGTTCATTGACACCAATTATTTAACCCCTTATTACATTACTTTCGGAGATATTCGCCAAAAAATACCACCCCTTTTACATGGGAAACGGTACTTGTATGAACTCCAGAGAGACATTATCTACAGAATGAGGAATTTCTTACACTAAGATGTCGTAAAAAAAACTAACAGCGTGCAGTTTGTGTTTTTTCTCAACTATTTTTCAAAATTAATCATATTGTCACCGCAGTAAATTCTTCGGGATCACAAAAAACCTTCCGTTTTGAAGGAGTTTCAATCGGACCGCGCGGAAAAAATAAACAAGTTAAAGACTTATTTAGATATTTTCATTTAATAACTTACCATTTCTGTCAAATAAAACTATATTATTGCACCATTGATGATGCAATATTCAATTCGGCTGGTGAAATTAAAACGCATAATTCGAATATGGTCTCTATTATGATCAGAGAACTATCTCGCTCGGACTACCACCGAAAAGGCCAAACCGACCGGTGCGCGGAAATAACTGATGACACGTGGGTAACTGGAATCTCACCGAAGAGATTCAATATACTGTAAACAATGGGCAATCGATGAAAATCGATTCTACATGTAAAATGAGCGCATTCGTGCGAACCTGTTGCGGGTCTGGACAGCAAGGGAAAATGTAGAAACCTTAACAAAATGTAAACTTTGATGCGATTATTAGAAATATTCAATAAAAACTTTAAGTGTTTAGACAATGAGGTCATATCAAGGACATTTGTGGAAAAATGATGACGACTTTCCAATCGACATTGGAGTCTATTCTGTCATTGCAGTCAACACACTTTGGGCCTTAGGTACTCTGGCAAACGTTTTCATTGGTTTGATTTTCGAAAAGCATACGTAGAAATCCACAAGTCATGTGATTTTTTGTGATCTGTACGCCTTACTCGGAGCAAAGTCCTCTCTATGTACCATTCCTCCTGCTTCACAGTGATATTCTGTGGATATACTTTCAATTTTATCATTTGATTCAATTGGGTGGCAATTCGCCGCTCTGAGCAAGAGCGGAAATTACTTCGATTTGGCTGACAAGTGAAACTATCGACACTTAAATGAGAGGAGTCAACTAATGAAGATTCCCAGGGTTTGCGATTGAATAGTACATACATACCTATCACGCCGTTCTCTTCCGAGGTAGGCACAGTCACATATTTTCACTCAAGAATACATATTTTTACTCCTAACTCTGCTTCAATAATTTCCTCCATACTGACCTATCCTTGCAAACCTCTTTAGCCTCATTTACCCCCATACACTGCTTCATACACGCCCTCCTGTTTTTAAGACTCCTAATATTCCTCCTCCTAAGAATTTCCTTAAACCACATTCAACCACAACTTTCTCGGTCTACCTCTACCTCTCGCACCATTCATTTCACTCTTATGTATCTGTTTCGTTATTCGACTCATCCATTCTCTCAACGTGGCTAAACCAACGGAGCACACTCCTTTCATATATGTCCATTACTGGAGCATCTAACCCACATTCATTTATTCTCACACTCATTCCTCACCCTATCCATCCTACTTTTTCTGCGAACACTCCTCAGATAACTCATACCCACGGCGTTTAGTCTACTCTTATGTTTACCCTGACATACCCATGTGTCACTATCATACAACAATGTCGGGAGAAGTTTTTTGGTGTACTTTTTTTTTAGCATATACATTTAGTTTATTGAGAAATGAATTTACCTTATACAGAAATTATTATTTTTAATATTGCGATTGAATAGTAATAATAATTATTTCTGTAAATAAAGATTAATTCGTTTCTCAACAAACTTAATGTATATGCTAAATAAAACACATGAAAAAATTACGAGGTCACTCGTGGGGTGAAAAGGCCTGCAATTTGACGCATGCTAATGGAGTTAGACTCCACTGGAGGTATTGTGGACGAAAATGCAATTAAATGCCAGTGAAAGTATAGGGGGCTCCTAAAGTCAAGAATTTATAATTGCAATGTGTTACAGAATAATCATCCTTCATGGTCGATGTGATGCGGCATTGGTGTCTATAATTGTATCTTCTGTCATGATATGTGATATTTCCTTGTTGTTAGGCAGAGTTTTGGTTTTTTTATGAATTTATAAAAATCTACTTTTGCCATGCTGAATCGACTTTTCATCTCCTGGATGTATCCCCAGCCTCACACCCTTTGAGGCCTTAGATGCAGGCACATTTCGACAATGGTGACATTATTAATACGTTTATAAAATCGGAAGATTCTTGCGAAATTGTGTTGGACTTATGCATGATGCTTAAATGAAAAACTTTGCAATTTTCTACAAGATAAGTTTTACTACGACCTGTTTTTACATCACCGAAGATCACTTTCGATATTTTTTACATCATCGGTGTAAAAACATCGATGATGATGTAAAAACATCGAAACCTGGGTCGTTAGATTGTTAGTTTGATAGTTAGGGAAGCCTTCGACAGGAGCTCGGGCACCTAGACCTTGAGTGGTCCATTGTGCCAACCTCATTTTTAACCTGCCTGCCACATGTAGACAGGGGACAAGAGCGCCTCGGTTAGACGGTGAAGGTATGAAAGGTCACCCATCCAACCCTCGTCCGGGCCCAACATTGCTTAACTTCAGTGATCTTACGGGAACTGGTGTTTCAATGAGGCCTGGCCCTTGCCCAACCTGGGTCGTAGTAAAATTTATCTTGTGAAAAATTGCAAAGTTTTTCATTTATGCATTAATATATTTTCAGTATTGTTAGTATTGTCAAGTCTTGCTCTGAGTGAGGATTTTGAGCAAAGCCCCTAGAGTTGAGGAGTGGGAGTGCTAGAGGAAGGTGAGACAGATAGGAAGAAAGAGCGCATAGCTGCGGAGATGAGAGAGAAGAGACCGGGTGCGGAGGGTGAGAAACGTTACAGAAAGGAGTGGAAGAGAGAAAATAAGGGATAGCGACCCTTTAAAAAGGAAAAGGTTAAGAGAAAGTATTTCATTAACTCAGATACGGATTAGGCTAAAATTTTATTCCTTTCTAGAAATTAATTATGAGCACAAAAATCAATGTTTATAAAAAATTAACTTTGCGTGATGTTCCCTCACTTTGCATGAAACTAGTTCGAGCGAAAATTTTTCTTTTACACGATTGGTACCAGAGACATATTTGTTGGTGGTGGTACTTTTGTTGTTTGAAGGGGTATAAAGTAGAGCTGTGCCAATGCTTCGAAATCGAATTGAATCGTCTCGAATCAGGCTAAATTAGATTCGGTACACCTTCGAATCGGGATGCTTCGAAACCGAATGATTCGAAATATTCGAATCTGATAGATTCGTCTTCGAATCTTTGCATTTATTCAAACGTGGCGCTCGTTCCAAAAATGGTGCGCCGTCTGTTTAGACGATGTTTTCCTCTCGCGAAACGAAAATTTAAACGACCGCATGTTATTCTGTGCTATTCTTTGTGCCACTATGGATATATAAGCTAATGTAAGGCCCTGAAATATTGTGAAAATCTATATTACTTTAACTCTGCATTAACTTTTGCATTGTATTTAGAATTCAAATTAGATTCGCAAGCGAATTTTTTTAGGGTGATTTGATTTGCTAAAGAATATTTTTAAAAAATTCGTTTCACTGCGATTCGAAATATCTTTTGGGAGATTCCATTCAGTTCGATTAGAAATAAAAATCCCTGATTCGCACAGCACTAGTATAAAGTTAGTATAACTAAATTCATGACGCGAGAACGTTGACGTGTATGACTGAAGTTTTCAGATATTATTGAATCGCACATGCTTCAGGTTTTCTTTCGACTTATTAGTTGCTGAAATAGCTATCTCAAACGCAGACAAATTTTCAACCAAGCACAATCACTGAGAGTATCACATACATATTTAAAAATTACTTATGAAGCATACAAATTACTGTGTTACATTTTTTACACGAGCCATGCGTCAGAAAATGGACCAATGTTTTAAATGCCTCGGGCGCACATCCTTAACATATCTCAAGAAAAATAGGCGCTATGATTTGGGAGCTATCTAAAAAATGATGGAATTAAGTCGTAGGAATAAAAAGAAATCTCTTTTTTTTCGTAATGGAAAAAGTCTCTTTGAAATTCAATGGAAATGGCATTTTGCTGAAACTGATTCAAGGTCAACTTTAGCACGAGGTAATGTCGCATCTGTTTTAGTGACTTGTGGTGGTGCGGCGGTACTCATAGATTTCAGGACTATGATTTTAAAACTCAAATCAAATTTGCCATCGTTTCATTCGCTAATTTGGTCATTCTCGCCGGAATAATAACCGAGAGAGATCAAACAACGGTTCAGAGAGTTGATGTTGAAAGCGAAAGCTCGGTGCAAAGCTTATTACCATTAAACCTAACATATACCAGGGACAAGAGAAACCTCTTTCATCTGGGTTTTGTGAAAAAACTACGCCTTAGACTGCAATTGTGAACCTATATTATTACCGTTAGTTTTCTTGTAGTCATTTTCAGCCATATTCTTAGCTTTAAATTTATATCTACGTTTCCCTAAACAGCTTCGTATTCGGAGACACTCAGGAGACGAGTGTTCTGTATATCACGTTTCATGACTAATAGCTAAAGAGGGTGTATCTCACGATATCCCCTCGACCATTCTTAGACCGGTTCCAATGGCAGTGCGAATACAGACTCGGGTGATTCGCAGAGGCTTTCCTCTAATCGCGGAGATGCACTTGACCTTCTACACAATGGCCAGAAACACGATCAACGGACGCCAAGGATCCCTTACCATAACTCTCCCTTTCCCATTCCATTCGAGACCACTGATTTTCTCTTTTTTTCATGGACACTGCCTTGGCATCGAAACCAGAGCACCGCGAACAAGACGCGTGTGATTTAGTTTCGCATTTTCATCATACCGGTTCTTTCTAGACGCACTCAATTAAGTTTAATTCTATAAGACTCAGCTCTATAAAAACTTGTTAACCTTACATAATAATATAGGCATAACAATAATGAAACGATTACTGAAGGCTAGGGTTTTGTGGTGAACATGAGACTTTCCACCAGTATATTTTGACATTTTTTGTGCGCGCGTTACGAGAACTGTCACAATTTTTAGGGGAACCGTTGAAAGGGGTTTTTCAACAAGTTGTAAACAACCATATTTTTATCGTGTGTGTTAAATACCTTTAGCAGCTTCTACTAAGGTGAAAAAGGAATTAAAAAATTTGAGGTAAAAGATTTTGAACCCGGGGTTATTTTTGCTTCTTACATATAAGAAGGGTAAGTGTGACGGCTCTGGAGCTAAATGTAGTGTGAGCGAGATATACATGTCACAATGGCTGTCATATTCGAATTATACATTTTAATTTCAACAGCTGTAGGAAGCTCGAATTAAATATTGCTTTAGTAGTGGAGCAGCACTATACTTTCATAGGATTGAAAGTCTCTGTAATTAATGAATATCTGTGTGTCTTTAACTGGACTCATTCGCTTCATGCGGTACGTCTAAATCTCCTTCACAACGAAATGTTTATTTTGAACCTGAAAAAACAATTACAGCGATGACAATATGAATAATTTTTAATAATAGTTGAAAAATGTATAAACCGTACACTTAATTTTTCGACGAGATCCAGGTGCCATTAATTCCTCATTATTTAAATGAGATCCCTCCGGCGTGCACACGCGTAATATTTCCCATGCAAAATGGCTGGTGTTTTTCCAATAAAATCTCGATAAGTAGTTCGGTAAGGGACTTATATTTATATATCTTTGGATGGGAGGGATATTTTTATATAAATCAAAGCTAAAATCATTGACTTCTAGGTGAGATGATATTTTGCTCAAAGTATACCTTAAACAGTTTATTTGCTCTTTTACTACGCAACGTTGAATTCAAAAACTGACTAAACTCCCTACTTTATATAATTTTATCACCTCTAGCGTAAGTATTTTGAGGGAAAACGATATGAATTGCAAATGCGGATCCATGAATAAGGGAATTAAAAGAAAAATTCTAGGATAATATTTCTAACATATGTAGATTAGTATGTTTCCTGAGAACAATGGGGTATATATATTGATCCATGATATTCTCGAAACTTCACACTATTTTTTGGAAAAATGGTTAAAGTGAAAAGACTAAGTAAAAATAGTAGTTTTTAAAATGTCGCATTCAGCTTTAAGTGCGCCCGCAAAACGGTTCGGCAGCCTTCTACGATGGATCGGATCACGCCGAAAAAATGAGAGAGAGATAGATTCCGGAACATACAAGTTTCAAATGTCAATTTTTACTAAATCGATACATGGCCATAATGGAGGCCAAAGAAGCAGGTTATTTGAGAGGTGGTGTAGCTTATTCTTTGAATCGCATCCTAATGCTCCTTTCTTAATCTGCCACGTAGATATAACATCACGTTTCGCATATTCCCGCATAACTCTTGTATCTCTCAGCCGTTATAAAACTGAAAAATACACAAGTAGTGAATAATTATTTTAGAATAGAAAGAAAATCAGCATTTCTGAGAATACTGGTGATGGTTCACCTTTAGAAAAGTTTTTGTAGGTCTAATTTAATGTATATTCCACGTTTTACTGATTTTATTAGAAGTGCATTGCATAGCATGTTGGCGAAAGTTGAGTATGTGTTATGGCAACCCAGTGTAATTATCATTACCTCCCAACCAGCACCTAATAGTAATGCCAGCAAATTAAATAAATAAGCGATTCACCCCATTCCACACCCCCTTAAGATGACTTGTAAGGTATTATGGGGACGTAGATGAAAGGCGCGGATAGATTCACTTTGTAACGCTTCCTGCTCCAGAGGAAGAACTGCGTTTTGAGTGGAATACATATTCCACTGCAACATCTCCACCAATGCTGGGATTCGAGACCTAAATCTCAGAGTTGCGAGACAGTACTCGCCATATCCACCCAAGCATCATCGAACGTTTCATTTTGTTCTGGTATCACTTACAGGGATATAATAAAGACTTCAGTTGTATCATTAATGTCAACATAGAATACAACATGAAAATAAATAAGAAGTAAGCAATAATCCTTGTATGTGCCGGAGAAACTGTATCCAGACATCACACTGAGAGGAGAGAAATTAAAGCAAGGAAATTCCTTCAACTATCATCACGTAGGACTGAAGGAGTGCAGCGGACATCAAGCGAAGAGGAAGCCCTTACTACGCAGGTATTTACTGGAGAAAGACAACTGCTGTGATCAAAGTGGATAGGACTATAAACCAGGGAACAGTATGTGAAAATATTCATGTGGAGCATAGCACTCTATCAATCGAAAGCAAGGGCCGCAGAAAAAGCTGACCAGAACAGACTAGAAGTCTTCGAAACCTGGTGGCGGAGGAGGGTGCTGAAGATAAAATGGACAGACAAAATAAGAAATGATGAAGTTAAAAGATGTGCAGAAGAAGATAGGACCCTATGGAACATAATACAGAAAAGAGGAACCAAATAGACTGGAAAACCAAATTGAAACACACCCAGCGGCACGATGGGCTTGTGAAGAACATAATGGAAGGTAAAATAGAGGGAAAAGTCCCCAGAAAAAAACCCAGGAATAAGTTCATGGACCAAATAAAGAGAGAAATCCATAGGTTTACCAGGAGGTAAGGAAACTAGCATTAGATAGGGAAAGGTGGGAGGCTGCAGTCAAACAGTCCTAGGATTGATCGACCTATGAATTAAATGAATTTCCCCCTGTAACTACATGATTGATTATTTCTAATAATATATACCTTTTGGGTAACCATTGGACGTAAATTGGAAGTGCAGGTAAGAGTTTTAAGCATTTATCTTCATCTAATGCCGGAAGTCATTTTTCTCTCATAATATCTCTCCTCATAGATAGTAACACTAAGCGGTTTTTATGATTGATGACAATTAAATTTACCACTGAAACATAGTTAGAGTCTTCGCCTCTTTTAAATTCATAGATTCGTTTTACCCCATTTTTGTACTTTGCGATTCATATACCGTTTACCTTCTTAACGAATGGGCTAAGAAAGAAAACTTGGGTTCCGATTTCGTAAGAATATCAAGTAAAGACATTGAGTCTGCCATTTTAATGGCAATTATGCACAGTCGTATACAATATTTTTCCACGTACGCGCGAAAGGATGAGCTTGTTCCGATATACATTATCAAATAGATAAATTTTTTCGTCACATTTTCCCCTTCTCTAAGCGTTATTTTTCCTGTAAGAATTGGGAGCATAATACGCTCATAGGTTCGCGTTTATGTTACACGGTAACAGCATTGGTTTAAGTTAACAGTTAAGATAAACAAATATCTCACGAGTCTCTAGCGACTCTCAACCTATTTCCTATATCGGCTGTACCAACCACATAATTCCATCCAAGTAGTATTCAATGAAGTGCATGAAAACTTCGTGATTTGTTTGCCACGCGTGTTAAGGTAGTGCGAACGAGATAGTTCCCTAATCATAATAGAGACCATTTTCGATATATACGCTTTAATTTCACCAACTGTGAGATACGTGAATTATATATTGCATAATTAATGATGCAATAAAATAGTTTTACATGACAGAAACTATAAGTAATTAAATGAAAATATCTAAATAAGTCTTTAAATTGACTCATTTATTTCACGCGGTACGTTTGGAACTCCATCAAAACGGAAGGTGTATTGTGATCCCGAAGAATTTACTGCGGTGACAATGTGATTAAATTTCAAAAATAGTTGAGATAACATACAAACTACACATTGTCGATTTTTTGACGAGATCAAAGTGTAGGAAATGTCACATTTTTAATATAGGTCTCTCTGGAGTGCATACACGTACCATTTCCCATATGAAAGGGCTGGTATTTTCTGGCAAATATCTCGGAAATTAATGTGGTAAGGAGTTGAATTTTTAAATGATTTAACGGCGATTGATCATTTGGCTCTGATTTTTGGCATATCCGAATTCCCAAAATCATGCGCTAGCTGTATTGTTCCACTTTACCCCCACTACCTCAACAAGTAATACCCCTCTGCCACGACAATGTTTCCATTAGATATTTAATCAACTAACTGTGTGAAATTCACAGCGGAAAAATAATTCGCCTGGACTGGGAATCGAACCCAGATCCCTTGATTTTGCGCCGAGTGTTCAAAGCAATGAAGCTACCCAGGCGCCCTCTTCCAAAAAAAATCTTCGCCTCTTCAAAAAATAAAATATTAAATCAACTACGTTGAAGTGACTACTATGAAAATACGGTTTTCATTTGCTGGGAAAATTCTATGTAAAATAATGAAATTTGTTATTTATGCATGGGAATAATTAAGAACCTTTTGGGGGAGATTCGATGCGCATAGCGGGGGATACCTGTAATCTGTTTGGGCAATTTTTAGGGCTAACACGATCCAGCAAGATGCCAAAAATGAAATGAGAGTCTACTTGATAGTCACACTTAGTCAGTGATTATCACTGTTTTTAATCCCCGCATTGGTTCAAAGCAGCCCTTCGTAGCTGTGGTCGGTGATTACGATGCTCTTCGATAGTTGATGTTTTGACTCCACATAGTACATTGACTTGTTTTAAGCCTCCCACGGATGTCATTCTTCTCGTCGTTCAATCTTATAATCAGAGATAAACAATGCGCTCAAACGAGGAATCAACGCATAGGAAATTCTAACAATGCCGCCGTACTTGAAAAAGACTGCTTCATAAGTTTTCTTCCGGGTCGAACAGCATTTTATTTGTCATCACCAGTATCTCTGAAATCGCGCTGGAAAAATAGCCATGTGAATAAGGGACTAATCGAAAACCTCAGCTCTAATACAAAAAATAGTATTAACTTCTGATATGACATCCCAGCCCAATCTCTTCTGTGCTTTTCCCGTTATATAATTGGTCTTAGCACTCAGAGGGATTTTATCGGAGATATCCGTTCCAAGAACTCAAATCTTAGAAATATTCTAGGATATAAAGGTAAAGTGATGATTATAAATAACATTCAATATGTATCATCAACTATGTGTGGCATGAATTCCACAGCTTCATGGCTTTTACAAATTTTCATTACAAATCTTTTTCATACAAATTTCGTACAAATTACAGATTTACAAAGTGCTACATAAATTTTCGCCAAAATCAATTTTTCCAACGCGCAGATAAAATATTGATGAAATTTTTATAAGCCTTTGGTGCTTCCTAACCGACGAAAAAATTCTAATTGATGAGTGGAACACTTTTCTTAGTGGTGTATGATCCCAAAACTGTACATGCTCCTGGGTATGAGTATAGTGAATAACGTGTTTCACCGCATGTTCGTCGCCATCGCATAATCGTCGCACTCTACTTTTTCAGTCCAAAAATTGGTTCATAACTTTTCATCGCATAATCATCGCATGTTAATTCCGTTCGTCACGACACTTGCTCTCAAAGGACAAATTTGTCTAATTTTGCAATCTACCTGACATACATTTCTACCTGCCATTGTGTCGATATGTAGCCTTAAATTTCAATGCATTGTATATTAATGTAGGCCTACCATTCATGATATCCTAGCTTTGCAATAAAGGCAGTTAAGTATGTAATAAATGAACTATGTATGTATAACTAACACCGGCGCAATTTTATTTTTTTAATTTCCCCTCATAATGGTCGCACCCTACTTTTTAGCGAAAAAAATTGGCATAAAATCTGCGAAGATTATGCGGTGAAATACGGTGCATGCTGACACTTACTTATTCCAAATATTTCTAGTGAAAATCTCAGTTCTTCTTGAACACAGGTCTGTGTTCTCAAATATAGCCTTGAATAACCTAGTTTGAAATTTCAGTGCATTTAAGGATATATTCCAACTTTGAGTTTACTGGAAGCACATTTACTAGAAACTGATTATGAGGCAAATTGTAAAATTTGGCCGTTTAACAAGATATTTATTTAATTTTCAATGTCACGCATAAAATAATTGATTAAGTATGCTTAACGAGTACCAGTAAGACATTTTTTTGACTCCATGAAATCTCAATCAGAAAATTTTTCATTTTGAAGCTTATGGCAAAAACCAGCAAAGGAAGTTTATCAGCCAACAGTGATTTTTCATAATGTTTCACACCAAACTGTGAAATTCTTCCGCTTTTTGAGGCGAATTCTGCCAATTTACCCGAAAAGAATAGCAGGTAAAAGTGGTCTTCTTATTGAGGTCAAGAACTTTCGTAGAGTTTCACTAAATTTCGTTTTCAAGGGAGTCAATTAAGCGTACATCAGAAATTCTTGGTATTTTTACTTTCCAATTCCTAGGGCGAGAAAGACTTAACCTAGCTCCATTTTAATTGTTTACAATTTAAAATTTCATAAAAATTTTCCATTGCTTCGAATAAAAATCTCGCGAAACAAAATGCAAATTTCAAAGAAGATCTCAGACTGACGTCGAAATTCAAACGGTAGAGAATCATCGCTTCAAATAAATAAATTTGTCGTATGGTTTTCATATGGCAAGTAAAACGCATTTCCCAGCATCATCCGAGTTGGCTGATTCCTCCACAAGGTATTCCGCATTCTTACTTACTTTGAAACTTGACTTCATACGAGCGCATCACGCGGAATTTGCATCGAGCCGAATGAAAATGGCATCCTGGTAATAAAAGAAAGGACATTTCTAAGAAATACATACAGTAGTATATCTCGTCAAATTGACCTCGTTAGTGAAAAACATGATTGTGAGTTCTTTCATGCATAGCATTTCATAGAGAATCATCAAACCAAAGATCATGTTATTTATGATCAAATGACCAACTTTCCTATTGTCCACGCCAGTCCAAACTGGTCACTACGCACTGGAGATGACGTCCAACAAGAATAAATTTACAACAATTTTTTTTTACTTTCTATGATTACCTCATGACATGCATCATTAGCCTCTTGATCTTTAATCCAGAATAAAAAATGATTCCAGCTGAAAATGATGCACTAAACGGATCTCGTCATTTCTACGATTCATTCGTTGAGAGATTCAAGCGGAAGCACATTCCATAAAGCATAATTATATTCTCTTTCCTCTTTCAGCTAGTATAACTATATTTTCTATCTTCGGCTTATTTCATTCTGAAAAATCAACCGTTTTTCATATCAGAAATCATTAGAATTTTGCCATCAATCCCAATTTTTGTTGCAGCCTTTAGATTGAATGTACTCTGCTCAGGTAATCACTCGATTCTCTGATAATTCCATCATCTCTGTTTTGATGTTCTTTGCCGTTTTATCAAATTATTAAATTCTTTGACTTCCTTGGATATTCTTTCCATTCATTTCTTTTTCCATTTGTGTCTTCAAGAAGTCCCATAAATTGAATAAAAATTTTCTTTCTTCATTTTGAAAACATTTCTTAAAACAACTATTCTCCCCAACTCTTTGAACTTTTCTTTCGTTGATAGTTATTTCGATTGTGAATAGAACAAAATTCATTGTAATTTTTTATGATGGCCATGCATGTTACGTGGATTCAGTGTAATATGATACCTACCAGTATATAAACAAAATATAAAATAGAATATTTACTGACTGTTCTAAAGTCATTCCCCTTCAGAGTAAAAAATTTATAAACATATAAATGTGAATTAGTGAACAAAAATAAAAAGTATATGTGGCAAAGACGGATGGCGCATGGTTGTATGAAACATTACAATTTTATGTAGAAATTTTATGATGCAAAAAATATACAGTTTACATGTATGCAATGTAAAGTGAGAAGTATTACATATAATGAGTTAGAAATTCAGCAAACAAATTCATGATATGAAGTACAGATATACAACTATAATCTATTACGTATCAGAAGGTGATGCATCATAATATTTCATTTTAAATATTGAGAGAGAAGGAATATTTGTATTTCTTTGGCATTGGAATGGAATGGAATATTTATATGGAATATTTGTATAGCATGGGTAATTGGAAACTGTAATTAGTCCATTAGTGTTTTAATTTAAGAATGAAAATTTTTCAAAATCAGTCACAGATTCAGCACAAAATTCGTTTTAAAACTATATCTCATTTTCAAAATATCTTCTGATTACCTCAATTCAAGTTATTGACCAAAAATCGCATAAATATTATGAGCATGAGAACTAATTTGCACTTTTTTGTTTAGTATATTTAAGAAACAGATATTTTGCCGAAAGCTCTGTAAATGCAATAGTATGTTCTGAAATGTCCATCACATATATTTATTATTGACTTGTAAAAATTCATGTATTGCCACTGAAGTTACCATACTACTTCAAACAGTTTTCCCTTTAAGTCCATTTCCGGTCTAAAAATTGACGTAAAAACATACATGAAAGAAAATTTAGCATGTTTTACGTATAAAATACATTTAATAAAGTATAAATGTTTAATCCGTTAAATAATGAATGCGTGATAGTCAGCTGACGGGAAAACAAATGAGAGTGCTGTCGCAAGAAATCATCTTAGGAACAATGAGTGCTGATGATTTTCAGAGAAATCTATTGCTCTTCAGGTAAAGAGAAGCTTCCAATGCGTTTTAAATTATTTGGTGTGATTGTAAATTATGTTCTGGATACCTTTAATAACACAACGAAACTAACAATGCAAAAATGTGGAAAGTGACCAACTAAATCTCTAATCGATACTCAAAGATCCTTAGAAAATAAAAAAACCGTACTTTTGGTGAATTACCTGTCCAGTCTCAAGTCTGAATTTTTTCCTCTGTCATCTTAAAGTGAAAATTATTTTTCAAGGAATTACTTTTGCCATCCTTGGGCCAAGAGGAAAAAGAGGCCAGTAGAATTACCCAGATGATAAAATCAGGAGTATCCTCAGATTTTTTCCCCAAATTCAAGAATCGGAGAATGTTTAAGCAGATATATACACGACGGAGAATGGGCCTGAGTATTTCGACATTTGCGAACTTTAATATTTCCGCCAAAAGGAAATGATGGGTATTTCTTTAAGGTAGTTTGAGCTAAATATAATTAATTTGTTATCATTTTAAAGAGTTATATCCTACTCCTCCTAAGTTACCAAAATATCAGCCTCTTACCAAAATATTTTCTGAGATTTTTGATGGCAAATACCAGCCATTTTACATGGAGAATGGTACGTACATTCACCCCAGAGAGAACTTTATTTAAAAAAGAGGAATATTTTACACCTATATCTAGTTGAATATTTAACAGTGCGTAGTGTGTATGATTTATTAACTATTTATGTTATGAAATCATATAGTCACCGCAGTATTCTTTTCAGAATCGCAAAACACCTTCCGTTGCGTAGAGGTTTAGTACCGAGTGAAACATATGAGTCAAATGAAAAACTTATGTTGATACTTTAATTAATTTGTTTAGAAATTTAGTCGTATGAAAGGATATATTTGCAACGACATTGATCCAATATTTAATGCATACTTCCTTATAGCTACTGAAATGAAAATGTGTAAGTAGAATATGGTCTCCAGTGTGACTAATTGGGAACTATCTCTCTCAAACTATCATAATTGCTTGGTTGATCACATTATTAACTCCGAGAAAAATTATTCTCAAAACTAGATTAAATACTCAATTCCGCAATAAGCACACGTTATCACACAATAGCAAGAAAAAATTGCACCTAAAATCAACTGAGATCGACTTCAGACAGATTCGAGACTTATACAATGGGAAAGGGATGAGAAATGTGGCCCTCGAAAATTAACACTGGAGAGAGGATCCCATTAAGTAAGGCTACCTTCCATTTCTGACCCTGCGCGCTAAGAAAATTCAGAAGCATCGTTGATATTCTCTGCAATGCGTCTGAGAGGAGAAAATCTTACGATAAATACTTTACCATACGCTGGTTTAGATTTTAAGTACAGGCGCCAGAAACGGATGATGTAAAGTATTGAGAAATTCGGAGTAAGAAGCTCACGTTTATTTCATATTCAGCATGAACAAGCTCGTATTCTGTAAACAAAGCATTCGGCCCTCACTTATGTGCACCTAAACACTACAACAGCCGCATATCTGGCCGTTAGGCATGCCCACACCCATCTCCTATCTACTGTTTCTATCTATGGTTTCTCTAGTTTTCTCACCTAATACAAGACCGTATCAGGTCGGAAGGTTACTAATATCTCACCTGAAGTTTAGTAATTTGCCAAAAATCAATTAATGCCAGAAGTTTTGAGGTCTTTTAACTCAAATTTGGCAATCAGCTGATTTTAGCAATAGTCAGTGTCATAAAGTATCGAAAGAGTATGAAAATAGCATAAAGTGTGAATACCACGGTCGGTTTCTTATTACAAATAGCATGGAAATCAACATTGCTCTTTTATTCTTACCATTCATGGGTAGAGGATATTTCCACAAAATTTACGCCTGAAACATTTGCCACACTATTCACTTGATTCATTTGCCACACTATTCACAATATTTCACTTGATTCTTTTGAAATTCCGTGACTTTGTATTTTAATTAAAATTTGATTGGCGAAAATAGAAATACCTTATATTTATTGTAAAAATATTTACATCTAGTTATGCCTAGAAGGATGTTGGATGTCTCCTTAACTTGCGTTCGGTGGAACTGTAGCATCTTCTTTACCGTTCAGACGGTCTCATCAATGTATTTCTACGAGGCATATTTTTAAAGTAAGTTCCGTTTTGAAAATCGGTCACCGCAGTGCTGCAGTTGGTATTTGGCGCATAAGCGCTGTATACCTACATCTGTTAGGAAGCCACAGATGCTATCACAGAAACATTCGAACGTGTTTATGCTTGTTTGTATTTAAAATTCCTCCGCCGATTGAAAATCCCGCCGACTGTAAAATATGTATATCGTTTTCTTAATGCTATAGGCGTGAAAGTGGCTAAAATTCATCGCCAGATCAGTAAAGTTTATGGAAAAACATTAGAATTGATGCAATGGGACGGAAGTGGGTTAGGGCTTTTAGAGAATCCAAAAAAAAAGGCGTGGCATGCTGAGTAAGGAGATCGTTTAGCTCCATGACAATGCCCTTCCACACACGACTAATCAAATTCAAGATCTCACTGGATCATTTGGCAGGGAACAACTTGATCACTCTTCGTACAGCCCCAATCTATCGTCGAGTGACTACCCCCTGTGTTTGCATTTGAGGATGCATCTGGTAGTGGTCAGCGCCACGACGACGATGATGAGGTAAACCGTTTTGCAGTGGTTGTCAAATTAGGCGGCAGACTTCTATGAGGATAGGATTCAAAATCTGGTTCTACGATGCAATAAGTGCCTTAATATTAGTAAAAATTATGTGGAAAAGTAGGTTAAGGTACAGGTTTTCAAGTAAAAATACAATTGTTCATAAAAGTATCATTGTTTTGCTATTATTTTCAAACGTTACTTACTTAAAAAACACGCCTCACATATTGCTCCGCACGATTCATTACTAATTATTATAAATTTGTGCGATTATTACTGACTTTTTAAAACTTGATTTGCAATTCCACGGGCGTACGCGTACATATTGCCACTTACCGCTAAGGGATGAATCGCCGTGCTTTGCGCACGTAAATGGCATTTGTCTTCGATAAAGTGCGCTGTTGTGTCCAGGGCTGCGCTTGCATCAAAACTTACAATGAAAAGCCCCCTGAAAGAAAAGGTAAGATGTATAGAGATGGGTACATGTGGCATTACTAATTGGAACATATTAAATAGAAGAATCTGATAGATTGGAGGCAACATGAGGCTAAGCAAACACGCTATACACGTAACCACCAGAGAGCCAAAGAAAATAAAAGTATTAAAGAGAAAGATGGATTTACAGATACAAATTCCAAATCTAACGCTACATACGGAAAAAAATTAGAATGATGGTGTGAATGAATTCAAAAAGAAATTATTGTAGTCAATCAATAGATGTAGAAGTGGACTATAGTGAAGATGGAGGTAGAGACACAACGTTAAAATAATCAATGCCATTGTAACATGACCCATTTCTGTAGCTAACAAATCAATAACATGCTGGAAGCACTTATTTAGGAGAATGTAGAGTAATTTACAGACAGTAATGGTCACAAAAAAATTGAAGTATTTTCGGAGACATTGGCAGAAGTGGCCCTCTCATTGCAGTCATTGCAGTCATTGCAGTGGCATGAAGTTGCCAACCTAATTTGAGTCTGTTACCTCCTCTTCCAGGCTTCCAAATTAACACCACCTGGAGCCCTCTCCGGAAAACTAATTCACAATATTACAATCATCAGTTGAGATTCATCGGTATTCAAAGAAATTAGATTTTGGTATCCGAACTGTCCTGCTAATATAATAACAAGTCACGGGGAGGATTTATTAAATTTTTCATTAAAAACCTTTCGGGTATTTTCAATATAAGACCCCTAAATCCAAATCCCTAAAGACCCTAAAATCCAAACGGTACCTCCCCTCTCATCATCATTCTGCTTTCGCAGGTGGTCCTTGGTGCCTCCATCTCTCTCTCTGTCCTCTATTCTCCTCTTCAATTCTCTGTAACTCCCTCCATCCTTCAGGTCATCAATCATCTTTCTTTTCTTTCTTCCTCTTTTACGGTTTCCATCCACCATTCCTTCCAGTACATCTCGTAACGAACATTTCTTTCTCAGTGCATGTCCCATCTATCCCTGACCCTATCAGACCACTTTGTTAAACACTTTCCTCCAAATCCACATTTCTAAACTCTCTATCCTTTTCTGTCATCGTCCATGTTTCCCCATCATACAAAAAGACACTCCAAACAAAACACTTGACGAGTTTCTTCTTAAGTTCCAGCTCCATTTTACTAGTTAGTATATCCTTTTTCTTCCTAAATGCCTCCTTTGCCATACCATTTCTTGTTCTTATCTCCATTTCACTCTTCCAATCCTCCGTCACTACAGATCCCAGGTACTCGAATCGTTTTACCAGCTCCAGATATTCTCCAACCACATAAATATTCAACTCTTACTTTACCCCCACTTTCATTACTTTAGTTTATAATACTTTAGTTTCCCCTCTACTATACTCTATATTGTGCCGTTCGTTATCTCACAGTGCGCCCTCCACGAGCAGAATAGAGACCTTCGGCGACAAAAAGATTCTAAGAGCTTAAGAGATATATCCTATTTGAAGATCGATACGTTAATTAGCGAAACATGGAAGATAAATCTTTGTAGTCGGGTAAATAATTGGCAGGACTGTTCAACGACTAGTCATATATTTGTTAAAAAGTCCACCAAGCGTGATTATGTTTACTCGAACTTTCTTTTCAATCATTAAATATTTTTCTATGCATGTATATGATAAGAATCGATTCCGGGAAGCATTCTTCCTCCCGAACGCTTATCTCCTTGGTTCAACCACGCCCATTTGTCCGCACTTCCTGAAATCGCAGAGCGCGTCACCCATAAGAGTGAATTTTGGAAGGAAAAGGCATGCGTGATTTTTGGATTGGTCACCAAGAGGGGCAACGAGTGAAATTTCTCTCCCTCTTGGCAGTTGAGCTCCTTTGACTCCGATCGAGTCTCGAAATATTAGGAGTTGCGCCTAATCTCTCTTCAGATATTTAAATTTTATCCCAGAGAATTCCATATAGCCTCTTAACTTCTTAGCTATATTTCAGGAAAAACATTTCTCTGACGACGTAAAAAACATATACCTACTATTAAACCCCTCGTACTGCGGCAGATTAGATCGCGCCAATAAAATTAGAGAGATAGATTGTACAACCGATAGGTATTAATCGTCTATAATTAGGCATTCTGCCAATTCAACGGTATTTTTCTTATTCAGAAAGTTAAAGTTTATTATGTAGGTTGTTTCTTTCTTTTCTTGCTAATAACCATTCATTTTTCCAATAATTACTCTATATCTTCCGTAAACCCCTTTTTTATGCTGCCCATATACTACGAGCAACACTTCCGTGTGGCAGTCCTAAGGGTAGCTCCCAGTGGTGTCCGTGTACCATTCCGGACCATAACAGCTGTGATCGTCGTCATGAATAGTGCAAATAGTGACATTAGCTAGACTGTAGATCTTTTTCTTTATATTTTCTACGTTCTTATTTATGCATGATGTAAATATTGATGTTCTTATTTATGCATGATATTTTGAATCTGTAGTAGTAGTCCTTGTATCCCTTGCATGTTGGAACGATTGACGATAGAATGTTTCTTGGTTAGTAGATTTTAATGGGCGCGTTGCATGTGTGGTACGCTGGTATCAATGTAGCTCCGGTGTTCTGCCGTATAATTCATGCATGCCTGGTGTGGACGCACCACCTGCCACACACCCTTTGGGTAGCTTGCAGGGTATGACGTAGATGTAGATATCCTTCCCTGCATGATTAGAGCTAAAGCTGAAATTTAAATTAAATTATAATATTTCATATAAAAAGCACCCATTGCACAGACCATTTGATAACAACTTAAACCATCAAATTAATTCTCATCATATTCCCAGTTTCTGTCACAATTTTATGAGGTCAGTGTTATATTCAACTTAACCCTCGCTGATAATTTTCATTCTGCAGAAAAAATGTTAGATACCGTCATTATAATGACAGCATGTTCTTGCCCACGAGTAATGTTGGGAATCAACGTAGCTACGTTTGAATTGTTGTAGCGAGCACATGTGTACCATTACGAGTAATTTATTGATATCATTGCTAATGCAAAACTTCTGTAAGTTTGCTCGATCAGCTACTAGAAAATCCACTCGCAGAGAAAGTTAACATTTTTTCTAATATCCCCCTAGCATGGTTTCCTCCAGACGGAGTACCATCTCACTAGGTCATCCGTTTGTATTAAACTGATTACACGCCAGAACTCTATAAGCTTTCTTTATGGAAATACCATAACACTAAACTAAACACTTAGCAGTGAACTATGTAGACTTGAGCGCGAGAGGGCGCGCCCCTTGATTCGGGAAATGAACCAACTCTCGGGGCCGTATATCTCGAGGAAAACGGGGCAGAAATTCAAAATATTCGAGATGGTAAATATCGTAATTAATAATAATACAATAGGAGCCGTAAAACACCAGGTCACAAGTAATGATGGGAAACCAGCCAAAAATACCGACATTTCAAAATTTCGCCTGTGATGAGGCACATCTTCCCTTCATCCGATGGCAAAGGTATTTGACTCAATTAGTTATCTATACCTAAGGAACGTAATGAAGGGGGTGTCCCTAAGCAAATTCGAATTTCAATAAAACAAGGACCGCTTGAATGATGCATTTGTCCGTTCGCCCTTGTAGCGCTCCCCATTGACGAGCACCGATCCCATGAAAATCGCCAATCTTCAGTTTTATTTACGATTTTTTTAATTATAAAAAGAGAATTAAACTAATTCGTACAAAATTCGGTCTAGCCAAACCTCATTGGTTTGTCGGCAGATTCCGTATAATCAACCATTAAATATTATATGGCTCCAAACATTAACAAATCCCTCCTCCTCCTCTGTTAGCCAATCCGAAGATTGTTTGGCAGCAGCTTGACTGGTTGACACTCTCCATTCCTCACGTCTCTCTCCGCTTTCCTTTGCATTTTCTCGTAGCTCTTACATCCGACATCCTTCATTATCTGATGTATAAACTGGAGCCATGGTCTTCCTCTGGGTCTCTTTCTGTTAACATGTCCCTCTAGGATTGTCAGTAGGATCCCCTCATGTCTCATTATATGCCCTATAAGTTGGACTCTTCTGTCGACGATCGATTGCCATAATTCGAATGAGCTTAGTCTCTTCTTATCCTCTTGCCCCGGAGTCCATGTTTCACAGCCATATAATACGACACTCCATATGTAAGCTTTGAGAAACATTTTCCTAATTTCAAAGCTGTTACTTTTGGATGTTAAAGTTTTACTTTTTTTAATGGAAAGCCGCTTTTGCTTGCGCGATCCTGCTTCTTATGCCTACTTGGCTTCTTCCATCTCGAGTGATCTTACTCCCTAGGTAGGTGAAGTTGCTCACTTGTTCAAGTTCTTCTCTTCCGATATTTATTTGCATTATAATTACTTCTTCTTTATCACACACCATTACTTTCGTAGCAAATCCTTAAAACTAATATACAAGTACACAATGGGTTACTGCCATAGTTTGGAATTTTGAAATGAAGTAACACATATACAGATAGATTTTACAATAAGTATGTTCAAACATCCATACAAAAACACAACTGAGAATGCAATTAATTGGAAATGCCACAAGTTGGTATTCTCTTTTTAAGTTATTATTCAGGATACACATAGCATAGTACAGAACACTTTTAAAAAAGCAATATGTGATATGATATATGTGATGTGATGTGATAGATAGTTCTCGATAAAATTATTAATACTATGTACATGGTCCTATTGCGCTGCCTTTTGAGAGCAGAATCTTGGAAATAGGATTATTTTATCTACTATTGTGCAATTGTGGTGATAAAAACATTGGTTATCTGAAAACACCCTCTCTGCCAGTAGTAATCTTACTAATATATAAAAATCTTGTGGTGTCTGTCTGTCTGTTACTCAATCACTCAAAAACCACTGAATCGATTGAAACAAATTTTGGCATAAAGATACTTGATATATCTGGTTCACGCATAGGCTATAGAATAAGGGCCTTGGGACCCTAGAAGGCCCCCAAGTAGGGTTCTTTCATCGTCAAAAATTGGCCCTGGAAGATAATTCTTGCCTGTATTAGAAACGCGTACAATATACCTATACTGAATGTACAACAATCATGGGGTCGTAAGTCACGTTGGGGCCCCAGAGGGCCCAAGGTTCCAAAAGAATGCTTTCTTAAAAGCCTAATAAGTAATGAACGAGTGAACCGATTTTAGTGAAGTTCTCACACATGGGATGACTAAAGCCTTTTTAAAGAAACTGGAACTATTGGGACTATAAGGAAGGCTCCTGGGCCCCAAGGGCAGCGTATTCGGCCGTCTGGTGTATTATGTGTTTGAAAAACTCAAGTCTAAACATTTTGGTTCAAGTGCAGAGGTTTCTCTTTTTACATATTTTAATTAGTTCTACTAAAGATAGATGGCTATAGTTTTCACCATTATATGGATAAAAGATTGCAGTTTCTTATTTTTTTCATTCAATTTTCTTATACGAATAAAATTTTCCTAGAAATCGCGTTTTCAATGTCAAAATCATGAATGTTACTTCTGTCAACAATAGGATATTTCCTTGGTAACCGTGGAATTAGCATTAATTTTAGAAGGGAAATGGGACTTTTACAATGGCGGCTGGGTTTTATATCTAGAGATAGGTATTACAGTGGAGATCTAGGCCGTGTACTGAAATGTTGCTTATTACGATATTTTCAGGGATATTTTTGCCTAAAATTGGCAAAATTCATTTCAAGTGGACTAATTTAAGTTGGACCCATGTAAAACAGGAGAATGCCACGATGTTGTATTAATGCGGAAAGCCTCTGGAATGCAAATGGCCCGTAGTTTAGTTTCCATGTGTTACTGCAAAAGAATGTCGAAACTCCGTAAACATAATGTAATGCGGTTTTCATCTGCTGTATTAAAAAATAAAACTACAATTAAGCTGAGTAAAACAGGAGAATGCCACGATGTCATATTAATTCGACTACCCTCTGAAATGCAAATGCCCTGTAGTTTAATTTCTATATGCTACTGCAAAAGAATGTTGAAACTCTGTAAGCATAATTTAAAGCGGTTGTCATCTGCTGAATTAAAAAATAAAACTAAAATTATAGCTGATTTGCCTGGAAAAAAATAAACCTCATGAGCGACTATAACCTACAACCCATATGCCCTGTCTTTCTTTCATCCCCCGTTGAATTTCAACGGGTACCTTTGCTAGTGTCTTGATAAGCCCTTCGTCCTTCATTCGTTATTTTTCTCCCACACACCTCCTAAGCCAAATCCACCGCTGCCGCCTCCCCATCACCACTATCTCTTTCCATCCGCCTTTTCTCCTCCCCTTCTCCTCCCCAGCGCCCCCCCCGGCAGTCCCACCGACTGCCCCCTCCGACCACCTTGGCCTTGCTGGGGCGACCTCATCCCCCCAGGAGTGAGGCGTCTCTTCCTCTCCTCTCCTCTCCCCCTCCACCTTGCCCCGCCGGGAGAAAGCTGCACACTGGTGGGGTGTGTAAGAAGAGGAAGAGTGTGAGGAGGTCTTCCCCGCCAAAGCCCCGATATCTCTTCTGCTCCGGTGTCGTCAGTAGTCGCGTGTGGAGGGTTGGTTGGAGTGGTGCGCGTCTCCTCCGGCCCACAGAACAAGAAGTCCGACGCGAACCATATATACTATCCTCTCGGCTCCCTTCTGAAAATTCCGGAGTCCCTCTGCGTCTCCCCGGAAGGATCGACATCCAGCCCAAAAGGCAGCGGATCACTTGGAGCATCCATTGGAGGTGGGACGAAGACAGGAGGGATTCCGAAAGACCAAGTTGGTTATGAGCCACACGGCTCTAGACCCGTATACAGATTCCGAGGTCCCTAAAAAGCCTTTCCTGACCCTAGAAGATTCGATCGTCGCCCAAATGAGAGAAAATCCGAAAGAAGCTCTTTGATAAACAGAGGGAACCAACAAGAGGGAACAAACTGCACAACTCCAGCGGCAGATTCCGGCGCCTCACAACGCTGTCAGAGTCACGAGAAGATCCTTTCGCCTTCCAGAAGTAGTGTCAATCACGACAGGAACGTGGGAGGAAACTCAGGGAAGAAAAAAGTTCCGGTGCCAAACACTGTTCTCAATCCCCTCTGTAGATTTCGAAGTCGCTCAGCCTCTCCGGAACATTTTGCTGTCACCAAGAGTTGGGCATATCTCAGGAAGGACCTCAAAGGACTACTGTGAATCATGTGCTACTTGTATGTAAACCCAACCAACGGATTACCAGGCAGATAAATAAAGTTTGTTGAGAGAGAAGCTGTCCCTTCTAAAGAGGTGCCCATATCATCTTAAGAACACTCCTTAGAAGGGGCTGTGAGTCTTTCAAGACCTCTTGACGAGTAACCGGAGGAAAGCCCAACGGGGAAGAACAGCTCCGTCAACGGTGGACC